>CM064564.1:20577253-21177253 GCA_032716605.1 Paralithodes platypus | reverse complement strand
TGTGGTCTAATAGATACAAAGCAAATATCCAAGGTACCTTCGAGAAATTGCGTCTAGTAGTTCCACCAGTGCCTTACTCATTCAAGGCAATTTATCGGTATATATAATCCCAAGTCTTCCAGATATCCTCAGCCAGTGCCTTCAAATATCTTTGAAATAATGGAAAAGCTTCTCATCACGCCTGTAACCACCGCCACAGCCAACATACCGAGATCTCCACCTCTACCTCCACCATCTCCACCACCACCACTGTCAATATCGATGAAAATGGAGAATACACCAAAATAATAATAATAATAATAATAATAATAATATTTATTCAGTTAGCAATTTACAGAGTTGGTACCACATAGTATATTACAAATATGACATGTACCAAACTTGCATAATTCCAACTAAGGATAGCCCAATAAGGCCGTTTGGCGTATTTCCATTGGGGTCCTTGTGGGATTAGGTTAGCTGGGGAAAATGGGGAGGATAAAGAAATAGATACTTTAGAGAAAGTATTTCTAGGGGGTTATATTAAGATACCTTACATCCTATAGTAAATATCAGTAATCTGTAATCAGTAATAATTTAAGTTTGGTTTGTCTATCTCTTTGTCGCATTTAGTAGTAGACATAAGCTTGGTGCTCCCTTCTCGCAGCTGTCCGGTTCAGGTGTTCCTTCAGGCTACGTCTGAAGGAATACAGTGTTCTCTTTTCACGGACTGACTGGGGTAGGTCGTTCCAGTCTTTGATGGCAGTGAAGAAGAATGTTTGCTTACCCTGTCCTTGGATTCTCTGGACCTTAAAATTAAACATCCTGTTTCTTGTATTATGTCCACTCCTCTCATTTGCTTTAACAAAATCATTCTTTAGATACTCTGGAGCTCTGTCATAGAAAATTTTGAAGGCATTAGTGAGCCTGATTTGTTTGGCCCTGTCAGAGACATTGAGCATACCTAGTGACTGAAGTTGTTCCTGGCCAACATGTGATCTGGGTCCTAGGTTCAGCATGAACCTAACCATTTTATTTTGAGTGACCTGAAGTTTGTGCTGTGCTGATTTAGATGATGCAGAGTACCAAGATGACACAGAATAGTCAAAATTACATTGATAAGCGCTTGGCAGAGGGTCTTTTTGGTCGCCGCGGGCAAGCATCCCACCTGTCTATACAGGTATTTTATACGTGCTCTACATTTACTCAGGATAGATTCCAAAATTGTTTCACCTGACAAACTCGCGTCCAGTTTTAGTCCGAGATATTTAACTTGTGACACTGTTGTTATAGGAATATCATTACAGTTGACCGAGAAGCCCACAATGTCTTTCAGTTTGCGTTTTGTTCCACATAAGATGGCTTCCGTCTTGCCCAGGTGAAGAGATAGTCTATTGTCCACTAGCCATTCACTACATGATTCTAGTTCTTTGGAAAGTGAAGCGGCAATACTTATTGGGTCTTTTCCTGAAACCAGAAGCACGCTGTCGTCTGCATACAGTAATAATTTACATGAGACGCTCAGTTCCATGTCGTTCACATAACAGAGAAAGAGTAAGGGACCAAGCATGCTTCCCTGCAGGACCCCACAGTTAATTGGCATAGGATCAGATATATAATCATCAATTTTGACTCTTTGGGTTCTACCACTAAGATAAGATTTAAACCAGTTCACAGACCCTATGCCCATTGCTTGTAGTTTATTACATAGGATATCATGGTCTACTGTGTCAAACGCTTTTTGTAGATCAAGAAGAACCATACCGGTGTAGTTACCTTTAGACATTTCTTTACGAATGTGATCCGTTAAGTGGATGAGACAGGAGTCTGTCGAGTACATGCATCTGAAACCTGATTGAAACTTATAGAATAGATCATTTTGTTTGAGGTAGTGTTCAATTTGGGTGTATACCGCTCTTTCAAGGATTTTAGATACAATACATAATATGCTAACTGGTCTGTAGTTACCAACTTCTAGTTTATTTCCTTTCTTGAATAGAGGGGTTACAATAGCTTCGTTCAGTTCAGCAGGTACAGTGTTGGTGTTAATTGACAAGTTGATGATGTGGGTTAGGGGGCCTGCTATACCAATGGCTCCATCTCGTAGAAATTTGGCAGGAATTTTGTCTGGTCCTGTGCTTTTATGTACATTTAGGTTAGACAGCTCGTCAAAAGTGTATTTTGGTGTAACATTTTGCAATCCAAATGTGTTCGGGTGTATGTCTTTATCTCTGTAGAAATTTCGAAAGGTGGCCGTTGTTGTCGTGTATTTATTGAGAGGTTGAGGTAGGTTCTGTGCAAGTGTGTTTGCTATGGAGGTGAAGAAGGAGTTGAAGTAGGTTGAAATTTGTCGTTTATCGTGGCAAACCTGATCATTAATGGTGAGAGCAATATTAGTGTTAGACGAATCCCTTGTCTTGTTGCTGTAGCCTGTTGTTTTTAGGTGCCTCCATAGTTTCTTTGGGTTATTCTGATATTCCTCTGCCTTATTGTGAAAATAATTAGTTTTCGCTGATTTTATTTTCCTACTTAGTTTATTCCTGGCCCTGTTGAACTCATGTTTCAGACCTTGATCCTGTCTATGTTTCGCTAGCCTTTTTAACAGATTGTCTCTGTGTTCCAGATGGTGTAGTATGTCATTGTTGATCCATGGGTCTGACCTTGCTTTAATTCGTATGTCTTTCAGAGGAGCTATTTCGTCTAGGATGTTTGTGATGATGGTTCTGAAGCCAACCCATGCGTCATTAACGTTTGTACTTCCAAAACTGGAGACCAATCTGTATTCCATAAAATGTCCAGAAATGTTTCTTTATTGTAGTTTCTGAGTGACCTTGTTTTGATAACCTTGTGATTCTCTAGGGTAATTTTTGTGGTTTTTCGTGTGCAATATGTGACGAAGTGATCACTTATCCCAGTCTGTATAACCCCTGATTGGGATATTTTGTCCTCTCTGTTACAGTTTATGTGGTCTATTATTGTGGCAGTGTTCTCAGAGATACGTGTGGGGGTTGTGATGAGTTGTTTGTGATTGTGCATTGTCAGTATATGCCTATATTCTCGTACAAGCCTATCATTTCGTTGTTTGTAACACAGGATAAAATCCCCTAGTATGATGGATTCATTCCGAGGGTCTAGCGATGACAAAGTTCGTTCAAATTTGGTCAAGAATTGTGTGTCGTTTGGTGGTCTATAGCATACCCCAATTGTGATGGGTCTTGTCCTCGGCAGGTGTAGATCGATCCACAGAGCTTCGTGATTTTCTACATGGAGGTCGGTCCTAGTTGTGTGTGTGAGGTTGTTTTTTACATACAGACATACTCCTTCCCCATGCCTATTGCGATCATTCCTAACCATATTGAAACCTTGAATGTTTATTTCACCATCGTTTATACTTGAATCCAGCCAGGTTTCTGTGATTGCAATTATTGAAGCTTTGGCCTTATTAGCTAACAAGTTAATTTCTGACAATTTATGGTACATTGATCTGGCGTTAATGTGGATAAGATGGAGCCCTTTGTTGGTGAACACTCTGTATTCATCTTTGATTTTGAATGTGTCCTGGCTGGATTCTGAGTTGTTAATACTAATTGGTTCATTTACATTAATATTCGGTAATGAATGCAAGGCACATATGTTGCATAGGAATTCCCGTTCTTCACTGTTGGTCTTCTTAGAGATGCACTTCATGTGAGCTACAGTTTTACACTTAACACAGTTTAGGATCCTTTGTTTTCTTGTTATGAGTGATTCACATATTTCACAAATGATTTTAGGACCTTTAATAGCTACTTCCCTACATTTATCGCATTCCACTTCTTTTCTGCTAGTAACGTAAGTACATCGATCGTGTACTGTTTCATTACATCTACTACATTGTGACGTTGTACTCCTTTTGTTGAATCCAATATCGCACACTATACATATTTTCCTGTTACTGTTCATCTTACGTCTGGCGGTGTGGTGATCAGCTGTGCGCCGTGAGCGGCTGATGGTGTGTGAGCGCGTAAGACGAAGTACAAATGAGTAATGCCCTCAATACCTTCTTTGCATCAGTTTTTACAACAGAAGACCTCAGTGATATCCCTACACCATCGCCGATTCAGATTGATAATTCAGATGTTCTAAGCAATATCACCGTTACAGAGAGAGAAGTATTGAATTGTTTAGATAAACTCAAGGTAAATAAAACGCCTGGACCTGATACAATCTCGCCTAGAGTTCTAAAGGAAGCTAAGGATGAGCTCTCCAAACCACTGACATTACTATTCAATAAATACTTGCAGTCTGGAACTATGCCCGATCAGTGGAAGCTAGCCAACGTAACACCGATATTCAAAAAAGGCAGCAAATCCCTACCCAGTAACTATCGTCCAATTAGCTTAACCTCAGTTGTATGTAAAATGCTAGAAACGGTCATAAGAGACAGACTCGTAAATCACTTAGCGGAAAATAACATACTTAAAGATACTCAACACGGTTTTCGTAAAAAACGTTCCTGTTTAACAAACCTCTTAGACTTCTTCCACGATATCCTCAACCTCTACGATGAGAGTAAAGCTGTAGATATTATATACCTTGATTTTCAAAAGGCCTTTGACAAAGTTCCCCACAAACGTTTACTGCTAAAACTAAAAGCGCATGGAATACAAGACGGTGTGTTGAAATGGATAGAAAATTGGCTCAGCGACAGAAAGCAAAGAGTAGTCATAAACGGTAAGGCATCTAAATGGACCAATGTAAGTAGCGGGGTACCCCCAGGGATCGGTACTAGGACCAATTCTCTTTCTAATTTACATCAACGACATAGATGAGGGTTTCACCTGTACAATCTCAAAATTTTCTGACGATACAAAAATTGCAAATAGAGTACTCTCAAAAGAACAAGTTGATGATATGCAACACAATCTAGATAAATTGTCATGTTGGGCCCAAATTTGGCAAATGAGTTTCAATGCGGATAAATGTAAAGTACTACATATCGGATACCTAAATGAGAAAGCAAACTATTCGATGAATGGCACTCAGCTTAAGAATGTAAACAGAGAAACCGATCTGGGAGTAACAATATCGAGTAACCTAAAACCGAGTCAACAATGTTCAGAAGTTGTTAAGAAGGCAAACAAAATAATTGGCTTTATAGGCAGGTCATTTGAGCATAAATCCAAAGAAGTTATCCTAGCCCTTTACAATTCCTTAGTCCGCCCTCTTCTGGAATACTGCGTTCAATCCTGGTGCCCTTATTACCAAAAAGATATAAACAAGCTAGAACGAGTTCAATGTAGAGTTACCAAAATGAGACCTAGCCTAAAGAACAAACCATACGAAGAGCGTCTTAGAGAATTTCCTTTAACCCGTGGAGCCCCGGCTAGTTTTGTAATGTTTGCGCACCAGAACCCGGCCGGTTTTCAAAAAATTGTTTTATTCCAGAAACAATAGCGAATGGGTTAGGAATGAAGGAAAAACCACGAAAAACCGCTCAAAAAGCTTAAAAAATGGTCCTACAGAGCCCCCGAAAACGGATTTTACAGGAGTAAAAAATTGAAGGCAATTATCCCAAAAAAAAGGTTATTGCACGCACGTGGACTTTGAGAGTTTTCAACCATCGACACGGTTGCGTGGGATATGTACACAGTTCCCATACAAATCCGAGCCCTCTTGAGTGGCTACACCTGAGGTTACGGTCTGCGCAATTAGGGTGACGCGCCAGGCGCATCTCTGGGGCTGTGCGTTACATACATCGCCGACGCGTCAGGCGCGTCGCTGGGGCTGTACGGGTTAACCCAGCGCAGAGTAAGAGGTGACTTAATTCAAGTGTTCAAAATCATCAAAGGCATCGACAATATGAACTGTAGTAAGTACTTCACTATCGACCAATCTAATTACACGCGGGGAAACGGTTGCAAAATTATTAGTAAATCTTTTAACTTACACGAATCTAAGAATTTCTTCTTCAATCGAGTTGTCAACTTGTGGAATGGGCTTCCCCGAAACGTTATAGACTGCATCACCGTTGATTCATTTAAACTCCGCCTAGACAAATATCTCGCATCAAACCCGCGACTGACTGCGTTTGTAAATGAATAACTTTATTTTATCCCCCCCTCAGTTACTAATCCATCTGTCCCCTACTAACTTCCTAATCCTGCCACGGACATTAGTTCCAGGGCAGTAATTCCCTTTCCAATGTTCCCTTACCCACTCTAAACCACTGTTTGGACACTTGATCCTCAGTGTTTTGGAGGACAAGCAACCTAGAAGGGTCACTAGATCTGTTGTTGCTTGATTTCCTTTGTACTCCTTTGTAATATCCAGCATCAAAGAAAACGACTCAAGGGCAGACAATTATATTCCCCCGCAGGACAGAGAAAAACATGTGATCAGTTTCTCGCCGAGTACACTTCTCCTGCAACATCCCAAACCTACAAACATGCAACCACTGTCCACTCCATCTACCTCCAGCCTGCAAACCACATAAGCAGCCCCAAAACAAACCAGAAGGCCAAAAATAAATTACCAAAGCCCCGAGCAACAAGATGCCCACCTTCTTCTTCTTTTTCCACATCGCATTTATGAAGATAATAAATAACCCCACCCCAGAGATACAAGGAAACAACCCCCAACCCAACACGAGTTACTGCCATCGAGATGACACGTCCTCCAAATCCAGGGAAAAACTTATTCATCACCATAACCAATCCCAAAGTCCAGCAGAAGAAGAAAAGCGAAGAAGAGAAATCAACCAAGAAAAGGCACCATAAACACCGTACATCCCCATGCCGCTCTACAGCCCAGCCGCACCGCCGCCATGACCAGGGAAGCCGAGATATACAGTTACCATATATCACCCCACCTCCAAGCCACACGGAAACAACTGCCATATAATAATAATAATAATAATAATAATAATAATAATAATAGTTCTTAAAGCTAGCGCATGCTAAGCTAGCTAAGGATAGCTCAAGGCCGATTAGGCGTATTTCCATTGGGGTCCTGTACTACTACCCCATCCCTTTGCTCATGAGGAATGGTAACGACTCAGTGCTTGTGAAAAATCTTTAATGCGCCGAGTGTGGGCGCGAACCCGGGCCTTCTGGGTGGAAGTCCGAGACGCTAGTCACTACACCAAGCGTGCCGCTACCCCTACCCCTAGACGCCTTTCTGCCGCGCAGCCACACCACCGACCTGGCAATGAGAAAAGGGGAATATATACTACCGACGATTTTCATAAATCGGTACTCAATTTGGAAAGCTGTTCTTGTGATCAATAGACGGAAGGCAGTATACTAGATTGAGGGCTCAGTATGAAGAATTGTTCTTGCTATCGATGGACGGAAATACAATTCCAATACTGCAGTTACCCTGTGTAAATTGTTTTTAGTAGGTAACAAAAAGCTGGTTATTAGACTCTTCAATAGGATCTAACTAATATCCTTCCCTACCTCACCCGGCGC
Source organism: Paralithodes platypus (assembly GCA_032716605.1). Classification (NCBI taxonomy): domain Eukaryota; kingdom Metazoa; phylum Arthropoda; class Malacostraca; order Decapoda; family Lithodidae; genus Paralithodes; species Paralithodes platypus. The sequence goes on along the minus strand of CM064564.1, from coordinate 21,169,823 downwards.
TATTGTGGATAAAGTACCTACCAACTGGGATAGAGCTTTATCCGGGATAGACCAAATTAAACAATAAACTCATCAACCCTCAGTTCTGAAAGACTCTAATGAAAGCCAGAGCAGTTAAGAGAAGTTGCCTAAAAGCAACTATCTAACGTTAGCTCGATAATGTGGACATATACAATGGTATACTTGTACACTTTATTCAAGGCCCAAGACTCTGAAAGTTCTGCATCAAAGTTCTTTTAAAGACCAGAGTAGTCAGTGAGTTCGCTCCTGCGTTAACTCGATTCTATTTTACCTTTGCAATGGCTAGGTAGGTAGTATTCAAGGTCCCAATCCAAGAGCTCGAGTAAAACTGTGCTAACCCAGTCACGACAGGACAACCCCCACGGCCAACACATCTATCGAAGATTGGATTACTTATTCTACACATCTAAAGTGAAGTTATTATACCGTTATAAGATACAGAAGATCTAAGTGTGGAAAGGATCTATACTTGGTGTATTTACAGAGAAAGAGTATAATAAGATCAACAGTGGAAAGTAGTCAAAATATATCTACCGGGTATATCAAAAGAAGTATTCTAGAAATATCGGATACTATAAGCTTATGCAAAAAGCGAGAGAAAGGAAGTACTAGTGAAACCTAGATAAATCAGGGAAGAACTGATAATAATTCTGGTAAAGAAAATAACAAATACATTCAAGTTAACTTATGCGTAAGCACCATAGTGAATTAACACAAAGAAAATAATTACGTTCAGCTTCCAATCCAGAACAACTCTACGCAGGTAAAAACCAAAAGTTCATATATATAATTACTACGTAGCCTGTCTAAGCACAAGTGTAAATCCTCGATTGAAGGGAGTGCTATTCTTATTTCTGAAATAAATACAGGACAAGTGTAATCTTTCAATTAGAAAGCGGTCCACCATACTCACTTAGATATTGCATAGAATAATCCAGTCTTACGAGTCAGACGTAGTGGAGCCTCGTTCGTGCATCTATTATTGTTGTTCTTGACCATTTTGTTCTAGCCTTACGTATAAAATATTCTTGTGCCAATAAATAGAATATGAATGCACGTCTTGTGATAATTATCCTCTATTTTCTTTCTGTGCCTGTGATAGAGCAATATTAACTTCTCCAGTTAGGAAGAACCCACTTAATCAAACCAATCAAACCCCAGTAAAAACCTGGCATAACATTGGCGGCAGACGGTGGTTCTTGATTCGAGAAGGAAAAGTTGTTTGACACAGTTATCAGGAAAGAGATAGAGCGCACATACGTCATCATGACTTCACGTTCGCACATCCCCATACCCAAGTATGAGGCAGAAACTTATGATATTCGCACGTACCTAGATATGGTCAGCCTGCTACTCAGCCTGGCATACCAGACCGATCAAGAGAAGATCGCTGTCTTATTAATTCACCTGGGAAAGGCCGTGTCCCTGGTAGCCGGACAAGTAACCCCAGAATTGACTTGGGAAAACTTCTGGACTATTGTGATAGATGCTGTACAGCCATCACTAGGCCCCATTGCAGCCTTAAACAAAATCAACGAAATCAAGTACGGAGGGAACCTAGACAGTACCTTGGGAATAGTGAACTGACAGGTAAAAGCTGCTTACCCTCTGTACACTTATGAGCAACAACAGCAACAAGTGTTCTGTGTGCTCTTAAGGATCCGTCCCTCAAGTATTAGGGAACACTTTGCTATCCACGATCCCGTGGGATTTACAAAGGGCATCATCACTATACGCAAGCTGTTGGCCAACCGGCCTAAAACTTCCACAGTAGGAGCCATCAAAAGCTTCCCCACGCACCCTCAAGGAAACCGAAGACCCGGACAACCAAATTATCAAGCGAAAAGACCGCAGTACTCATCCCAAGGCCACCCCCAACCCTCCTCGTTGACAAATGCAAACTTGTTTCCCACCACGAAAGTGCCTGGAGTTACCAGCTCCAGCCACGGGGTCGTGGCTATCATTATGGAGAAGGTAGTGAAATAATGGAAAAGCGTCTCACCACGTCTGTAACCACCGCCACAGCCAACATACCGAGATCTCCACCTCTATCTCCACCATCATCACCACCACCACTGTCAACCTCCCGCATCAAAGAAAACGACTCAAGGGCAGACAATTATATACCCCCGCAGGACAGAGAAAAACATGTGATCAGTTTCTCGGCGATTACACTTTTCCTGCAACATCCCAAACCTACAAACTTGCAACCACTGTCCACTCCATCTACCTCCAGCCTGCAAACCACATAAGCAGCCCCAGAACAAACCAGAAGGCCAAAAATAAATTACCAAAGCCCCGAGCAACAAGATGCCCACCTTCTTCTTCTTTCTTCTTCTTCCACATCGCATTTATGAAGATAATAAATAACCCCACCCCAGAGCTACAAGGAAACAACAACCAACCCAACACGAGTTACTGCCATCGAGATGACACGGCTTCCAACACCAGGGAAAAACTTATTCATCACCATAACCAATCCCAAAGTCCAGCAGAAGAAGAAAAGCGAAGAAGAGAAATCAACAAAGAAAAGGCACCATAAACACCGTACATCCCCACGCCACTCTACAGCCCAGCCGCACCGCCGCCATGACCAGGGAAGCCGAGATATACAGTTACCATATATCACCCCACCTCCAAGCCACACGGAAACAACCGCCATACAACACCCTACCCCTAGGCGCCTTTCTGCCTCGCAGCCACACCTCCGACCTGGCAATTAGAAAAGGGGAATATATACTACCGACGATTTTCATAAATCGGTACTCAATTTGGAAAGCTGTTCTTGTGATCAATAGACGGAAGGCAGTATACTAGATTGAGGGCTCAGTATGAAGAATTGTTCTTGCTATCGATGGACGGAAAAACAATTCCAATACTGCGGTTACCCTGTGTAAATTGTTTTTAGTAGGTAACAAAAAACTGGTTATTAGACTCTTCAATAGAAGCTAACTAATATCCTTCCCTACCTCACCCGGCAGCTATTGTGGATAAAGTACCTACCAACTGGGATAGAGCTTTATCCGGGATAGATCAAATTAAACAATAAACTCATCAACCCTCAGTTCTGAAAGACTAATGAAAGCCAGAGCAGTTAAGAGAAGTTGCCTAAACACAACTATCTTACGTTAGCTCGATAATGTGGACATATACAATGGTATACTTGTACACTTTATTCAAGGCCCAAGACTCTGAAAGTTCTGCATCAAAGTTCTTTTAAAGACCAGAGTAGTCAGTGAGTTCGCTCCTGCGTTAACTCGATTCTATTTTACCTTTGCAATGGCTAGGTAGGTAGTATTCAAGGTCCCAATCCAAGAGCTCGAGTAAAACTGTGCTAACCCAGTCACGACAGGACAACCCCCACGGCCAACACATCTATCGAAGATTGGATTACTTATTCTACACATCTAAAGTGAAGTTATTATACCGTTATAAGATACAGAAGATCTAACTGTGGAAAGGATCTATACTTGGTGTATTTACAGAGAAAGAGTATAATAAGATCAACAGTGGAAAGTAGTCAAAATATATCTACCGGGTATATCAAAAGAAGTATTCTAGAAATATCGGATACTATAAGCTTATGCAAAAAGCGTGAGAAAGGAAGTACTAGTGAAACCTAGATAAATCAGGGAAGTACTGATAATAATTCTGGTAAAGAAAATAACAAATAAATTCAAGTTAACTTATGCGTAAGCACCATAGTGAATTAACACAAAGAAAATAATTACGTTCAGCTTCCAATCCAGAACAACTCTATGCAGGTAAAAACCAAAAGTTCATATATATAATTACTACGTAGCCTGTCTAAGCACAAGTGTAAATCCCCGATTGAAGGGAGTGCTATTCTTATCTCTGAAATATATACAGGACAAATGTAATCTTTCAATTAGAAAGCGGTCCACCATACTCACTTAGATATTGCATACAATAATCCAGTCTTACGAGTCAGATGTAGTGGAGCCTCGTTCATGCATCTGTTATTGTTGTTCTTTACCATTTTGTTCTAGCCTTATGCGATATTCTTGTGCCAATAAATAGAAAATTAATGCATGTCTTGTAATAATTATCCTATATTTTCTTTCTGTGTCTGTGATAGAGCAATATTAACTTCTCCAGTTAGGAAGAACCCACTTAATCAAACCAATCAAACCCCAGTAAAAACTTGGCATAACAATCTTTCCAACTGTACCACTTATGGATTTCGCTGGGGATGTCTTACCAATTCCGTCGTTCCTTCCGGCTGCGGATTTTGGGTCTGCGCAGAGGAGGTTGTGTGTCGATGGCGGTAGCCCCTCTCAGAATCTGCGCCATGGCGGTGGTTAGTCTCTGAGCAAGATGGGCGCGTGGTGGTTTTGGGTTTATTGAAGGTTTTCTCCACTGGGTGCTGTGGTTGATGTTCTTTGGGTTTACTGGTGGTGCTGGAGGTTGGTCTTCTTATTAAGTCTTTTCCTGGTGTCGGGGATGTGGCGAGGTGATGGTGGCGACCCGAGCCTGCCGGGGTGAGGAGGCTCTTGTGTGCTCATGTCTCGGCGGCGTGGTGACAGGAGTTGTTTCTATACTGGTGCTTTCATCTCCTTTGTTTTTCTCCCCTATCTCATGATCAGTTATTTTTTAGAAATTTCGATTAAGTTAACCAAATTTTTAAAATTAACTAGTTAAGTTAAAGGTAATTGTGTAACCAGGGGATATATATTATTCATAAAATATAATCAAGGAGTAAAGGAAAGCTTATTAATTTGTATTATTATATTCAGTAACTTTTAATACAGCTTAGATATATTCCTAACTGGTTATGAATGAGTTAGTGTGGATTATATACTCAGTCTGGGGTGAATGATTAGGGAGATACTAAATGGAGACTTAGAATAGAGGCAATATGGGGTTTGTCCAATATTTAGTCTCAGAGTTAGGCTTAGAGTACAAGATTGACTTGGCTTGTAATAAGTTTAATAGTGATGGGAGAAGGGGTGTGAGCAGGAGAGGTATTAGAGTGTAACCTTCCTTATCTTGGTGCCCTGGGTAGAGTGAGATGTCATGCCCGCTCTTAGTGTGAGCTGAGGGCTATCGCTATGGGTAGTTGTCAACTCAGCAAGAGTGGATCTGGGTGGAACTGGGTTTGTATAAACAACTTACACATACTGTCGTGTCTCAGGGGGAGAAGTTGTTTACAGAAAGTGTTTACAAAATGTAAGTATAAATAATTAAAATAAACATGTCAGTGTGATCAGTTTAACATAAGGATTATGAAGGTGAAGTTAAATATGTGATTATGTAAAGGGTTTAGTAGATTATACTTGGTTTACACTATAGCCTAATAGGGTATAATACATTATGTAAAGGGTTTAGTAGATTATACTTGGTTTACACTATAGCCTAATAGGGTATAATACATTATGTAAAGGGTTTAGTAGATTATACTTGGTTTACACTATAGCCTAATAGGGTTTTATGTAAAGGGTTTAGTAGATTATACTTGGTTTACACTATAGCCTAATAGGGTATAATACATTATGTAAAGGGTTTAGTAGATTATAATTGGTTTACACTATAACCTAATAGGGTATAATACATTTATAATATTATATATAAATATCCGTAGAATGCTGATGGAACTCAGTTTGGTAAAATAGTGACAGTTAGAGTAATAAGGAGTGACAATTAGAGTAGGCATAAATAATTAGAGTGAGTAGCTTACATGCTATATACTGTATATTTAAGTGAGTGTAGTTCGCTTGCTACATAGGCTATGCCCCCTCTTAAAAAAAATGTTCCTCAACATCCTTTACATAGTTTAGATTATATATATATATATATATATATATATATAAATATTTAATAGTCCATCATTGACGATCTGCCTATTAATATAATAGTCTCCATTCAACACCCGCGTCAGCCGTTTTGAATATACCGCCGCGGGGATGAACAGAGTATTCCTCACAAGTGTAACGCAACTTCTCTTATGGAGTCGTCTATAGATCGGGTACCCACTACGAAAAAACTTCGTAAAAAATAAGAAAAGAAAAAGAAAATATTTAACTTAAACAATGTTATAACACGCTTTCCCCTTTCAGTGGATTTCGTGCGTTGTGGCAACCCAGCCGCTCCTCGCCAGGCGGCCATATCTCCTCCTTCTCTTCCCCGCGCGCACCCAAGTAGGACGTGTCTCGCCTGAGCTGCTTCATTCGTCGTTCACTCAGTTTCTCGTGAGTCCTTAGTCATTTGTATATATCTGAGTTGTATTGAACAGGGTCTAGGATTAGCTAGCACAGGCTACCCATTGGGTGCCTGCAGGAAGTGTTAAATTAGGGTACTTCAGGCGCTTACGTGTTCTCCAAGCCAGTCGCCACGTGTGAGTTTGTTCTTGTTTATACGCGCCTTAGCTGTTGATTATTTCTAGTTACCAGGCTAGTTTTCATTGCAGTAGGTCCTCAGTCCAGCGTGTTGGGCCTAGGGGCCATATGTTTCTTCAGTCTTAGCAGACGCTCCAGTGTAAGGATTGTCACATGTGGTGTGGGATCTTCTGGTGTTCGAGCCTGCTCCCAGGCCCCTCTCATGGGCCTTTTCTCCTCGTGCTGTGGCCGCTTCATCTTCAGGGTTTAGTCTTTCTTCCCAAAGGTAAGGATTACTGTTACCTAGCGGTCAGCCACGTTGGGCCTTTTTTCTTCTTCGGGTTTAGGAGTGCATTGTTATTATATGATATTTTTATTATGCCCTCCCCCCTTTTACCCTGTGTTCTCAGGCTCGAGTTTTCATCTCGGGCCTCGAGTTCCCGGAGTCATTCTGTTTTGGGGGTTTGTTTTTGGTTCAGGTTTAGTGGTCTTGTGCTATGGACTGTTTTTACCTTGTTCCTTGGCCCGCCGGCCCATCGTCTTCGTACTCGGTCCGGCTACCGCCGTGCTGGCGTGCTTGGGCTTCCTTGTTCCCCTCTGTTTGACTAGTAGTGTACCACTACCCCTCCTACCGGCGCTCGTGCACGGCCCGGCGGAGGGAGGACGGCATGCAACCGTCACCCTTGTTTGACTCGCCCTGTGACGAACCAGTTTACCCCGCCGGCCCGGCGGCCCAGTTGGGAAGGGTTGACTTGCTTGTTTTTCCCCTCCCACTACGCCCGGCGGCACAGTTGGGTATAGGATTTAGCAGTGTCTAGCTAGCATGCAGCTGCAGGACGACGCGCGCTAGGTGTCCACTTAGAGCCAGTGACTCACGTCATAGGTAAGCAGTCATGCGTGATTTCCCCCCGATTGAAAAGGGCGTGGAGTTGTCCATGACAACTGCCCGGAATTGAGAAGATGGGTGGGCGGTGGCTCACTAGTTTTCTCTTCGCCGGGAAGTGAGTAGGATGTTATTATCACCTCTCAGGTTATCCTTATGAGCATTGATTCCTGGAAATTTCTATTTCCAGACTCTTCATCTCCGGAGCAGCTCAGCTGAGGAGGTACTGTCCCCGGCGGGGAGGGGAGTCAGTAACCATGCCGAACTTTTGGATTTGCTCTACACCAACTTGTTTATCTGTCCCAGTAGCGGCGCACAGGTTGTGTATCCGCTGTGTCAGATGTTTGGACAAGACTGCCGTTTCATGGACGGAGAGTAAATGTCCGGTGTGCTCGGACCTTTTCGATGAATGGCTTGACAACCAAGACATGTCTTGCTTATTAACTTTAATTGAGATTAAGACAAATTTTGAATCTTACTCTGCAAGGGTGGCGAATACTGAATTATTCTGTGACACAGCTGAGTTACTGAGTTACTGTACTCCTTTGATGATCCCTTAGTCTGTCAGGCTCCTGTCCCATCTCTGCCCAACTCAAACCTTGCTTCTCCCCATTCATCTGAGTCCTCTGCCTGTCACTCCCCTCCCCACACTAAAAGAGCTCGCTCTGAATCGCCGGAGATGGAAAATTCTACGCAACTGGACTCACCTCAACGACTCTGTCAGAAGGCGTCCAGTGTGGAACATCTACCGGCAAAGGTGCGCAAGTTGTCCAGTCCGCAGCACACCGACAAGGCATCAGACATCCAGGATAGCCCCCTCATCCAGATGTGTAAGTCAGCGTCGCCACCGGTTCCCTCGACATCCGCTCCAACGACGCCGGTGGTTTTCCCCGGCTCCGGCGGAGCAGGTGCCGAACAACCCCCACCTGCGATGAGGGTTAGACCAAGAGTTAAGGTAAGACTACAGGGGTCTAAGTTAGTGCTATCGCAGACGACTTTACCGGGAGGTAAGATTGGGCTCCTTATGGCTCCGGTGCCTGACATGGCCCAAGGTAATGATACAGCGGCGGGAGGAGTCACGCCGACGATAGACGACACAGGTTTGTCCACTAGGCCGAAAACAAGTAACACGAGCAGCATAGCTCCTACATGCCGGTCAGAGTCTGCCCCTGCATGCCATACTAGGGTGAAATCTGGGTTAAATACAGTTCCACGGGATGAGGTTCTCAAATCCTCTCGTTGTGATAGTCAAGCGTCAGGGACACACATGGTAGGGACACCAGAAGTAGTTCCCCCCCCCCCCCCCCACTCACTCGGCAGGATGCAGGTAAGGAACTCACAGAACTAAGTCCAAGGGTAGAGGTAAAGGGACCAACATAGGCTAGGAAAGTAAAATCTAGGTCCCTCAAACGACAAAGACCCCAATGTGTTACGGCGCAACAGTTAGATGAGTTATTGCACAGAGTCCTCCAACCATGTGCTATATCCAAGCGCCCTGGGGAGCGTACTGAAGTAACGGTCACCCCACCACAGGGATCTGTGCCCGTCACCTCGCCGGACGATGAGGTTGTAATTTTGCATTCGGTTCCCCCCAATCCCCAGTCACAAACCTCTAACGTCCCCTGTCACCGACAACAATTAATGTGATTCTGGACCCTGATATGTCAACAGCTGCGGCATTGTCTAACTTAAGAATCGCCAGTGATAGTAATTGCGCGGCGGATTTACAGGCCGGGTCCGGAGTTACACCGAAAGAGGTCAAGGGGGCCCAACCAGGTGTAAACAGTGCCATTCCTTTGTCACAAACTAGCAATCTGGCAGGTAGCGCGACGGAAACTCAGACAGTTTCGGGCACATGACCTAAAACCAGTACAGTACCTCCAAAATTACTATAAAGAGTCATTCGGCGGTGAAACCCTTGAAGCTTCCGCCGGATCCCGTCATACTTTTTGGTTCTGTCCCCATTGCTCCACTGCCCCCAGCTCAGTCACAAACGGAAGATCAATTTCAGGGCTATAAAGAACCGGGTCAGCTCTGGCTCCTGGTTACCTCATCTTTGGCAGGGGACAGGCACAGATCCACTGATGGTGAGATTCCAGTACCACCGGAATGGACCATTGAGGTAAATAGACAAGACTTTCCAGGCCAAAGACGCCCAGGGAAAGGTCATAGGGGTCCCTATTATAGCAATACCTAACTACCAGTTATCAGTATTTTGTGTGTGAGCGAAGGCGACTTGCCTCTCCTCCCCCAGATGTTCCTATTTGCTCCGCTTGCTCTTGGACCGACGATAATGATCCTTTTAGTGATTCCACTAGCCTCCATGCCAACAATAACGATAATTTTCCGAGGTTGATTGAACCACGGTTAACCTTTACCCCAACTCGTTCACAACTCGAGCAAAGGGAATTAAATCTGGGAGAGGTGGGACATGGCCCATGGGTGCTCTGGGATCAAGAAGTCCAACAGTTTGCTATTGACATAACGACCAATGTTTCCATACCAGTTCCACCCCAGCGCCATATGGAGTTTGACTTGCTGAGGCCACAGCCAGGCGGAGTCCCACAAGCTATATTTGAGTTCCTCATTGCCCCTCAATTAGAAGCCAGGCACTTCCCAGCTCCTTTCTTAACTCCAGACTCTATTGAACTCCAACGGGAGTTCCTAGTACGGGATAACGCCCACCGGAAGTTTATTGGTTTTCTGCTCACTAGAACACTGCTCAGGCCATTGCTAAACCAATACCCAACCCGCCGAGACGTCGGGAGGAAACTGTTAGAGTTTTTCAACAGTACCTCCTGCCGAACCCGGCGGGGTCACTTAGGGATATCCGAACAGCCTTGTTTGAGGCAGTCCGAGCCAGACAGCTTCTCAGACTCCATATGGTACAGGGGTTGCCCGAGAATATTTATTATAGGGTAATTTTTTCCCCAATCTTAACAGCATCTATGGTGGATTCACAGACTCAGAGAGATGTAAATATGATGCTGAGGGTGGCATCACACTAGGTTGTCTTAAGCTATGGACACGATACTGGCCAACGACGTGCGGTGACTACCGGTTATCACACTGTAATACCCGCTTGTTGGTTTTGGGGTTTTTCTCCAAGCTATTAGAAGACTACCTCGCCCCAAGAAAACCCCTGTTTATAGATCTCTCTCCCTACACCACGCTCTGGTACAGGGTTCAGAGGTCTACATTGCCCTTACATGAACACGCAGGCCGCGCCAAGGGTCATTGCTATGTTTCCGGGCCGCGTCCTGGCACAGTAGACTGGTTTTTACGCCTTTGCTCCAGCGGTAACCTACCTTAACATTGACAGGTGTCGGAAATCCTCCGGCACCCGTGACACGTCACACCAACCGCAAGAGGGGAGCCCGGGTCAGCAACACAGGAGGTTGTTTTACCTCCCCGGGCCCTCCTACGGTCAGGGTTTTTTGGGCTTCACAGCCGGCCAAGGCCAGTATAACTAATGTAGGTCACACTCACAATGTGAGGGATGCTACGGGTAATCGTTCTACGGGCTGGGTTTTTTTTTTGATTCTCACTAGCTTAAGTTAAGACTCCCGCCGGTCGTTGGCCACAAGCTGTCCGAATACTCTACTGTACGATGTCTAGCAACTCATTGAGTGAAACAGGTTTCAACCAAGGTAAAATCGCAGTTATTCGCCATGGGTATCTAGTCACCTAGTTGTTTAAACAAATGAGCAAATAAGGGCACATCTTAGGTAATATCGTCACAAGGCGTGATGGAGCCCTGTGTCCCTAACACAAATAAGGATTTTTTTAGTTAAATAATTCATTCAACGAAAGTTTTCTTTTAACTCCTCCATGAGGCATAGCAAGACCTGGACGACTCTCTGGTACACAACAGGTCTTGGTCACAGGTGGCACGGTATCTGGTACGGTTCTCACCTCGTAGTACAATGGCGGTTAAGAAGGTTAACTTCTACGGGGATACACATAAAGTCGGCTCGAGTAATACCTTTAAATGAGACTAAAGTAGGAAAGTGTCCGACCAATCAGGGTGCTCCTTCGTGTCGAACTTTTTGGGCCACAAACGTCCAAATTCCCGGCATGACCACCTGTGACCCTCCTACATCTACCTCATTTGCTCCTTGTACCGGATCTACTACTTGCCTTTTGTCAGACAACTTAGTGCCAGCATCTGACTCCTGTAAGCCACTAAATGACAAAGGCAATCAACTTCCTGGCACTTACTTTGGAGAAGGAAAGCGAGAGAGGACTGAGTCTAAACTGCAAGTCACGCTTGCTAAAGCACAATTGGCAGCGCGAAGCGGGGCAGCCAATCAACGCGCCGGCCCCCCCTATAAAGGGAAGGGGACGAGAGTCGCTCGGGGTCAGACGGGCACCACGCCTCGAGGAAGCAACACCTCTCCTCCCAGCCTCCCCCTCTCCTGCGGGCACACCAGGAACCAAGGCGATCACCACAGTAGCCTTCCAGCCCACACAACAGTTCCAGTAGCAGAGCACTCGAGTCCTGCATCACTCTCACCAACCCGGAGGATACACCATCAGTATACCTGGGCCTGTCGCCATATTGCATGCCTGCACACCCGCAGCCAGCAACTTCATCCAGGACGACAGGAGATGGTTAAGAGTGACAACCTCCCAGACCACTACTGGCCAGCTTTGAGGTGGTAGTGCAGCCAGAACGCCCACCACGAGCAACAGACTTTTAATCAGGACCCATATTGGGCCCGCAGAGGAACCAAGAAAAAGAGAGAGGGGAATTTGACTAATTCGGGGGATCTTCAATAAAAATATGTGTTCTTATAGAACAAACGAAAAGAGATATTGACTTGACTAAGAAATAGAATAAACGGATGATGTGTTATGTGTAACTAGTGTTTATTGATAGAAAGGGCTCCAAGCCATTAGCTACCAAGTATTTAGGATCTTATAGGAAGTTCTTTAATTAACGTAAGAGGGACAGAGATTAAATAACAACTATTGGGTTCAGGGGAAAATAGTGAATAGTTGTTTTAGAGATGAGCTTCAGCTAGGGTTATAGGAATTATATTGTAAGGACACACGTCCGGATTAGATTGTAAGGACACACGTCCAAAATTATATTGCAAGGACACACGTCCGAATTATATTGAAGGGACACTAGTCCGAATATGTTTAACGTAACTTATCATCGATAAAGGAACTTCATGATTTGTCTTGCTACCTCCTAGCTCGGTTGAGTGACCGTTAAGATTGGGCCTGACGGGGCGTCTTTTGAAATAGAAAGTAACGTAAGGGCGTATTCGGCTCTTGAAGCTACCAGAAATATTGTCCGGGGAGCAATGTTGTATTCCGGTGTAATAGTGTATTAACAAAGAGTTTATGTTCATGTGTAACGGACTACGCGTTCGATGTTGCAAGAGAACTAAGAGTTAAAGATTATATTCTTTATAGAGAGTTAAATGGCCTACGAGCCAGTGTTGTATTCCGGTGTAATATTGTATTAACAAAGAGTTTATGTTGATGTGTCACGGACTATGCATTCGGTGTTGTAAGGGAACTAAGAGTTAAAGATTATATCTCTGATAGAGAGTTAAACGGCCTACGGGCTAGTGTTGTATTCAGGTGTACTATTGTATTGACAAAGCTTTTATGTTCATGTGTAACGGACTACGCGTTCGGTGTTGTAAGGGATATGTGAGTTAAAGATTATATCCTTTATAGAGAGTTAAACGGCCCACGGGCCAGTGTTGTATTCAGAGGGGCTATTGTATGAGCCGAGAGTGGTGTTCGTAACGCCCGGGAAAATGTTAGCCATTTGGGGGTTTCGGAAGCGGATATAGAAATATATATTTATTAGTGGCCCCTCCATCATTGACGAACATGCCTATTAGATAAGGCATCCTCTTCAAACACTAATCCGCCGTAGTTTGAATCTACCGCGCAGAGCATTTAAAATCTGAGGAGCCTTCATCATGAGCGCACGCGACCTCACTCATGGCTTCAGTCATTATGAATTGGGTTCTCACTACGAAAAAACTTTGTAAAAAATAAAAAACAAAAAGAAAATAAGAATAACTATCCAATAAGCTTTCCATCATATCGTGGATGTACTTGTGTGGATCTTTGACCAGACGCTGATTCAGGCGTCATTCTTCCTTCTCTGCTCTGTGATCAGCCGGCCCGGACGTGTCTCTCCACGCTCCGCTGGTTCCGCATTTGCTGCGTCCCTAGTGAGTTTTTTCTCATTTGTTTACTCCGGGATGTATCGAGTAAGGTTAGGATATGCGTAGCAGGAGTGTCCTGGGCTGGTTGCCCGCAGTGCAGTGTATTTTGGGTCGTGTGTTTGGGGCATCTATTTCGAATGTACCCTCGTGGTCCGGTTGTGGACAGGTGAACTTTTTCACAGTTAGCTAGCTTTGTGATGCAGGCGGCTTTCATTACGCGTTATTGCTTCCTTTTATCTTTCTGATGAGGTAGCGTATTTTTGCTGACGTTCCCAGCGTATTTTTCTTCACTTAGTGAAGTTTTTTCTGGGTCCCGAGTCAGTTCTTCCCTTTGCCGGAAGTATTTGCTACAGTGGTGTGTTGGCGGTGGTTCCTGTTGTGATATAATTCAGTGCTTTTTGTTTATATTCCGACATGTTAATGTTATCTGTCTGCCTAGGCCTAGCCAGCCTCTCGTAGCTTTACCACATATACAAGTGTTATTGATTTATTTTCTAAATATGTACTACTGTGTCATGTGTGTCCTGGTTTAGTTGTGTATTGGCTAATTCCACGGACTATTTATGTGTCCTGGGTTAGTTGTGTATTGGCTAATTCCACGGACTATGTTGGGCCCGGCGTTAGTTGTGTTTTGGCTACGCCTCGGTCCGGTGGTGCGTTCAGATGGTATCTGGACGGGGTGGGTTTTTTCCGGCGGGATTTTCTCGGTTTCATCTTGATAACCCCGGCTGGTTGCCGAGTTTTGGCCACGCGTGGTTTAAAAACAGGCTTGTTTCCCCAGCGAGTGGGTGTCTGTGGCTCCCCAGGACTGCGTCTCTGGGGTGCCTGTTTCAGGCTCCTTATGATTCCCGGCGGGTTGGCTGTACCCATCTAACAGTGTTCATACAGACACGTGTTGTTTGTAGTTTTTTCGGTTTTGCAAAGCCAATATAAAACTATGCTGTTGTTGTATTTCCTCCCCGGCGATCTTTTACAAAGCAGTGGGGTTAGGAACAATTGGGGTTAACTTTTAAACTTTAAATCACCCGGCGGGTGCAACCTGGAAGGGTGGGATGCCCGAATTTGCAAAATTCAGTTTAGTTGACCAGACAATTGAGGGATGCATTGTGTATCGCCTCCTTCAACATACGGCGCTTTAGGGCACAATTGGGGTTAACGTTTTTTAAACTAATATTCACACCCGGCGGGTGCTCCTTGGAGGGATGGGAATAACGAATTTACAATTCAGTTAGTTAACCAGACAATTGAGGGATACGTTTTGTATCGCCGCCTTCAACATACGGCGATCTAAAAAGATACTGCGGGAGAAGTTAGATCTCGTATATTTGTCAGGCTTCCCAGTTTTTGATCTACGAGATAATTCGGGGGCCGGCGTCTTTTTTTTTTTTTTTTTTTCCAAAATTGAATCTTGAAACAAACACCACCGGAAAGACTTAATCAGTTATAAACGCCATGCTGGTCTTTATATATTATGTCAGAGGGTATTCATAAATCTTTTGTACAAATTAAGATATTCTGAAATCTTTTACTTAGGAAACCCCACCGCATAGCGAGCTGTAGTCGTTGAGTATTACGTCTCGTTACCCGGCGGGTTATTTAACACTTGTGTGCGAACATGTTTGGGTTAACCTTATGAGCATTAATTCCTGGAAATTTTCTTTTTTTCCAGAGCTGGGTCCCGGCGGGTCTATGCAGAACCTGGAGTAAGTATCCCACTAGTCTCTATCTTGGCTACCTTTGCCCCGGTTTTTGCTTTATGCATTACGCCCTCCTGTTCAGGTATCCCTATTTTTGTGCACACCCTTTGTATAAAATGTGTTAAAATGTTTTGTTTGGTGTGGGTTACCTTTCCGGCGTTTTTTCTCGTTGCTCCGAGAACACCATTTTTGTTTACCGAGTTTTAGTCAGGATGGCTCAAAATAGGTAAGTTACCCCGACGAGCGCTTGCGGGCTCATAAGAAACTGCGTTTTCTGTGGTCGAGCCTGGGTCCAGGCTTCCTGTGTTATTCATTGCTTTATGCATTACCCCCTCCTGTAATGTATAGTTTAGTGTGGGTTACCTTTCCAGCGTTTTTCTCGTTGCTCCGAGAACACCGTTTTTGTTTACCGAGTTTTAGTCAGGATGGCTAAAATAGGTAAGTTACCCCGACGAGTTTGGTCGCTTGAGGGCTCATCAGAAACTGCGTTTTCTATGGTCGAGCCTGGGATCAGGCTTCCTGGGTTATTCCCGTCGAGGGGGGCTCCACACGGTTTTCTAGGTGATCAGGCTGACACCTGTTGGACTTGGTTTTCTCTGCTTTTCAAAGCCATTGAAACAATGCTGTCTGTTTGTTTGGTCTTTACCTCCCGTCGACCTTTTTACAAAGAGGTCTGGGACAGGTATAATTGGTTTGACATTGCATATAAAACCCGGCGGTTGTACCTTCGGGTGGTTATATTTGTTAGTAGTCTTGGCAAATCCAACGTCAAGGCTATTAACCTAATTGCAATGACGACTTGTCTATTTTGACTGCTATGTCGTCATTCCAACCGCGGTTAAAAAGAAAACGTCTAGAGTCTACTCCTTATCTTGCTCTAGGAGACGTTGTACATTAACCAAAACTACCACCGAAGGTGAAAAAAGCATAGAAGAGAAGAAAAAGGGGTTTACCTTAGTTACCGCTTAAGGCCCATCCCGTGTTCCGTCATGTGCAGATCCCTGTCGAACGTGCGCATGAGCGACCCTCTCTTGTCATAATTTTTTCACGCGCTCCATTGAATGAAGTCGCTTTTGTTGTGCTCCTTTAATTCACCCTGTTTAGGTTCGTTTCGGCTTATCTGGCCTTCTTTTTTGTTAGACAGATGTTACGTGATCTAGGGCACACATAAATGGGCTCCTAAGTGTGTATAATGGAGACGCGTGTGGAAATAGCCTACCGAAGGTACGGGGGCGCCTGGCGTTCCTCGTATATGTTTTTCATTCTTTCTCTTTTCATATTCTTTTTTCCTGTTAGTCTGGGCATAGTTTAGCTTTTAGCTTACTTTAGCCTAGCTCGTTTTCTCATTCAGGACTTGCTATGCCCCTATGAGTTTTCATTTTTTCATAGCCTAGGTGTACCGTTGGTAAACAATCTGAGATTTCGTTGGTGGCGGTGCTGTTTGTAGAGTTTGTGTCGGCCGCATTATTAGCGTTATTCCCGAGTCCCCCCTTTCGAGTCCTTCACTGTGTCTCAAGGGCCTGGGCGACAGGTGGTTCGTGATACTTCAGGGGTACCCCACGGGGGCCCCTCTTTCACACCACAGGGTTTTTCGCCCCTGACACATTCTCTGCTCACGGCTAGGCCACCCTTTTTCTCACCAGTTTCATTTACTGGTTTTTGTTTTCTCTTCCTGTTTCACCTCCGTCCTTTCATAGTCTTTTGCCCAATCCAGGGGTACCTCACGGGGGCCCCTGTTTGTGCGAAACCACCCTCCCTGCCACTTCTCCTCATGGGCATTGCTCTATCTCTGTGGGGTTGGGTGGTTCCTGGGGGATGTGCCTCCTCTCCCCTGGTGTGTCTTCCTTGCCTCTCCCTTTACCGGTTAAGTCAGGATAAATTCAAGGAAGACACTGCTCAGCTTGATGGCCATCATTGCTTGGAGTTCATAAGGAGATGACGCCTTTTTTGTGGCCTTTTTTGGTATTCCCTAGACGCTCCTCTCGCTTTTTTCGGCGCCGGACCATCTCGCAAATTTGCGGGGGCTTGATTCGGTCCTCTGGGACATTTCGGCTCCCCGCAAATTTGCAGAGATCGTTGGGGGTCCCGCAAAATTGCGGGAGGGTGGTGTCGGTACGGTTATGCCTCCATTGGCCCGCAAATTTGCGGTAATAGTTGGCTTTCACTATTGACTTTTTTTATGTCATCTTGTTGCCTGATACTATATTGGTGTATGCACTTTACTGGTGTTATAGGCCCTGCATGTAAGATGTTGAGTGGTGGTTAACACTTTCTCCATCTTTGCAGGTTCTGCTAGTGCTCTTCCGCCTCGGCCGCCCTCCTCACCTACCTCTGTGCTCCCAGTTTAGGGTGAGTACGGATACCTGTTTGCATGTGTGTTCCTGTTTCCCCATGCTCCTTCCCTGGTTCTTCTTGGACATTCTCTCCACTTACTCCTTCGACGTGCTGATTATGGTGTGTGTTCTTCTAGTACAGGTAGGCTGCCTTGCTTTCGCCTTGGTTGTCGCTCCCCGTGCTTGGAGAGCCACAAGTCCTGCTTGCGCCACTCGCTCTGTGTGTCCTCTACGGCCTACCTCCCTGCTCTGTGTGGCACGTGTCTGGCCCTGGTGGTTGTGCTGCTCCATGGACCTGGTTCCTCGGCGGCGGCTGTGGCCTCTGCTTCCCTTCCGTCGGTGTGGACGATGGTCTCCCGCCACATTAGGACTGTGGGCCACCGTTCCCCGGCCTTTGTTGCCGACCGGATCCGCGTCGCCCTGGGTATCCCTGACCCGACTGAAAGCCGTTCACCTGGCCCTCTCCCTGCTCGGGCCCTCTCCCCTGGGTCCCGCAGCCGGTCGTCCCATCGTCGGGGGGTTCCCCAGCTCCGTCCACGCTCTCGCTCGCCTCGTCGTCCATCCTCTACTGCCCCTCGTCGTCCTCCTGATCGCCTTGACGACACCCATCGCCCTCGTCATGGTTCTCGCCCTGAGGCCGGGGTTAGCGGCTCTGCCCCTGTGCGCCCTCCCCTGGCCTCTACGGATAGGGGCTCTACTCCCTTCCGCCCGCTTCCCCAGCTCCGACGACTTCCTCTTATGTTGTCCTCTCCGCGCGCGGTTGTTCATGCTGTAGCTGGCCCTCTGCTCCCTCCTCCTACACTGTCCAGGATGGTCCGCCTGGATGTCGTTGCTTCTCCTACTTCACCTGCTTCAGTGCCTATTCTTCCTTCACGGTCTCGTCCCACGGTGGAGGTCCCTCCCTCCTCCGCCTTGGTGTCGGGCCGCCCTGTTCTCTCAGCCCCGGGGATTCTTGCTCTGTTTCCCCCCGCGGCTCCTTCTGGCCTCCTTTCACCCGGCCAGCCTTCCCACTCCCGTCGTCCTGCTCCTCCTCATTCTTCTCTTCCTGACCTTCACTTACCGTCTCGCCAGGGGGGTAGCCCTCCTCTTGCCTCGGTGGGCTTTCGCGAGGTTTCGGGGTCCCCTTTCTCAGGTGCTGACGTGTCGCTGGAAGAGGGGGTTGGTGCTGTTTCCCCCTCGGCCGTTCGTGATCGGGGATGAGTCCCTCAACGGCGACACAACCGTCGTCGCTCGCCTTCCTTGGGCCGCGACGCTGCTGGTTCGTGTCGTGGGTCTCGCTCCCGCTCACGCTCGCCCCTGCGGGCCGACCAATCTGGGGGGGGGGGGTCGCCTCTCTCGGATCGATTGTCGGCTATGCAGGGCTGGGTTGTGTCACGCTTCGACGGGTGCTTGGAGTCGATGGAAGACTCCCTCTTCTCGCGCTTCTTCGCGGTGACTCACCCTCAGCGCCTCACCCTACCTACCCCTGCTACGGTCCCCCTCCCTTCTGCAGGCCTACGCTCTGGTCAGACTTCAGCCGCCCTGACATCCTTCCGGCTGTTCAGTCCCTGGCTATGTTGACGGGTCTGTCCTCCTATGGGACAGGTTTGTGCGACGCCGGTACGCCTGGCTTAGCCATCATGCTCGGTCACCCTCTTCCATTGGAGGCCTGGTTTGCTGAGGCCTTCGACTTCACACACCGATCCGTCGACGGCTCTCCTTCAGTCCCTCCCCCGGAGTCATCACTGGTTTTGCCTCCTCTTGTGTCTGTCGGCGGGTTGGACGGCGCGTTCTGGTCCTGGATGAGCGCGCCCGTTCTTGAACTTTGTTCTATTGCTACCCCGTTCTTCTCTCACCCGGATCAGCCCTCTGTCGCCAAGGTTTTTCCCTTGCGACAGAGGGTGACGGACTTATTGTCTTGTTTAGGTTCCCTCCAGACGTCTGTTCACCACCTGCGGCTTTTCGAGGCGTCTGCGCCAGGCGATCTTCGCGAGGGTTTGGACCGCGTTCAGCGGGTCCACCTTCGGCTCGCGGTGTCTTTGGTTCCCGAGCTGAAGGCGGTTTTGTGCGCGGCAACTCGGCGGCGCCCGACAGTACGGTCCTCGTTCTGCCGGCCGGCCCCCTTGGATATTCGTCAGGGTTTGTTGTCCTCTGCGCTATATACGTCGGTTTTTTTTTAACAGGATGCTTGGGAATGCTACGCTTCTCTGTCGGCGGCCCCTGCTTCCGACACGCGACGACGCGCTGTGTCGTTGCGGACCCTGCTTACGTCACGCACCGACGTGCTGTGTCGCGCGCGGGGTCTTCTCAGTCCCGTCCTTCTGCCGGTCCTCTTCGGGGTGCTGCTGCAAGTGCTGCCGCCTTGCACGGGCGCAGGACTGGGACGTTGCAGGCCAGTGCGTCGGTTCCGCCTCGCACTTCTGTTCTTGCCCCTTTCATCCCCGCCGTGTCGGGGCTGGCCGGCCTTCCACTTCCGGCCGCCCTTCGACGGGGTCAGCCCCGCGCCGGCCTGGGGTTGGGGTGGCCCTCCCTTTTCGACGAGGTTGGGGGGGGGGGTAGAGGAGGTCAACGTGGCGCTCATGCCCACACGGCCCGTACCGGGGGTACCTCCACGTCAACACAATGTGTAGTTCTCTGGGTCGGCCTCCTTGTTCTTCTTCTCGCCTGGCCGACCGGGTCGCTCCCCTCCTCTCGGGTGCTCCCTCGGATTGTTTTCGCCCTTGCGCCCCTCGGTAGCCGCGAGGGACGTTGGGGGCGGCGGGTTGCGCGGAGGGGTCTCACCTGGAGGTGGACGTCCAGACCCCCACTCCGCACTTGTCACCGACTCCGGCCCATCTCTTGAGAGGTGGCCCACGTGTTCACTTCCATGCCCGAGCTGGGTAGCGTCGAGGGAGTTGACCGCCGGTCACCCGGTTTTCCTCTCCCGTGTCTTTCTGGTACCGTCGACGAACTGCGACGCGATGCGACCGGTGGTGGATCTGTCGGCCCTCAACGGGCACATCGTGCACACACGGTTTCGGATGCTGCCGGTACCCCTGGTACACCTGGCCCTGTGCCCTCTGTCGTGGGTAGTGTCGCTGGCCCTCCAGGATGCGTCTTGGCTCGTTCCTCTCCATCCTCGCTTCCAGCGATTCTTGGCCGTTCGGACTTCCGATCGTGTGTTCCTGTTCGACGGCCTTCCCTTCGGTCTCCACATCGCGCCGCAGATCTTCTCCGCACTGGTGGGGCAGGCTCTGGGTCCTCTCCTCAGGAGCGGGCTCCAGATCCTGTTTTCCTTGGCCGATTGGTTGGTAGTTTCCGACGCCCTAGGACTGTGCCTTGGCGACGCCCTCACCGTCGTTCGCAACATCGCACGGTTAGGGTTCCCCTTCGATGTTCCCAAGTCACGCTTGACCCCGTTGCGTGTCGTGCCATGGGTTGGTCTCGCATGGGTTTTGTCCGGCGCTACGGTGACCCGGGGTCTGCCAGCCGCGGTGCACCTTCGGTGGAAGGTCTTCGCCGTGTTGCACTCGGTCTCCCTCCCGGGGTGGCTCTGGGACTCGTTCGTGGGTTTGCTGCATTGGGCTGCTCTGCCCCTTCCCTTAGGGAGCCTCTGGCTACGCCGCCTCCTCCTCATGGGCACCGCGGTGTTTCCGTTGCCCCTATGGATCGGCTCCTGCCGCTCCCGCGTACCGTTCGCAGACGCTTCGGTCGCTGGGTTGCTCGGGGCTCGCTCTCTGCGGCTGTGCCCTGGACAGCCCCCCCCGCCGACGGTCTGGGTAGCCACAGATACGTCGAGCGAGGTTGGGTGAGGTTCCCGATCGAACCTGGGACGTCCACTTCCCGGCCGATAGGTGGGTCTCCCTCCACTTACCCGTCTATGCCCTCGGACTGTTGGTTCCTTTGTTCTTCCTGCGGGACCACGCGCTGGCCCTTCGGGGTAAGTCGGTGGCCTTCGGGTTGGACACTCAGACAAGCTGTCCCCCGTTTCCTTATGCGGGGGTCCTCCAGGTCGTTGACTCTATTGGGGGTCTCGGTGGAGTTGTTCTTCCTCGCGGACCGACACCCCTTCTCCTTGCATGCCTCCTCCCTGCCCGGGCCTGCCACCCTGTGGGCGGCCGCCCTGTCGAGAGGGCAGGGCGTTCTTGTAGAATGGGCGATGAAACGGACTGTCTTCGCCGACCTCGCGGCTTAATGAGGTGTTCCGGAGGTCGCCTTGTTCGCATCGGGGGTGCCGCGTCAGTTGCCTCTGGACCTCTCCCTCCGACCTCGCGCTCCGGGGGGGTTCCGGACGCTTTCATGGTAGCCTGGTACGGGTGGCGGTCGATATACATCTTTCCGCCACCAGACGCACTGTTGATGCGCCCAGTCCTCGCGAAGCTGCGTCTGGCTCCTCGCGCCTCTGTGGCCGGCACGGACTTGGTCCGCCCGGTTGCCGTGGTGGTGCCCGAGTCCGGTCCCTCTACCTGTCTCCGGCTTCCACTTGGGCTAGGTTGGGGACCTGCGGACCTCTTTGGCCTTCGCATCGTGCTTGTTCATGAGGCACGGTGGCTTCCGGTCCCCGGCCGGGCCCTGACTGACTTCCTGCAGCGTTCCTGGCCGTCTTCTCCTTGGGGGACTTACGGGTCCCGCTGGAGGTCTTTTACTAGGTGGCTACAGGCCACTCGCCTGCCAGTTGGCTCTCCTTCCCTCGTCCTACGCTCCTTGTTTCACCTCTTCCGTACACGTCGCTTTCCAGTCGACGCTATACGTACCCACTTGTCTGCCGTCCGGGGGTTCTTTGGGTCCGTCGCTGGGCTGGTCGTTCCGCCACAGGAGCTGGATTCCTTCCTGACGGCTGCCTTCCGGGATCGACCGCCTCCGCGCCAGGTCCCTCCGCAGTGGGATCTGGGGCGGGCTCTGGTCCTTCTGGCTTCCCCCACGTATACAAGGGCCGCTACGCCAGTTCCGTTGCTCGGGCGTCCACTCTTCCTTGTCGCTCTGGCCACTGGGGATCGGGTGTCTGCACTAGCGGCATTGTCACGGCCCCGGGACTGCGTGCGATTCTCCCCGTCCTTGCATGGCGTCTCGTTCGCCTCCTCCCCTCCTTTTGTTACCACGCATGGGAGGGAGGCCCCCGTTTTCCAGCCTTTCGCCGTCCAGGCTTTACGGCATGGGCATCCTCGCCATGTGTTGTGCTCGGTGTCAGCCTTGCACTCCTCTGTTGCGTCTGTGGCGCCGCCTTCGGGTACTGCTGTGTGGGTGTCTCCTCGGACAGGTGGGAGGCTCTCGCAGGTGCAGATGGGCCGCCACGTTTGTCGGACCGTTCGTGCCCGTCACCCTGTTTGTAGGGGTTCTGCGCGCGATGTCAGATCCTTTGCTGCCTCCTTCCGGTTCCTGCCACGTCGATCCTTCCCTACCATCGCCTCAGCAGTTTTGTGGTCTTCTCACAATTCCTTCATCTCCTCCTACCTCTCCGTGTCCAGTGTTCGACCCCCTCGGCCGGTGATTGCTCTCGGGGGTCGTGTTTCCTGGTGCTCTGGCGAAGATCCCTGGTCTTCCCCCCTCGTTCTTTTCCTTTGTTTTTTTGACAAAGGGGGGGGGGGGGGGGTGTACGGGTTTGCAACACTGGATTGCAAGTTTGGGATTATGTATTGTTCCAGTACATAAGTGTTTTTGCCACATTGAAAATTGTGTTTTGTTCTTGTGTTCAGTGTTTTTGTTGGTTTTTGAAGAAAAGGGATTTTGGGTACAGTACCTTTTTGGTTTCAGACAAGTCTATGTTTTTGCATTACTATGAATGACGGGCATGTGTTAAAACTGTTCTTTTTAGCTACTCCTCAGTTTTTCACTCTTTTATTAAACTCTCTTGTTTAAATTGTGTCTTTGTCATTCGTAATTTTGTTTTATGCATTGTTTTTTTTGGTAGGTTGGGCTTGGATGTCCTCCTCCTATTTGTTATGCAGCCTTGACGTTGGATTTGCCAAGACTACTAACAAATTGGGAGGTTTGACGTACCTCCCAACCTACCAAATAGGAAAACCTACTATTTGGTAGTAGTCTTGGAAAATCCAACGTACATAATACCCTCCCTCACGCCGGACCCCTGCCCATCCGCGTTCTTCTGCTGACGTGAGATGTGATGACAAGAGAGGGTCGCTCATGCGCACGTTCGACAGGGATCTGCACATGACGGAACACGGGATGGGCCTTAAGCGGTAACTAAGGTAAACCCCTTTTTCTTCTCTTCTATGCTTTTTTCACCTTCGGTGGTAGTTTTGGTTAATGTACAACGTCTCCTAGAGCAAGATAAGGAGTAGACTCTAGACGTTTTCTTTTTAACCGCGGTTGGAATGACGACATAGCAGTCAAAATAGACAAGTCGTCATTGCAATTAGGTTAATAGCCTTGACGTTGGGTTTTCCAAGACTACTACCAAATAGTAGGTTTTCCTATTTGGTAGGTTGGGAGGTACGTCAAACCTCCCAATTAATGGATTTGCGATTCGAGATAATTTGCCAAACAATTGATTGATACAATAGGGTATCACGGCCTTCAAGACGGCGATCTATGAAGGCTTCTGGGAGAAGCCGGATTAGAGATTAAGATAGGCTTAGACTTTTTATGGGATAAAACGATGCCTGAATCTTACTAGTGTTTCAAGTGTAAAGGGATACTTGAAAGACTTCATCTTTAATAAAGATATGCTTCATCTTTATGAGGATTAAGAAGTTATGCTTAATTCTTTTGGACAGGTAAATGATATGCTGAAATCTTTACTAAGCCATTGAAACAATGCCGTTTGTTTGTTTAGTCTTTCCCTCCCGGCGACCTTTTTACAAAGAGGTCTGGGGCAGGTACAATTGGTTTGACATTGCATATAAAACCTGGCGGTTGTACCTTTGGGTGGTTATATTAACTGATTTGCAATTCGCGATAATTTGCCAAACAATTGATTGATACAATAGGGTATCACGGCCTTCAAGACGGCGATCTATGAGGGCTTCTGGGAGAAGCCAGATTAGAGATTAAGATAGGCTTTGACTTTTTATGGGATAAAAAGATGCCGGAATCTTACTAGTGTTTCAAGTGTAAAGGGATACTTGAAAGACTTCATCTTTAATAAAGATATGCTTCATCTTTATGAGGATTCAGAAGATATGCTTAAATCTTCTGGACAGGTAAAGATATGCTGAAATCTTTAATATGAAACTAAAGGACAACGAAAAGTAGTGGTGGAGTGCTACGGTTCGTTGACCGGCGGTTTTGAGGCACATATTTTGTACCATTTTTTGGGTGTAACCCTATGAGCATTAATCCCCGAAAATTTCTCTTTCCAGGGCGGAGTACCGGTGTTGCACCAGGCGACCAGGTAGTTCCCGGGGGCGGGGTAGTTTTCCCCCAGTCTCTGTCGTGTCGGCACTTGAACCTCTCATTGCTGTATGTTCAACGCCGTTTAGCTCAGGTAGCCCTATCTTATTTTTATTTGTTAATAAAATAATTTGATAGCTGAATCATAATAAACATATATATTTTCTATGATTATATTATGATAATATTGTGTTTATTTATAGTAATTTATTTTAATACAATTAAATATAAATTACATTAATTAGTATACTTTATGATTTTGCTCACCAGCTCTGCTTTCAATGTGTTAATGAGCTATGGGAGCTTTTAATTATCATAAACCTTTACGGGACTCGGACAAGGGCTCCCATTCAGGGAGTATACCGAGCTCGCAAGCGAGGGACAGCCACAGCCAAGGTGTATGGCGATACTCACAGTCGTACCTCACCCGCCGGACGATAACGCCGGCGGGCGGACCTGACGCTCTGATGACGGACGAGAACAGGTTGGGTTCCATTTATCTATTTTCCGCTGCCAGACGCATCTCTAATGTGCCACATAGTCAACAAACTACAGGATTAGCGAGGCGTAGTCTCGCTAATCGCACCCCTGTGGCCGGTGCAGTGTGGTACCAGCATTTTTTTTTTTTTTTTTTTTTTTTTTAAAGAGACAATGAACGGAGGAAGGAAAAACACAGATAAAACAAAAAGGTCCATGTGCCTAAAGGCATCCTCCATTCATAAAATGTTTGTAACAACTGGATTTAAACATTTGTAGATTGTTAGTTTGTGGAAAGCAATTCGAGGGAAGTGAATTCCAAAGAGTAGTAGTTCTAGGGATAAATGAATTTTGATAAGCAGAAGTTCTGCATTGTGGAGGAGAAAGTGTAAATTCATGGGCGCTCTCAGCTGCCCTAGTTCTACGGGGAAAGATGTGGAGAGGCGGCACAATTGAAGCAAGTTCCTCGGAACAATTGCTGTGAAAATATCTGTAGAATAATGCAAGGGATGCAACGTTTCTTCGTATGGATAATGTAGGAAGGTCCTGTGTGATTGCAGGGTTATTGATTAATCTAATAGCTTTATTTTGAATTTTGTCCAACTGCCTCAATGCAACCACTCCCCTTCCACTCCACAGAGGTGAACAGTAATCCATCTGAGAACGCACATGACTTTTATATATTACGGCCAACTGCTCGTCAGTGAAGAATTCTCGAACTCTGTACAGGAGTCCCAGTTTTTTAGAGGCATTCTTAGCAATGCTTCTAACATAATGTGTCCAGCTCAAGTTAGTAGTTAATGTTACACCGAGAATTTCAATACTAGGGGAAGTGGGAATATTTACATCATTAAAAATATATGGGAGTCAGTGAGATTCTGTCGGTTAGAAAATTGAATGTACTTGGTTTTCTGTGCATTAAAGGAAACTAGATTCTTTTGTCCCCATTCTTCAATTCTAGAAAGGTCCTGGTTCAGAGAAATTGCAGTGCTTATTTTTGAATTTATAAGAACGGGTTGGGTGAAAGAATTGGTAAATGTGAAGGAACTGTGGAGTGTTGAGTCATCTGCGTAGGAATGTATTGGATTATGAGTGGTAGATATGAGATCATTGATATGAATGAGGAACAGAGTTGGGGCCAAAACTGATCCCTGGGGAACACCAGCATTTATTGAGTGAAATTGAGAATAAAGGCCATCTACCATTACACATATTTTTCTGTTATGAAGATAAGAAGAAATTAGTGGAACTAATGATGCAAGGCCGTAGTGTGACATCTTCGACAATAAGGATTGATGCCAGACTCTATCAAATGCCTTTGATATATCCAGTGCTATTGTATTTGTTTCACCATGTTGGTCTGTAGCTTGGTTGATTTGATGCGTAAGAAGGCAAAGAATGTCTGCAGTTGATCGACATCGTCTAAAACCATATTGCCTATCACTGATTAATTTATTATTCTCAAGATGCTTAATTATGTGATTATTTAATATAATTTCAAAGACTTTACCAAGAGTGGAAGTTATAGCTATTGGTCTGTAGTTTGATGGATCTGAAGAGGCACCTTTTTAGGAACTGGATGGATGTTTGCTTCTTTCCAGGGTACTGGGAAGCATGAGGTATGAGTACATAGACGGAATTTTTTTGCCAATACAGGAGCGAGCACCAAGGAGCAATTCTTAATTACTATTGGATGAATTTCATCTGGACCAGGAGCCTTATCTACTGAGAGATTCTGCAAAATAGTTTTGACATGTCTGGTGTGGATCTTAAGTGAGGGAATTTCAGGCGAATTAAAATTAAGTACAGGGACATCTTGATTTATTTCATCTAAGGTTGAGTTGGTGGAAAAATATCCGCAAGAAGGTTAGCTTTACCTCGTGGGTCACTTACAAGATTGCCAGTCGGAGATTTTAATGGTGGAATGGATGAAGCAGTTGTGAAGTTGGATTTAAATGAGTTAAGAGTAGACCAAAATATTTTGTTATCATTTGGATTATTTAGAAGTTTATTTGCC
The DNA here is from genome assembly GCA_032716605.1 of Paralithodes platypus. Taxonomy (NCBI): domain Eukaryota; kingdom Metazoa; phylum Arthropoda; class Malacostraca; order Decapoda; family Lithodidae; genus Paralithodes; species Paralithodes platypus. The sequence continues at coordinate 21,142,552 of CM064564.1, read as the reverse complement.
TGCTTGTGGAGAAAGTTTGATTTAGTTAGGTTTAATACAGTTTTGGCATGATTTCTGATGTTTCTAAAGTAATTAAAGGCTTCATGTGTTTTGATCTTGTGTATGCATTGTAGGCTATTGCTTTTTGTTCAGTTACTCTAGCACAATTATGGTCAAACCATTTAGGTGAATTAGATCTTTTAATGTACTTTTGATGAGGAATAAAAGTTTCCATTCCAATTTTTAGAAAATCTTGTATGTGGCTCAAGGTGGAGTGTGCATCATTAGAAAAGAAAGAGGTCCAGGGAATATCAATAAAGAAACCTTGAAGACCCTCCCAGTCTGCCCTATCGTAATGCCATTTAGTCACCAAAACAGGTTCAGAGTGGGAAGGTGTGGTAGGTGATAGACAGGTGGCCTGTATCAGACAGTGATCAGAAGATCCAAGTGGGGACCTCACTGTAACATCATAATTTTCTGAATTGGTTGTTAAAAATAAGTCCAGTAGGTGGGAATTATGATTAGGATTATCTGGTACACGGGTGGGTTGGTTGACTAGTTGAGTGAGATTAAATGAGTCTGCAAATAGCTCACATTCAAGACCAGCATCATCAGTCCTGGCTGAATGAGTGAGCCATTCAACATTATGGACATTAAAATCACCCAACACAGTGGTTTCAGAAGAAGCATTTAAGTTGAGGACACTGAGTTGTGAGGACAGAGAATCAAAAAGACTTTGCTCTGGAGGAGTATTTGGGGAACGGTAGATGCAACATATGTATTTAAATTTACCAGCAGAAATTAATTAATATGTATATAGAATAATCAAAATAGGGACAATTGAAACCAGTAACCTCCTCCAGGGCAATTTCAGATTTTGCGAAGCAACATACACCTCCTTTAGGTCTGAAATTTTGGAGCAGTTGATAACCTGGAAAATTAAATCTAGACGTGTCAGATGTGGATGTTACTTGAGTCTCTGTCAAAAAAAGGAGAGTAGGGGATTCTGCTTGAAGAAATTGGTGTACAGAATTGATGTTAGAGTGAAGTCCCCTTATATTGCTAAAGAAAAAGCTGCACCGACGAGCAGCTTTGGGACGTTGCAATGCTCTTGACACAGTCGCATGATGACGACCGGGAGGGCCCTGTGTCAATGACCCAACCCTGCCGGGGGTGGATATCCGAGGGACCACCAGGTTTGCTCTTAACAATTGTACTGCCATATTTATTGGGTAAGGTGTATGGTGTTACATGTATGATATGTAGTGGGAAGAGTAGTGTTTTATGGATAGAGGATAGCGATGTAGGGCAATGTCGTGAAGTTGGATGTGTATGTTATATAAAGAGGGTTTTCCTGATACCCCTGATGTGTGAGGCAGAAAGATGTGTATCCAGCTACCAAGGCCTGGGAGAGAAAATGGAATTCAGGCTATTCCCTGAGTCTCCCGAAACCTTGGCGGTAGTACTTCCCTGGGCGGGGCTGCCTACCCCTACTACCTATAAAACACGTGAACACGTGGTGCCCGCACCCAGTGTCAATCCTGGTCGGGTTGTTCCACTTAGAACACAATTGGCAACCTAGAAACCTCGCGGACTTGTTCATTTTGGACATTCAGGAGGCCAAGTGGCTAGCACCATATGGTAGCGACGTGACCAAGATATTCACGAATCAATATACCCAGTCTACAAAGCGACAGTTTCAATCGCATTGGCAAGCTTTTACGTCTCGGATTCTTAGAACAAAACAAACTGTGCCCTCGGTGGCGTTGGTTGTTTATTATTTAATCTATCTGTTCATGCAGAAACATTTATCTGAGAGTGATTTATGTGGGCAGGTTTTAAACTCCGCCCACCTCCCCGTCAGCTCAGGCCTACATGGTCTCTGGACAAAGCATCGTCGTTATTCTCGTTCCCGTATGTACCAACGACTGCAGATTTTACAAAAGGGCAGTATTCCTTATGGCTTTGGCTACCGGGAACAGAGTATCTGAGCTGGCGGCGATGAGCAACGCACCTAATTGCCTCAGGTTTGATAGGCTTCATGAGTGTATTCACATTGCTCCTTCCCCACGATTCATAGCCGAGATTGAGCACAGTGAACACGTGTTTTCAGAGTTCACGGTGCCGGCGTTAAACAGGGGAAAGGTGCACCATCTTTTTTGCCCAGTGCAAGCTCTAACCAAATATTTAAGAGTGGCACCTCTAAATCACCAGGGTGCTTTATGGGTCGCAAGTCCGGGTGAACGCTTGATGGAGCGTACACTGGCTTCTCTCTTGGTCAAGGACGTTAAAGAGAAGAATCCCGGCGTTGTGGGTAAGACCCATGATTTACGCAAGGGGACAGCCTCTTTACGTTTCCTTAATAATCTTTCGGTGGAAGTTATTACGTCCACACAGTTGTGGGCCTCTAATCAGGAGTTTTTGCCTCGATACCTTTCAGTAGCTCTGGACAAACCTTCCTTGCCATGTATAGCTTTACGGCAGAGGGTTTAGGTGGCCCTTTTAGTCACGTTTTGTTTAATTTCAAGAAAAAGTGGGGGGGGGGGGGGGAGGGTGCAGTCAGTGTGACATAGGACACCCTAGACCCCTCCGGAGTATGTGTTCGGAACATACGAGCTGTGATACTGGTTGTAGGCATTGTATTATAAAATTTCTCTGTAGTATTCATTGCAGGAAATTGTGCTAAAGGCCAATAGTAGTGTTACAACAATTCTTGTTGTAAGTAGCTTTGGCTGTGAAGCAATAGATTTTTGAGAAATCTCGGTAGTTGCAACTACGACTTTTACTTTTGAAGTAATTACTTCTGCATAAGTACACGAGTTCAGTACTTCTACGAATGTACAAGAATTCATTTATGTTTGGTTATATTTTTAGGAATATATCCACTAGTTAATGGGGTTTATATGTGCACATGTAAACTTATAAGTTTTTAGTTTTCACCACTTACTTTAAGTGGTGTGCCTTCTTAACTAGCAGATCTGTGCACAGAGTCTCAGAGTTAACCCTTTTTCAAGCAGGCTTCTTTGAAGCACGCTCCTGCTTGTACCCCTTTTTGAAGATTTAGGCTGTATAAAGTTTATGCACCCGAATATCTCTTTTTTACAAAAGTAAGAATACTATGTGGTTGTTTGATTATCTGCTTTTCTAGAGTTATGATATGATTACGAATGTCCCCCTCCAGTCTTAGAAATCATGCATGTTCGTCAATGATGGAGGGGCCACTAATAAATTATAGGTTTGACTCCTATAAGGAGATAAAGAAAACCTAATATTTAGTAGTGGCCCCGTAATCATTGACGACTGGGGCCCTCCCGACCATCCCCTTCCCATTCGTTGATGTATTAAGGATTTTGGTTTACTTGATATGTCAGTGAAGGAAGAATGACGCCTGAATCAGCGTCTGGTCAAAGATCCACACAAGTACATCCACGATATGATGGAAAGCTTATTGGATAGTTATTCTTATTTTCTTTTTCTTTTTTATTTTTTACGAAGTTTTTTCGTAGTGAGAACCCAATTCATAATGACTGAAGCCATGAGTGAGGTCGCGTGCGCTCATGATGAAGGCTCCTCAGATTTTAATGCGCGGTAGATTCAAACTACGGCGGATTAGTGTTTGAAGAGGATGCCTTATGTAATAGGCATGTTCGTCAATGATTACGGGGCCACTACTAAATATTAGGTTTTCTTTATCTCCTTACAGGAGTCAAACCTATAATTATTTGTCCACTTGCATTTAGGATTAAGAAATTAGTAGTAGTTTGAGTCAGAGCAGCCCAGGTCTCTTAGAAGACATCGAAGGGCACGGCGATCATTATAAATTCAGTCTGGTAACCTACGATGTATCTAAGTCGAAGCGAGGCATTACCTGAATAGCGGGCATCCGAATAGTATGTGCGGGAGCTCTTGGGTTCCAACGTACCATCTATCACGGGACAACGTCTTATTCAATTCACGTACTGAACTCATTTCGACCAGAACAGGAAGTAGGCTATTGGACTAGTAGTTAGATTTAGAGTTCGTTCTATTAAATAAACTATACAAACTCTAGCAACTGTCGAATTATTCCCCCACCTCAGTAGTGTGCTTGAACTTAGAAATTTAAGTACAACATTTTGGTGGCAAGTGGTGGGATTCGACAAATTGTTGGGTTAAGTGTAGATTATCTGACAGAACCGACATAATGACGACGATATTACCGTTCAGGGTATGGGAAGAGGGCAAAGAAGAAATCGAGCTGTGGACTGAACAATTAGAATGCCAGTTCACGTTACTGGAGGTAGGAAATGATGAGAACAAAATTGCCTATGGAAAGGCATACCTAGGAAAGGCCTTAAACGACGTGAGAGTACGTCTGGAGGGACTAGTATCATGGGCAGAAATAAAGGCCTCTCTAATTGAGGAGTTTGGCCGAGAAACTTCCACAAGAAAGGCCCGAGAGAAACTAAAGACGATGAAACTGGACGGTCAGAATGTGAGAACCCTGAGGAGGGGAATCACGAAGTATGTCAAACTTGCGTATCCACACATGGACCCCGAGAGCCAAGAAACAGAAATTAGGGAAATCATGATTCAAGCATGTCCTGTGGAAGTAAAGAAACACTGCATTGTTCATGAAGTGACTACCACCAAGGAACTTATGGAAGTGATCAAAAAGGTAATGGAAGCCCGAGAATTAAAAGAGGAGAAAAAGAAAGGGGAAGAGGAAAACCCGAACAAAGGGTTCCCAAGAACCATTGTCCGATGTTTTGTTTGTAGACAGACCGGACACCTAGCTAGGAACTGTTCAAACCGACCTCAAACCCAAACCTCTAGCTTTAACTCAAGGCCTCAACTCCAAAATGATCAACCCTTACCCAGGGTGACTAACCCAAACCAGAGAAGATTGCTTCCGGTCGAGTACCAAAAGACGGAAACCAAACCGGTAGTCACCATGCCAGAGGAGGAAGTAAATTTTCCCCTAAACCTCACATAGAAAGGCGATATAGTGAGGTTAATATTTTGGAGAGACATACGCCTTGTGAGACTATCGTGGTCAATGGGAAAGCCGCAAATATGCTAATTGACACGGGAGCTAATAGAAGCTGTCTTTTGGAGAACTTCTGGAGAAACCACCAGAGAGAATTAGGGACGTTACAGCAGACTAGTATTCAGTTGTCAGGAGCTGGTGGTCAACCATTGACCATCCTAGGGATAACTAGTTCGGTAGTGATACAGTGGAAGGGAATTAAATTCACTACTACTTTTTGTGTATTATCCGGTCAATCTTATAGCGGAGTTGATGGGTACTTGGGGATTGATCTTATGAGCCAGTTAGGGGTAACGATACAGTGTGGGGAGAAAGAGACAACAACGACACTCCGGCCACAGATGGTCGCTACCACGGGAAAACTTTCTATCCCCCCTAGATCTTGGAGAATGATAGAGATTCCGAAGCCCCAGGGAATGACCGCCGGGATTTTTGAACCTGATACTCAAAGTAAAGTAAGAATATCCCCCACCCTTATTACTGCCGACCAGAGGAAACTAGTCCTTGCTAACTTTGGCGACGAGACGATCAGTTATCAGAAGGGAACACTTTTAGGACAAGTTACACCCGCACAACCCACCACCGTTGGAACAAACGGACCTGTTAACTTACCGGAAATCCCGGAACAACTGACGTCTGACCAGGCCACTACTTTGCATGAATTACTCTGGTCTTACAGAGACATCTTTGCTCAAGATGAAAGGGACCACGGTTCCGCCCGAACCCGACATACCCACGAGATCCATACTCAAGGGCCCCCTATTAGACAACCATACCCACGATCAAATCCTATCATGAGGCAAAAGGAAAAAGAACAAGTAGAGGTGATGCTAAAACAAGGAATCGTAGTGGAATCTTACAGTCCGTGGTCATCTCCCGTAGTTTTGGTAAAAAAAAAAGATGGGTCCACTAGGTTCTGTGTAGATTATAGGAAAGTAAATGATGTCACCATTAAAGACGCCCAACCCCTACCTCGCATTGATGACTCGCTAGAATCATTAAATGGGTCAACCTGGTTTTCCACCTTAGGCTTACAAAGTGGTTATTGGCAAGTTCCAGTTAGACCAGAGGACCAGGAGAAAACTGCTTTTGCTACGAGCGAGGGGAAACTTTATCAGTTCACGGTTATGCCCTTTGGAGTTTGTAATGGGCCAGCCAGTTTTACTAGGGTCATGGACGAAGTACTAAGGGGGTTGGCATGGAAAACTTGTTTAGCTTACTTAGATGACATCATTATATTCTCAAATAGCTGGAAAGAACATATTATCTGACTACAAGAGGTGCTGGAGAGAATTAGGAGGGCGGGACTAAAATTGAAGCCGTCTAAATGTCATCTAGGGGCACGCAAAGTAGCATACCTAGGGCATGTAGTTTCAAAAAAAGGTATCCAACCGGACCCCCTTAAAGTCAAAGCGATCTCAGAAATTACACCTCCTACTACTGTCAGAGAGATCCGAGCATTCCTGGGGATGGCGTCGTATTACCGGAGATTCATACCAAATTTCTCGAAAATTGCTCGACCCATGACCAAGAGATTGGAAAAAGGGCGGAAGTTTGACTGGGATGAGGATTGTCAAACCGCTTTCGATCACTTGAAAGACAAACTCACTTCTAACCTTATAGTCTGTCATCCCGATTTCACCAAGCCTTTCCAGTTGTATACCGATGCTTCCGATGAAGTACTAGGCACTGTCCTGGCCCAAAAAGTTGATGGGAAAGAGGGCATAGTGGCATGCGCCAGCCGGACGCTTAACAAGGGCGAAAACAATTACAGTGTTACCAAAAAGGAATGTCTAGCTTTAGTCTGGGCTGTGCAGTATTTCCGTCCCTATTTAGCCGAAGTCCAGTTTGAGGTTAATTACGGACCACCATAGCCTACAATGGCTCCGAAAGATGAAAACGGATGATGGCTTATTTGTTCGGTGGAAGGGGATTTTAGAAGAATATTCCTTTGAAATTAGACATAGACCGGGGAAATTGCACACTAATGCCAATGGCCTATCTAGATTGCCGGTGGCCCCCGTTCAAACCCCTTCATTTGGCCAGTAACCAACTAGTCCGGGATGTAGGGACAAAGTAATATTTTATGAGGGAGCCTGGAGGGATTCGGAGGATCGGGTGGTGTTGGACTATCTTGAGGCCAAGCACATGATACAAATCTTACACGGTCAAGAGGGAAGGGGGGCTCATTTGGGACAGTCTCGAGTCCTTAAACAATTCAATGAAAGGTACTGGGCCCCGAGAGCCGACCAAATTGTGAAGGAAGTCGTGCAAAATTGCTTGGGGTGTCAGAGAGGGAAAGATGGTCGAGGACCTAAGCAGTTGCCTGGACACATTTCGGCAGGAAAACCATGGGAGAAATTATCAGTGGACATTATGGGACCCCTTCCCCCGACAGACGAGCAAAAGGTACATCTTGACCTGTGTTGACGTCTTCTCTAAATATACGGTTGCTTGTGCTCTTCCGGACAAGAAGGCTGAAACCGTGGCTCAAGCTATCCTGGAAAAAGTGGTCTTTGTGTATGGTATCCCGGGCTGTCTTTTGAGTGACAGGGGGAAAGAGTTCAATAATGCCATTTGGCAGCATTTGGGGGAAACCTTGGGCTACCAGATCCAACACACGTCTCCGTATCATCCTCAGGGAAACGCGGTGTGCGAAAGGAACCACAGGGTACTAGCTAACTGTGTATGGGCCAGTCTGAGCTCTCAAGGGGAAGAAATATCCAGGAGCTGGCCAGAACTCTTGCCTGAAATTGTCTGGGGGGTGAATACCACGAGTTGTAGAACTACCGGGTACTCTCCCTACGAGATTATTTTCGGAGTCGCTCCAGAATTGCCTCAGGAACGATTCTTTACCTATCCGATCCATTCCACCAAATACTCACAACCAGAACAGTATTTGAAAGTAAAGGAGGGGCGAAAACGACAAATTCATACTCGTGTGACGCAACAACAACCTCCTAAACTTGGTCTTAAAAACCCATATTACCGGGGGGAATATATTCTGGTAAGGAAACATGATCCCACCCGAACAGGGAAAATCGAAGAGAAATATGAGGGCCCTTTTAAGATTGTTGAAATAAATGGGCCACATCAGGTGTTGTTTGTGCATCACAGGGGTATTGTCTCGGCCACACACATACGTCATACAAAAAGGTACGAAGGTATTCTACCCACTGACCTACAGTAAGTGACTGGAGTGAGGGGGAAGAAAGTGAGGAAGAAACAGAATTTGGGGCAGGGCTCCCACATAACGACATAAATGACCATCACTGGGGTGGTAGTCAGGTCGGCAGCCAAAATACTGAGGAAATACCATTCTGGTGGTCTTTCGGAAGTAAACCTAATGGGAGTCTTTTGGGAACTGAAGAAGGGGCTACAGGTGGTGACTCAGAATATTTCACACCAAGTTGTCGCAATAAGTCTACGGTCCCGGACGGTCACATTTCAGTTACCCCAATTGTGTTTTCGGATACTGTGAGTTATGAAGGGAAAAGCTTTAATGGGGAAGAGAACGAAGAGACCGTGTTTCCTGGGGATAAAATTTCACTAGATTCGTCGTTACCTAGGTTGAGTGAAAGGAAAGAAAAACCGGCGGGTTGTATGAATCAACCACCGACTTTAATCCCTCCACCAATGGGTCCTGCAGAAACCATTACCCGAAGTGGTAGGGTTAGTCGTCCACCAATCCGGTACCCGGACGAGAGTATAAATGCGACCCCTGAGGCGCGAGCTGGTCAGTTCAAAGGCACCATGCCTCACCCCACTGAACCCCACTATCGACTCCGTCGTCTAATCACTGTCGTCGAAGGGAAAGGTCACCGAGTACAGACCACCCGGGCTTTGAAGCTCCTTTTGGATAAACCCGGCCAAATCTTGTTGGCCCTGGGAAACCAAACTTCTACAATCCAGCTACACAAATGTCTGTGTGAGCATGGAGGAAGGGTGGAGTGGCAGGATCAGGGCCTTGATTTTCGGGGGGTTGTGTTACGGCGATCAGGGGCTCGCCTTAACTTCACAGAGGATGATAAAGTAGGAAAGCGTCCGACCAATCAGGGCGCTCCTTCGTGTCGAACTTTGTGGGCCACAAACGTCCAAATTCCCGGCATGACCACTTGTGACCCTCCTATATCTACCTCATTTGCTCCTTGTACCGGATCTTCTACTTGCCTTTTGTCAGACAACTTAGTGCCAGCATCTGACTCCCGTAAGCCACTAAATGACAAAGGCATTCAACTTCCTGGCACTTACTTTGGAGAAGGAGAGCGAGAGAGGACTGAGTCTAAACTGCAAGTCACGCTTGCTAAAGCACAATTGGCAGCGCGAAGCGGGGCAGCCAATCAGCGCGCCGGCCCCCCCTATAAAGGGAAGGGGACGAGAGCCGCTCGGGGTCAGACGGGCACCACACCTCGAGGAAGCAACACCTCTCCTCCCAGCCTCCCCCTCTCCTGCGGGCACACCAGGAACCAAGGCGATCACCACAGTAGCCTTCCAGCCCACACAACAGTTCCAGTAGCAGAGCACTCGAGTCCTGCATCACTCTCACCAACCCGGAGGATACACCATCAGTATCCCTGGGCCTGTCGCCATATTGCATGCCTGCACACCCGCAGCCAGCAACTTCATCCAGGACGACAGGAGATGGCTAAGAGTGACAACCTCCCAGACCACTACTGGCCAGCTTTGAGGTGGTAGTGCAGCCAGAACGCCCACCACGAGCAACAGACTTTTAATCAGGACCCATATTGGGCCCGCAGAGGAACCAAGAAAAAGAGAGAGGGGAATTTGACTAATTCGGGGGATCTTCAATCAAAATATGTGTTCTTATAGAACAAACGAAAAGAGAAATTGACTTGACTAAGAAATAGAATAAACGGATGATGTGTTATGTGTAACTAGTGTTTATTGATAGAAAGGGCTCCAAGCTATTAGCTACCAAGTATTTAGGATCTTATAGGAAGTTCTTTAATTAACGTAAGAGGGACAGCGTCCCTTCCGGGTGGATGGGACTCGTTAGCCTTGGTCGGCAACTCATCTAGGGGAGACAACCTTATACAAATCCGGGTGGATGGGACTCGTCAGCCTTGGTTGGCAACCTGTCTAGGGCAGTAAACCTGATACAAATCTGTACTGCTTACCTAAGGGTAAGGCAGGTTAGTGGATGAATTAGCCGAACACCACTGTAGAAAAATAGTGCTAACAAGATACACAGAGGGCCTCTGAGTCGGACAGATCCTAAATTGAGTGGTTAATCCTGTAAGTCCTTTACTAAACTGGCTCGGGTTGTCACTCTCACAGGGAATAGGTCCGCTGGGGGCATCTGTGTATGGCCACCCTCGTAAGGGGAGTAAGGCGTCCGGCAATAGATAGATAGATAGAAGAGGGACAGAGATTAAATAACAACTATTGGGTTCAGGGGAAAATAGTTAATAGTTGTTTTAGAGATGAGCTTCAGCTAGGGTTATAGGAATTATATTGTAAGGACACACATCCGGATTAGATTGTAAGGACACACGTCCGAAATTATATTGCAAGGACACACGTCCGAATTATATTGAAGGGACACTAGTCTGAATATGTTTAACGTAACTTATCATCGATAAAGGGACTTCATGATTAGTCTTGCTACCTCCTAGCTCGGTTGAGTGACCGTTAAGATTGGGCCTGACGGGGCGGGACGTCTTTTGAAATAGAATGTAACGTAAGGGCGTATTCGGCTCTTGAAGCTACCAGAAATATTGTCCGGGGAGCAATGTTGTATTCCGGTGTAATAGTGTATTAACAAAGAGTTTATGTTCATGTGTAACGGACTACGCGTTCGATGTTGTAGAACTAAGAGTTAAAGATTATATCCTTTATAGAGAGTTAAATGGCCTACGAGCCAGTGTTGTATTCCGGTGTAATATTGTATTAACAAAGAGTTTATGTTCATGTGTAACGGACTACGCGTTCGGTGTTGTAAGGGAACTAAGAGTTAAAGATTATATCTCTGATAGAGAGTTAAACGGCCTACGGGCTAGTGTTGTATTCAGGTGTACTATTGTATTGACAAAGCTTTTATGTTCATGTGTAACGGACTACGCGTTCGGTGTTGTAAGGGAAATGTGAGTTAAAGATTATATCCTTTATAGAGAGTTAAACGGCCCACGGGCCAGTGTTGTATTCAGAGGGGTTATTGTATGAGGCGAGAGTGGTGTTCGTAACGCCCGGGAAAAGGTTAGCCATTTGGGGGTTTCGGAAGTGGATATAGAAATATATATTATTTGTCCACTTGCATTTAGGATTAAGAAATTAGTAGTAGTTTGAGTCAGAGCAGCCCAGGTCTCTTAGAAGACATCGAAGGGCACGGCGATCATTATGAATTCAGTCTGGTAACCTACGATGTATCTAAGTCGAAGCGAGGCATTACCTGAATAGCGGGCATCCGAATAGTATGTGCGGGAGCTCTTGGGTTCCAACGTACCATCTATCACGGGACAACGTCTTATTCAATTCACATACTGAACTCATTTCGACCAGAACAGGAAGTAGGCTATTGGACTAGTAGTTAGATTTAGAGTTCGTTCTATTAAATAAACTATACAAACTTTAGCAACTGTCGAATTATTCCCCCACCTCAGTAGTGTGCTTGAACTTAGAAATTTAAGTACAACAGAGACCACCGGTAATTTTGATTACCATGCCGACCTCTCCCCTCCTGCAGTTGTCAGGGGGTCTGGACACTCTTGCTATGCCTCCAAATTTATTCTGTGTTATTCTCATCTGGTTCCCTCCCCCCACCGGGGGGGGGGGGGGGGGGCGACCAAAACTTGTCTATTTTCTCCCGCCGGTGGAATGAGTAGCTTAGGCGCTGAGAACCATTGAGGACAAGTATACCAGTAAGGGAAGATCACATTAGTCGCCTCAGTCACACTTGTCAATGCTCCACCCTCGTGGCTAGATTGTCTTCCCATCACACGTTCTTGTGGTTCCCTAAGGACACCTCTCCGGTAGCACTGGCAGCAACCAATGTTGCAAGCCTAGTCAGACGAAGCTCAACTATACATTCCCTCCGGTTTTCCCGGTGGTCAGCAGTCACGTCAGTAAAAGACAGCTAATAAGGTAACGAAGGTCATCAGGATGCCCGGTGGTTCATAGGCTATTGGCCCACTCCTTAGCCGGAGTTATTTTCCATACGCTGCAAGCTTACTGACCATGTTAACGTCAATTGGCCGGGATAAGCGAGGCCCTCGACTAGGGTCTTTTCCTTGTCCAAATCGATAAAACCTTCTCACTAACAAGGAGCTTCCAGTAAGGCTCATAGCTAGCCTGTTCTAAGTGTCATATTACGTCCGACCGGAGCCACAGGAACGATGGCCTTAGATTTACGTGACTTAAATAATTAACCCAAGACCGATGGAATTCGATCTGTGTGACTTAAATAAATTAATCTATATTCAAGTTTTGGACCCCACCGTGGTGGTTCACATTAACAACGGATGATTCAGTCCTCGGCTCTCCCATAGCTTAGGCTGCTCATGCCCCAGGCATGGTAAATGTTTAATTGTAAGACATCATACCTATGCTTAGGCAGAGTCAGCTCCAGGGGAACGGATTAAGACACCCTCCCCCTTTTAAACGTTTTGTTCACTCCTTTCTGGTCCCCGGCCGGATACAGTGTTCCGCCGCCCAGAAAGGATACAACATCCAAAGAGCTGCCCGAGCAGATAATAGCATTAAGTGCCTCAGGCCTAGTACGGTTCACTGTTCGTGCCGAAACATGTATTTAAGTTCCCCCCCCTGTTAGTGGGTTGGCAGGCGGATCCTTGGGTGCTATAGGATAGAGTCTACAATGGCAACTTGTTAACTCCCCCATTTATGTACCCTACTTAGGATTACCCTACAGCAGTGGTTTCCGTCACGAAAAGAGTACCCCCCGTACGATCATTTGTATCAGATATAAATATGTGTCGGCGGGGTTTCTCCCCCTTTATTGTTGGCTCAAGAAAGATTCTTGGGCTTCTCCCTTTTCGTGACGATAGCCATTAACAGGCGCTTTAGGAGGTTCCTTACGGCTGAGGAGCTACTGGTCATTGTGATATTAGTTTAATCCCTTAGGGGACGGAAAAAGAGGGGGGGGGGGGATGAGAGTATCACAATATACCCTCAAAGCCTCTCCGCCGGGAGGGACCTCCGGCGTGGCTGATATGAAGCTAAATGAAAGCTCACATGTTGGTTTTTCTTTTTCTATCATTATGTAAAATGAAAGGCTATGTTAAAGCCATTGAATAATTTTAGTTGTATTTAAGAACATTCTTCTTTAATAGTCACAACTATGCGAGTTCTGGTTGAGTATGAATCTGGTCAGTAAATGTCAGTTTCATGCCAGATAATAAACTATATATAATCCACTGATAAGGGAGCCAGGAATGTCTTGTCAAATCACTATCAAATAGAATCTCGAGTTGAGATTACATTATCTAAGGAGCAGATCTTCTTCGAAGTAACGCACTGCTCCCATAACTTTTATATTTTTATATATTTGATATTGTATGCTAACAATAAAGACTTATTCTGTTATACAAATTCTTGGCTTTACCTTATGGTTCTGAGGTTTAGGATATTATTACGAATGTCCCCCTCCAGTCTTGGGAATTCAGGCAGATCGTCAATGATGGAGGGGCTACTATTAAATTATAGGTTTGATTCCCGGAGGGAAGTAATGAAACCTAATATTTAGTAGGGACCCCGTAATCATTGATGATGTAGGGCCCTCCCATCCATCCCCTTCCTATTCGCTGAAATATCTTGGTTGTTATCTTGGTATAGCAGTAAAGGAGGAGATATGGCCGCCTGGCGAGGAGCGGCTGGGTTGCCACAACGCACGAAATCCACCAAAAGGGGAAAGCGTGTTATAACATTGTTTAAGTTAAATATTTTCTTTTTCTTCTCTTATTTTTTACGAAGTTTTTTCGTAGTGGGTACCCGATCTATAGACGAGTCCATAAGATAAGTTGCGTTACACTTGTGAGGAATCCTCTGTTCATCCCGGTGGCGGTATATTCAAAACGTCTGACACGGGTGTTGAATGGAGACTATTATATTAATAGGCAGATAGTCAATGATTACGGGGCCCCTACTATATATTAGGCTTTCATTACTTCCCTCCGGGAATCAAACCTATAATATATATATATATATATATATATATATATATATATATATATATAAGATTAAATATAGGTTTCGTATATTTGAGTATGTCCTCTACAGATGAAAATTTGTAATATACACTTCAAGAATAGAAAGACGTTGATTCATGCGATTGAGCCGTGATCCCCGAAGGTGTGGCCACGAACGAAACGGCCCCCTGCACCTCAGTTCCCAGTCAGTCGACACCCCTCCTCCCATCCAGCACCGCCGTCACTCATATACTTCTGAACTCCATCATTCCACCTCTCACTCGGTCTACCTCTCCCTCTCTGTCCTTCCACCTCACACTCGTACACTCTCTTATTCATTCTCTCGCTTCCCATACGTTCCACATGGCCGAACCATCTCAAGGTGTTCCTTTTCACACTTTCCATCACATCTACATCCACACCACACCTCTCTCGTACTTCCTTATGCATCTGTCTATCCCTCCATGTAATTCCGCACGCACTTCTCAAGTAACTTATTTCCACCCCTCTCACTCTTGGTTTGAATCTCTTCACCAACGTCCATGCTTCGCTCCCGTAGGTCAATGTCGGAATTACCACACTGTCATGCAAGGACTTCTGTACTTCCATGCTGACCACCCTATTTCTTGTTACTGCTTTCAGCATTCCTACAACCCTCTTCCCCTGTTGCACCCTCCCCTGCACTTCTTCATCCATATTCCCATTTTTACTCAACATACTGCCCAAATACTTAAATGAGCTGACATTCTCCATAGCCTGACCGTTCAATCTCACCTCACACTCTGTGGCTGCACCCCTTTCAAAGACCATCACCTTGCTCTTCCCTGCATTTACCTTCAGATTCCATTTTTCATACACTGTTCCAAACATATTTACCAGCCCCTGCAACTCCCATTCACTATTGCTCATCAGAATTGTATCATCAGCAAACAACAGTACAGGCAACTTCCACTCGCTTCCTTCCCTTATCAGAGGTACACCAACACCTACTGCTCTTCCTTGTATTTCTTTCATGACTCCATCCATATAAATATTGAACAACCATGGGGACATCACACACCCTTGCTTTAACCCAACATTCAGATAAAAAAAAAAATCGCTCTGCTCTGCTCTGCTCATGCTAATTCACACATTTTCCATACCTATTCGATCACTATCTCACCACTATACTTCAACATTTCCCAACACACTCCCTCTATTCCTGATGCTTTCTCCATCTTCACTCTATTCACTTCTGACCTCCTGATATCTCACCTCCTCCTCCCCTACTTCTCTTCTTCTCCCTTCCATATCCCATTCAACTATGTGTGCTGGTGCTTCATTCCTTACATTTAGCAATTCGTTGAAGTACTCCCTCCATCTTTCGACTCTCTCTTCCTTCTCTGCTATCACTCGCCCATTCCTATCTTTCACACCCATAATATTACCCTTGCTACCCTCCCTAACTTTCTTGACCTCTTTTCAGAACAGTTTCTTACACTCCCTCCATTTTATACTTATATTCCTTCCAAATTCCTAATCTGCTCTTCTCTTACTTTCCTTCACTACTCTCTTCACCACTCTCTTTTTCTCCAAGTACCTCGCTCTTTTCTGTCTCTCCAAATCTTCATTCCCTCTGCTACCCAACCACTCTCTATACGCTTTCTTCTTGTCTTCAACAGCAAATGTTTACCTCTTCAGTCCACCACGCTGTACCCTTCACTTCCCTCCCTCTTCTCCTTACTCCACACATCTCCTCACATGCTGCACATATCTCTTCCTTAAACACTTTGCTCACCTCCTCCACTTCCTCCATAACATCAAGGTCAAACCTACCTAGTCATCTCTCTACTGCTCTCTTGAACTCTTCCCTGATCTCCTCCTCCTGCAACCTCTCCACCCTCTTCGCCACTCCACCTTCTTCTCGCCTCCCTCCAGCTCTCCTCACTCACTTCTTTTGTATCCTCATTTTAGCTACTACTACATAGTGGTCAGACAGACCCTCCCTCCCCCACCCCACCCATACCCCTATACACCCTAGCATCCACCACATATTTCTTCATTCGTTCATCCACACATACAGTATATAATAAATCAGTGCCTTTCGTTTCTCCACTGTCCCATCCCTTCTCCTCTGCACCACTGTCCATGTGTACCTATATATATATATATACCGCTATACATATATATATATATATATATATATATAAATATAATATATTATATATATATATATATATATATATATATATATATATATATACTGTATACTGTATATATATAGTATGTATTTGAACTCCACCGACAAAATTTGTGAATTAATTCCAAATAAATAAACAAACTCACTTTATTCTATAGTAAAATTAAAATCTAATAATACATTTTTGAGATAGAGCATTTAAAGTAAAAACTTGGAGCATCGTCCTAGCCCGAGTTAATGTAAACCGTGCACTAGTCCGAACACTGAGCCCTGAGCTTCTGAACTTGGTTTTAAGGGTTCAAAGATTCGACCAGATGGTACCGGATTTATGGTGACAGCTCTACCTCTGCCAGTTTTTGAATTAGGGAAATAAGGCATATTTTGCTGTTGTTGGTAATATGTTTGTAATGCATAGTTAATTTATTAGTAGTTTACAAGTGTAACATATTGGGTAATGATGAAGCACCTGCCATTCTGACCTACATCGTTGAACCGGTGATGAAGTGTGTATTACAACTATATACATCAATAATAAATATGCTTTTGAATAATAAAGATGAGCACAGAAAAGATTCCTGGAATTACTATCATACGGGAGTGTTAAGAGAATAATAAACACACGCACACAAAGACGCATGCACACTCATATCTACCTTTCAACCCACTAAGAATCCCCCCCACCCCCCACCCCCCTGAACAACTCATCTCGCCTGTTATCCCCTTACAATAACATTTAGAAGTGAACCAACCTTACATAAATCAAATACAACTCTACCACACACACACACACAAACTGCCTCCCCACTCCCCCATGGGTTACACACCCAATTGAACCACCCACTTCGATCATTACCACCAACACTATCAATTTTATCTCAGCCATACATAATTCCCACTTACAATCACTAAGCACATAGACAAGCACATACTGTACACATACACACTCATCCACACATACAAACCGCTTCCCCACTCCCCCATAGTCAAACACCCAGTGGTACCCCCTACCTCTCTAGTTACCCCCAACAATAGAATACTCACACTTACCACTATTACAAACACATACACACGCATACACAAACACACATACCCTTACTACATACACACGCATACACTTCAGTCTCGACAAGTCTTACCAAAATAATATACAAGATCAGTGTGAGCTGAGTTAGTGCGTATTATCGTGAATATAATTTGTATATGGGTCAAATAATGTTCAGTGTATCGATTTTTAGTTTGTATATGCGTTATTCTCTATGCAACAACGTCAGATTTAATGAAAGTGTTCTAATTCTTCGTGTTTTTCATTATAGAAATTCGTTATTGAACGAAAAACAACGTTATCAAATTGACAACTGCCCGCCATACTCCACAACCAATTACCCGCCAAGTTGTAGTGTTCGGATATGTGGCACAGGCTTTGCCTTTAACATTCCACAATGGGAACAGATCGAGTATCAAATGTGTCAACATCACCATCACCGCGATCGATCGCTAAGTCACTTATAATTTTAATGCTAACCACATTAAAACAGCAACATAACTTTACATAAATACACATAAGTGCTTGGCATCATTCAGATAATGTTATTACGAATTCCCGATGCCATTGGTATGTTTGATTTCACAGTATATCCATTATATCAGGCAACTGGTGTCTAGCGCACTTATAGCAACATTCGTGTGCTACATATCTAATTAGTCCTCTATCTCCTTAATTAGGCAACTATAGTAAAAATGGTATGTATAAAATAGTATTATATTTAACTCTACAAGTGATCCTGGAAGTTTGTCGGTGGAGTTCACATACATACTAGGTGTGCGGGCTAGTCGGCGATCTACGTTTGTGGTTAGTTGCCTGCTCCAGGTCTTTACGAGTCAGACCTAAGATACCAACACCTCCATATTAGATAATGAACCCGACCCCAAACGCCTCCCCATCCTTGAAGTCATCTACATACAAGCGCTCAACCCTACACTTAACAACCAGACCTTGGACCTTCAAATTATCCCCACAGAGAGGAGATCCTACCCCCACAGACACCAAGAAGGAAATGACCCCACAACAACCCCTAGTCAACGCCCACCTGACGATGCCCCTGCACCCAACCAGCCAATCAACAGACGCAGATCGCCGACTAGCCCCGCCCACCTGTGCAGAGTAAGCGATGCGTGCTCCTAGGACCCCCTATATATATCGCTTCTATTTCTATACTTATCATAACCGCTTATGTGAACATAGCTAATGGCTAATGAACATGGCTAATGTGAAGTGGGTGCCCAACCCCGAAAGGAGTTGAAATAGGGGAGCTATTCCCCCGCCAAAGGCGGCTTTCTAGGGCCTTTCCTAGCTGATGCTGAGAGGATTGGGTTCTAGTCATGTGGTGATGGGCTGGTGTATCAGAGTGAGACCTGAGCGATCTCTGCCATACCCATAGCTTACTCTGACTGTTCCTTTTATTTATTATTTTCTAGATCTCAAGTGACGGCGTCTTTTCCGTGGATTGACCTCCCTACTATTCGGAGCCAAAGCGTCACATTTTTCCTTTGCCCCTCAACTTTCCCTTCATAATTGCTGAGGGGCACAGGGCATTAGGTGGGGCTTTGGTTTCCCGGGCGTTTCTGCACCCTTCTTAGCTCCCTGCCTTGGAGTGGCTTCGGTCACCCGGGCTTTATTAGTGATAAGCAGGGAGGGTTTTGTGGGGGCGCTCGTTTATGGCCTTGGCCTTGTTCGGGACCTTGGGGCTGTTCGGCCAGACAGCCTGGGGAACAGCAACAACAACAAAAACATGGCTAATGTTATAGTTGAAACGTTACAACCTCCAACAACCCAACAACCCTTGATCACTTCGGTTCTCTCCTATATCAACTAAATGACCAACAACGCAAAAATTGCAAGAGAAATTAATCTCTAAATAAACAAATATATAAATGATAATTATGCTGTATTATTTAATCTCACATGCCTTCAAGAAAAAAAAAAATAAAATAAAATAAAATATATATATATATATAATTATATATACCGTATATATATACAGTATATATATATATATATATATATATATAGTATGGGAGGGAGAAGAGGAGAAGTAGTGGAGGAGGGGGTGGGGATCAGGTCAGAATTGTGGGAAGCCATGAAAAGAGTGAAGTTGGGGAAAGCACCAAGAACAGATGGAATGTGTGGGGAAATGTTGAGGTATGGTGGTGAGATAGTGATCGAATGGGTATGGAAAATGTTGAAACTAGCATGGGAGAAGGGGAGTGCACCCGATGACTGACGGAAGACTGGCATAATAGTCCCCCTATATAAGGGGAAAGAGGAGTGTGTGGTTACCCCGAGGAATATGTCTTTTAAGTGTAGTAGGGAACGTGTACAGTAGGGTAGTGATTGAGAGAGTGAGAGTGAGAACGGAGAAATGGATAGGTGACGAGCAGGGATGTTTTAGGAAGGGAAGAGGATGTGTGGATCAGATTTTTACCCTGAATTGTGTTGTGGAGAAATATCTGGAGAAGCAACAAAAGGTGTATGTTGCCTTTATGGACTTGGAGAAGGCCTATGGCAGAGTGGATAGAGAAGGTATGTGGAAAGTACTTAGAATATACGGAGTAGATGGCAAGTTGCTGAAAACAGTGAAGAGCATGTATGAGGGTGCAAAGGCGGCAGTACGTGTGGAGAATGAGCAGAGCGAGTTCTTTGACCTGAATGTTGGGTTGAAACAGGGGTGTGTGATTTCCCCGTGGTTGTTTACTGTATATATGGATGGAGTCATGAAAGAAATACTAGGAAGAGCAGTGGATGTTGGTGTATCGCTGAAAAGGGAGGGAAATGAGTGGAAGCTGCCTATACTGCTGTTTGCGGATGATATATTCTGATGAGCGATAATGAATGGGAGTTGCAGGGTCTGGTAAATGAGTTTGGAACAGCGTGCGAAAAACGGAATTTGAAGGTAAATGCGGGGAAGAGCAAGGTTATGGTCTTCAAAAGGGGTGAAGTCACAGAGTGTGAGGTGAAGTTGAACGGTCAGGCTATGGAGATCGTCAGCTCTTTTAAGTATTTGGGCAGTGTGTTGAGTAAAGATGGGACTATGGATGATGAAGTGCGGGAGAGGGTGCAACAGGGGAAGAGGGTTGTAGGAACGTTGAAAGCAGTAACAAGAAATAGGGTGGTCAGTATGGAAGTGAAGAAGTCCTTGCATGACAGTGTGGTAATCCCGACACTAACTTACGGAAGCGAAGCATGGACGTTCGGGAAGAGACTCAGACTAAGAGTGAGAGTGGAGGAAATGAGTTACTTGAGAAGTGCGTGCGGAGTTACATGGAGGGATAGACAGACGAATGAGGAAGTAAGAAGGAGGTGTGGTGTGGAGGTAGATGTGCTTGAAAGTGTGAAAAGGAACAACTTGAGATGGTTCAGCCATATGGAACATATGGAAAGCGAGAGAATGACTAAGAGGGTGTACGAGAGCGAGGTGGAAGGACAGAGAGGGAGAGGTGCACCGAAGGAGAGGTGGAAGGATGGAGTGAGGAAATAATTATATGGATGAAGGTGTTGCTGGTTGGGAGGAGGGGCGTCGACTGACTGGGGACAGAGGTGCATGGGGGCATTTCGTTCGTGGCCACCCCTTCGGGGATCACGGCGTCAGGCAATATATATATATATATATATATATATATATATATTTGGAGATAGTTTTAAATATTTCACATTAATATTTATATTGATTGCTTAGCTTCTTTGCAAAATGTGCACACATAAAATAATTATACTTCACTAATGAACTGTGTGTTGAGATTATATAAATGCAAAGTATAATCAAAGTACTGTACATACAGATCTAACCGTTGAGGGCTGACACACAGGTTGCTATGAAGGAACAAATAAAGATCATAAACCCAGCAGGGAAGATGATCACCAGAAACTTGTTGATTCTGATGGCTGGGTTAATAAGCTTGAATGGATTAGGGATCTTGGCGCCTGGAATGCTTGGTAGAGGGGCGACCACAGTGAGCTGGATATTCTGCAGCCGCATCTCCTGTAGTCGGTAGAATTCAACCAGCACCAGGGAAACGACCACCAGAAAGACCTGCGATATAAGGGCCACATACCACACGTCGATTAGCTTGAGATAAGCCGTTTTGGGAATGGTGAGGCTACCCTGGCTGAAGAACGTAGCCAGCACCAGCAGTGACGTCAAGGACACCATGATGCGGTCCTGTAACAGAAAACATTAAGCAAGTCCAAAGATATTTTTATTTATAGTTTTGGCATTGTAAATATTATTACTTCCATTAATATTGTTATCCTTATGGATTTTTCTTTATTTCATTGATTATATCAATATTCCCTAGCTAATTTAACCAATTATAAATATGTATTGTATAGCCTATATGTATTGAACTCCTGATTTCTTCTCGTTAGAAGAATCCACAATTCTTGTTTTGTCTAGCAAAACATATAGGAAAAATGTCTAAAGAGTTTTGATTGACTAAAGTCAATCAATAGTCTTTACACATTCTTCCTATGTTATGTTAGACAATACAAGTATTGTACGTGTAATCTAGGAGAAACCTTTAGTCTTCATAAGGCTTTATTTGGCAAGAAACAATAAGTAGGTGTTAACTCCTTCAGACATATTATGTTCCAGTAAATCCACGGAGGCGGGAGCCCGGTATCATTGCCACTGCACCACACAACTGTCAAAACCACACTGCTGACCGTTAGAATTGTCGGAGAAACCTGGGGTTGCCACCAACCGACAGATTTTCATCTAACTTACCGGACATACTGAGCTCCATATGACGCTAGAGCGTCATATAACTTATTAGAGAGCTATGTAGATAAGTCCATATGACGCTCTAGCGTCATATGAGTTTTTTTGGCATAAGTTCCATATGACGCTCTAGCGTCATATGAGTCTGAAGGAGTGGAGTTAAGAGAGAGAAGTGCTGGAGTGAACTGATGACAATAAACTAGATTCAAACAAAAGTAAACTATATAGCAAGTAGATGAAGTACCAAACATGCAAGTGAAGCTTTGAACATATGAATTACAAATTGCTTGAATTCTCATTAGAATCTAAGGTAATGAAGGTTCAAATCTTTTGATTGAACTTTAAGTATTTTTACCACAATTGTGGATTTTTCTAACGAGAAGGAATCAGGAGTTTAATACACATATACAATACAAACTACAATACAAACACAAGGTGAGTTATACAAGTAGTGAAGACAACGTCCTATTTACACACAAATAATATCTCTCAAATAGAGATGTTACATATATGAATACAAAATCGGATAATACAAGTCATACTGCAATCTTCACTTTACATAAATATGGCAAGTAATTAAGTGATTACTTTGACTTTGATTAAATATTTACACTGAACCTGGATTTGAGGTAAGTATGGAAATAAATATTTACGTGAGTTCTTAGACTTTAGCAAGCATATATATTATGTAGAACAATATTATTATTATCAACATATATATATATATATATATATATATATATATATATATATACTGTATATATATCATGGAAATGGTTTAACGTATATACTTTGGAATTTGGTTTCTTGAGACTAAATAATACACAACTTAGTTTAGCTTGCCCGGGCGTCTATACTGGATATATGTTTTTCTGCTATGCCCGGCTCGACTTTTAATTAACCACGTAGGTCGGGCAACTTATCGAAATAACTCAACAAATATATTACGTTGGTAGTGTAGCCTAATTTATATCCAGCTATTAAATATCTTTCGTTATGGTGATGCGAGAATGTCTAACTATAACAGTGAGAATATTAAAAAGGGGATGACAAGGACAGAGTCGTGTGTTGTGTTTTCCTTCATGTGGGAAGGTGTTCTTTCCCCATTGAATTATTTTTACTTAGGCAGGCCAGTCACCAATGTTCAGGGCAACTAATCTGGTTCTGAATTGATTTTCTAAGCTGCGGTGACTTCGTTTGCAAACTGAGTTCCCTTTCGGCCATTATGGAGAAGAATGAGAGATCTAGTAACCAAAGAGTTTGGACAACTCTTCCCATATTTGTCCTGCAAATTCTGTAGTGTAATCTGAATGGATGGCTTATGGAAGGCCAAAATATAGATAAGACGTGTGTCGGTATGGTTCTTCAACTGCTAAAGAGTTGTGTTCTTTGGTTAGACAGGCTATTAGGAACTTAGAATATGTGTCCACAAAAGTGATCACATATTTCTTGGACACTTTCAATGGGATTGGGACCATCACATCTATGGCTAGGACTTGGCATGGCTTAGATGCAGTGAGTTTTCCAGAAGGTCCTGGGGTCCTGGTGATGTCCTTACCTAGGAAACAGGCTCTGAATGACTCGACGAATTTTCGTGCCAGGTCAGTTGGATTGCTGGTCCAATAAATGGTATTGAACGAATGGATGAGATTCTTTTTCCCATGGTGGATTCCGTTGTGTTCGTGCAGGGTGAGCAATAAGTGTCCTGCTGTTTCTGGATCTATGACAATGTGGCCTGAAGATGTGTAGAGCTTGTTGCCTGCTCTTAAAAGATTAGAGAACATCTTGGTGGAAATCCACTCGGGTCTTTGTTGCATTATCCACTGATGCAAAATGGTTGATGTTGATGTAGTGATGGCCTGAATTTGTAATATCGACAAGGCGTGTGCTGTGTCTGGATCTATGATGATGTGGATGTTATTTAGAGCTGTCGCAGTGGTTTCTCCGTCTTCTTTTGCAGGGGTTTGGTGTTTGTTTCTTTCCTTGACTCCGAACTTCAATTGGCGATCCGCGCAGTCAATGTAGGTGCTCAATTTCGCTTGGAGATCTATTCCTAGATACCCATCATAATTTCGATATTGGGAGTCAAAAAGGATAAATGGATGTTCGGTGGTGGCAGATGGTTCAGGGGTGGTAATTGAAAACAGGGCGGGTCTCTCCATTTATAATGAGTACCTCGTTTCCTGCTCCTATCAAATTTACTACGAGGCCTTTAAAGGTCTGAATTTGTTGTGGTGTTTGTGGTAGTACCTGCTATATAAACAGGATCTTGCAACACCTGTGTCTACCAGGAGTCAGACTTTTAATCCCAGGATCTTGATTTCAGTTTAGGTCGGGGATCTGGGGATGTTGGTGTTGGACCTTGGTCAACAAGGGACTCGGCAAAAATCCTCTGGTCTTTCTTCTTCCAGAAGTGACATCTGCTGAAATTCTTCTCTCACCTCGTGGATTTGAGGTCCTTCTTAAATGTTGCTTTCTCGAACCTCGGCTCCTGTGGCTGCAACACGGGGTGACTTTGCAGGCGGGTACCCGTAGGGTTTGATTGAAGCCTGATAGGGAGTAATCTTGGGGGTTGGTCGTCTTTGTTTTTGTTGTTCCTGCATCTCATTCACTGACCGTTGCAAACTCGCCACTCCCAGGAATCCAACAAGACTAAGTTTGACTTTGATGAGGTACTTTGAATGAGGTAGATCCTGGGAGTTGCTTCGTCCTTCTGCCTGGTCCACTTTTTTTTTTTTTTTCATTGTGAGTGAAGGAGGCAAAAGGCAGAACTGCCTGTAGCGAGTGCCTCCCCCAGAGTTGAAAGAGTGACATGGCCAAAATCAAGGGACGTTCGAGCCAAAATGCCTGGACACACAGAGTTTGAAGCAATTTAAGTCATAGGAAGAGGGAAAGACTGATTCTGGGAGAGAGTTCCAGAGCTCAGCTGTTGAATAGAAGAAAGTCTGAGAGTAACATTTCACTCTTGGGTTAAAGAGTTGCACAAAGTAGGGGTGGGATTGTGTTGCAAGACGGGTACCACGTGCCCTACGCAGAGGAGGGGGTGTACACTGGGAGAGCTCTGAGGAACACTGATTATTATAGTAGCGATAGAATAGCAAGAGAGATGCAACATTGCGGCGGAGAGAGAGAGATTACAGAGTTGGTGAGTGGATGGGAGTTAATGATACAAAAGGCTTTCCTTTCTACTTTGTCTAGGAGTTCGGTGTGAGAGGATCCTCCCCACACATGTGAACAATACTCAATACAAGGGTGCACCGTGCCCCTGTACAGAGCAAGAAGCTGTGCAGGGGTAAAGAACCCCTTGAGGCAGTTGAGCACACCCAGCTCCTGGGAGGCTGCCTTAGCAAGATTGTTAATATGGTCCTTCCAAGTGAGAGCAGAAGAAAAAGAGACACCAAGAATATTGAGAGAAGATGAAGGATTGATTTTTGTATTGTTTAAGAATAAGGGATAGTCCGCTGGGAGTTCCGAACGGGTAGATAGATGGAGAAATTGGGGTTTGGAAGCATTAAAGGCAACAAGGTTTTCTCTGCCCCAATTGGAAATAGTAGTTAGATCAGAAGATAAGTGTTCTATGGCTTCATTACGTTTATCTTTGAGGGATTGCTGGCTGGGGCATTCTGTAACACTAATTGAGTAGTGTAAGGTTGAGTCGTCTGCGTATGAATGGATGGGACTGAAGGTACAGTTGCGAAGATCATTTATGAAAATTAGAAAGAGAATAGGAGATAGGACAGAGCCCTGAGGAACACCGGAGTTGATAGGATGAGGAAATGAGCGATGGCCGTCCACAACCGCAGCTATGGAACGGCCGGAAAGGAAATTAGAGACAAAGGCACAGATGGAGGGATAGAAACCGAAGGAGGATAGTTTAGAAATTAAAGATTTATGCCAGACTCTATCAAAGGCCTTCGATATGTCTAGTGCAATAAAAAAGGTCTCACCGAAGTCCCGAAAGGAGGATGACCAAGAGTTAGTAAGATATGAAAGAAGATCACCAGTAGAGTGACCCTTGAGGAAGCCATACTGGCGATCTGAGAGTAGATTATGGGAAGAGAAATGCTTAAAAAATTTGGAAGCAAGAATAGTTTCAAAAACTTTAGAAATACAAGAGATGAGAGCAATTGGACGATAGTTGGAGGGTTGAGAGCGGTAACCCTTCTTTGGGACAGGATGAATGAGAGCAAACTTCCAGCATGAAGGGAAGACGTTAGAGGAGAGACAGAGACGAAAGAGTTTGCCTAGGCAGGGAATCAGCACGGAAGCACTGTTTTTTAGTACAACAGGAGGAACACCATACGGACCATACGCCTTCTTAGTAATAAGCCCAGAGAGGGTAGAAAGTACACCTTTAGAAGAGATTAGGATATTAGGCATAAGTAGGGGAGAGGGGGGTGGAGAGGGAGGAATAGCACCAGGAATCATCTTAGGTGGAGTTTTTAGCAAATGTTTGAGCGAAGAGTTCAGCTTTGTCAGAGGACTAAGTGATGGTTGTGCCATCAGAGTGGAAAAGGGGAGGGAAAGACGAAGAAGAAAAATTGTTGGAGAGGTTTTTGGCTAGATGCCAGAAAGCTGGGGAAGAGCTAGAGTTAGATAGTTCAGTGCATTTATTATTGATGAAAGAGTGCTTGGCAAGTCGAATGACAGATTTGGCTTGATTCCAGGCAGAAACATAGGAAGAATGAGATTCTTGAGTTTTAAGGCGTCGGTAACATTTGAATGCTTCCTACTTGTTGTGGACAGCAGTAGAACAAGCGTGAGTAAACCAAGATTTGTTTGTATTAGACTGAGAGAAAGAAAATGGAATATATGCTTCCATGCCCAAGAGGATTACCTCGGTAATGCGTTCAGCACTCTCTGAGGGTCCCCGGCCACGGAAGCAAAAGTCATTTCAAGAGAAAAATCGAAGAAGACTGCCGAAGAGCCTCCCAGTCGGCAGCGCCAAAGTGCCACAAGCGCCGCCGGTTAGGAGGATCGGGTGGCCGTACCGGAGAGATAGGACAGATGAAAGTTATTAGTTTATGGTGGGAGGAGCCCAAAGGAGAGAAAAGATTTATAGTATAAGTGGAAGGGTTAGTGGTTAGAAATAAGTCAAGAATGTTGGGCCAATCTCTGAAACTATCCGGGCTACGGGTGGGTTGCTGGACTAACTTCTCTAGGCCGTTTAGGATAGAAAAGATGAAGGCTTGTTCACCAGGTTGGTCAGTGGAAACAGAGGAGAGCCATTGGCGGTGGTGAACATTGAAATCTCCTAAGATGGAGATTTCTGCGAAAGGTGAGATGGATAGAATGTGTTCCTCTTTAGAAGTTAGATAGTCGAAGAATTTTGGATAGTCAGCAGAATTAGGGGAGAGATAAACTGCACAGAAATATTTAGTTTGAGAGTGACAAGAAAGCTTTAGCCAGAGAGTTGAGAATTCAGAAGAATCTAAGTTGGGAACACGAGAGATAGCAAAATTGTTGCATACATAGACGCAACATCGACCTTTGGCTCGAAACTGAGGATAGAGATAGTAGGAGGATACAGAGAAGGGTTTGCTGTCAGTAGTCCCAGACAACTGTGTCTCAAGGAGAAAGAGAAGATCAGGGTTGGCAGAGGAGAGGTGGTGTTCCACAGAGTGGGAGTTAGAGGAGAGGCCTGGATTGTGATGTCCATTTCTGGGGTGGTTTTTCTTGTTCAGGTCGAGGTCGTATGGGGATTCTCCAGACGGCATTGATGGAATGTTGCTTTTTCCGCAGACGTTGCCAACAGTCTTCACATGGTTGTCAGGTCTCTATTTATCCTTACTGGGATATGGATGGGGAAATGTTCTTGAATGTTATCCGGGAGGATTCGGACTATTTCCTTGAACAGATGATTGTTGCATTCCCCTTGAGTTGCCTAAAGGAACGCGGACACAATACTTTTCTGCAGCATTGTAAGCATGGAATCAAAGTTGCCATCGTACTTGACAGCTTGCAATTGTATCATAGGTACCACTCTACCGAAAGAGGGTTGCACTGACTCTGTGACGATTTGTTTAAATCCGGCCCAGGTTTGACCAGGTTGAATTCTGCCCATTACTAACGGCACAGCTTTCCCTAAGTGAGCGAGCACTAGTGCGATCTTTTCATTGTCTTCTTGGTATACCAAATCAAGTACCAGCTTGACCACTTCCATGTATTTAATGATATCATAGAGTTCTGGGTCGTATTTCGGAATGGGAATGTGTGAACGTTGCGCCATCTTGACTGTCTTTGCTTGCTTTTCTTTGTTCGCATAATAATAATAATAAATAATAATAATATTTATTCAGTTAGCAATTTACAGAGTTGGTACCACATAGTATGTTACAAATATGACATGTACAGTACCAGCCTTGCATAATTCCAACTAAGGATAGCCCAATAAGGCCGTTAGGCGTATTTCCATTGGGGTCCTTGTGGGATTAGGTTAGCTAGGGAAATGGGGAGGATAAAGAAATAGATACTTTAGAGAAAGTATTTCTAGGGGGTTATTTTAAGATACCTTACATCCTATAGTAAATATCAGTAATCCGTAATCAGTAATAATTTCAGTTTGGTTTGTCTATCTCTTATGTCGTATTTAGTAGTAGACATAAGCTTGGTGCTCCCTTCTCGCAGCTGTCCGGTTCAGGTGTTCCTTCAGGCTACGTCTGAAGGAATACAGTGTTCTCTTTTCACGGACTGACTGGGGTAGGTCGTTCCAGTCTTTGATGGCAGTGAAGAAGAATGTTTGCTTACCCTGTCCTTGGATTCTCGGGACCTTAAAATTAAACATCCTGTTTCTTGTATTATGTCCACTCCTCTCATTTGCTTTAACAAAATAATTCTTTAGATACTCTGGAGCTCTGTCATCGAAAATGTTGAAGGCATTAGTGAGCCTGATTTGTTTGGCCTTGTCAAAGACATTGAGCATACCTAGTGACTGAAGTTGTTCCTGGCCATCATGTGATCTGGGTCCTAGGTTCAGCATGAACCTAACCATTTTATTTTGAGTGACCTGAAGTTTGTGCTGTGCTGATTTAGATGATGCAGAGTACCAGGATGACACAGAATAGTCAAAATGACATTGAACAAGCGCTTGGCAGAGGGTCTTTTTTGGTCGCCGCGGGCAAGCATCCCACCTGTCTATACAGGTATTTTATACGTGCTCTACACTTACTCAGGATAGATTCCAAAATTGTTTCACCTGACAAACTTGCGTCCAGTTTTAGTCCGAGATATTTAACTTGTGACACTGTTGTTATAGGAATATCATTACAGTTGACCGAGAAGCCCACAATGTCTTTCAGTTTGCGTTTTGTTCCACATAAGATGGCTTCCGTCTTGCCCAGGTGAAGAGATAGTCTATTGTCCACTAGCCATTCACTACATGATTCTAGTTCTTTGGAAAGTGAAGCGGCAATACTTATTGGGCCTTTTCCTGAAACCAGAAGCACGCTGTCGTCTGCATACAGTAATAATTTACATGAGACGCTCAGTTCCATGTCGTTCACATAACAGAGAAAGAGTAAGGGACCAAGGATGCTTCCCTGCGGGACCCCACAGTTAATTGGCATAGTATCAGATATATTATCATCAATTTTGACTCTTTGGGTTCTACCACTAAGATAAGATTTAAACCAGTTCACAGACTCTATGCCCATTGCTTGTAGTTTATTACATAGGATATCATGGTCTACTGTGTCAAACGCTTTTTGTAGATCAAGAAGAACCATACCGGTGTAGTTACCTTTAGACATTTCTTTACGAATGTGATCCGTTAAGTGGATGAGACAGGAGTCTGTCGAGTACATGCATCTGAAACCTGATTGAAACTTATAGAATAGATCATTTTGTTTGAGGTATTGTTCAATTTGGGTGTATACCGCTCTTTCAAGGATTTTAGATACAATACATAATATGCTAACTGGTCTGTAGTTGCCAACTTCTAGTTTATTTCCTTTCTTGAATAGAGGGGTTACAATAGCTTCCTTCAGTTCAGCAGGTACAGTGTTGGTGTTAATTGACAAGTTGATGATGTGGGTTAGGGGGCCTGCTATACCAATGGCTCCATCTCGTAGAAATTTGGCAGGAATTTTGTCTGGTCCTGTGCTTTTATGTACATTTAGGTTAGACAGCTCGTCAAAAATGTATTTTGGTGTAACATTTTGCAATCCAAATGTGTTCGGATGTATGTCTTTATCTCTGTAGAAATTTCGAAAGGTGGCCGTTGTTGTCATGTATTTATTGAGAGGTTGAGGTAGGTTCTGTGCAAGTGTGTTTGCTATGGAGGTGAAGAAGGAGTTGAAGTAGGTTGAAATTTGTCGTTTATCGTGGCAAACCTGATCATTAATGGTGAGAGCAATATTAGTGTTAGACGAATCCCTTGTCTTGTTGCTGTAGCCTGTTGTTTTTAGGTGCCTCCATAGTTTCTTTGGGTTATTCTGATATTCCTCTGCCTTATTGTGAAAATAATTAGTTTTCGCTGATTTTATTTTCCTACTTAGTTTATTCCTGGCCCTGTTGAACTCATGTTTCAGACCTTGATCCTGTCTATGTTTCGCTAGCCTTTTTAACAGATTGTCTCTGTGTTCCAGATGGTGTAGTATGTCATTGTTGATCCATGGGTCTGACCTTGCTTTAATTCGTATGTCTTTCAGAGGAGCTATTTCGTCTAGGATGTTTGTGATGATGGTTCTGAAGCCAACCCATGCGTCATTAACGTTTGTACTTCCAAACACTGGAGACCAGTCTGTATTCCATAAAATGTCCAGAAATTTGTCTTTATTGTAGTTTCTGAGTGACCTTGTTTTGATAACCTTGTGATTCTCTAGGGTAATTTTATATAAATGATATATTAACTCTCTGTTTCTCCGTGTTTAGAACCAGAGCTATCCACCACGGTTTTGCAATTCAAAACAAGTACTGTGGATTCTTCTAACATGGAGAAATCAGGAATTCAATCCATATTATAATGTCCCTGTCCTTCATAGACATCTATCAACCTAAATTTACATAAACTGTTGATAGGGCCTGTACATTAATTTACCTGACCGAAGTTAGTGTTCTTAAGATTCAGAAGACTATTGTCTTCGTAAGGGCTATATTAATTTGGGTATTTATGGGATTTTGGCCTTAATACACTAGTGTACCGTATTATTCAAATAAATTAGCAGCTCACGGTCATTTCTGCTTCACCAGCCCTCTGCTTCGAAGCGCTTCTCGTGATCAGATAATCTATTGAATTAATCAGAGGTTATTTGTGCCACTTTTATCATTTGGAAGTTAGTACTCATCTAACAGTGGCAACACCCAGAGTGTGGGGGTGGTATAAAGTTGAAATAACGGAAGTAATTCCTTGCATCACGAACTGTTTAACACCTCAATGCTTCTGTCAGGTTTAAATCTGTTGTTACTTCTTCATATTTTGCAATTATTTGTCTTTATTATATTGTATCTATTCATTGTCGATAGTATCAATTGCTTGCTTTTGCGATTTCCTTTGTTTATTTGTACAATAAATGTAGGTTATTTGTAGGGTAGTAATTGGTAGGGGTCACTTGAGGCATGCTATGTTTACAGGTACAGTCGATCATCTTTCCGACTGGGCCACCTAAAAAAAAGCATTAACTCTAGACTTAAAAATGGAGATATTAGCTGAATTGAGTAGCTCATTTGGCAACTTATTCCACAAGTCAACCATGGCCGGCACAAAACACCGTGAAAACTGTGTAGTAGAAAAATTAACACGGCTCATGGCAAGATAATTAAGATTGCTTGTGAATCTAGTTGCACGAGCCCGGACATAGGGCCCAGGCAGAACCCCATGTAAGGGATGCTGAGGGTTGTTAAAAACTTTAAATAAAAGACTAAGGGCACCAACTTTACGTCGATGACACAGATCAAGAGACAAATTAGGTAGAATAAAACTGATGGAATTTAGCGACCTGTCAAGCAACTTGAGATGGCAGTCAGCTGCTGACAACCAGACAGGTGAGCAGTACTCGAAATGTGGCAAAATAAAAGCATAAAAAGACTTGATAACTGTGGCGTCACAAGCAAATGTTTTATAAACCTTGTGAAGCAGACCAATTTTTTGGGAAATGGAAGAGGGAACAATGATGACAGGGAGAAAATGAATACAATAAACGCCTGCCAAAGCAAGTATTCTAACATCCGGAACAACACTCAGTATCCATTCACCAGTCCTCAATATCATTGACTTCACCTCAGATGATATACACTTCCACAACAAAGTCTCTTCACAACATCGGGGATGATGGCCTTCCAGGTGTGTACATTAAAAGGTTAAAATTATCTTCATATGTTCTTCCTAACAAAGTTCCTCCATTCATTCCTGTAACAACAATCGCATATAATAGCTGTGTTAATAGTTCATGCATCGACCATGAACCTCCCGACCGTGGTTCCCCTTTATTGTTTTGGCTACAATCATACATTTTATTGAGGCTAGTGCTTGATAATTTCATTCAGCACTGGAGCCACGGCGGTCGAGTGGCAAGCACGCTCACGTGTGAATCTGCTTGACCTGGGTTCGATCCCAGCCAAGGCGGACATATTTAGTGGGTGTGAAACTCAGGTGTCTGAAGCAACTGCCAGCAGCCCCTTCTCTGTATCCTCCTACTTTCTCTATCCTAGTTTCAAAGCCAAAGGCGGATATTGTGCATACGTGCACAACAAACTCACTTGCTCTCGTATTTCCAATTTTGGCTCCTCTGAATTCTCAACTTTATGGCTCAAACTTTGCTGTCATTCGCATACTAAATATCAATGTGATATCTGTCATTCCCCTAACTCTACCGACTTTCCAAAATTGTTTGATTATCTAAACTCTAAAGTGGAACACATTCTAGCCATTTCTCATTTCTCTGAACATCCATTTTAGATTTCAAAGTTCATCACCACCAATGGCTCTCCTCTAATTCTACTGACCAACTTGGTGAACAAGCCTACGTCTTTTCTATCCTAAATAACCTATAGCAGTTGGTTCAGCAAGCTACCCGTATCCCGGATCGCCTCGGAGATCGGCCCAACATTCTTGACTTGTTTCTAACTTCTAACCCTTCTTCTTATACTGTCGATCTTTTCTCAACTTTGGGCTCCTCCGACCATAAACTTATCTCTGTCCTATCTCTTCAGTACGGCCACCTGATCCTCTTAGCAGGCGGCGCTTGTGGCACTTTGGCGCTGACAACTGGGAGGCTCTCCGGCAGTACTTCTTTGATTTCCCATGGAATGAATTTTGCTTCTGTGGCCGAGGACCCTCGGAGAGTGCTGAACGCATTACCGAGGTAATCCTATTGGGCATGGAGGCATACATTCCATTTTCTTTCTCTCTGACTAGTGCAAAAATTCTTGGTTTACTCATGCTTTTTCTACTGCTTTCCACAATAAGGAGGAAGCATTTAAACGGTACCGACGCCTTGAAACTCAAGAATCTCATTCTTCCTATGTTTCTGCCCGGAATCAAGCCAAATCTGTTCTTCGACTTGCCAAACACTCTTTCATCAATAATAAATGTACTGAACTATCCAACTCTAGCTCTTCCCAAGCTTTCTGGCATCTAGCCTAAAACCTCTCCAACAATTTTTCTTCCTCGTCTTTCCCTCCCCTTTTCCACTCTGATGGCACAAGCATCACTTCTTCCTCTGACAAAGCTGAACTATTCGCTCAAACTTTTGCTAAATACTCCACCTTTGATGATTCCGGTGCTATTCATCCCTCTCCACCCCCCTCTCTCCTACTTATGCCTAATATCATAATCTCTTCTAAAGATGTACTTTCTACCCTCTCTGGGCTTAGTACATAGAAGGCGTATGGTCCGAATGGTGTTCCTCCTGTTGTACTCAAAAACTGTTCTTCCGTGCTGACTCCCTGCCTAGGCAAACTCTTTTGTCTCTGTCTCTTCTCTAACGTCTTCGCTTTTTGCTGGAAGTTCGCTATCATTCAACCTGTCCCAGAGAAGGGTGACCATTCTCAACCCTCCAACTATCGTCCAATTGCTCTCATCTCTTGTGTCTCTAAAGTTTTTGAAACTATTTTTGTTTCCAAATTTGTTAAGCATTTATCTTCTCATAATCTACTCTCAGATTGCCAGTATGGCTTCCTTAACCCATGAAGCGCGATAGGCCTCACGGAAGGCTCACCATAGCGAACGCGATAGGCCTCAAGGAAGCAAGACCATAAAAAAAAACTTCCAAAACACCCCAGGGGCTCTCAAAACAAAGGAATTTGTCTTTAGGTGAGATAATTCCCCTCTAGTCCTCATCCATGTGTTTCTCACCCCCCCCCCCCTTTCTTCTCCTTCCCCCCCTTATTCCCCCCTCCCCCCCTCCTCAATTATCACCTATTTTTCCTCTTATTTTCATCATTTATCGGTTATTTTTCTCTCCCGCGGTAATGTAGCACAAGTGGGTTGCATAAAAGATCGTTATATAACACCTAGACACCGCCCCGCTCGCCTCAGTTACCTCACAGACAGCGAGAGGGGAGGGTTGCGCCTGGCACACTCTCGCCTGAGAATATGACCGGGTGGCAAATATTTAAGTTTTTCACCACCCAAATGCTTTTCCAACTTATTTTAGCACTCTTGAAGGTTCATATATACATCATATATGTAAAATAAAAGCATATTGAAAACAAATAATGCTCTATATTGTAAATATAACGAATTCTGTCAAGAATTCTGTCCAAGGCTAGAAATTCACAAATAAGTACCCTTGCCCCTAGGGTATTTTCGCGTTTAATAGGTTAAAGGTCGCTCTATTGAAGATCTTCTTTCATATCTTACTAACTCCTTGTCATCCTCCTTTCGGGACTTCGGTGAGACCTTTTCTATTGCGCTAGACATATCGAAGGCCTTCGATATAAGAGTTATAGAGTTATAAGAGTTTCTACCGTATTTCGTCAATATTCTGTAATTCACTTCCATTCTCTCGTATATTATTTGTGTATTTCTATGTAATATTCCCTAATATCAATATGTTCTCTTCCTTTATCCGTATAACGTTTATCCTTAGAACGTGGCAACCACCTAAAGTACATAAATGTGTTAATAGTTCTACTCAGTCTTTCTTAACTCCTTCCGTACCGGCGACTTCTTTTTATTTTCTTCTAGCTACTATTAGACGATATTTTTCAGCTTAAAAATGGCCTCTAGCAATTAAGCGGCTTTGAACTATCTCAATTAACCCTTTATTCTACCACAGATCCTTCTTAAGCTGCACAAAATCATCTAAATATAGCTAGAATAAAATGAAAAAGATAGTGAAACGAGAACAAACTTCACCTTTGATTAATTAGGGAAACGGGAACGAACATCATGCATGTGAATAAATGCGACCTCAGAAGAAAGGAAACGTGAACGAACTTCATGCACCCATGACAACGAATAGGCCTAGGCTAGGCTAGGCTACTTTTGGCTAGGCTACCCTATTCGTTCTTTAGGTTAATATACTGTACAGTAATAGCACATTTAGTAATGAATATGAAACAATAAGTTCAGTTGATGGTCGAAAAATAAGAATCAACACTCACCGCTTCATTGAAACAGGTCCACCCCTTCACCTCACTTCACCTCTCTCCACTTCTCCACCTCACTCCACTTCTCCACCTCACTCTCCTTGACCACCTCACTTCCCTTCTCCATTGCAAGTGATATCGAGGTCACCTTACGCTTTGGGAGGCATGATAACACGGGAATATATGCGGAGGAGATAACAAACACACAAGATGGCTACCCACTTAAAACATACTGACGCCCGTGACGTCACTTCTCGTCCAGGCGGGTGACTCAGAGCCCAGCCTGTATATCGGCGCTCCGACGGATCCCCGTTTTGACGGACATTCACCGGGGATGGGGGCGCGTCATCCGACGTCGGAGACTGTCGGAACGATGACGGAAATGTCCGAAAAACGGAAGTACGTGTCCGGGAGGTGACGGCGATCCGGCTAGTACGGGTTTCCGACAATTAGAGGTCCGAAATGGCGAGGGGTTACTGTACTCGGCTAAATTATACGAGGTTAAGGGGTGATGGGGATTTTTTCTGTTCCCTCTTGGGCCTCTTCTTTCTCAAGTTTAGCCCCATTAGTTTTCTGTTAGTGTCATTTAGGTGTCGATTTTTTCCTGGCAAGCGATAGTAAGCTTGTAATTTAAGAGGAACCGGCCTTCAGCCGGAACATATTTCTATCGAAAAATTTACAAATTTATCTTGAAGGAGGGTCTTGGGGGGAGTGTTTTTTATGCTTGATGGAGGTTTAGGGAGGAAACTAATATTGTAAAATGATACATAAATGAACAAATAAAAGTGAACCAAATTATATGCTAGGTTGTTGTTGTTGTTGTTCCACAGGCTGTCTGACCGAGCAGCCCCAAGGTTCTGAGCAAGGGCAAATCCATAACCGAGCACCCCCACAGAACCCTCCCTGCTCACCACTAAGAAAGCCCAGGTGACTGAAGCCGCTCCCAGGCGAGGAGCTGAGGAGGGCGTGGAAATGCCCGGGACACCAAAGTCTCACCGAAGGCCCTGTGCCCCTCACTAATTACAAAGGGAAAGTTGAGGGGCAGAGCAAAAATGTGATACTTTGGCTCCCAGTCTGCCAACCTTGAGGTTGGCAGTAGGTAGGTCAAGCCACGGAACCGACACCGTCACATTAGATCTAGAAAATATATAAATAAAAGGAACAGTCAGAGTAAGCTATGGGTTTGGCAGAGAACGCTCAACTCTCACTCTGATAGACCCGCCCATCACCTCAGTATATGCTATGTTGGATAGGTCGGCTTAGGATAATATGCTAGGTAAAAATACTGTTGGTTTACAGGATATATAAGTAAACTAGAGTGGCACTTCGTAGAGTGCATATACCTTCGCCTACACTGGCTGGTTCTGTACCATTAATATTATAGACCTAAATTTTCTTCAGAGTTCTGAATCTGGGTTCTAGGATGTGAGCATGATCACCTCCTAAATTTAAGTCGGTTCAAAACTTTGTGAGATATCTTGTTTACAGACAAACAAACGGAGACGAAAACATAAACTTCAGGTCAGGATGATACAAATGGCCAATTATTCTAACAATTGATGCTTTCTTTCAGGTAGCAGTACATAGGAACAGTCAGCTACACATTCATGGACCTCCGTAAAAGAGAGAGAGAGAGAGAGAGAGAGAGAGAGAGAGAGAGAGAGAGAGAGAGAGACAGAGAGAGAGAGAGAGAGAGAGAGAGAGAGAGAGAGAGAGAGAGAATCACTTGGTCGAATTTTACACTCGTTTGTTCTTCTGTTAAATCTCAACCGATATTCACGAAAGTTGCTGGGCAGATAGGATCCAATGGGAGGGTGTGAGGATGAGTTGTTATGGTGCTTTTATTCATAATGTTTTATAGCTACCCACTCTTCCATGTTGGTTAGTACAGTGTTTATTATATGTACTCACTAAGTTATTCTAAACGTATGGAAATCTAAGCGTATTATATCGTAATGACAGTGAAGCAATATTCACATGAGTAGTTGATTAACCTTTGATTCTACCGCCCCAGCCCTCCTCCAGTGCATCACACAGTTGGGTGCCTAGGAACACACCACCATCAGACGAACACCCATGGGCTCCAACATCAACATACAGAAATCGGTAGTCTGCGTCAAAGAGGGCCATCAGTACTATCGAGTGGAATATTTTTTAGTTGAAGTACTTGGAGCCGCCTTTGGGAGGACACTTGATGGCGATGTGTTTGCCATCCAGGGCACCGACAGCGTGTTGAAAATCCTAGTGGAGTGCAAATTTGTCCGCCACCGCTTTCCACTCTGCAGGTGTCTTTGGGCATACCATCACCACCTTCATATACTCGACCACAAAGGCCTTGCAGGTTTCAGGAACGAACTTGGAGATGGTTTTGGGGGCCACTCGGAATCCAAAGGAGAGGGTGTGGAATGTATCTCCAGAGGCCAGGAATCTCAGCATTATTGCAAGCCACAAACCTGGTTCCACACTGTCATGAAAGGAAGTATTCTTCTTAGCAATTCTAGTTCCAACACGAGCAAGCACCTCCCTGAACATGAAGACGGGTATCCTCAGTAAATTTTTGAAGGTGTCACTATCCTCCTCTGCCAACTCCACCATCAACTGATGATAAATCTTGTGATCCTCTTGTCGCATAGGCCAAGGTCGAATTCACCACCTCCTCCTTGTTTTTTTCTTGATATTCCTTTCTCGTCTCCTTCTTATGCGTGCCGCCAGGTACTCTATCTCTAACAATTCTCGCTCCAACGACAGAGCCAACTGGAGACGAACATTGGAGGTTGTAGGGAGTAGATCCATTGCGCTGGGGTGTCAAAGTTTGGTTGTGTGGTGCGTCCGAGGTTATGAGGAATACTGTTGGAGAACTGAGCTTGGCACCGCCTGTTTATACCATACCCTACCTGCCACCCCAATTACCAAATCAGCTGAGGTCGCACTTGGGATTCACGAGAAAGCGTATGTTGGACATTCATCGGTCATTCGCAATATTTGCACAATATTCGCCGTGTTATCACACCACTTTGTACAACAATCGCAGGACAATTGCAGTGGCATCGCAATTGTCGCCATCACCTGTCACAGCATTCTCTCTGATTCGCCTCTAATTGTCGTACACAATTTGTTATTATCGCCTCGCAAGTCGCCGTCATCACACAGTATCGTTCTTCTTTAGCACGGCCATCGCCTGTTTCGCCTGATTCGCTTCTTGGAAAACCCGGTTCGCAAGCGAATAACGGACATAGACAAAAAAATCAATTCGCCGGCGCCAATTTGCCTAGTGGGATTTCGCCTTAAAAGCAAAATAACAAAAAGAGTCAATAAAATATATTCCCAGCTGTTTTCACTCACATATGATTATTTATTTAAGTCTATCACATCAGAAATGAGTTACAGATTAAATTAACACCGAACAAGCAATATTTTGTTTACAGTAGAGTATTAACCCTTGTCTAGTAGGGGGTTTTGGGCTTATTTGGGCATATTCAGGCCCTCCTGCATGATAAATCAAGTATCTGCATGAAATTTTTTTTTTTTAGCAAAAAACTAGGCGCTAAAAGCTTCAAAATGAGACCAGAACGAGCTACGTAGCACTCGTGGTTTTCATACAGTGATACCAGTAACATGGGAGTTTAGCGTATAGCGGCATATTTTTCCCAGCTATGCTCACTACTGGCTACACTGCCGGCCTCTCGAGAACACAGGGAACATGAGTTAATGGGCGGCGGTAAGCCCTGGGAGTCGGCTGTCTGGCCCGCTGCACTCCCGGCCATTTGCACTCTATTTTAACCATTTAAAAGCCTTAATAATGTTCCTAACTTGCTGCAAATTGGAACCGGACTTAAGTCCGACCCCGATCTTTAAGGGTTAAGAAATGAGTGAATACAAATTATTAACTTTTGTCATGATTTCCGAATTATATGAATACTGGATAAATAGTGTTCAAATGTACTGTTATGCTGGATTATGCACCCCCGATGTACGCCAACATTGAACGAACGTCAGTGTCACAATGGTACTGCGATGGTAACGACGGTGCAAGAACAGTGTCACAACGGTAACAAGGGTGCCTTGACGGTATTACGAGGGTGATGACAACACATGCCAGTTTTATCGCACACAACAATTTTGCGCATGCTCAAAACTTTCGCCCTCCAAGCCGACACATGGGGACGTAGTGGGACATGGTGGGGACACTGAAAGCAGGTTCCAGACCGCGGGCAGAATGTAGACAACTACGCCGCAGATAGCACCACGTGTGCCAGGTCAGGAGTTGTCGTGAACTTAATCGGCTAAATGTGACTGAGTCATGTCATAGAGAAAGTGATTATATTAAGATTAGTCAAGAATACTACTGTTAGTGAAGAATGTAAAATAATATTAAAAAAAAACTTCCACGTAGTGGAAGGAGCATTGTGGTATGGGTAGCGTTTCTGCTATGGCCTTCCTTTAGTGTGGGCTTCCCAGCCTGAAGTAACATGGTGTCAGAGATGAAGTTGATGATGTTGGGACATGGCAATTTACCATCAGCTGAAACACAGAAATAAGTCAAATCCTGAATTAAGAAGAAAGAGAGAAAGAGTGAGAAGTATTATGATATACTTACACCTTGTGATGAACTTAGCTTTTTTCCCACTTAACTTTCACACTCATGCAGTTCCTTCCTCAGCCGAATAGATTAATCTAGCAATAACCAGAATAGAAAGAAAAAAAGTTTTATCGTACAGTATGCTGATAGGATTAAGAAGGCTAATTCAAAATAATATAGACCATGTAATTAATTTACCTGAAAGTCATCGATGTGAAAATAGAGTGTGGAGTATGAGATAACGACCATCATGAGGCTGGGCAGGAAGGCGTTCATGGTGTAATACTTGTACAGGTTCACAAATTTCATCAGCACCTTGGAGAAAACACATATCATCTTATACAATCAATCCTAGGGTAAGCTAGCCAATTAGTACGCGGTGGTCCAATTAGCACATGATATCGATTACAAATACTCACAAAAATAGTCGATTTGGCTAGATTAAGAAAAATTTAGTAGCAAAATTAATAATTGTTAAAGTAAATTTTGACAGTGCATCAATTAATCTAATTCGGATATTTTTGTGAGTAGTATTTGTGTTATGCCACGTTTTCAAGAAAACGTGAGATAATATGATTGCAATTTCCACCTTAGGAATCAGCGCTAATCATCAACTTATTTAGGTACCTCTCCACTGGGTATTGATCGGCCTTGGCTCTATTAAACAACACTCTAGTAATAAGCAATGGACACGAATCACACAAGTAAAGGATATACAGGTTTTATTCCTTAATGGCTAGGGTACAATCTCAATATGTCTCTGGAAAAGTAAACATAACATTCATAATATTATATAGAGAATACTAATGTTACAAATGAACATATGCATAATAACACACAGAGAGGATGTCTCAAATCACAATAAATAAAGTCCTGAAATAAATATACAAAGATCTCAAATATGGCTTGAATGTAAGTAAATAATAGTTACGGCGATGTTGTAAGCATAGCACTGATAAGTATAAGTATAAGTAAGGACAATAGGACAGTATTTGATTCCAAAACGAACAATAAGTTAAGGTAACTTGAATAAATAATTAAACTGTAATAACTCAAAGAGTAATAAATATGAAAGATAACTTCATAGACATATGATTATAATATTAGTCAACTATACGTGACTGAGGAAGCAATTACTCTGCGACTGAACTTTCACTATTGGATCTATCCCCGGATGATAAGTAGCGCATAAACTCAGGTCTGAATAAGTGTTCAAGTTTTACGTGTAGGTGCAGGTCTTTATAACCGAATAAACATATATAAATTTCCACGTCGAAGAATACAGGAGCCTGAATTCGAGGAAGTATATAAATATTTTCCGCTCGATAGAAGTGTGCATTGTTCTCCCAAAACAGAGCAACAGATAATAAAGGATCCCCTACACTAGGTAAACTTAAGGTATTTCCGGGTGTAGGTGGACAGTTAATATATTCACTGTCCTGAACCTCGAAGAAGTACGGTGATGCAAGCCTTGGCTTAGTGGTGTTAACTAGACTTGCACTGGCAGTACTTGGGTCATCTATTATGAACTTAACTATAGATATAGAAGCCAATGACTCTATTTATTAGTGGCCCCTCCATCATTAACGAACATGCCTATTACATAAGGCATCCTCTTCAAACACTAATTCGCCGTAGTTTGAATCTCCCGCGCAGAGCATTTAAAATCTGAGGAGCCTTCATCATGAGCGCACGCGACCTCACTCATGGCTTCAGTCATTATGAATTGGGTTCTCACTACGAAAAAACTTCGTAAACAATAAAAAGAAAAAGAAAATAAGAATAACTATCCAATAAGCTTTCCATCATATCGTGGATGTACTTGTGTGGATCTTTGACCAGACGCTGATTCAGGCGTCATTCTTCCTTCTCTGCTCTGCGATCAGCCGGCCCGGACGTGTCTCTCCACGCTCCGCTGGTTCCGCATTTGCTGCGTCCCTAGTGAGTTTTTTCTCATTTGTTTACTCCGGGATGTATCGAGTAAGGTTAGGATATGCGTAGCAGGAGTGTCCTGGGCTGGTTGCCCGCAGTGCAGTGTATTTTGGGTCGTGTGTTTGGGGCATCTATTTCGGATGTACCCTCGTGGTCCTGTTGTGGACAGGTGAATTTTTGTTTGTTTTGTTTTTTTCATAGTTGAGTTAGCTTGTGATGCAGGCGGCTTTCATTACGCGATTATTTCTGCTGCCTTTTATCTTTCTGATGAGGTAGCGTTGCTTTGCTGACGTTCCCAGCGTATTTTTCTTCACTTAGTGAAGTTCTTCACTTAGTGAAGTTTTTTCTGGGTCCCGAGTCGGTCTTCCCTTGGTCGGAAGTTTTTGCTACAGTAGTGTGTTGGCGGTGATTCCTGTTGTTATCTTTCCAGTGTTTTTGTTTATATCTCAACAGTTCTTGTGCCGTTTGCTTAGGCCTAGCCAGCCGCTCGTAGCTTTGCCACATGTACAAGTGTTATTGATTTATTTTATAAATATGTCCTACTGTGTCATGTGTATCCGGGTTTAGTTGTGTATTGGCTAATTCCACGGACTATGTTTGTTTCCTGGTTTAGTTGTGTATTGGCTAATTCCACGGATTATATTTGTGGTCCCTAGGTTAGTCGTGCTTGGCTATCTCTCGGGTCCTATGTGCGTTCAGATGGTGTCTGTTCGGGGTGGGTTACTTTCCGGCGGGGTTTTCTCGGTTTCACCATGAAAACTCCGGCCGTGAGCCGTGTTTGGCCACGCGTGGTTTCAAAACAGGCTGGTGTCCCCGGCGAGTTGGTGTCTGTGGCTCTCCAAGACTGCGTCTCTGTGTTGGTGCCTGTTTCAGGCTCCCTATGATTCCCGGCGGATTGGTGGTACCCATCTAACATTGTTCATGCGGACATATGTTATGTAGTTTTTCTACCCGGTTTTACAAACCAAAGGAAAAATCCTAGCTGTTGTTGTGGGCTTTCCTCCCCGGCGATCTTTTACAAAGAAGTGGGGATAGGAACTTATGGGGTTAACGTTTAAGACATCAGATCTCACCCGGCGGGTGTACCTTGTGAAGGTGGGATGTACGAATTGGTAATTCAGTTTAGTTAACCGGTCCATTTTAGTGATACTATATGTATCGCCGCCCTCACTCTTACGGCGATCGAAGGCTCAATTAGGGTTATCGTATT
Organism: Paralithodes platypus; assembly: GCA_032716605.1. Taxonomy (NCBI): domain Eukaryota; kingdom Metazoa; phylum Arthropoda; class Malacostraca; order Decapoda; family Lithodidae; genus Paralithodes; species Paralithodes platypus. Next base: position 21,099,179 of record CM064564.1, on the reverse strand, counting down.
TTTTTCATAAGTTGGACACACCCGGCGGGTGCTCCTGGGAGGGGGAAATACGGAATTTACAATTCAAGCTAGTTACCCAATTAATTGAGAGATACGGCTCTGTATCACCGCCTTCACCATACGGCGATCTATGTGACAATTCATTAGAAGTCAGGTCTCATATCAGCCTGCCCTGTGTTAATCTGCTAGATACTTCAGGGGTCGGCGTCTTTGTGGGGGGTTGTTTTCAAAATTGAATCTTGTAACAGTCACCGCCAGAAAGACTTTATAAACGCCATACTGGTCTTTTATATTATGTCAGAGGGTATTCTTAAAACTTTCTTAAAGACATGTCTAGATATTCGGATATCTTTATAAGAATATCGTAAATAATAGCAAACAGAGAAAAACAATATTTAATATTTAAACAAATTAAATCAGTGCAGATTATTTCTCGACCATATCGCAGGTTAATAGTGACGTTATTGGAGAGAAAGATCTCCCACGCAACCAAATGTGGTGAAAATTCGAACCTGAGCAGTGTTGAATCAAGTTGATAGGTAAAATATGAGAATTAAAATAGATACTATATTATATAGGTAGCCTGGAAAGTTCGTTATTTTCCTAGAGTGCCGTATATTCCGTTAAACAGTCGACCAAAAACGGGAAAAGTGGTTAGGGCAGTGAGAATTCTGTTTCATAAGATAATTATTGAAAGTGTTACTTAAAGTTTAAACATAACGAGTGTAAACGAGTGGCACTCCCCCCCCCCCCCCCGCGTAACAAACACCTCCTTGTCCTCCAAGCCCCCCCCCCCCCCTCTCTCTCTCTCTCTTCCCCATGTAACTGCGGGTGGGAATTTTTTTTTTTTTTTTTTTTTTACCAGACAACTGTACGAGTTGTAAGATGAATATACACATGCATAATGGCACCGCATGTCGGATATGCAAGCAACCATACCACTGGATTTGCATAGGATTGACACCAATAAATGAGGCGTACAATACAAGAGGGAAGAACCTCCATTTCTGCGATAGCTGTTTCGATATCACATGGCAAGTCATACAGACTGTAGAAAATACAGAAGTACAAGATAGACTGAAATATAGCCAAGACATAGCTACCCTTCACAGAAAATGGGGAACTATTGGGGCCTCAGGGCCCATACTAATATCACAACCCACACACACACACCTTTCCATGAAAATGCCCACATTGCCTCCTGCACATCAACACACATCGTCTGCCGAACAACAACCTTTCGCACCCTACATATCCACAAACCCTGCCGCACATCTCCCCACACCTCCCCAAACCCAGAAAACACCCACATTAATCCCATTTATGTCCATTGACCACCCTACTGCTGTTGATCAAATACATTGGCAGGATGAACGTAGGATGCAACAAGCCCCCATATCAGGCTCCCCTTCCACATCGTCTCCCCCCTCACCACTGCCACCTGCCCACCTACAACCGACCCGTAACTCCACCCCCCTGCAGGCCTCACCCACACATACACCAAGCCCACTATCACCCACAACCACACTTAGCTCACCACATAACCCCTTGCAGCCCCAGCCACACCTACTGGGGTTTTCTACACCAGTGTGCAGATATTATCTGGAAAGAAGGTGCTACTTTGGTCAATAGGGCGAATATAATGGGAATGCATGTAGATTTGCTCATCCCAAAATTTGCAACAACATAACCAGTCATGGAAAATGTAGATTTGGTGAAACCTGCAAATACCACCACCCATCCCTTTGCAAGACATCACTTGAGAACAAGACCTGCTACAATATGAAATGCCCAGCTTTTCATATTAAAGGGACTTGGAGATATGCTAGACCTAACACGAATGGTAGCCCAAAAAACTCTCTAGCTATGTGAGGACGAGACAGAGGAAAAAGGCAAGGAGGGAAAGGGCAGATGAAGATGAAGAGACTGAGGGAGATGGAAGAGCACATACATTGGAAGTGGCCAATACATCCCGAAGACTATTAGGTACACATAGTACTCCAAACAATCCCTCCCCAATCTTGTTTGCAAATATCCAAGGCCTAAAAAATAGAACCACGAACAAAGTACCATTTATTAGGGGCCTGCTAGAAGAAGGAAACGCTATATTTGCGGCTCTCACAGAAACTCACATTAAAGATCAGGAAGATAGTGAGGTATGGATTCCTGGTTACAACCTACATAGGGCAGACAGAACGCATAGATCACATGGAGGTGTAGCCTTGTACATACATGACTCACTGATATGTACTGAATTCCTAAATAACAGTAATGAAGTGGTGGAAATACTTGGAGTTAAAATAGAATCCCTAAATTTAGCAGTTATTGTTACATACAGGCCTCCAGACTCATCCCGAGAAGAATTCAAAACCCAGCTCAACAAAATAAAATCAGAAGTGGAAACCCTGGGGAACCCAACACCAAATATTATATGGCTAGGAGACTTTAACCTACCAAACATTAAATGGAGACAACTAGAAAACCAGTTAGTGGCAAATAACACCGGAGAAGCAAATACTAATACGAGAGAGCTTTTTGAACTTTGTGATTTTTTTAGTCTTGCCCAACATATTGCTGAACCCACACGGGAAAACAATATCTTAGACCTGGTCTTCACTAACAACGACTCTCTAGTACACAGCATTAACATATCGGACACAACATACTCAGATCATAAATTAATTGAGATCAAAACAACCTTAGAAAGTGTACAGACAACCTCAGAATCGAGAACAAAAACCGGCCCCTTCAGTAAATTTAACTTCAATAACAAAAACATTAGATGGGAAGAGGTAAATCAAGAAATGGAGGAAATAGACTGGGAAGATTTAATGGATAACCTGACACCAGCAGAATGTCTAGTCTTAATAACAGAAACCATGACCCAAATCTGTAGCCACCATTAACATCACAAAAACATTAGATGGGAAGAAACAACCTTAGAAAGTGTACAGACAACCTCAGAATCGAGAACAAAAACCGGCCCCTTCAGTAAATTTAACTTCAATAACAAAAACATTAGATGGGAAGAGGTAAATCAAGAAATGGAGGAAATAGACTGGGAAGATTTAATGGATAACCTGACACCAGCAGAATGTCTAGTCTTAATAACAGAAACCATGACCCAAATCTGTAGCCACCATATACCTGCAAGACAAACAAAACGAAGAAGCAAACAAGATCGGGAAAGGAGGAGGCTGTACAGAAGAAGAAAATTACTCACACAAAGATGCACACATCAAAATCTACAGGATAGGCAAAAGGTCGAAATAGATAGAGAAATTGTGGAAATTGAACAAAGGCTAAGAATATCATATGAACTACAACATATGGAAGAGGAGAGGAAAGCTATTGCAGGTATAAAGGAAAATTCCAAATACTTCTTTTCATACGCCAAACAAAAGGCTAAAACAACATCAAACATCGGCCCACTGAGCAAAGGGGACGGCTCTTTCACAGGGGACAAAAAGGAAATGAGCGAACTCTTAAGCAGGCAGTATGAAATGGCATTCAGTGAGCCTGATGAAACAAAAGTCATCAGAGACCAAAATATATTTTTCATGGAAACCTCCCCCACGGAAACCCCTCAGATGCTGGATATTGATTTCGGTCCAAAAGACATAGAAGAGGCCATTTCCAACATGCCATCCCACTCGGCACCAGGCCCGGACTCATGGAATTCGATCCTAATGAAAAAATGTAAGGAAAACCTCTCAAAACCCCTGGCTATAATGTGGAGAAGGAGTCTAGACACTGGTGACATACCAGATAGCTTGAAAAACGCAATAATTGCCCCACTGCATAAAGGAGGGAGTAAAGCACTACCAAAAACCTACCGCCCGGTAGCTCTAACCTCTCACATCATTAAAGTTTTCGAGCGAGTCCTGCGAAGCAAAATTTCAACATTCATGGAGACAAATGAACTACACAACACCGGTCAACATGGGTTCAGAGCGGGAAGATCATGTCTCTCACAACTTTTGGAACACTATGACAAAATTCTTAAAGCGCTAGAAGAAAAGAAAAACGTGGATGTCATTTACACCGATTTTGCTAAGGCATTTGATAAATGTGACCATGGTATAATAGCCCACAAACTGAAAGCAAAAGGTATAACTTGGAAAATCGGACGGTGGATATACAATTTCCTTGTAAACCGAAAACAATCGGTAGCAGTAAACCAAGTCACTTCTGAGCCTTCGGATGTCAAAAGCTCAGTGCCCCAAGGAACAGTGCTAGTGCCCCTTCTGTTCCTCATACTAATTTGCGACATAGATACCAACACCAGACACAGTACGGTGTCGTCTTTTGCTGATGACACAAAATTAAGCAAGATAGTAAACACACAAGAGGACACGGACCGACTGCAGGAAGACATGAATGTAGTGTTCCAGTGGACCAGGGAAAACAACATGCAATTCAATGAGGAAAAATTCCAATTAATACGGTACGGAGATAATAATGGTGTTAAAGAAATTACAAATTACTTAACAGAATCTAACCACATAATAGAACGGAAAGACAGTGTGAAAGACCTTGGGGTATTAATGTCTGAAAATATGGGTTTCAAAGTACATAACCAGGTCAAAGTGGCGGCTGCGAAACGTCTAACGGGTTGGATTCTGCGTAGTTTTAAAACACGCGGTGAATTGCCTATGATAACGCTCTTCAAATCTCTAGTGCTACCGCGGCTTGAATACTGTAGCGTATTAACATCCCCATACAAAGCAGGTGAAATAAATGACGTAGAGAGTGTACAAAGAAATTTCACTTCGCATATAAGTACGATAAAACATCTACACTATTGGGATCGTTTAAGAGCACTGAATCTGTACTCACTGGAACGTAGAAGAGAACGTTACCTAATAATATACACGTGGAAAATCGCAGAGGGTTTAGTACCAAACCTACATACTCCGATAGTCATGAAATTCAGTGATAGGAGAGGCTGGGAATGCGAAATCCCCCGGATGAATAACAGGGGTGCTATGGGCTCTCTGCGAGAGGGCTGGTTATCACACAGAGGCCCACGTCTCTTCAACAAACTCCCACGGCGAGTAAGAGACATGAGGGACATCTCGTTAGACAACTTCAAGAGAGCCCTAGATGTCGAACTGAAAAAAGTGCCACACGAGCCCATCCTCGCAAGGGAGCGAGCTGTCGCTTCAAACAGTCTACTGCACCAAATCACCACCCATAACGAGGGGCGTCGCGCTCCTTGGTGTCGCTAGAAGAGCGGCGAACACATCTAAAGGTATCTAAAGGTAAGGTAACCCCGCCGCATAACGAGCTGTAATCATTGTGAAATTACGCCTCGTTATCCGGCGGGTTATGAACACTTGTATGCGATCATTTTGGGTTAACCTTATGAGCATTAATTCCTGGAAATTTTCCTTTTTTTTCCAGGGCTGGGCCCCGGCGGACTAATACAGACCCTGCAGTAAGTTCCCACCAGTCTCTGTCATGGCTACCTTTGCCCCGGTTTTTGCTTTATGCATTAATCCAACTTGTGCCGGTGTCCCTCTTTTTGCGCACACTCTTTGTATCAGGTGTGTTAAATGTCTAGACCGTTCTAGAGGTCTGTGGGTGATGCGCAACTGTTCCTTTTGCTCCCAACTAAGTGTCAAAGTCCTCCAAGATAATGATAAGACCGCAGCGGTCGCCTTACGAGAAGTTCGGCAACAAATGTCAGCGTATACTACGATTGTAGCTCATAAGTCACTTCAATGTGACAACGTCCCTCTTTGGGATAGGCTTCTTCTTGAGCACCCTCCCCCTAATAAACGTTCCTCTCGAGTAACTAGTCATAAGCCGGCGGAGACTGGACAGGGTTCTGTGTCATCTTCGAAACGTCACCGTGAGCCTACACCCCCGGCGGCAGTCTCCTCGTCTCCGGCGAGATCTAGGTCTAGGTCACCCCTTAGACACCAGCCACCCAGTCTTGCCTCTTCACCATCGAGTAAGAGGAGTAAGACAGAAAGTTCCACCAGGGGTCACGGCGATAAATCCTCCAAATCAAAGAGTAGTTCACGGTCACACCGCAGCCATAAATCTTCAAAAAAGGATTCCCATGATAGAAAGGCCTACCGACACTCACCTGTTTCTAGTGCTTCTCGTCATACCTCTACCCCAGACAGAGTTTGTGTTCGGTCTCAAGGGTCCAGTGTAGTACCTGTACCTAAAGATGATTTACCCATTAACATTTTAACCCTGGAGTTCAGAGGACTCAGTGGTTGAGAGTGTTTCAGACTCCCACGGGAGTATAGGCCAAGGCCTAGGTGTTTGGCGATATTCTCGTCCGGGGCCTGACCACCCACTTCCGGCTCAAACTATTCACACAGTGGCTGACGTCCACCGGGACGCGGCGATCCCTTCCTCTATTCCTAACTTATCTTGGCAACAAGATGGTACCCCAGCTTCGGCGGGATATTCTCAGGAGGAACAGGATGACAAAGACGAGGTGTCGATGATATCGGATATGGAAGGGCAAGAGTCAGGTTCAGGCTTCGATGTCGCACAAGATCTTAATGATTCACCAGTGAGTACATCATCAAATCAATTTGTCACTGCACAGGAAATTGATGGGCTACTTGATAATGCTTTATTTTGATTGTTTGGCCAACAGCAGGAAACTCCCACAGTGGACTTGGGAGCTCCCATGACGAGCTCTACGGTACGGCCTCTGATGACTTCTATTGCTTTGCCTCAGATCCCTCACCCCCCCTCTATGTCACCATCGGTGGTTACTAGGCCTGCTACGGCGGCATTGACCACTTCGAATGTAAGGGTTATAACGGATGTCAATCCGCCCCCTTTAGACAGAGCGCCTCTCAAAAAGGTAGCTATGCCCTTGCTTTACGGACCAGACGAGTCATGGGTCCTTTTGACCCCCACTAAACCAGAGCTAGCCCAACCTACCTTGTCAGGGGAGCGCCCAGTGCCGCGTGAGTGGGTCATCCAGGGCAATAAATCTAAGAAATTAAGGGCCTTGGATACTTTGGGGAATGTGCTAGATGTCAACATCAAGGCTATACCTAGTTATTATCACCAGGACTATTTTGTTTATACTGCTAAGCCTGCTTTACCCCCTGCCTCAGCTTCAAGATTGTTTTCTGACTGGTCTAAGCATGATGGGTTTAATGACATTAAGACACTGTCAGCTCTCACTCCAGAACTCGATTTGCAAACCGTCACAGACGCGGCAGCTAATCCAGTCTTGAAGGTGGGGCAGTTGGGTCCAGGACCTTGGTTGGAATGGGAGACAGAGGCTCAAAACTTTGCGACCACATTTACTTCCAAAACTTCCACCAGATCCCTCAAGATACTCATTCTTGGTTCTCCATGCCAGTGTGTTCGGCCGGCGGAGTCCCTTCAGCTTTGTTTGCTTTCTTAGCTGCCCCTAAAATTAATCTTTGTGAGCTAAAAGACCCTTTCACTACCCCTACCCCAACTCACCTAGACCGTGAATTTAGGCTACGGGGGAAAGCTTTTCGCCTGTTCTCTCAATACATAGTGTCTCAACAGGTAGCTAAGTCTTTGCTCCTGTCCACTCAGGCAATCGCAGACGCGGATGCCAGACGTTCGGTTGAATTGTCCCGGCGACTGCTTCTTCAGTCGTCAATCCAATCGTTAGGTGACGTACGCACTGCCTTGCTTGAGGCGGTACGAGCGAGACAAGATCTTAGAATATCCTTAGTCCGAAAACTGCCTGATCGCATTGCGAATCAGGTGGTCATGTCACCAGTGCTCACTCCCTCTCTAATGTCCCCTGAAGTGTGGCGAACGGTTTTTAATATGGCTCAGGCCATTAAACACAGTCCCACCCCTTCTAAGAAACCTGCCTTTAACTTCCCCAAACCCAGGCCAGTCGCTAAAGCTCAGCCGGGGGGATCTAAGCCCTTTCTTCCACCTAAGTCCTCCTCCACTCAAGGTCATTTCAGGCATAGACAGGGTAGGTTTTCAGGTCAGAAAGGACGCGGCTAAAATAAGCCAGGTCAGGGCCCGTCTTCTGCCAACGCCAGCCAGCCGGCGAAGCGTCCACCACCGCCAACTCCACCACCATAAAAAAACTAAGGTCTCTCTCACTCCCGGTGCCAGTAGTAAGGCCGGCGGATCCGAGGGTAGTACAGCCGGCGAACCCTGGTCTGCTAACTGGATCGTTCCGAACGTGTCACAAAGCATGGCCGGTAAACACTTGGGCACGGATGGTGGCATGCAAGGGCATCACTTGGCAGTGGCTCCGGCGACCTCGCTTACGTCAGCCGACAACGGCGAATTTTGTTTCTTTAGAGGTGGAGTCACTGGTCCAGGAAATGATTGCCAAGAATGTCATCATCCCGGTCCCCCCAAATTACCCTGTATTCACGTCCAAGCTCTTTTTGGTTCCCAAAAGGGACAGTGTTCAGATGAGACCGGTCGTCGACCTGTCTTATCTGAACCTTCACATTCACAACGAGTCATTCCGAATGTTAACAGTACACCAAATCAGGCTAACACTTCCACCGGGAGGTTGGATGTGTTCCCTAGACCTGACAGACGCTTATTGGCACGTATCGGTCAACAAAAGATTACAAAGGTTTCTGGCCTTACGGATCAGGCACCAAAATTTTGTTTTTCAGAGAATGCCATTCGGTTTGAACCTGGCACCTCGACTATTCACGAAATTCGTCCGGCAAGCCCTGATGCCGTTGTTAAAGCAGGGAATCAGAGTTCTGTGGTACCTAGACGACTGGCTGGTGGTGGCAGAGACAGAGCAATTATGCATCAAACATGTCAACATACTTTTAACTCATGTCACTACATGTCACTACACCAGCGGCTCGCTGGTGTAGTGACTAGCGTCTTGGACTTCCACCCAGAAGGCCCAGGATCGCGCCCACGCTCGGCGCATTAAAGGTTTTTCACAAGCACTGAGTCGTTACTGTCCCTCATGAGCAAGGGGATGGGGTAGTAGTACAGGACCCCAATGGAAATACGTTTAATCGGCCTTATTGGGTTATCCTTAGCTGGCGCATGCGCTAGCTTTAAGGACTATTATTATTATTATTATTATTATGTCAAAGCTCTAGGGTTCAAGGTAAATCTGGTAAAATCAAACCTTGTCCCCTCACGAGTAATTCAGTGGATAGGGCTGGTTTGGGACACAGCTGTTCTCACTCTGAGTCAGAGTGTGGACAATCGCAACAGGTTTCGCAGGAAACTGTTCATGTTTCTTCACAGTCTGACTACGACACGGAGGGTCTGGGAGTCTCGGGTCGGCTCTCTCAACTGGATTCAACTAACTGTAGTGTTGGGCCGGTTGAAAGTAAAACGGTTAATATTGGAAGGCAACAAATATTTCCCACTATTACTGGCGGGAAAATTATGGCCCATCCCAAAATTAATCCACACCTTACTGGCGGTCTGGGCGAAGAGGGAAACGCTGCACTCGGTAATGTCATGGACCTCTCCTCCGCCAACGGTGTGGGTAGACACGGATGCGTCAGGCACGATAGGTTGGGGATTTCAGTCAAACCAGGGGCACCAGGGTCAGGGGCTTTGGTCCCACTTAGAAATCTCCCACATCAATGTCAAAGAATTACTAGTCCCCTTGTATTTCCTTCAGGCTCACGGCTCTACTTTACGGGGCAAGTCGGTGGCCTTCAGAATGGACAATCTGAATACAGTTCACTGTATTCAGAAACAGGGGTCAACGAGATCAAGGAAGTTGCTAAACGTGTCGGAAGAGATTTTTACTCTAGCCAACAGGCTAGACATTTATCTTCACGCATCTTATCTCCCAGGCGTAGCAAACGTCTGGGCAGACGCTCTGTCCCGGAGACAGAGCACGACAGTAGAATGGGAGCTCAAGCAACCCATTTTCAACCTAATGATTGCAGAGCTCTACCATCCACAAGTGGATCTGTTTGCGTCCGAGGGGACTCACAAACTCCCTCTATACCTCACCCGCCGGACGGAAACACCGGCAGGGGGGCCAGACGCCCGAGTGACAGACTGGAACAGATGGAGCTCCATCTATCTGTTTCTGCCGCCAGACGCGTCACTCATGTGCCACGTAGTGAACAAACTACAAGATTATCGAGGCTTAGTCTCGCTAATCGCGCCCCTGTGGCCGGCGCAGTTATGGTACCAGCAATTGAAGACGTGGTGCTCTCACCCGGTGTCGCTCCCGGTCGAGTATTTCCACTTAGACACGATTGGCAACCTAGCGACCTCGCTGTTTTGCATTATGGACATTCAGGAGGCCAAGTGGCTAGCACCATATGGTAGAAATGTGACCAATAAATTAATCAATCAATATACTCAGTCTACGAAACGACAATATCAATCACATTGGCAAGCCTTTACTTCTTGGATCATTAGAACAGAACAGACTGTGCCCTCAGTGGCGTTAGTATTTAATTATTTGAATTATCTGTTTGAGCAGAAACGTTTATCTGTGGTAACGTTAACAAATTTCTTAACTGCGATTAGAGTGCCCTTTTTAGACCTTACAGGTCTCTCCATACCGGTGTCGGCGGAAACAGGTTTTATGAGAGCATGTTTTAAACTCCGCCCACCTCCCCGTCAGCTCATGCCTACTTGGTCTCTGGACAAGGCATTGTCTTTACTTCACTCTCGTCTGTACCAAAATACTGCAGATTTTGCATTACTTTTAAAAAAGGCTGTCTTCCTTTTGGCTTTGGCCACCGGGAACAGAGTGTCTGAGCTGGCGGCGATGAGCAACACACCTAATTGCCTTAGGTTTGGTAGACTTAATGAATGTATTCACATTGCACCTTCCCCGGGATTTGTAGCCAAGAATGAGCACAGTGCACACATGTTTTCTGAGTTCACTGTGCCGGCGTTAAAAAGGGGAAAGGTGCACCATAATCTATGTCTAGTGCAAGCTCTAACCAAATATTTGAGTGTAGCTCCTCTAAACCCCCAAGGTGCTTTATGGGTAGCGAGTACGGGCAAACGCTTACTGAAACGGAGGTTAGCTTCTCTTCTGGTCGAAGTCATTAAAGAGAGTAATCCCGGCGTTGTGGGTAGGGCCCACGATTTACGCAAATGGGCAGCCTCTTTACGTTTCTTGAAGAACTTTTCAGTTGAAGATATTTCGTCCACACAGTTGTGGGCGTCTAATCATACGTTTTTGACTAGATACTTGTCAGTTGCTCTAGACAAACCTTCCTTACCATGTATAGCTTTAAGGCAGAGGGTCTAGGTGGCCCTTCAGTCACTTTTGTTTACTTTCAAAGGGAAAAGGAGGGGGGGGGGGGTGCAGTCAGTGTAACATAGGACACCCTAGACCCCGCCGGAATGTAAGAGCTGTGAGACAAATTATGGATAATGTGATATGAAAATTTCTCTGTTCTATTCAGGGCGAGATATTGTGCTAGTACATTGTTAGTACAAACAACAGTGTTGTTATAGTAGTTTTAGCTGTGAAAGCAATTTAGTTTAAACAGTGGAGATCGTTTGTAAAACATTTCCACGAATATTATGGGGTTTAATATGTGCACATGTAAACTTATAACTTATTATTTTTGTCACCACTCGTTGAGTGGGGTGCCTTTGTAACTACAGATCTGTTCACAGAATCTCCAGAGTTACCCTTTTTTGTCAAGCAGGCTTCTTTGAAGCACGCACCTGCTTGAACCCCTTTTTTGTATATATATGGGCTGCGCCATGTTTAAATATATTTTCGAAGTAAGAATACTATGTGGTTGTTTGATTATCTGCTTTTCTAGAGTTATTATATGATTACGAATGTCCCCCTCCAGTCTTAGAAATCAGGCATGTTCGTCAATGATGGAGGGGCCACTAATAAATTATAGGTTTGACTCCTGTAAGGAGATAAAGAAAACCTAATATTTAGTAGTGGCCCCGTAATCATTGACGACTGGGGCCCTCCCGACCATCCCCTTCCCATTCGTTGATGTATTAAGGATTTTAGTTTACTTGATATGTCAGTGAAGGAAGAATGACGCCTGAATCAGCGTCTGGTCAAAGATCCACACAAGTACATCCACGATATGGTGGAAAGCTTATTGGATAGTTATTCTTATTTTGTTTTTGTTTTTATTGTTTACGAAGTTTTTTCGTAGTGAGAACCCAATTCATAATGACTGAAGCCATGAGTGAGGTCGCGTGCGCTCATGATGAAGGCTCCTCAGATTTTAAATGCTCTGCGCGGGAGATTCAAACTACGGCGAATTAGTGTTTGAAGAGGATGCCTTATGTAATAGGCATGTTCGTCAATGATTACGGGGCCACTACTAAATATTAGGTTTTCTTTATCTCCTTACAGGAGTCAAACCTATAATCTCGTCCCTGTCTGTTAATACGAAGTCACAAGAAAGACTCAAAAGGCCGCTTTGCATTAGATCTTGCGATTCGATCGGAATCTCACATTTGGAGAAGATCCCGATTGAACTATTTTCTGGCCACCTTTGGTATGAATCCCCAGAAAATATAGAACTTAATTCTTCATCAAGATTAATGCCTTCCTTTCTCCCTTCTATCCTGGGCACTTCGAGTTCAGAACTAAAGAAAGGTGGTATGCCAGTAGGATGATTGCTTGATTCTACTTTGTTCAGCGCGCATAGTGACTCCGTTTTTGTCGGCATTTCCGTTGCCCGGTTCAGGGCAAGACACTCTGACTTTGTATTCTTTCAGGGAGTCGGTCGCACTAGGGTTTATTTTCACTTGGGATTTATGTGAGGATGATGCATGCATTGATTTAACGTTGGTATTTGGCTTGTACTGGATCTGAAGGATATTTGTGAATGACAGGTGAGGCTGTTCTGTTATTTCTTGCTTGTTCATTTCTTCATTATTTGCACTATGGTGATGGGTTAGCACTGGTTCTAAATATTAACTTTGCATCTTAGCTTACACTTCACTATGGTTTTGATATTCTACGGGTGCACATTGCAGTGGTTGGTAATGAACTTGCATAGTGTTGCTGGAGTACAGTGCGGCCACATGTTGGTTTGGGCGGCTATCGTAGTTTCCCCTCCGAGCCGTGTTTTCTCTTTTTGGTCCTCTCTTGTTGTCCAGGCTCACACGACTCCTCAAAGAGGAGATATAGAAATATTATCACCATATCAGAGAATACATGCATCTTACACGTCACCCGAGAGCTCTTGACGCATATCTGGGTTTATGCATCCACATCAGTTAGGTCTAAGTATAATAGTGTATCTTATTGCAGAGTTAATGCTTCTAATTCATGCTCGAGAGTTCACTTAACCCTCGGAGTTCGGCCCCTTTAAACCTTACCGCCAACCCTGAACCCGGCTATTTCGTCGAATTATCTGCGTTTTGGCACGCTTATTTATATACAAAACAATGGCCTAACCTAGCTTATACTGTATATATATATTTCCAGCGGCAGTTGTCGTTGTTGTCTTGCGTTTGGTGAAAACTAGAAATCTCTAGACCAAGTGGTTCAGTTTTTATGATGAATATATATAGCTCAGTATTTTGTATTTTTTATTTTTTCTATATTCCAACTTACTCCCTCTCGAGCATAGGCTGAGGGCCTGAATATTCACAGCTGTACAATGAGCAGTGAAGCCCGTGAGGTCTTGTTCCAGTCTAGGGAGTGAGACATGTGAAGCACGTAGAGTACAACGAGCACCTGCCATCTTGCCTTCACATGAGGCACGGTGCTCACTCATGGCCCGAAGCGACCCCATCTCTGAAGCCACCTCGTTCCCGTGCTTCACTGTCTCACCCCCTACACTCAGAATCTCACTCTTATACACACACACAACGCCACCTGTTGAGCAGATAACTCACCAGGCATTGCACCCCTATAGCATATTTTGAATATGGGAATATTCATACAGTGCTATTTAATCAGGGAACAATGAGGGTATTTTGTTAGCGTTTCGGTGGGCTTTGTGGTAATGCACTGATACTAGGTACAGCACGAATTCCATCCCAATAATATCTTCCCATTGATACATTGGGATTTGAACCCGGGACCTTTGGATTACCAGGCAGTATGGCGGACGAAAGCCTAGGATTCGATGTTTACTCCCGATTATCGTCATTTACCGATACTCATACCTCTGCAAATAAATGGCCTAACCAAGTTTGTATGCAAACAGAGGCATATATGGGCATTGTCGTGCGATGGGTGAAGATTAGAACACTCTACATTGTGTGGTTATTGTGTGAGGTAAGAAATAAGACAGAGAGTGCGGGAATTCCGAGCTTCGTCCGAATGCGGAGGCGCCGCTCTACCGACCGCTGTTTATATTCGTTCAAAAATGTATTATTGATTATTGATTATTGGTTATTTATAATGTATTATGTAATAATATTGATTATATTAATAATTGATTATTGATTACTGATATATTTCACCATTGTAACCATTCCAAAAGGCCGCGTCATACAGAAGTCGAACTCACCCGAGCCCGGCCGAATCGATTTAAAAATTCAAATTTCAGCTAGTTCCGGTCGATTCTGGTAACGCTTCGGGTGATCTTCAGTTATCTTCGGGAAGTTCTTGGGATGTTCTGGGCTTGAGTCGAATCATCCGGTGAATCGGCCAAAAGTTAATGAATGCGTTAACTTTTGTCGATGAATCGGGTCAAAAAACCGTTAAAAAACTATCGAATCATGATCTAGTTACGTTCCAGTTACATTCGGATATATTCGAGTCATATTCGGGTTACATTCGACCTATTCGATTGTATTTTGAATTGCCGATGATGACTCGAATTACTCGAACTTGGGTCGAATGTAGCCTGATGATAGTCGATATTACCCCGAAGGAAACTCGATGATCACTGGATGAATCTCTCATAAAATCGAATGTAACTCAAACGAGAGTCAAACGAAACTCGATATTGACCCAACCATGACCAGAAATGACAGAATAACAGACAATGGAAAGTCGACGCTCACTCGAATAACAGTCGAATATCACCCTATCCATCTGTTTTTTCATTGTCTATGCTGGCTCGCTATCGCTCGCCAGGAAGAAATCGACACCTGGATGGGGATAAACGTCTTAAAACAGTTGGCTGAATGGGGCCGAATGGATACAAGCCAGGGAAAGAGAGAAACGGAGAGAGAGATAACAAAAAAAGCTGGTGACCCCCCCCTTAAGAATTTTGACCTGTTTGTTTAGAACAGGGTATAAGCACATCAATCAATCAAAGGAGGACTACGAGGGGATGACGCATAGCCGCACTCACCCTCTAACTCCACTCTTTGGGGTTGTTTACATACAAATAAAAACAAATGTCAGGATGGTACACACACACAAACACACACAGAAAGATAAGTAGATAGTTTATTGACCACGAATTTTTTACAGCTTCGTTACACACACACACACACACACACACACACACACACGCTACAAGATATAAATTCTAAGCTGAGTACATTGTTGATTTCGTGTGTGCAATGTAGAATATATTGGTTGTAGCATAACTAGTCTACATATTATGAATAGTATTTTTAACACATTGAAGGAAACGCCACTAATCTGAAATTCATTATAGAACAAATTTATTATAAGAACCTTTTCAGTACCGGAGATGTCCTATTAACTTTACTCTGGTTACCATTAGACGATATTATTCAGGTTAAAAAACAATTAGCAGGTTTCGAATTGTTTTACTTAATCCTTTTTAATACCACAGATCCTTCTTCAACATACTCTCATTATACTCTGGCAACTATTAGACGATTTTATTCAGCGCAGGAAGGGCGTCTACCCATTGAAATGCTTCATACAATATCAATTAATCCCTTTAGCTACCATTAATCCATCTTAAGCTTCATAAAATCGTCTAAATGTTGCTGAAATCAAATAAATATGACGTCACCGATACATAAAGGGTTAACGAAAGATAATATAATCAATTATTTAACTTACTATTATCTTCGACCTATTCGACTGACGTTCGACCTATTCGACTGACGTTCGACCTATTCGACTGACGTTCGACCTAACTTCTTCTATTTCGGTTGTTGATCGACTGAGCTTCAGCTGAGCTTCGGTAATAATTCTGGTTATTTCCCCGTCTTCGGGGCATATTCGAGTTATATTCGACGCATGATCGAGGCTTCTTCGTTCCACATCGGGTTTCCTTCGAGTTACGTACGGGGATTAATCGACTCAACATCGACTTTCATTCAGGTCCATCGGGTTATATTCGAAATTCATTCGGGTCAGTGTCGGGTTATATTCGACTCCGAGTTACTTTCGGGTAATTCGGTTGCATTCGGGAAAAATATGCAAGTCATCGACTTCGGGCGGCAGTCGGCCAACGTTCGACTTCTGTATGACGCGGCCTTAAGTCACTATCGTCTGTTTTCATGCATTGTTTGGGACTCAGGAAAATCAATACAAGCTTTCGTAAGACTTGCTTGCAAGCAAGAGTCACATGACTGGCTGGCTGTGTGTTCTTGTTGTTGTTGACCCACCAAGACAACAAAACTTTCTCTAGTGTAGTTGTAACCTTTAAAATGCAAAATTGCCGTAGGGGCTAGGGTAGTTATTTGTGAATTTCTAGCCTTGAATTCTGATAAAAAAAAATATATTTACGATATAAAGCATTATTTTGTTTCAATGTGCTTTTATTTTACATATATGATGAATATATGAACCTTGAAGAGCGATAAAATAAGTGGGGAAAGCATTTGGGTGGTAAAAAACATGAATATTCGCCGCCCTCAGGCGGGAGGCGGGGAGATATACATCCTCCCTCCTCAACCTCTCTCGCTATACTAAAGCGAGCGGGTGAAGTCTCAGTGTTATATAAGGGCTCTTATGTAACTTACTCGTGCTACGTAATCGCAGGAGAGAAATTCGCGCAAAAAATAACCGATAAATGATTAATATAAGAGGACAAATAGGTGATAATTAAGGAGGGGTGAGGTGGGGGTAAAGGAGGGGAAGAGGGGTGAGAAACATATGGATGAGTAGTAGGAAGTACTAAAGGGGAATTATCTCACCTAATGACATATTCCTTTGTTTTGAGAGCCCCTGGGGTGTTTTGGAAGTTTTTTTTTGTGGTCTTGCTTCCGTGAGGCCTATCGCGTTCTCTATGGTGACCCTTCCGTGAGGCGTATCGCGGTTCATGGGTCAAGTGGTTTTAAGCCTTAGATTAACCCGTAAGGTGCCTCAGAGGCCATCTGGGTCTCACAGTGGCAATAGCTAATGGCCTCTGGAGAGCTCATCCGGGTCTGATAGGTTAATGCAAACTCTTAGTTGTTGTACTTCTAACATTTGCCATTCAGGCATTTATAAGTAATTTGTGTTAAATCTTTGTTTTACCTTTTGGAGAGCTACTGCTCTTGTTCTTGAACTTAAATTAGCAATCCTCCTTGTTCTACTTTGCCAGTTATTTTGTATGCATTATTCTGCCATACTTTAGGACAATTTGTTTGTGTCGGGGCCTATTGCCACAATTATTGAATAACCATTTCATGTGTACGAGTCCTGCGTGACAACTAGAAACACTTTTTGTGCATATTTATTATCCACGATTAATAATAATAAAACCATTGCAATCTTTCCTTGCATTGGTTGCTGTTGATTGCCTGTTATTTATTTGGTGTTAACAATAATTTATGTCAGTCCTCACCCAGTCGAGACCACCCTAAGTTGGAGATAACTGCATCATTCCCAGAGTTGGAAGTGCGATCAGAATATACTTTGTTTTCTATTTTGTATTAATTTCACCACAACACCAAACACCTCCAATGAAATTAATGAAAGCACATATGTGATCCACCAGGATTCGAACCCTGGTTATCACACACAGATTTTTAAACACCTTATAACCATTACACCACCAAGACGGTTAAAGGTTTATGCACACGTGGCATAATACCTGTGGCTTTGCCACAATCTGACATCGGTCAAAGAATAGGTCAAATAATATAACGACAAGGCAAAGAGAAAGAAACAATATTGAAATAGAAAAAACTCTGTGGGTAAAGAAACTCACGAAATAGTAGGCTACTTCACTTCACTTCATTTTAGCCTGTCAGTGAGAAACATCGCCGCCGCCATTCCACTCTGTCACCATCCTCGCGAAGTCTACTCAATCTTCCAATCCTGTACTTTGTTAAAATTTCCTCTATGCTATCCTTCTATCTTTTTCTTGTCTTCCAGCAAGTCTTCTCCCATCAGGCTCGCAGTCGAAAGCTAACTTGGGAATCCTTTCTTTATCCATTCGCTCCAGGTGCCCCAGCCATCTTAGTTTTGCTTGCTCAATTTTTGTCATTGACCTATAAACGGCGAGCAGGGTGTATTGAACACCACTGTTCTGGGCGACGATATTAGGCTCCATTCATACCTATAATAATCATTATACAATAAATATCGTTATTACTTATTCATATGCGCCTATTTTACCTTCACTATGAAGATAGTAACCTGTAACAACAATAAAACAAGTGGAAATATATTTTTCTGGTCAAAATCGCGAATAAACATGGAACAGCCCATTCATGAAATGTGGAGCAATGTGAGGCAACTCCTCCCCTTGCAAGGCCTCAAGCTTGACTGACTCATTCACCCCACCATCTAGCTCTGCCAACACATTATGCTAGGCACATAAGCACATCCTCCAAACAGTTTGCTAATGTTAGCACAAAAATATACCAACGAATTAGGGAATAACAGGGAAAATAGGTGATAATTGAAGGGGGTAGGGGAAAGGGGGGAAGGAGGGGATGTGGAGGAGTGATATGAGGTATAGGAAATTTTTTTTTTTTTTTTTTTAAGTGCTACTGGGGCCGTTAAAAATGTTTTTTTTTTAGGTCTTCCCTCTTAAGAGCTTTGCCGCCGTTGCCCAGTAAAACTTCTTAACCCTTAACTAGCGGCGAGCAACATAAGTCGAGTTAAAGAAACTGGCAAAAAACGGGTGAAAAAATGGTGAAAATCGAGTGAAAATGGGTGGGATAGTAATGATCCATACGTCCGACATCTGTGGCCTCCCGGCCCACACTAACTCCAGTTCCCCCACCGCGCGGGAGGATGACAGTGTAACCAATAGTTCGCTAAAAGTGAGCAATGTAGCAAAATCAGCTAAACTTCCATCTTCGAGGTAACACTGTCAGTGCTCCACGAGTGCTACGTAGCTGTATGTGGCGTCATTGTGTAGGGATTTCCGCCTAGTTTTTGGCGCAATACAGTTCCTTTCATACTGATGGTTGATATAGCAGTCAGAATGGCCTGAAAAGGCCCAAAACGGCCACAGAGGGCCCGCTAGACAAGGGTTAAGAGCTTTGCCGCCGTGTATTACATCTACAGTAGGTTTCTTCGATTTTCTTCATTCCGTATTCAATCCCTTCTGGTCTTTCCCAGAATAACTCTTATGGACTTTATTTCTGCTGCCACTAGTCTGCATATATCTCCAGTGTTTAACCCGGGAACTGCGGGAAGACTCTTAAGAGTTCCCCCGGCGGACTGCGGGAAGACTCTTAACCCGTGGAGCCCCGGCTAGTTTTGTAATGTTTGCGCACCAGAACCCGGCCGGTTTTCAAAAAATGGTTTTATTCCAGAAACAATAGCGAATGGGTTAGGAATGAAGGAAAAACCACGAAAAACCGCTCAAAAACCTTAAAAAATGGTCCTACAGAGCCCCCGAAAACGGATTTTATAAGAGTAAAAAATTGAAGGCAATTATCCCAAAAAAACAGGTTATTGCGTGCTCGCGCGCACGCACGTGGACTTTGAGAGTTTTCAACCATCGGCACGGGTGCGTGGGATACGTACACAGTTCCCATACAAATCTGAGCCCTCTTGATTGGCTACACCTGAGGTCACGGTCGGCGCAATTGGGGCGACGCGCCAGGCGCGTCTCTGGGGCTGTGCGTTACATACATCGCCGACGCGTCAGGCGCGTCGCTGGGGCTGTACGGGTTAAGAGTCAGAGAAAAAAAAAAATCAATTTTAAACATATTTTTTTTTTTTTTTTTTTTGCCCCTGGGCCATGCAAAATATCACTCCTCTACCTCCCCTCCTTCCCCACTTTCCTCCCCTCCTTCAGTTATCACCTATTTTCCCTGTTATTCCCTTATTCTGAGGTATATTTTCGTGCTAACATTAGCGAGTTGCAAGCAGGGCATTGTCATCACTGTTAGCAAGTGAGTGCAAGAGAGAGAGAGAGAGTATCGATCGTCAGTGTCTCTCCAGCCTTGGGGGAAATTGGCGGGAAAGGAGGTTGCCTCACCCATACATTATGTAACTCCCACCCTGTATCGCCAATTTTGACCATCCAAAGGCTGTTTTCACTTGTTTTATTGTTGGAACAGGTTAATACCTTTATAATCAACCTATAATAGGCGCATATGGATAAGTATTAATGCTATTTACGGTAAAATGAATATTTTAGTGATGGAAACAGCTCAAATACATGCGCACAGGCAGAGGTGTCTAATTACCCCCATGCGCACTTCAGAGGTTAAAGCCCATGTTTCAGATCCGTATATTTATATTGGGATGAGAACAGTGTTATATATTAATATTTTGATTTCTTTTGGGATATTTTTTTTTCAGGAGTGGGCATACCATATAGAACTGTGTACTATATTTGTTTATTCTTTCTGTTATTTCATCAATCCTCGGCCGGGTGGAGACAATTTTGGCTCGTCTCCTTTCAGGTGGTAGCCTCTGTTCACCTAGCAGTAAATAGGTACCGGACGTAATTCGAGGAGTTGTGACCTCGCTGCTCGGGTGTGTGGTGTGTGAAAAGGTCTCAGCCTTACCCAATGATCGGACAATACGAGCTCTAAGCTCTCTTCTGGGAGGATGATGGCTGGCGAGAGATCCTCAAGGATTCTCAAGATCGTAAGTGAATTAAGTGAATTACCTGTAGTTGATATTTTAACCCCTAGGTATTTGAATGATCTTACTTGTGGTAATACTGTGCCATTTATTTTCATGTTTAAAATTCCCTGGTCTCTTCCATAGATAATATATATATATATATATACATTATATATATTGGTAAAGCCAGGTAATACATTTTCTTTAATACATACGAGGTTGAAAGAAATGGCAATTTCTGCGTTGGAAATTTATTATTCAAAGTTTCCAGGTCTCTGATGAGTTTTCGCTGGGTGGCAGGAAGTAGATGAAGGAGATGAGCAAAATTCATGGTGGTACAGGGTTACATTAAAGTACATGAAGATACAGGATATACGACGCGTTTCACTGGACAACCAGCATTATCAAGTAAGGAAGGAATGATATAAAAGGTAAACAGGAAGGGTATATATAGAGGGTGGAGGATCAGAGGAGGCGGAAAACAGGGGGCAAAAGTCTGCTATTGGTGGAAGGGTAAACTAGGAGAGAGAAAGGGGGTAACCGCTTCACGCATGCGCACTGGATGCTGGATGGTGGTCTGTAGGTGGGGTCGAAGCTGATTGGCTGCGTGTCGAGGGGCGTGGCCTAAGTTGTGTGGTGCCTGCAGAAGACGAAGCTGAAGGAGGTAGCGCGGGGGGCTGCGTCAAGGGCAC
This sequence comes from Paralithodes platypus, assembly GCA_032716605.1. Lineage (NCBI taxonomy): Eukaryota > Metazoa > Arthropoda > Malacostraca > Decapoda > Lithodidae > Paralithodes > Paralithodes platypus. The sequence goes on along the minus strand of CM064564.1, from coordinate 21,077,687 downwards.
CGGGGGGCGAGGAGGGGTGTTAGGTCCTGTAGGGTAGTGCCTTTTGACAGAAGGAAGGATCTGAAGGTCCAGAGTTTGGTTGTTGATGTTGGGATGTAAGGCTTGGATATATAAAGCTTCGAGTATAGGTAATCTCCTTGGGTCACTTTCTTTATCGAGTATGGTGGTGTATTTCTCTAACTCGTTGCGTGTGAGGTGAGGGTGGTTAGGGGTGAGATAGTGGTCTTTGATGGCTCCAGCCTGAAGGTGAAGAGTTAACCGACGTGAAAGACGAGTCTGCGTCATACCAATATAGGAATGAGGTCCACAGTCCTCATAATTACAGGTATGTTGGTAAATGACGTGATCATCGGTCATCGGGCTCTTTATCTTGGTGGAGGCTGGTTTGTTGCGGAGAACGAGGTTGGAGGTCTTGGGGGATTTGTAATAAATTATTAATTTGATTTTGTTTTCCGGGTTGGTTGGGTGGACATGCTTGGAGATTATTTCTTTTAAGACGGCCTCGTCATTTTTGTGTTCAGAGGATATGTAATTGCGGTAGAAGATCTTAATTTCATTGGGGGGGTCAATGTTGGGAGGGCTTTGGGTGTACCATTTTTCAAGATGGTGGTTGATGGTGCTGGAGATGTCGGAGTTGGAGTATCCGTTATTTACTAAAACTTGGGATAGTCTTTCTAGTTCCTGGTGGGTGTCGGCCCAGGTAGAGCAGTGCGTGAGGGCTCTCCTAACATAGGCGGAGATGGAGGATAGAAGATAACGGCGGGGGCATTCACTATCGCCGTTGAGGCATTGTCCAGTGTTAGTTGGTTTAATGTAGACGGTGGTTTTGAACCCATGGTCGTTAGGAGAGCCCTCACGCACTGCTCTACCTGGGCCGACACCCACCAGGAACTAGAAAGACTATCCCAAGTTTTAGTAAATAACGGATACTCCAACTCTGACATCTCCAGCACCATCAACCACCATCTTGAAAAATGGTACACCCAAAGCCCTCCCAACATTGACCCCCCCAATGAAATTAAGATCTTCTACCGCAATTACATGTCCTCTGAACACAAAAATGACGAGGCCGTCTTAAAAGAAATAATCTCCAAGCATGTCCACCCAACCAACCCGGAAAACAAAATCAAATTAATAATTTATTACAAATCCCCCAAGACCTCCAACCTCGTTCTCCGCAACAAACCAGCCTCCACCAAGATAAAGAGCCCGATGACCGACGATCACGTCATTTACCAACATACCTGTAATTATGAGGACTGTGGACCTCATTCCTATATTGGTATGACGCAGACTCGTCTTTCACGTCGGTTAACTCTTCACCTTCAGGCTGGAGCCATCAAAGACCACTATCTCACCCCTAACCACCCTCACCTCACACGCAACGAGTTAGAGAAACACACCACCATACTCGATAAAGAAAGTGACCCAAGGAGATTACCTATACTCGAAGCTTTATATATCCAAGCCTTACATCCCAACATCAACAACCAAACTCTGGACCTTCAGATCCTTCCTTCTGCCAAAAGGCACTACCCTACAGGACCTAACACCCCTCCTCGCCCCCCGGTGCCCTTGACGCAGCCCCCCGCGCTACCTCCTTCAGCTTCGTCTTCTGCAGGCACCACACAACTTAGGCCACGCCCCTCGACACGCAGCCAATCAGCTTCGACCCCACCTACCGACCACCATCCCACATCCAGTGCGCATGCGTGAAGCGGTTACCCCCTTTCTCTCTCCTAGTTTACCCTTCCACCAATAGCAGACTTTTGCCCCCTGTTTTCCGCCTCCTCTGATCCTCCACCCTCTATATATACCCTTCCTGTTTACCTTTTATATCATTCCTTCCTTACTTGATAATGCTGGTTGTCCAGTGAAACGTGTCGTATATCCTGTATCTTCATGTACTTTAATGTAACCCTGTACCACCATGAATTTTGCTCATCTCCTTCATCTACTTCCTGCCACCCAGCGAAAACTCATCAGAGACCTGGAAACTTTGAATAATAAAATTTCCAACGCAGAAATTGCCATTTCTTTCAACCTCGTATGTATTAAAGAAAAAAAAATATATATATATATATGTTATGCCAGGTTGTAATACAACTTAGCTTCGTTATGGTCTTTACTCAAATCCATCTATGGACTTTTAGACTCAATATATGCTTAACAGGAACACATCGAACACATTCTTATTCACAATAATGAACTCAATAATAAACACAATAAACACACGTGGATAATTCTATACTCTGATTTATTAAAGGACATAGAATGAGATCGTTAGGTTCGCTTTACTACTATTTGTGAATAGCAAGAGAATCAGATATACTTAGTCATAACATAGTTGGTATATAAATCACGTTTATATCTGGACCTGAAACGTGAGCTAAAACTTAACTTAACTATTATAAGGAATAGTAAGTAAATCATTAAATACATTTAGAACACGCAAAGGTCTCTGAATAACATACCTATGCACATAAATTAAGGGATAGTATTATTGTGGAAATATGCAATTATATATAGACATACATATACATAGAATAAACCCTTGATAATAATATATTTTTTAGTGGCCCCTCCATCATTGATGATATGCCTATTAGTATAATAGTCTTCATTCAAGCGCCCGTGGTAGCCAGTTTGAATCTACCGCCGCGGGGAGAACGGAGTACGCTTCATAAGGGTAACGCTTATTCTCTTATGGAATCGTCTTATGAATGGGTACTCACTACGAAAAAACCTTCGTAAAAAATAAAAAATAAAAATATACATAATAATTGTTATACTACAGCTTTCCATCTCGTGGATTTCTTGTGCGGACTTCCTTGACGCTGCTCCCTGAGCCGCCATACTTCCTCTTCCCGCGTTCGTACCGAGAGGTTGGGTGCCACTGTGCTCCGCTTCATTCGTCGTTCTCTCCCTTTCTAGTGAGTCCTTACTCATTTGTATATATCTGAGTTGTATTGAACAAGGTTTAGATTAGCTAGCACTGGCTACCCCATTGGTACGCCCACAGGAAGTGTTAATATAGGGTACTATTGTACAGGCGCCTACGAGTCCCCCAGGATCTACGCATCATGTATTTTTAAGTAGTGATTATCTGCGCCTTAGCTTTTGCTTAACTATTAGTAAGGAGGCTACTTCTACGCAGGATTATGCTTCAGGCCGTCTCTATGAGGCAGTTGTTGCATTATTGTTATTAGCAGACGCTCTAGTTTAAGGATTGCCACACGTGGTGTGAAATCTTCTTGAGTCAGTGTCTGCATGTGGGCCCCTTTCGTGGGCCTCTCCACCATGTGCTGCTTTTGCTGGGTCTTCGGGAGGTTGCGGATTTCTACGAGCCTCGTGGCCAGCCTCAAGTAGGGGTCTCCGGGTAAGGCTAGGGGTTATTATTTTATGAATAAAATTACTCTATATGTTATAGCCTAAGTATTTCCCTGAGTTTGGCATGTGAGTTTTTACATGTTACAGGGAATCAAGAGACGTCCTGATGGTGTGGGTTTTTAGGGGTGGCTGACTTTCACAAATAAGTCAACATTTCTAAAAATTTTGGTTCGTTTTTCCGGCGGCTTTCAAAGCCGGCCGCCTGTTTCTCGTTCAGCGGACGAGTAGGGAACTTACCAAATGTCCCGGCGTGGTACGCATAAACCACAAACATCCCGGCGGAAATGCTATTTCCTAAGGGAACCCAACTCGCCCTGACCGATAGCCTCACGCGGCAACTGAGTACGCCCGGCGCACAGTTCAGTGGGTAACACTGACTAGCTAGTCAAGTGATAACAAAAGCGTGGAAGTATACTATCTTCTAGCCCTAATAGTCATTGATAGTAAAACGCTTAAGGTTCTGGGGCCAGTGACACTTGGTCACAGGTAAGCAGTTCTAAAATGGGTAAAAAAACCTAATGTTTTTCTGGGTTAAGTCCAGCGGAAGGTTAGATTAGCAGTGGCTATAACTAATTTTCCGGCGGACTTAACACCTTACGAGCGGCCTATGCGGTTTATTTATATGTACCGCCCAGCGGGGTGTTTTTAGCCAAAATAGGGCTGTTTACGTGATCATTTTCATGCCTAAATAAGACCCAGAATGTAAAACAAGTATCTATCCCTGAAAGGGCATAAACAGAGCTTTCGAATGACACCATAACGATCCTTTTATGATGGCTAGTTTTCTTGCAATAACCGTGCAACGCGAGTGCAAAAAGCATGTAATTAGGCACTTTCCCCATACAATTCCGTATATAGCGAGTGAGAGAGGGAGGGAGGAGGTGGGATTCGTGTCAGTAGGTTCGCCGCGGTGGTCTGGAGCAGTCATACGCTCGCTACTCTCCTGCCACCACTTGTCTCTCTCTCTCAGCAACATTACGTGCTGAAATTGCCACACGACCTATGTCGAGCGCCGCCACATAGTCCAGCTTTATTTAACTCGACTTATGTTGCTCGCCGCTAATTAAGGGTTAAGGTGAAGGTAGGATGTGTTATCACCTCTCAAGTTATCCTTATGAGCATTGATTCCTGGAAATTTATATTTCCAGATAACAACACTTCAGTAGCGTACCGGCGGCAGGAGAGAAGCCGATTATGGCGGGGGGGGGGTCCTTCAGCTCCATCATGCCTGGGTTTGACTTATGCGCTACTTCTACCTGCTCTCTTTTACCAGTATTCGCACATAAACTTTGTATTAAATGTGTTAAATGCCTTGATTGTTCACGGGGCTTATGGGTGTCGAAGAGATGCGCCGTGTGCTCAGAGTTAAGAACGGCACTGTTCGACAAGAGAGACCTTTCATGCTTAGCAGCACTAAAAGAGATAAAGAACCTTTATAATGGATACTCAAAAGACGTGGCCCGTAAGGCATTACACTGTGACGATGAGGCCCTTTGGCCACTGGATAATCAGGCACCTGAAACCCGGCAACGAACGCCGGAAGTTATTGAACTAACAGGGGAGCCGGAGGACGCGGATCTGTCCTCGGCTCAACAAGTGAACAATGAGGAAGGGTCGGAAGAGAGCTCTCAGTCCTCTAGGGGTTCCCATAGCAAATGTGTTACTACTGATGAACTTAATGACATCCTACATAGAGTTATGCAGCAATATGTGCCGACTACCCAAGGCACGTCCACTAGTACCCCGGTAGCTTCCCCGAATGACTCTACGGTACGGCCTTTAAAACCTACCGGCGTTAAAACTCCCCAGGCCTCTTTGCCTCCGCTTAACGTAACTCCGACAACCACCACGGCATGTAGCACGACAGTGCCTGCCTCCTTGACTACCTCTAATGTCCGTGTAATCACTGACGGTACTCCTCCCCCTCTTGACAAACTCCCACAGAGGAGAGGCCCTATGCCTCTCCTATATGGGCCAGACTGTTCATGGATTCCGGCTATAGCACAAAAACTACACATGGCACAGCAAACCGTCTCGGGGGAGCTTCCGGTCCCTAGTGAATGGCCCATTGAAGTAAGTAAGAGCAAGAAACTGAGAGCAAAGGATGTTAGTGGGAAATTATTAGATGTTACAATTAAGGCCATACCCACTGTTTACAGTGCGGATTTTTTCGTTCACTCTGCTTCACCGGCGTTACCTCCTGCCTCAGCTGCACGACTATTTGCGGATTGGTCACGATCTGATGGCATGAATGATATAAAGTGTCACTCAACGCACTGACACCGGAATTGGATACAATTCCGGCGCTAAATCTAGTCCACAATCCGGTTCTGCAGGTGGGGCAGGTAGGTGCGGGCCCATGGGTTGACTGGGAAATTGAGGCGCAACAATTCGCAGCCACCATTACCTCTAAATCCTCCCATCAGATTCCCCAAGAGAACCACTTATGGTCATCTTTATCAGTTAACCCGGGAACTGCGGGAAGACTCTTAACCCGGTGAGACCCAGCGTCGCACGTGTTGCGTCGGCAGTCTTTGATCACCAACTCCCAGCGACGCATCACGTGCGTCCGACATATAAAAAACACTTACGTGGCTCGTAAGGTAGGAAATGGCGGGAGAATAGGAGGGGGAGGTACCGTAGTGTGTGTGTGTGGGAGCCGGGCCAGTAGGTGTGAGCGGGCCGAGACAGCCGCGCGGCTGGTGGTGGTGGGCTTAGTGGGGATAGTTTACACCCCTAGTTCACCGCCACTTTGAACCTTCATTACTCCGGTCGTATGGGAGCTAGAGGCTTGAGATTTATGTGAGATACTCCTTAGGATGTATGCCGTACAATGCCATACTCAGTTTTTACCCTAGTGCTCCCGGGCGGGTGGTCATGCGGGGATACGAACTATTGAAACCCCCCCCCCCGCCCCCCAAATGACCGAAATGAGTTTTTTTTTTATGTTTGTCTTCATTTCTCACCATTCTCTTCCATTTTGGCTCAACACATTTTTTTGAGGCTCTCCCCCCCAACCCCCCACCGGCCCCCCCCCCCAAAAAAAAATGTCAGAGGTGATTTATTTTTATTTTTTTTCATTTCTCATCCTTGTCTTCCATTTTAGCAAACAAACAAAAATAAGTGAAAATGGCTTGGGACTGGGGTGAACAAAATATTATAACTATCCGGGGCTCAACGGGTTAAGAGTTCCCCCGGCGGACTGCGGGAAGACTCTTAACCCTTAATTAGCGGCGAGCAACATAAGTCGAGTTAAAAAAAGCTGGACTATGTGGCGGCGCTCGACATAGGTCGAGTGGCAATTTCAGCACGTAATGTGGCTGAGAGAGAGAGACAAGTGGTGGCAGGAGACTAGCGAGCGTATGACTGCTCCAGACCACCGCGGCGAACGTACTGACACAAATCTCAGCTCCCTCCTCCCTCTCTCACTCGCTACATACTCAATTATGTACTGAAAGTACCGAATTACCTGCTTTTTGCACTCGCGTTGCACGGTTATTGCAAGAAAACTATCCATCATACAAGGATCGTTATGGTGTCATTCGAAAGCTCTGTTTATGCCCTTTCAGGGATAGGTACTTGTTTTACGTTCTGGGTCTTATTTAGGCATGAAAATGATCACGTAAACAGCCCTATTTTGGCTAAAAACACCCCGCTGTGCGGTACATATAATAAACCGCATAGGCCGCTCGTAAGGTGTTAAGAGTCAGGGAAAAAAAAAATCAATTTAAAACACTATTTTTTTTGTTTTTGTCTTCATTTCTCACCATTCTCTTCCATTTTGGCTCAACACATTTTTTTGAGGCTCTCCCCCCCAACCCCCCACCGGCCCCCCCCCCCAAAAAAAAATGTCAGAGGTGATTTATTTTTATTTTTTTTCATTTCTCATCCTTGTCTTCCATTTTAGCAAACAAACAAAAATAAGTGAAGGCTTGGGGGTGAACAAAATATATAACTATCCGGGGCTCAACGGGTTAAGAGTTCCCCCGCGGACGCGGGAAGACTCTTACCTTAATTAGCGCGAGCAAATAAGTCGAGTTAAAAAAAGCTGTACTATCTGGCGGCCCTCGACATAGGTCGAGTGGCAATTTCAGCACGTAATTGAGAGAGAGAGACAAGTGGCAGGAGACAGGAGCGTATGACTGCTCCAGACCACCGCGGCGAACGTACTGACACAAATCTCAGCTCCCTCCTCCCTCTCTCACTCGCTACATACTCAATTATGTACTGAAAGTACCGAATTACCTGCTTTTTGCACTCGCGTTGCACGGTTATTGCAAGAAAACTATCCATCATACAAGGATCGTTATGGTGTCATTCGAAAGCTCTGTTTATGCCCTTTCAGGGATAGGTACTTGTTTTACGTTCTGGGTCTTATTTAGGCATGAAAATGATCACGTAAACAGCCCTATTTTGGCTAAAAACACCCCGCTGTGCGGTACATATAATAAACCGCATAGGCCGCTCGTAAGGTGTTAAGAGTCAGGGAAAAAAAAAATCAATTTAAAACACTATTTTTTTTGTTTTGCCCCTGGGCCATGCAAAATATCACTCCTCTACCTCCCCTCCTTCCCCACTTTCCTCCCCTCCTTCAGTTATCACCTATTTTCCCTGTTATTCCCTTATTCTGTGGTATATTTTCGTGCTAACATTAGCGAGTTGCAAGCAGGGCATTGTCATCACTGTTAGCAAGCGAGTGCAAGAAAGAGAGAGAGAGTATCGATCGACAGTGTCTCTCCAGGCTTGGGGAAAAGTGGCGGGAGAGGAGGTTGCCTCAGCCATACATTATGTAACTCCCGGCCTGTATCGCCGATTTTGACCATCCAAACGCTGTTTCCACTTGTTTTATTGTTGTAACAGGTTAATACCTTTATAATCAACCTATAATAGGCGCATATGGAGAAGTATTAATGCTATTTATGGTAAAATAAATATTTTAGTGATGGAAACAGCTCAAATACATGCGCACAGGCAGAGGTGTCTCATACCCCCCATGCACACTTCAGAGGTTAATAAGGCTATTTTATTTAGTCAATTGAAAGTATTGTGTTAAGTAGTTGAATGATGGGAAGCCGAGCGGGAGAGGGAGAGAGAGAGAGACAAGGTGGTGTGACTTGGTAGTGAATGTGGCGCGTGGCTGGCCCCCTTACATAGGCCTCACGGGATTCGTTGCCTCCTGCCTAACACTGCCTACTACGCGGCTGCTTACTGGGCGACTGTCGTGCGCCCTCGTGCCATTCTTGCGAACTGGGACTCCAGCCAGGAGGTCCATGGGAATATCCTTGTCAGATCCTTCCCAGACAGCATACTCTAAGCATCTCCCTTGAACTGTCCCACACTTTTGTCTTAGAATCTTTCTCTCCTACTGCCTCTATCATTTCCACTACTTCCTCACCTTTTATTAATATCAATCCCCCTCTGGTTCTCTGCATCCACACCTTGAATTGGTGGCCAGACTGTATTATATGCTGGATCTCACATTTCTTATGTACTAGATTAAGGTTGAAGATAGTCATTATCTTTTTTGGGAGAGTGTATTGCTCAGACTGTCTCCATCAATCACTAATGTTTCTACAGGGTTAAATAATGCTAGACTAGGGATCAGGTATCTTGCTGTTGGTGTTTTCAATGTGTGTAGGCTACTTTTGAGCTACACGACACTACGGATTCTGTGGGTTACCTGGGTGGATCTTTTGTCTGTGTACCTTGGAGTTTAGACTGTGTAGTGCGTGAGGGCTGCTTGCCTAATCCACCCAACACTGTTCTAACTCTATTTGCTTTTACTTTTGAGGGTCGCCAGGAGGATACTCGATACTTGTGATCGAGAATCCTCAAGAGAGCACCCCTTCATATTAACGTAATCAGGCTGCACAGAACCAAGGTCCACACTAGGCTAGGAGCTGCCTTGCTCCACCAGAATTCTGTACCTTTGCGCATCCCAGCTAGACTTTATTAACCCGGGTAGACATTAGCTGGATTAGATCATATACTCTTTTATGCATACCCATTATTTTTACACAAGCATTTTGAGGTCTAGGTTGCTGTAGAGAGACACAACCAGCATAGACCGGTTTTGTTAATAGGAGTACTACTTTTTCGTGGCGAGCATTATTACAGCTGCACCGCTTATAATATTCTTGTGTCCAATAACATTATATGTCCAGCCTTTTTGTGTATTTAGCCTACACGTGCATTGTCCTGCCTCCTGCTATTTTGTGGTTCCATTTCCGATACGTTCTTCTTAGTAGCATCCGACATTATTCAGAAGATTCCTTGTTCGGTGCTTGAGGACTTTACAACACTTTCTTTCATAAAGGAGTGACAAATATTATTGATTAAATTAGCGTTAAGTAAACCTTCTTCTTGTTTGCATTAGATCACTCTTGTGATTTAATTAAGTTAACTATCTTTTCCTTGTGTACCATAACTAAGCAACCATATGTTATAGGTAATAGGCTGTTTCAGAGAACATCAGCCTATAGTAGAAGCACATAGATACTGAGAGTTAAGATACCCCGCTATCGCAGATATAACTCTGGAGGGTATATGTGTTCTTTGTTCGACGGGATTATATATCAGGGGTTGGATCTAGCGTTTCCGTTGTTGCATCTAGTCCAATGTATAAGAGCCACTGATTTATACGAGACCCGATCGTAACAAATGGCGACCTAGCTCAGGATTTGGTGAACTGACATATAATTGCAGGTTATTGTGCAGATTTTTCTCACAGTTTAGGCAGTGAACATTTGTTGATTTTGTGGAATATTTGTTGAGGACATGCAAGAATTATTTTTTTAGCAAAGTAATATAGCACTTAAGCTGTCTCCGAGAATTTTTTATTGTGAATATTGTGGTATAAGAGTTTGGGGTACTTCTTTTTTTTTGTATCAAAGTGAAAAATCTTCAGTGAGCATCATGTCTTATAGCGGATCAGTGCAGGATGAAGACACAGTACGTGATGTAGAAGCTGAGGAGCAGCAGCATAGGCAGGTTGTTAACTTGGTGAACAGTGAGGAGGATGCAAGGAATATTTTACAATGGCGTGTTACTTCCGACCGGTTGGTGGGTATGAATCGGTACGGTCTCCAGTGCTTAGCCGCAGCTATCGGTCATGTATGTACTAGTGGCATGACCAAGGATGACCTGATGACGTGTGTGCTGGGTGGGGTGACTGGCGTACGAGGTAGGGTGAGTGCTCAGAGCCCTTTGGCTGAGCTTCCCCTTCACTCGACTCCCAATCCTCCTATTGGAGTACCGACCCTGAGCACGCTTCCGCAGGTTGGTAGTGACTGGCAGGGTGGTTTGCCCCTGGGGGGATCACCGGGTATTTCTAACATCATTGCATCTCCTCCTCCTCCTCAAGGTTTGACCCCGGAGATGCTCTTTCAGCTCGAGATGGCAAAGATGCAACATCAGAGTCAACAGCAGATAGGGCTAGCTAAGATAGAAGAGAGAAAAGAGCTGGCTAGGATGCAGCAACAGACGAGAGAAGCTGAGCTTAGGACTGAACTAGAATCTACAAGATACTGTGCCGACATGGATTTAGAGAAGTCTCGTGTTGAGACGACGGGACAGCGACTCGGTACTGGAAACCGTGCGCATGATCAGTCTCTGTCGCACCTTCTCAAACTGGTCCCTGTATTTGACGAGTCTGGTGTCACAGAGTTTTTCAATAGATTTGAGAAGAAGTGCCGGGAGCATCAGTGGCCTGAAGTTAAGTGGGCGGCCCTTGTGTCCTCTAGACTCGTAGGTAAGGGGCTCAAGGCTTACGATGCACTGCCTTTGGAGTCCTGCATTGTTTATGAGGAGCTCAAGGAGGCTGTCCTGCGGGTATACGAGCTACAACCCGAGACATATAGGTTAAAGTTCCGGGGTGTGACTAAGGGGCGAGACAGTACCTTCTTGGAGCACGCCCGGGACCTGTCCGACGCTATGGGAAACTGGCTCAGATCAGAGAAGACAACTACGTTTGATGAGATGAAACAGTTGATGCTTCTAGAGCAGTTTTATAAGTGTACGGGCAGCAACTTGACTTTAAACCTTAAAGAGAAGAACCCAAGAACTCTCGTAGAAGCAGCAGACATGGCTGATCTTCGGTTGTCACTAATTCGGGGGTGCGGCTCTGCACAGAGAAACGATGTAGGCGTTAAGGAGCGTTACCCTCCCCCTCCCCGGAATATGGACACACATAAATTTAAAAGCAATGACACCAAGACTGATCACAAACCTAACACCGCCCCGTTTAAGAAGGGTCAGGGGACTTTTACACCTCAGTATAAGTCCAAGGGGAAATTTGAGTGTTATCACTGTCACAAAGAGGGGCCCATGGCAAAAGCTTGTCCGAGCAGACCTCCCACGGCGGCTGTGTCATTGGCTCGCAGCATTGGGGTGTTCCAGAAGTCTTCTGTGTTTGCTGGAGGCATAAGATCAGAGGATGGAGCACCGCCAGTGAAGAAGGATCCGGAAGGCTCGAACCCTGTCCGCGATGCCTTTTGCGACCATAGAGGGCATGGCTGCGTGAAGTGGGGGGGTAAGAAGCACGGGGTACAGCTTTTGCGTGACACAGGTGCCTCTCAGACACTCTTGAAGAATTTCACTGGTAGACCCATAAACGCGGCGCGGGTAGTTGTGGTGCAGGGAGTTAATGCAACTAGGTCATACCCGCTTGTTAGAATGGAGCTTGAAGTAGACGGTGTGACTCGCGAACTGGATGTGGGAATCGTGGAGAAATTGCCTGTTGGGGGCGTCGACCTCCTTCTCGGCAATGACTTTGCGGTGCCTGCTTCTAAGGTATCACCCTTAGTCGTTGCCGAGGAGCCGGCCGACGTGAGTAGGGAGGAACAGGAGTGGGTTGAGAAGTGTCAGGTGCAACCAATGGCGTGTGTTGTAACCAGATCTCTCGCATCCAGGGAGTCACAGCCTAACCAACAGTCTTCAAATAAGCGGAGGAACGGTCACGAGAAGGTGCTGAAAGCTGATACGGTGGAGAGTCTAGTACCAGCAGCACTTCTCGGGGACTCAGTATTAGCACCGTTATTAGAGTCTGGAGAAGCACCACCACCTGTCACTGAGAGTGTAGAGGCAGGGCTTAAAGAGACTCAGAGGCAGCAACGGTATACACAGAGAGAGCAACGGGATGCAAAGTTCGATGTTGGGAGAGGGCATGAGTTGTTTCGCAAACACTTAGACAGGCTAGCTCCCTCAGATATTCGCAAATTGCAGCTAGAAGACCCGGAGGTTCTAAAGTGTAGTAACGGTGCTGTCGAACTCGAACGGGACAGTCATGCGCAGGTGGATGACAACTGGGATTATCATGTTTCTGCAGATCAGTGGGCGGGAAACACGAGACAGGCGGCTCATGAGGCTTTGCAACACCTACCTAAGCAACAGCGTGTGGCTGGCGAGCGCCTATTCTGTTTATACCCTACTGTATTTGCGGAACACCCAGGCCTCACTACTCATGAGGTGCACGACGTTGACGTCGGAGACCACCCACCCTTCAAATCAGTGCCCTATAGGGTGCCCCCTATTAAACTTCTGGCCCTCCGGGCGTAGTTGGAGTATATGTTGCAACTGGGACTGATCGAGAAGGGGACGGTAAAGTGGACATATCCCGTAACGCTGCAACCTAAGCCGGATGGCAAGGTGCGCTTCTGTGTTGATTACCGCAGGCTAAACTTCTTGACTCCCACCAACCCATATCCTCTTCCCCGGGTCGATGACTGTGTAGACAAGATTGGCAGGGCCAAGTTCTTGACCAAGGTGGACCTGGTAAAGGTTACTGGCAGGTGCCTTTGTCTGAACGGGCGAAAGAGGTGTGTGGTTTTGTGGTGGATGGTGCTACATATCGTTGTAATGTCATGCCGTACGGTCTAAAGAACGCACCAGCGACCTTCCAAAGCTTGATGAACGAGTTGGTGGCTGACATTCCGAACTGTACCGTGTACCTGGACGACGTCATTATCTACGATGACGATTTCAAGAGTCACTGTGAACATGTAGAATCCCTATTTAAGAAATTAAGCGAGGCAAACTTGGTGGTCAACCTGGGAAAGTGTGATTTTGTGCGGGCTACCGTGCAGTATCTGGGGTTCATGGTGGGTTTGGGCCAGGTGTGCCCCCCACAGAACAAGATATTGGCTATTAACCACTTCCCCAGGTCGTCCACCAAGAAGCAGATCATGAGGTTTTTGGGCATGATTGGTTACTACCGCCGCGTTATAAAGGGCTATTCTACTGTGCTGGCTCCTCTGACGGACCTATTGGCCAAAGATAGTGTTGATATAGGTTAAGTGCACACATAACATATATACAGAGTGTACACATGCCTTAATCATATTGCAACATACACACATGTACTTTCAGGGCAATACTATCATTGTTTCATATCCCATGATAATATACCGTACTCTGTAGTATCGGCAGCGTTGCACCAAATATATCCGGCACCGCTGCACATGTTTTCATCAGTAACATCCGGTCGGCACTCAGCATAGCAGTGCCACCCCAGCTCTCTGTATCTTTGGCTAATAAGAACCTATAAACTTATCTCTGGACTTTTATTCTACATCCTTGTGCAAGAAAGGATTATCAAGGTTGTTGTAGCTTCACATGACAACCATACATGGCGCAGTGTGTTAATACAGCCAGGAGATACGAGCCAAGACCGGATTCTCAGCCAGCCATCTTGCAAGACCTCACCTCTCCAGCCCTGGATATATTGTGCAGTGCTTTATAGTGCAGTGAAATACTTAAGAGTGTAGTGCAGTGCCTTTATTATATGTCCCATGTCATTTGTGCCCATTCCCAACTTGCTGTGAGGGTTATAGCCGCCGAAACATTGCTGGACAAGAGCGAGGAATAGCATACCCTCTCCCTCTAACATCTCCAGCAACACTGAAGCTACCACCTCTCACACCCTCCAGCTGTGCCGGTAAATGCGCGCACACGGACACACGCACATCGCTGCCAAGTCAACACGGTGGTGCCAAGCCTACCGCACTCACTCACTCGCTCACTCACTCACTCACTCTAGCACAGATAATTTCTCGCACTATTAAATAAACTGTTCCAGTTGTACTGCACATTTTCATCGTTCCTGCAAGACTACAGTGTGTCAGCTATCAACCAATTATGGAGGGAGATGAGCAGATTCATGGGGAGCCCAGAGACACCCCTCACGACCATACTGGGGAGGGAGATAATGGCGGAGCTACTGGTGGAGATAGTGGTGGAGATAATGATGGAGATACTGTTGGAGTTGCTGGTACGGGGTACCAGTCAGTTCATTCCACTCCAACCTCTCCTCTCACCACCCCTCATTTTACTCCACCTCCCCAACCTTCCCCCACTTTACCTCCCCTACACTATAGGGGGATGCCACCCCTGTCACCACACCCTGCAAGTCTACAACCTACCACAAGTGCAGACCTCCTTCAGCTCATACAGTATATGGAGCAATGCAGACAACGGGACGACTATACCAGAAGACAGGAGGAGGACCGCAAAAGACAGGAGGAGGACCGCAGACGACAGGAGGAGGACCGCAGAAGATGGGAAGAGGAAAACCGACGACAGGAGGAGGACGACGCACGGAGGAGGACTACAGGAGACAGATGGACGATGCCAAGTTCTCCGCCCTTGTCCAGGCTCTGGCCCAAATTACCCCACCTGCCGCCGCACCTACACCTACCTCAACGGGGACAACACCCAATTCCACAACATCCTCCACCCCTACAGCTCCACCTCCACCACAGAAGGCTATCACCCCAGAACCCGCCACCCCTTCGTGCTGATGCCACCTTCCAGGTTTTCAGAGAATGGAGGCGTCGGTGGGACGATTACTCTATTATGGTAGACTTATCTAAATTACCGAGGGAGAAACAACTGATCCAGATGTGGATGTGCTTAACCCTGGAGACACAGCGGCTTTTGGAGCACACCTTAAGCATACCCCCTGACACCGACAAGACCGTTGACGCAGTCCTCGATGCACTTCAGGAGCACATCAAGAATTCTCGCAATGAAGCTCTCCGTCGCAGGGACCTGTTCAGTTGCAAGCAAAAACAGGGCGAGTCATTCAACAACTTCTACGTCCGCCTCTGCCACATCGCCGAAGAAATTGACGTCTGCCCAGGGAACTCTTCAGCCTGCAGGGAGACCCAACTCAAGATGGTCATTCTGATGGGCATACATGACGAAGAACTTGTACAGAAGCTGCTCTCCCTCAACGCCACTCCTTCATTACAGGACATCGTCAACACTTGCCGTTCCTACGAGGCCACTCGAAGCGCTACGTCAGCCATACGTGCCCCACCGTCCCAGGTTAACGCCGTGTCAGCGTACAAGCAGAACAAGCAAGTTAAGCAACGCAACAAGTTCTCCACATCGCAACAGTCCTTGGCGTCGGGTGCCGCCTGCCAGCGTTGTGCTCGCCGGCACGACAAGAACAAGTGCCCGGCTGAAGACTACACCTGCACTAACTGCGGCCGTCGTGGTCATAAGCCTAGGACTCCTGCTTGCCCTGCAGCCACCGCCCAGTGTCGTCGCTGCAACCATATGGGCCACTACGACAAATGCTGCAGATCTTCCAAGACGCCCGCCACACAGGACAACGACGCTTCCTCCCACAACAAGTCTACAGCACAGAAGACCACAAGTTGCCGATGTGTGGGATCACCTGTTCAGGCACCCACACTGACATCCGTGAGTCTCACCTACAGCGGCACCACTAGAAAACTCCACATGCTTCCTGACACAGGTGCAGACATCACAGTGATCGGCCGACGACACCTCGACATACTTCGGATTCCTCTCAGCAGCCTACGACCTCCGCCTCCGACAACAACGCTCAACGCGGATGGCTCTGCAATGGCTCCTGCTTTGGGGACGTTTCATGCACAACTCACCATCAACAAACGCTCCTGTTCGGCCACAATCCAAGTCCGCGAGGGTGTTCAGACGCCGCTTCTGTCCAAACGCCACTGTCAAGAATTGGCCATCATCTCAGCGAAATTCCCCAAGCCAATTCTACAGGTCAAACACATCAACAGGTGTAAGGAGCTACCCTTCACAGCCACCACATCACCTGCACAAGCCAAGGAGTTCTTTCTTCGAGAGTTCAAGGACGTGTTGGTCTCCAAGGAGGATCTCCAGACAGCTCCACTCAAGCCTATGAAGGGTCCCCCAATGCGGATCCACCTCAAGGACGATGCCGTGCCTTTGCCATCTACACCCCGCGGCAGATCCCCTTTGCTTTCAGGGACAAAGTTAAGCAGGAGCTGGACTCGCTAGTGGCACAAGGTATCATCAAACCGGCCGGCGATGAACCTTCAGAGTGGTGCCACCCCCTCGTCGTCGTCGCCAAGCCCAACGCCGAAGTTTGCCTCACCGTAGACCTCACCAAGCTCAACTGCCAAGTTTCCCGCCCAGCCCACCCCTCACCGACGCCTTTCGAAACGATCCGCAGTGTGGCCCCGCAGGCGAAATTCTTCACGACGGCAGACGCCCTGAGTGGATATTGGCAAATGGAACTTGCGGAGGAGGACCAGCATCTCACAACTCTCATCACTCCTTATGGCCGTTTCCAACACTGTAGAGGTCCAATGGGTTTCGCTGCGACAGGTGACGCCTTCTGCCTTCAAGGTGATAGGGCCCTCCAAGGGGTGCAAAATTGTGCCAAGGTTGTCGACGACGTGCTGCTCTACGACGAGGACTTCAACACACATCTTCAGCGTATCCATGGAGTGCTCATACGGTGCCGCGACAGTGGGATCACACTCAACAAGGACAAGTTCGTGGTCGCCGCACCCAGTGTGAACTTCTGTGGGTACACGCTCTCAGGTGAGGGCATCTCGGCTGACCCTGGCAAAGTCGGAGCGATCAAGGACTTCCCGACACCAGCCAACATCACCGACCTTCGCTCCTTCATGGGTTTGGTGAACCAGCTGGCGGAGTTCACCCCCGACATCGCCACTGCCGCTCAGCCCCTGCGCCCCCTGATGATCCCGAAGAGGTCGTTTATGTGGACCGCTGACCATGATGAGGCTTTCCGCCGGGTCAAGGCTGCCCTGCTCAGTCCACCCGTCCTGGCCCCATTCGACCCTTCCCTACCAGTGATTCTACAAACTGATGCGTCCGCCTTAACGGTATTGGATACGCCCTCCTACAGGATCATGGCAACAACCGTCTCCGCTTAGTTCAGTGTGGCTCGAGGTTCCTAAGCAACCCCGAGTCCCGCTATGCCACCATTGAGCTGGAGATGCTAGCCGTGGTCTGGGCCATGTCCAAAGTTCTATCTACCTCATCGGACTGCAACCATCGCCCCCTCATACCCATCTTCAACAACTACACCCTTGATGCGGTTGAAAATCCCCGCCTCCAACGTCTGAAGGAGAAAGTCGCACCTTACCTCTTCACAGCCGTCTGGCGCGCTGGCAGGTTGCTCTGCATCCCTGATGCGTTGTCACGGGCCCCTGTCAGCCACCCGACGCCAGAGGATGAGTTAGCATGTGCCGACGCCACGGTTCACCTCAGGTCCCTCGTGACTGTCAACGCCGCCGCCACCGACGTCAACTCTCCTTCACAGGACGCAGACAGGATTCTCCAGGAACTCCGAGACACAGCCAGAGCAGATACTGTGTACATCCGCCTGCGTGAGTGCGTTACTTCGGGTTTTCACCACCGCTATGACCTGCACAACTCTCTACTCCCATTCTGGAAACTCCGAGACTACCTGTCAGCAGATGGTGAACTCGTCCTGTACGGAGCGAGGGTTGCGGTTCCTGAAGCCCTCCGCCGCCGCACCTTGGCTCGCCTGCATGATAGTCACAGAGGCGTGGAGGCCACTAAGCGTAGGGCGCGACAGGCTGTCTTTTGGCCTGGCATCAACTCGGACATCGCCAATACAGTTCAAGCTTGTGAGCCGTGTCAGGTCTTACAGCCTAGTCAGCAGCAGGAACCCATGATCAACGACGACAACCCAACTAGGCCTTTCGAGTCTGTTTCAGCCGACTTCTTCGCTGTGGCGGGGAAATCCTTCCTAGTCGTAACAGACCGACTCTCAGGCTGGCCCGTTGTCGTACCCTGCAAAGGAGATACTACCGCTTCAAACACCATCAGGATCTTCTGCCGCTACTTCAGGGAAGTTGGTGTACCCCTCCGCCTACGTACAGATGGAGGCCCACAGTTTACTAGCCGTGAGTTCCGGGACTTCATGGAGCATTGGGGAGTCAATCACTTGGTCTCTTCCCCACACTACCCACAATCCAACGGTCATGCCGAGTCTGCCGTCAAGTCCGTCAAACACCTCATACTGAAGACGGCTCCCTCAGGCAACATCGACTGTGAGGACTTTGACCGTGGACTGTTGGAGCTCCGCAACACCCCAAACTTCACAGGCCGCTCCCCGGCACAAATCTTGTATGGCCACCCACTACAGTCTTGTGTCCCTGCTCATCCCCAGTCCTTTGCAGCAGAGTGGCAAGCCAAGGCCGAGGACTGTGACCGCCGTGCAGCCGCCCACACTGCGCTGGTGCAGAGAAACTATGACCAACACGCACGCCCCCTTCCCAGGTTGAGAGTCGGCACCACAGTGCGGATCCAAGACCCGACTTCTCACTGCTGGGACAAGGTTGGGGTCGTCATGGGCTGCGGCAGGTCCAGGGATTATGAGGTTCGTCTCCCCAGTGGTAAGATATATTGGCGGAACCGTCGCTTCCTCCGCCCAGTGAATTCCCCTGGTGTTGAACCCCTCCCCCATAACCCTGAGATCCCTGTGTCTTGCACGGACCCAGAAAGAGAGTCCTTCACTTCCCCCATGGCTTCACGTAGGTCTGAAAGGCTCCTAGAAAAAGAGTCAGCTCGACAACGTCTTGCGAGCTTGAAGGGGGAGGGAGGTGTTGATATAGGTTAAGTGCACACACAACATATATACAGAGTGTACACATGCCTTAATCATATTGCAACATACACACATGTACTTTCAGGGCAATACTATCATTGTTTCATATCCCATGATAATATACCGTACTCTGTAGTATCGGCAGCGTTGCACCAAATATATCCGGCACCGCTGCACATGTTTTCATCAGTAACATCCGGTCGGCACTCAGCATAGCAGTGCCACCCCAGCTCTCTGTATCTTTGGCTAATAAGAACCTATAAACTTATCTCTGGACTTTTATTCTACATCCTTGTGCAAGAAAGGATTATCAAGGTTGTTGTAGCTTCACATGACAACCATACAGATAGAAAGTTTAAGTGGGCGCCTGAGTGTGAGAGGGCTTTTTTGCTAGTAAAACACCTGTTGTTTACTCACCCAATCCTCAGGGCCCCGGACTTTAGCCGACCATTCCAGCTGGCAACTGATGCCAGTGGTGTGGGGGCTGGTGCCGTTCTGATGCAATCAGACGAAGATGGGCTGGAGCACCCAGTCAGTTTCTTCTCAAAAAAGTTCAACTCGGCGCAGAAGAACTATTCAGTTGTTGAGAAGGAACTGCTGGCGATTGTGCTAGCGCTCAGGCACTTTGAGGTGTATGTTCCAGCCTATGGACCAGTTGTGGTGATCTACACCGACCATCACCCCCTCAAGTTCCTGAATCAATTCCATAACCGGAATATGAGGCTGACCAGGTGGTCATTAATGTTGCAGGAATACAACCTAGACATACGCCATATTGCCGGTTCTGAGAATGTGATTGCAGATTGCTTATCGAGGGTGGAAGACCCGGGGTAGATCATCACAAGGGTAGCCTCCTACTTTGGTTTGATTAGTATGTTTACGTCTGGTGCTTGTTGGCTCGCGTGTGTAGCCCAGCGTATGGGGTCGTAAAGTAGGAGTTGCTGTGTAGGTATAGAAGTAAAAACTAGGCTTGCCCCTGTAGTGCAGCCACCATAAACATATTAAAAATATAAAAATCCTATAAAAACTCTTTCTTTGATAGTTAAATTTTGTTTAAGTATGTTATAGCAGAAATTCTGAGTTGTACTCCTCTCAGAAGGCTGGGCTAGTGAAGCTCACTCTTATGAGCATAACTATGTAATTTAATCTATTGTGTTGGGAGGGTTGTTAATTTTTATAATGTGTTATTTTGATGAGAACTGTGCTTTATATTTCATTGTCGCTGGGTGGCTAGGAGTGGCGAATTTTGTATGGGTTCTGCGTGTCAGATTTAGAGCTCATAGTTGGAGCCTCTTAAAAATCTTGGGTGGGGTGTGACGCTCACCGCTTCCCCCAGAACCGCATGGCTTACTCGCTAGGACTCGCCAGGGCAGAGAATATAGCTACAGTCTACCTATCATTGTGTACTTTCCTTCTTGAGAAAGCTTGTGTTGCAGACAGTTCAGAACTGTTCTTTATTTTCGTCTGTCACAATCCTTTCTATTTTATTTAGTCAATTGAAAGTATTGTGTTAAGTAGTTGAATGATGGGACGGCGAGCGGGAGAGGGAGAGAGAGAGACAAGGTGGTGTGACTTGGTAGTGAGTGTGGTGCGTGGCTGGCCCCCTTACATAGGCCTCGCGGGATTCGTTGCCTCCTGCCTAACACTGCCTACTACGCGGCTGCTTACTGGGCGACTGTCGCGCGCCCTCGTGCCATTCCTGCGAACTGGGACTCCAGCCAGGAGGTCCATGGGAATATCCTTGTCAGATCCTTCCCAGACAGCATACTCTAAGCATCTCCCTTGAACTGTCCCACACTCTTGTCTTAGAATCTTTCTCTCCTACTGCCTCTATCATTTTCACTACTTCCTCACCTTTTATTAATATCAATCCCCCTCTGGTTCTCTGCATCCACACCTTGAATTGGTGGCCAGACTGTATTATATGCTGGATCTCACATTTCTTATGTACTAGATTAAGGTTGAAGATAGTCATTGTCTTTTTTGGGAGATTGTATTGCTCAGACTGTCTCCATCAATCACTAATGTTTCTACAGGGTTAAATAATGCTAGACTAGGGATCAGGTACCTTGCTGTTGGTGTTTTCAATGTGTGTAGGCTACTTTTGAGCTACACGACACTACGGATTCTGTGGGTTACCTGGGTGGATCTTTTGTCTGTGTACCTTGGAGTTTAGACTGTGTAGTGCGTGAGGGCTGCTTGCCTAATCCACCCAACACTGTTCTAACTCTATTTGCTTTTACTTTTGAGGGTCGCCAGGAGGATACTCGATACTTGTGATCGAGAATCCTCAAGAGAGCACCCCTTCATATTAACGTAATCAGGCCGCACAGACCCAAGGTCCACACTAGGCTAGGAGCTGCCTTGCTCCACCAGAATTCTGTACCTTTGCGCATCCCAGCTAGACTTTATTAACTCGGATAGACATTAGCTGGATTAGATCATATACTCTTTTATGCATACCCATTATTTTTACACAAGCATTTTGAGGTCTAGGTTGCTGTAGAAAGACACAACCAGCATAGACCTGTTTTGTTAATAGGAGTACTACTTTTTCGTGGCGAGCATTATTACAGTTGCACCGCTTATAATATTCTTGTGTCCAATAACATTATATGTCCAGCCTTTTTGTGTATTTAGCCTACACGTGCATTGTCCTGCCTCCTGCTATTTTGTGGTTCCATTTCCGATACGTTCTTCTTAGTAGCATCCGACATTATTCAGAAGATTCCTTGTTCGGTGCTTGAGGACTTTACAACACTTTCTTTCATAAAGGAGTGACAGATATTATTGATTAAAGTAACGTTAAGTAAACCTTCTTCTTGTTTGCATTAGATCACTCTTGTGATTTAATTAAGTTAACTATCTTTTCCTTGTGTACCATAACTAAGCAACCATATGTTATAGGTAATAGGCTGTTTCAGAGAACATCAGCCTATAGTAGAAGCACATAGATACTGAGAGTTAAGATACCCCGCTATCGCAGATATAACTCTGGAGGGTATATGTGTTCTTTGTTCGACGGGATTATATATCAGGGGTTGGATCTAGCGTTTCCGTTGTTGCATTTATGCCAGTCTAGTCCAATGTATAAGAGCCACTGATTTATACGAGACCCGATCGTAACATTAGGTGATATAAGAATAGCTATCATGGAGGTGGTCACAGCACGCCAAGATCTGAGGGTATACTTGGTAAAGAAGTTGCCGGAAGACATTGGTCGCCGGGCAACACCTTCCCCAGTATTAACTGCCTCACTACTTAATATGGATACATAGAGTGCAGTGTTTAACATGGTAGACGTCTTAAAGCAGAGCACCTCCCAGCCTAGGAAGGAGTCGTTCAAGAAACCGTACTCTAAACCAAAAGGTGTAAACAAGCCTCAAGCTTCTGGTGCTAAACAGTCCTTTCGGGACCCTAGGTCTCCCCAACAGAAGGGAGGTACTCAGCATAAGCAAAGGCAGGGTAAACAATCAGGGAAGTGGAGCAACAAAGGTAAGTCACACCACAAGCCTCATCAGGGAGCGACGTCTGCCAAACCTAGTCAGCCGTCAAACCCCACTACACCACCACCAAAAAACTAGTCAGTCACACTCTCTCTCTCCCGGGGCCTATCGCAGGCGAGTTGGATCCGAGAGTAGTTCCGCCGAATAGACCCAGTACAGAAACTGGGTCGTTCCAGGCATGGCATCCGCAGGGCCTGGCCCCGGCGAACTTGGGCCCGGACAGTGGTAAGCAAGGGCATCACTTGGAGGTGGCTCCGGCGACCTCGTTTACGTCAAACTCAAGAGTTCAATCATGTTTCTTTAGAGGTGGAGTCACTTGTCCAAGAAATGATCGCCAAGCATGTCATTGTCCCGGTAGATCCAACTTGCCATATTTTCACCTCCAGACTTTTTCTAGTGCCAAAGAGGGACAGTGTGCAAATGCGACCAGTAGTAGATCTCTCGCATCTGAACACCCATATTCACAATTCACCCTTCAGGATGCTCACAGTGAATCAAATCAGGCTCACACTTCCGCCGCAGGGTTGGATGTGCTCTCTAGACCTGAAAGACGCCTATTGGTATGTCCCCATAAACAAAAGGTTCCAAAAATTCCTTGCCTTGAGGATCAGGCAAGAGACTTATGTCTTTCAGAGATTACCCTTCGGGTTGAACCTGGCACCGAGAATTTTCACAAAGTTAGTCCAGCAAGCCCTGATGCCATTGTTAGCTCAGGGGATCAAGGTGATGTGGTATCTAGACGACTGGCTGGTAGTGGCAGAGTCAGAGAATTTATGTCAGGTTAATGTAAACCAAGTGATAAATCATGTACAGACCCTAGGGTTCAAGGTCAACTTGGCAAAGTCGCTCCTTGTCCCCACACTGGAAATTCAATGGATAGGGCTGGTCTGGGACATGGCCAATCTGACTCTCACTCAGAGTGTGGACAACCGCAACAGATTTCGCAGGAAACTATTTCGTTTTCTCCACAGTCTGAATACAACGAGGACGACATGGGATTCCCTGATCAGTTCTCTCAATTGGATCCAATTTACTGTGAAGCTGGGCCGACTGAAAGTGAAAAGATTAATCATGGAAGGCAACAAATTTTTCCCACTTTTGCCGGCGGGAAAGTTATGGCCCATTCCTCCATTAATCCACAACTTACTGTCGGTCTGGGCAAAGACAGAAACATTGCACTCGATAATGACGTGGCTTTCCCCCCCACCTACGGTATGGATAGACACAGATGCTTCAGGGACAATAGGCTGGGGATATCAGTCCAGCCTAGGCCACCAGGGCCAAGGTCTTTGGTCCCCAGACCAGAACTTTCATATAAACCAACAAGAACTCTTAGTCCCACTGTTTTTCCTTCAAACTCACGGCTCTTCATTACAAGGGAAGTCAATTGCGTTTCGAATGGACAACTTGAATGCGGTCCACTGCATCCAAAAGCAAGGGTCAACAAGGTCTCGGAAGTTGCTAGAATTGTCAGAACAGATTTTTGCTCTAGCCGAATCGCTGAGCATTCATCTCCATGCATCTTACCTCCCGGGCGTAGCGAACCTCTGGGCAGACGCCCTGTCCCGGAGACAGAGCACGTCAGTAGAATGGGCACTCAGACAAAACATCTTCAACACTTGCGGCTCGCTTGGTGTAGTGACTAGCGTCTCGGACTTCCACCCAGAAGGCCCGGGTTCGCGCCCACACTCGGCGCATTAAAGATTTTTCACAAGCACTGAGTCGTTACCATCCCTCATGAGCAAAGGGATGGGGTAGTAGTACAGGACCCCAATGGAAATACGCCTAATCGGCCTTATTGAGCTATCCTTAGCTAGCTTAGCATGCGCTAGCTTTAAGAACTAATATTATTATTATTATTATAACAAGATGATTGCAGAGCCATACCGTCCACAAGTGGATCTATTTGCGGCAGAGGACAACCACAGACTCCCTCTCTATTAACCCGCCAGGAAGTGACTCCGGCGGGGGGTCCCAACGCATTATTAGAGGACTGGAACAAATGGACTTCCATCTATCTTTTTCCGCCTCCAGACGCTTCACTCATGTGTCAGGTAGTTCACAAACTACGGGGTTACCGAGGCCTAGTCTCGATGATCGCGCCTTTATGGCCGGCTCAGATGTGGTACCACCAGTTGAAAACGTGGTGCGAGAACCCGGTGTCACTCCCGGTCTCGCACTTCCACTTGGAAACAAGTGGCAACCTAGAGACTCGCTGACTTTTGCCTTATGGACATTCAAAATGCCAAGTGGCTGACTCTGTATGGAGCGAGTGTTACAAGTAAATTTCTTAATCAGTATACTATGTCTACCAGGACACAATACCAATCACATTGGAAAACGTTCACAACCTGGATAGTGGAGACAGCGCAAACAGACGCTTCAGTGGCCCTGATTTTTAAATACTTAGACTACTTATTTGAACAGAAGCGCTTCTCAGTAGTTACACTAAAGAACCACTTGTCTGCCATTAGGAACCCCTTTTTCGACCTCACTGGTCTATCCATACCGCAGGCAGAGGAGAAAGGGTTCATGAGGGCATGTTTTTTTTTTTTTTTTTTTTTTTTTTTTTTTTTTTTTTTTTTTTTTTTTAATAGACAATGAACGGAGGAAGGAAAAACACAGATAAAACAAAAAGGTCCATGTGCCTAAAGGCATCCTCCATTCATAAAATGTTTGTAACAACTGGATTTAAACATTTGTAGATTGTAAGTTTGTGGAAAGCAATTCGAGGGAAGTGAATTCCAAAGAGTAGTAGCTCTGGGGATAAATGAATTCTGATAAGCAGAAGTTCTGCATTGTGGAGGAGAAAGTGTAAATTCATGGGCGCTCTCAGCTGCCCTAGTTCTACGGGGAAAGATGTGGAGAGGCGGCACAATTGAAGCAAGTTCCTCGGAACAATTGCTGTGAAAATATCTGTAGAATAATGCAAGGGATGCAACGTTTCTTCGTATGAATAATGTAGGAAGGTCCTGTGTGATTGCAGGGTTATTGATTAATCTAATAGCTTTATTTTGAATTTTGTCCAACTGCCTCAATGCAACCACTCCACTTCCACCCCACAGAGGTGAACAGTAATCCATCTGAGAGCGCACATGACTTTTATATATTACGGCCAACTGCTCGTCAGTGAAGAATTCTCGAACTCTGTACAGGAGTCCCAGTTTTTTAGAGGCATTCTTAGCAATGCTTCTAACATAATGTGTCCAGCTCAAGTTAGTAGTTAATGTTACACCGAGAATGTCAATACTAGGGGAAGTGGGAATATTTACATCATTAAAAAATATATGGGAGTCAGTGAGATTCTGTCGGTTAGAAAATTGAATGTACTTGGTTTTCTGTGCATTAAAGGAAACTAGATTCTCTTGTCCCCATTCATTAATTCTAGAAAGGTCCTGGTTCAGAGAAATTGCAGTGTTTATTTTTGAATTTATAAGATCGGGTTGGGTGAAAGAATTGGTAAATGTGAAGGAACTGTGGAGTGTTGAGTCATCTGCGTAGGAATGTATTGGATTATGAGTGGTAGATATGAGATCATTGATATGAATGAGGAACAGAATTGGGGCCAAAACTGATCCCTGGGGAACACCAGCATTTATTGAGTGAAATTGAGAATAAAGGCCATCTATCATTACACATATTTGCCGAGGAGGTTAAAGAAGGCTGTGTTCCTTATGGCTTTGACGACAGGAAACAGAGTATCTGAGCTAGCGGCCATGAGCAACGAACCTAACTGCCTCAGGTTTGGGAGACTAAACGAACACTTACAAATCGCTCCGTCTCCCACATTTTTTGCAAAGAATGAACATGGTGATCATGTATTCTCAGAATTTACTGTCCCGGCTCTGAAACGCGGACATACTCATCACCTTTTATGCCCAGTAAAGGCTTTAATTAAGTTTATGAGGGTAGCACGACCTCAACAACCAAGCTTCCTATGGGTCAACCAAACAGGTAATCACATCACAAGAAGGAAATTGGCTTCTTTACTTGTAGACACAATTGAAGAAAGTAATCCCAGCATAGTGGGCAGAGCCCATGACATAAGAAAGTGGGCCGTCTCCCTGAGATTTTTACAAAATTATTCAATTGACGACATAGCTAGCACAAAGTTGTGGGCTTCCAATCATACTTTCTTGATGCGATACCTGTTGGTGGCTCTGGCTAAACCAAAACTGACTTGTGTGTCGTTACGGCAGCGGGTCTAGTAGTCAATGTGCTATTAATAATTAAGTTCTAATTTTAAATGGTGAAAAGAAGGGAGGGGGGGGGGGGGTGCTAGAAGCTCAAAGACCCCTAGAGCCCCTCCGCCGGATATTGTGATAAGATCACAAGCTGTGATACTTAATAAGTCGAGCTGGTTCTACAGCTCCAAGTTTTTCTTTTAATTTTGGAGATATCTATCATAGTTACAACTATACAGTATAGTATAAACAAAGTGTACAAACCTATATGAAATGTACAAATAGTTTTAAGGCCAGTATATAATCCAAAGAGTTATGGGTCGGTATCTGTTGGAAAGGGAATGAGAATATGTCCCCAAACAACATTATGACGGACCGCAAAGTGCAGATCCAGTCACTTATAAGCAGATCTTCTTTGAAGTAATGCACTGCTTCTCCTTTTCTATTTTTATACATTGTTTGTAAACAATAAAATACTTAAATTGTTCTACAGATTCTTTGTCTCTACCTACGGTAATTTGTTAGTGGTTTTGATATTGTCACGAATGTTCCTCTCCAGTCTCAAGATATCAGACAATTCATCAATGATGGAGGGGCCACTAATAAATTATAGGTTTGATTACTGGAGGGAAGAATGAAAACCTAATATTTAGTAGGGGCCCCGTAATCATTGATGATGTAGGGCCCTCCCATCCATCCCCTTCCCATTCGCTTGATGTCTTGAGGTTAAATCTTAATATGTCAATGAAGGAAGTATGGCGGCTCAGGGAGCAGCGTCAAGGAAGTCCGCACAAGAAATCCACGAGATGGAAAGCTGTAGTATAACAATTATTAAGTATATTTTTCTTTTTTAATTTTTTACGAAGGTTTTATCGAAGTGAGTACCAAATCATAAGACGATTCCATAAGAGAATAAGCGTTACCCTTATGAAGCGTACTCCGTTCTCCCCACGGCGGTATATTCAAACTGGCTACCGCGGGCGCTTGAATTGAGACTATTATACTAATAGGCATATTGTCAATGATTACGGGGCCCCTACTAAATATTAGGTTTTCATTCTTCCCTCTGGGAATCAAACCTATAATATGGGAGTTGAGTATCTATCGTGAAGTATTCTAAATAAGCTCAAAAGTAATGGTATGAACTCTGGAATTGTTTACTAAACAATAAGGTTAACCGCACAAAGATTTCTATAGTTATCGTTCAAGTATGCGGGATGAGATGCGTCCAAGAAATATAAAAGGAGGCCGCGCGTAAATAAGTCTGGCAAGGTAAGTTCACAGGTCATCCGCTGTACTGAGAAGTGGGCTCGTGACGGGAATGGTGACTGTGGGACTGATGAATGAATTGTCAGTGACTGGGATTGATCTTGTGTTAGGAAATGATTTAGCAGGGAGGAAGGTGAATGTTTCTCCCATAATTGTTTCCAGGTCTACTGATTGTGCTGCAACGTGAGAGCTGGAGAAGGTGCCAGCTGCATTTCCTGTTTGTACTGTGTTCGGGTCCATGTCTCACAAAAATAATGGGATGTATGTGGCAATGGCGAAAAAGAGTGATGTTGCAAGTGTGCAAGGTGTGCTAGATGGCCCTAATGAGATGGGACTAGAGAAATTGTTCTCGCTGGCAAGGAATGATGTGCAAGGTGTGCTAGATGGCCCTAATGAGTTGGGATTAGAGAAACTTCTCGCTGGCAAAGAGTGATGTGCAAGGTGTGCTAGATGGCCCTAATGAGTTGGGACTAGAGAAATTGTTCTCGCTGGCAAAGAGTGATGTTGCAAGGGTGCAAAGTGTACTTTAGGGTCCTAATGAGATGGGGCTAGATAAATTGTTCTCGCTAAATGAAGGTGTGAGAGAGAGGGGATGTGTCTCAGGTGAGGAGAGCACACCTGAGGTAAGCTCATTAACTAATCACCATATAACCGAGTTATCAGTGAAGGAAGACACGGGTGCTCCTGTGGCTGCTGATGGTGTTGCAGAGGATGGTGAGATGTTGGAGGGTGTCCCCCGGAATGGTCTGAGCTGGACGATGGTGATGGAATGTGACGTGGGCGTGGCAGATGCTGAGCCTGTCAAGCTGCGGCCGTGCCGAGGCAACCCCGAGAGAGCCAAGGTGACGCGCCAGGAGGTCAACGACGAGCTGCAACGCGTCATGCCATGCCAGAGTGAATGGTCCTTCACTCTCACTCTCATAGAAAAACCAGGTGGGTCAGCAAGGTTTTGCATTGATGTAAAGAAAGTCAATGATATCATCAAGAGTGACACTTACCATTTGCCTAGAATTAAGGAATGTATTGACCATGTGGGGGGTGCCAAGTTCAAACTGGTTGTGGATGTAAGTAATTTGGGGACAGGTGCAGTCTTGTTGCAAGGGGATGATCATAAAGTAAAACATCCTGTGTCGGGTGACAGCAAGAATATTTACTTTGTTCATAATGATTGCAAGGTGGAGTTTGTTCTTGCATGAATACCACCTCAATATCATTCATATTCCAGGGAAATGTAATGTCATTGCTGACCACCTGTCCCGCATATAAAATATGTATGTGAATGCTTAAATTTGCCGCTGTCAAATTTCTTTTTAAGGGAGAGGGTGTGAGGTATAGCGGAGGAGGAGCAGAGCAGAGAGAGAGTTGAGCCGCCCTAATCTATCCAGACAAACAAACATGGTCTCGGGTAGACGACACCGACTGGATCCATGAGAAGGCCTACGGATATGTTGACGTACGGGAGCCGTGAGAAAATATATAGTTCCCATGACAGGAGGAGACCTTATCAGGAGTCCGTGTGACTCTGTTAAAAGACTCGTGTGACTCCATTTGCTTGCCGAAAGTTAGAGGTTAGGAAGGAGATCTCTGTTAGGAGGTAAGAGTATAGAATGAGTGCTGTCCTGAGCTGGCGGAGGACGGTCGAGGTGGAGAGAGCTCCCTCGCTCCTGTCTGGGTCCGCTCCTGTGTGTTCGTGTTTTGCTGCCTCCTAATTTCGTGAGTTGAGACACTTAGGTGAGTGTATCGTTTGGTGCCCTTTGGAAGGGAGATTAGACAGCAATCATATATTAGGTATGTGTAACGAGCACAAGTGTATGTGTGGTGCTCTATGTTGATGTGGTTATGTTGATGTGGTTATGTTGGTGTGTGTTTATGTGTTTGTTTAGTGGACACTGATTCGTGTCCTTGAGTACACACTTCGTCCGAGCGTTATCTGGCGATAATTATATAAACACGGTAGCTTGTCAATCAATGTTAATTAAATGTCCGTGAAGTGGTGTTTGTGTGTTATACCGTGGTGATATTACATGGTGTCGTATGTTGGTCTGTGATTGAGTTGTGATTCAGAGTTCATATTCAGTGTACTAAGTGTAATTCGCAGTTTATATTCAGTGTGCTAAGTGTTGATTAACCATTTGTCTTCAATGTTCTCTCAGTGTGTTTATTCCTTGTAACGAGTGCATTTACTCGAAGCTTTCACTCGGTGTTTAGTCAAGTCTTATTCATTATTCATTGATACTCTGGTGTTTCTTGTGGTGTTTTGTATCAATGATCATTGCTTTGATTAACTGAATTATTGTGCTTATCAACCTGTTCGTTTACCCTAGTTAATTATAATTTAATTAATACGAAAATTAGTGGTGTTTGATATCATCCTTCTTCATTATTTATGATAACAATCCTTTTTGCATTATGTTCATAGTCAGATAGTGTGTTGCCGGTGTTTGAATTTTAATCTCTTGGGTTCAACACTGTAGGGCCGTGACAACGCACATTAACGGCATTGCTAGCAACTCGCGGGAGAGCCTGGCAACTCCATTCCACAACCATCACAGCCTTGTTTGCGAGTCTCACAACTCTCCCTGTTCTCTCCTATCCCTTTCCTTGTCCTGTAGGAATAGGTTTTTACACCATACCCGGAAGAGGAGTTATGGAGCTCCGATCTTACTTTCAAACATCTTAACAATTTTACCAACACACCTAAACTTCGTTTTGTACGAGAATAGCCTACCGAAAATATGCCCTGGGCGCTAGTTGAACCCGGGACCCTTGGGCTATGAGGCAGTCACTCTACTACTTAGACCAATAGAGATATCTTACTTGCCCTGGTCGGCTCAAGTATATTTCTGCATCTTGTTTAGTTTAGGTTAACCTATTTTTACTGACTTTACAGCACTCGTTACAGGCAGTTCTGCCTTTTGTCTCCCTCACTTACATAGACAAAACAAAAAAATATATATATATGGTGAAGTAACGGGGTTGAGAAAGGCATGCAGGATTGCTACCATACAAGAAAATAGAAAAGACAGGAGAAGCAGCCAACAAGAGAAATGGGAACATACACAAGTTTCCCATACTCTAAAGGAAAACGGAACAGAGGAGTGCCCCCTGACCTCAAGTCTTTCCCGTTCTCTAAGACCCAGGAATTTAGGTCAGTCTCCCAGACTAAGAACGGGAGAGCTGGACCAATCACCAGCAAGCTTTCAAACCACCTCGACCTATCACCAGCCTTCATTCGACCAGCAGCCAGACTTACAGTATAACGAACAAATGTTTATGCAAATTAAACATCAGAGACCGGAATGTTATCGAAACAAGTGGGGATACTAGGACCTCCCTTGTAGTACCGTTCCGGATAATTATAAGTAATCCGGGGAACAGAAACTCACAGAGATATTTAGTTAAACAAGAATAACCCCTGATTATTGTAGAATCACTAAAGTTACAATTATCTCTGATCTAGATCTCGTAACCACAACGAGGGTATTAAATAAAATACTTAAAATAACTATGTACAACCCTATAACCACCATGTATTTTTAGACTAAGTTATACCTTCGGAAATTACATCACAACCATTCACTATGTCCTTTTAAAATTGAGTTACTATAAGTTAAATCTACAAAATAACTCGAACATAGTCTCACTGAAATTTAGAGAAAGTAAGCACTTCTATGGCAATAATACCATCACGGCCGAAAAGCACATGGTATACAATTAAAATAGAAGCTGCCTCCCCCTCCCCCCTCGAGACTACAGTCGGACCTGCTGTTGCCAAGGGCTGGTCTGGGACACAGCCAATCTGACTCTCACTCAGAGTGTGGACAACCGCAACAGATTTCACAGGAAACTGTTTCGTTTTCTCCACAGTCTGAATACGACGAGGACGACATGGGAATCCCTGATCGGTTCTCTCAATTGGATCTAATTAACTGTGAAGTTGGGCTGACTGAAAGTGAAAAGATTAATCATGGACGGCAACAAAGTTTTCCCACTTTTGCCGGCGGGAAAGTTATGGCCCCATTCCTCCATTAATCCACAACTTACTGTCGGTCTGGGCAAAAACAGAAACATTGCACTCGATAATGACGTGCCTTTACCCCCCACCTACGGTATGGATAGACACAGATGCTTCAGGGACAATAGGCTGGGGATATCAGTCCAGCCTAGGCCACCAGGACCAAGGTCTTTGGTCCCCAGACCAGAACTTTCATATAAACCAACAAGAACTCTTAGTCCCACTGTTTTTCCTTCAAACTCACGGCTCTTCATTACAAGGGAAGTCAATTGCGTTTCGAATGGACAACTTGAATGCGGTCCACTGCATCCAAAAGCAAGGGTCAACAAGGTCTCGGAAGTTGCTAGAATTGTCAGAACAGATTTTTGCTCTAGCCGAATCGCTGAGCATTCATCTCCATGCATCTTACCTCCCGGGCATAGCGAACCTCTAGGCAGACGCCCTGTCCCGGAGACAGAGCACGTCAGTAGAATGGGCACTCAGACAAAACATCTTCAACAAGATGATTGCAGAGCCATGCCGTCCACAAGTGGATCTATATGCGGCAGAGGACAACCACAGACTCCCTCTCTACCTAACCCGCCAGGAAGTGACTCCGGCGGGGGGTCCCAACGCATTATTAGAGGACTGGAACAAATGGACTTCCATCTATCTTTTTCCGCCTCCAGAGGCTTCACTCATGTGTCAGGTAGTTTACAAACTATGGGGTTACCGAGACCTAGTCTTGATGATCGCGCCTTTTTGGCCGGCTCAGTTGTGGTACCACCAGTTGAAAACGTGGTGCGAGAACCCCGGTGTCACTCCCGGTCTCGTACTTCCACTTGGAAACAATTGGCAACCTAGAGACCTCACTGACTTTTGCCTTATGGACTTTCAAAATACCAAGTGGCTGACTCAGTATGGAGCGAGTGTTACAAGTAACATTTTTTTATCAGTATACTATACTCAGTATACACCTCCGACCTCCGAGCTGTCAACACCTCGCAGCTGCTCTCCGATAATGAGTTACCATGTGTGAAGTTGATAGGAGTGTCTAAGTGTTGTCCCGGAAATTTATATGTGCATTTCAATAAGTAATTAGGTGTTTTATGAGCAATTCAGATGTAATTGGATATTCCAAGTAATTGAAAATAGGGATTAAGTAAAACAGTTCCTGGAGTGAGATGGGATAGTGGGGCGATTGTTGTTTTTAGGCTAGCAGACGACCACCTCGCAATGGCGGGAAGGCGTGAAAGCCTAGCTGGGGATGAGGAAGAATATGAATTTGAAGGCTTTATCACCGAGGACAAGGATGATCAGTTGGCAAGTATGAAAAAACAATTGATGGGTCTTGTGAGATGGAGGGGAGTGATGGAAAATTGGAGGAAGGAGTTAGGGGCTAAAGTAGAAGTTTTGTCCGATATGTGTGGCGTTACTAGCGGGGTGGATAGGCCTAGGCCAGTAAGTGACAGCCTAGAGGCAGTGATGGCCAGAGTAGACGAGTTAGCGGCGGAAAATGTGGCACTCAAGGCTCAGCTTAAGGAATATGAGGGCCACCTGAGTGAGGAAGTAAAAGGAATTAGTGAGGTAAAAAATGAGTGGACAAGGGTAGAGAGTGCCACGATGGTAGCCCTTGAAGAAATTGTGAAGGAGCAGAAGGAAGAGAGAGAAAAGGAAAAGAAAGAGTTTGAAAAAAATGTAGTGCAAGTTTTAAAGAAGAAAGAGAAGGTAGTGAGAGAGACAATAGATAGAGGTAAGTGTGTAGTAATCTTTGGAGATGTGGAAGAGCACCTGGCAGATATGAAGGTAAGAAAGGAAAGGGATGTTGTGAAAGTCAAGGGGATACTGGATTACTTAGACGAGGGTTATGGATGGGTAAAAGAACTGGAGGAGGTGAGAAGGTTAGGAATATATAAGAAGGGCGAGATGAGACCACTAAGAGTGGAACTAAAGTTTAGATCAACAGCAGAAGCA
This sequence comes from Paralithodes platypus, assembly GCA_032716605.1. NCBI lineage: Eukaryota > Metazoa > Arthropoda > Malacostraca > Decapoda > Lithodidae > Paralithodes > Paralithodes platypus. Next base: position 21,043,469 of record CM064564.1, on the reverse strand, counting down.
GTAGCCAATGTGAGCTGGAAATTAAATTCGACAGAGCTGAATCATATAAGGGTAAAAAAGGACCTAAGTGTAGAAGAACGGGAACAGTTAAGGGAACTCCAAGCTAAGGCTGATGAAGAGAATGGAAAGTTGTCTGAAGAGCAAAAGAAGATTTTTTTTTGGAGAATAAGGGAAGGGCAAGTAAGGAAGTGGTACATCAGGAGCCACCAAGAACCGAAAGTAAGAGGAGTGATAGGGAAAGAGACAGAGAGACAAGTACGAAGTCAAAGCAAGGAGACGGAGCGAGAGATAATGCAGGGAGCAGGGGACCGGAGAGAGAGCCAGGATATGGTGGAGAGGGTGGAACAGAGGGAGAGAGAGGGGGAGGGAGGAGAATAGAATTAGCGGGGGAGGTGGAACTGGGTCAGGGAAGGGATGGAGGAGGAGGTGAACCTGGTAGGAGGCAGAGAGGGAAGAGAAACAAGGAGGTGGATTCAAATATACTGTGCTACTACACTAATATAGATGGAATAAACAGTAAAAAGGTAGAGTTAGATAATATATTAAGAAAAGATCAACCACAGATAGTCTGTTTGACAGAGACAAAGCTGAACCAGGACTTTGACAGCAACATAGTGTTTAGTGAAGGATATAATATATGGAGAAATGATAGAAAGGGTAAAAGGGGAGGTGGAGTGGCAGTATTAGTTAAGAACCCTATGACAGCAAAGCACGTGGAGTTAAATAATGACAAGGCAGAAATAATGGCAGTTGAACTCAATGATATAGAAGGAAAAAAGCTAGACATAGCAGTAGCTTACATGCCACCAAAGACCAGAGCATGGAGGGAGTTGGAGTTTGAGGAGATGGTAGAGGATATGATTCAGTCGTTGAGAAGATTGCTTTTAAGGAAGAATCGATTGATCTTGGTAGGAGATTTCAACTGTAGTGAGGTTGATTGGGAATCGGGAGATGCAGGGCCAAATCAGAGATCTTGGGGAAGTCGGCTAGTGGAGTTGGTTACGGAAAATGTACTTGCACAACATGTGAAGGAAAATACAAGAATGAGGGGTAATAACGAACCTTCTAAACTCGATCTGATTTTTACAAAAGATCCTCACGAAATTAGTGATATAAACTATCTATGTCCTGTAGGTAAAAGTGATCACCTATTACTAAAATGGAAGTTGACCTCGAGTAATGCCAATAGATTAGACAATAGCTACATAAATGACAGATTAAATTATAGTAAAGCTGATTATGTATCCTTGAAAAGATATTTAGAGGGAGTAGATTGGGATCTTATTTTGAAGGAACAGGACGTACAAGGTAAATATAGTAGATTCCTCGAAATTTATAGAGTAGGAACCAATCTGTTTGTCCCAAGATATAAAACTGGAAATTTTACTAAGCAGAAAGATTGGTTTAATTTGAAATGCAAAAGAGCTTGGGGTAGGCGTGATGCAGCTTGGGCTAGATTAAGAAGAAGGAACATTAAGAGTAATCGGAATAAATATAAACAGGAGAGGAATAGATATGTTAACATAATTAGGCAAGTTAAAATGAACTATGAGAAGAACATAGTAAATAAATGTGAAAGTGACCCTAGATTATTTTATAAATATATAAACAGTAAGTTGAAGGTAAAGAAACAAATTACTAAATTAAGAGTTGATGCTAGGACGTATGAAAATGTATCGGACATGTGTGAGGTAATGAATAACAAATTGGGGTCAGTTTTTACTAGAGAGGAAGGTTTTGACGAACCACAGGCGGGAGTACTGGAGAGTGGTCTTAGTAAGATTGAAATAACTAGAGATGAGCTGTTATCTGCGATGAGAGGACTTGAAGTAAGGAAAGCTATGGGACCGGATGAAGTGTCTGCCTGGGTTTTAAAGGAGTGTGCAGAGCAATTAGTGGAGCCAGTGAGGGACATAATTCAAGCTTCCTTAGATAAAGGTCAGGTTCCTGTTGAATAGAAAAGAGCTAATATCATTCCGATATACAAGAATGGAAACCCTGAGGACCCTCTAAACTATAGACCAGTTTCACTTACTAGTATTGTATGCAAGATTTGTGAAAAGTTAATTAGGAAGAGATGGATGAAAATGTTGGAGAGAAAGAAGATAATAACCCCAAAGCAATTTGGATTCAGAGAAGGGACATCTTGTGTTACCAGTTTGCTATGTTATTACAGTAGGGTGATAGATGTACTCCAAGAGAAAGGCGGATGGGTGGACTGCGTCTACTTAGACCTTTCCAAAGCATTCGATAAGGTACCACATAAGAGATTGTTATCTAAGCTTGAGACGCTAGGATGTGTCAGGGGGAGTTTGCTGAAATGGATGGAGAGCTATTTAACAGATAGGGAAATGAGGACCAACATTAGAGGAACTTACTCATCGTGGCGGAAAGTTGAGAGTGGTGTGCCGCAGGGATCTGTGTTGGCACCTCTCATGTTCCTTATGTACGTGAATGACCTGCCAATAGGCATAAACTCTTACATGTCAATGTTTGCAGATGACGTAAAAATTATGAGACAAATAACAAATAAAAGTAGTTGTGAGGAGCTGCAAGGGGATTTAGATAAAATATACGAATGGAGCACCAAGTGGAAAATTAAATTTAATATAAGTAAATGCCATGTGTTAAATATGGGAAGAAGTGTGAATAGACCAAATTGGGAGTACAGGATGGGAGATAATATAATTAGCAAGGCTGAAAAAGAAAAAGATTTAGGGTTGATTATACAAGATAATTTGTCGCCAGAGAAACATATTAACAAGCTCTTTAGCGGAATGTATGCAATGGCTGGGAATATGAAAGTTGCTCTGAACTACTTGGATGAGACCATGGTAGCGAAAATTATGAAGAGTATGATTAGACCAAGATTGGAGTATGCAGCAGTGGTGTGGTCCCCGCATCTAAAGAAGCATATTCACAAGTTAGAAAGAATCCAGAGAGCAGTCACTAGATTGGTTCCAAGTCTCAGAGAACTGCCATATGAAGGGAGGCTAGACAAATTAAATATACCGAGTCTAAAAGAGAGGAGAGAGAGGGGAGACATGATAATGATGTACAAATGTACCCGGGGGCTGGAGAGGCTGGATAGGGAGGATATATTAATTATGGATACAGGAATAACTAGAGGCCACAGCTACAAAGTAAAAAGACCTACCTGCAAGAACGATATCAGGAAGTTTAGCTTCCCCTATAGATGTATTGACAAATGGAATGGGCTGGAGGAGGAGGTGGTAGGGGCAAGGAACATCCATATTTTCAGAAAAAATTGGATAAAAAGTAGACTGAGAGACGGGACAACACGAGCTTGGCTCAACTCCTGTAAACTACAATTAGGTAAATACAATTAGGTAAATACTATGTCCACCAGGACACAATACCAATCACATTGGAAAGCGTTCACAACCTGGATAGTGGAGACAGCGCAAACAGGCGCTTCAGTGGTCCTGATTTTTAAATACTTAGAAAAACCTGCTTCCAGAAAATAGCTATACATATGTTAGTGAAGCATGGGAGATCAGGTCGTGGCTTGATCATGCAATCTCTAGCTCTGACTTTCATGACTCAGAAATGGCCATAAGATACGACATTACGGATGACGACCACATACCTATAGAATTAACAATCCAAATTAATAAGGCACCGGAAATAACAGAAACTAGCAATAGCATCAAGGCAAAAGTTCCATGGAATGTAATCTCAAATGAAGAGTGCCAAATGTACTGTGATAAAACCAAAGACTTATTAAATAGGGTGCAATATGATGGTAATGGTGTAGCACAATGCAGGGATCCAAAATGTAGTGATGTACAACACAGAAAGGACATTATTAAATTTTACAATAGTATAATAGATTCTTTATCAAAAGCGGGGGAAAGTATTTTTAATAGCCGTAAATATAAGTCCTCATTCAATAAGCCAGGTTGGCAAGACTATGTGGCTGACCTGTATCAGGCCTCCAGAGATGCTAGATCTCATTGGCTTGAAGTAGGTCAGCCCAGACAGGGGCCTATATTTGAACTTCACAAAAGAGCAAAGGCTAGGACCAAATATGCCATTAGATTTATTAAGCAAAATGAAAACCAATTAAGGAAGGAAGCCCTTGCAAAGAGTCTGGCAGAAAAGGATACTAACTGTTTTTGGAAGGACATCAGATCCATGCAAAATTGTAACACACCATTACCTGTCAGTGTTGAGGGGGTTACGGGTGAAGAGAACATTGCTGACTTATGGAAAACTCATTTTAAGGAACTACTTAACAGTGTAAACCAAAGGTCTACTAATGGTGCAATTCAATATGTGAAAGATAGTAGTTATGAAGACATTAAAGTGACTGAAAGTGATCTTGAGAATGCCATAAGAAAACTTAACCTAAACAAAGCTTGTGGGCTGGATGGTATATATGCAGAACATCTTAAATATGCAGATAAGTTGTTAATAGATAAACTTAGTTCTTGCATCACCAGTCTATTTACGCATGGTATCCTGCCGGAGTCTATGATATCCGTAATACTTGTTCCTGTCATTAAAGATAAATCAGGTAAAATTACAGCTAAAGACAACTACCGCCCAGTAGCACTTGCTAGTGTGGGGAGTAAGGTAGTTGAAATGATATTGCTAGAAATAATGTCTGCATTTATTGTCACCAGCAGCAATCAGTTTGGCTTTAAGAAAAATCACGGCACAGACCAATGCATATATGTGCTGAAAGAAGTGATTGATACATACAACAAACTAAATAGCTCAATTTTCTCTTGTTTTCTTGATGCAAGTAAGGCTTTTGATAGGGTGTGTCACAAAACCTTATTTGAAAAATTAGTTAACAGGGGAGTGCCTAGCTATATTGTTAGGATACTTATTTTCTGGTATGCAAATCAAAAAATGTGTGTAACATGGGGCAACATCCTGTCAGGCTCTTTCGCCGTAACCAATGGTGTTAGGCAAGGGGGGATATTGTCTCCGTATCTTTTCAACGTCTACATGGATGATCTTAGTCTGGAGCTGAACAAGACTCGCACTGGGTGCTGCATTGGCAGCACCATTGTAAATCATCTCATGTATGCTGATGACCTAGCCTTAATCGCGCCCTCTGGAGCAGGACTGGATAACTTATTAAGAGTATGTGAAAAATTTGGAATCGAACATTCAGTCAAATTTAATCCTATAAAGAGCAATATCATAATATTTAAATCTAACCTTCTATTGAAATCAAAGCTACCTAAATTCCATTTGTATGAAGAAATTATAGAAGAAGTAAGTAAAGTAAAGTATCTAGGACACTATATTTCAAGTGATCGCTCAGATGATGAGGATATGGGTCGTCAGCGAAGGCAACTTTACATGCAGGGAAATTCAATATTAAGAACATTTCATATGTGCACATGGGATACAAAAATAACATTGTTCAACTCCTACTGCTCACCAATGTATACAGCACAACTATGGTGGAACTATAAGAAAATGACAGTGAATAGCTAAGTATCTCATATCACAATATCATGAAAATGTTTCTGGGGCTCTCAAAATATGAGAGTACAAGTACGCTATGTGCCTATATGAACTTACACTGTTACCAATCACTCATTAGAAAGCTAACATATAAATTCATTCAGCGCCTTAACACTTCTGAGAACAGTATCATTAAAATGCTACAAACTCCAAGCATAGTGTACACCTCTAGGATCCAGGCACACTGGAGGAAGTTGCTCTATATTTAACCTTAAGTAATGATTTCAGGTCTGCTACTCTACATAATTAGCATACCGGTACTGAACCTCATAGTGCAGTACAGTACCGATATTCCTATACTCTACTGTAGCAACATACTGTACCGGAAGCTAAATGATGCGAGGCATGGTACTGTACACAATTAGGACAGTGGTTTTGGTAACACAGTAGTTTGATGACCACTGTTTTTGGTTGAGGCAGTGCTGTGAACTACATGATAGCAAGCTGGGTATTATTTAATTTCTTTTTATTTTATGTAGCCTATGTACAGTAGCTTATATATATTTATGTTACTGTAAGGTATATATGGACCCCAGTATGGTCCGCTCTGTACTGTGTGGGTCTGAAATAAAATATTATTATATTATTATTATTACTTATTTGAATAGAAGCGCTTCTCAGTAGTTACACTAAAGAATCACTTGTCTGCCATTAGGAACCCCTTTTTCGACCTCACTGGTCTATCCATACCACAGGCAGAGGAGAAAGGGTTCATGAGGGCATGTTTCAAGCTACGCCCACCACCACGTCAGCTCATGCCTACCTGGTCGTTAGACAAAGCTTTGTCATTACTTCACTCGCGCAAGTAAAACCATGCGCCGGATTTTTATTCATTGTTAAAGAGGGCTGTGTTCCTTATGGCTTTGACGACAGGAAACAGAGTTTCTGAGCTGGCGGCGATGAGCAACGAACCTAACTGCCTCAGGTTTGGGAGACTGAACGAACACTTACAAATCGCTCCGTCTCCCACATTTATTGCAAAGAATAAACATGGTGATCATGTATTCTCAGAATTTACTGTCCCGGCTCTGAAATGCGGACATACTCATCACCTTTTATGCCCAGTACAGGCTTTAATTAAGTTGATGAGGGTAGCACGACCTCAACAACCAAGCTTCCTATGGGTCAACCAAATAGGTAATCACATCACAAGAAGGAAATTGGCTTCTTTACTTGTAGACATAATTAAAGAAAGTAATCCCAGCATAGTGGGCAGAGCCCATGACATAAGGAAGTGGGCCGTCTCCCTGAGATTTTTAAAAATTATTCAATTGACAACATAGCTAGCACAAAGTTGTGGGCTTCCAATCTTTCTTGACACGATACCTGTTGGTGGCTCTGGCTAAACCAAAACTGACTTGTGTGTCGTTACGGCAGCGGGTCTAGTAGTCAATGTGCTATTAATAATTAAGTTCTAATCTTGAAAGGTGAAAAGGAGGGGGGGGGGGGGGGGGGTGCTAGAAGCTCAAAGACCCCTAGAGCCCCTCCGCCGGATATTGTGATAAGATCACAAGCTGTGATACTTAATAAGTCGAGCTGGTTCTACAGCTCCAAGTTTTTCTTTTAATTTTGGAGATATCTATCATAGTTACAACTATACAGTATAGTATAAACAAAGTGTACAAACCTATATGAAATGTACAAATAGTTTTAAGGCCAGTATATAATCCAAAGAATTATGGGTCGGTATCTGTTGGAAAGGGAATGAGAATATGTCCCCAAACAACATTATGACGGACCGCAAAGTGCAGATCCAGTCACTTATAAGCAGATCTTCTTTGAAGTAATGCACTGCTTCTCCTTTTCTATTTTTATACATTGTTTGTAAACAATAAAAGACTTGAATTGTTCTACGGATTCTTTGTCTCTACCTACGGTAATTTGCTAGTGGTTTTGATATTGTCACGAATGTCCCCCTCCAGTCTCAAGATATCAGGCATATCGTCAATGATGGAGGGGCCACTAATAAATTATAGGTTTGATTCCCGGAGGGAAGAATGAAAACCTAATATTTAGTAGGGGCCCCGTAATCATTGACGATGTAGGGCCCTCCCATCCATCCCCTTCCCATTCGCTTGATGTCTTGAGGTTAAATCTTAATATGTCAATGAAGGAAGTATGGCGGCTCAGGGAGCAGCGTCAAGGAAGTCTGCACAAGAAATCCACGAGATGGAAAGCTGTAGTATAACAATTATTAAGTATATTTTTCTTTTTTCTTTTTTACAAAGGTTTTTTCGTAGTGAGTACCCAATCGTAAGACGATTCCATAAGAGAATAAGCGTTACCCTTATGAAGCGTACTCCGTTCTCCCCGTGGCGGTAGATTCAAACTGGCTACCGCGGGCGCTTGAATGGAGACTATTATACTAATAGGCATATCGTCAATGATTACGGGGCCCCTACTAAATATTAGGTTTTCATTCTTCCCTCCGGGAATCAAACCTATAATATGGGAGTTGAGTATCTATCGTGAAGTATTCTAAATAAGCTCAAAAGTAATGGTATGAACTCTGGAATTGTTTACTAAACAATAAGGTTAACCGCATTAAGATTTATATAGTTATCGTTCAAGTATGCGGGACGAGATGCGTCCAAGAAATATAAAAGGAGGCCGCGCGTAAATAAGTCTGGCAGGGTAAGTTCACAGGTCATCTGCTGGACTGAGGTGTGGAAAATAGTTAGTGCGGTTAATACGATATTTGTCTTGAATATGGGGGGATTGATTTACTTTCAGAAGTAGAAGGGAGCTGAATTGTTTTTACAATTAATTACGTATCTAGTTTATTGCGAGAAAATTATATTATGAACACATAATTACTTAACTGGTATATGCAATAATAATCTCATAGGTCTAGGAATTCAGATTTAATGATATAGATCTACTGACTCGGGATTAAATGTTGAATACAACCTAACCTGAATCAATTGATATTTTGACTACAGGAGGTAAAGGAATGCAGAATAAAATAGCGTGTACTAATAGTTATAATAATACTAATAGTAGAAAATGGCATACACGACGAAGTTGAAGTTGGATAGAAATACCTGATTAGGTATGAAGGAGTTCTGAACAAGTTAACAGATTCCTATAAGGAATACAGAACGAATTGGCGTTGTATTCGAGATGGTGAAATAATTAGATACAAAATCTATACAAAGCTAGAATTCATAGACGAGATGGATTGAAATTATCTATTTCATAACAGAATAAGAAAATAAGTTATTCAAAAATGAATAAGTTAATGCACAGGATCACAAAGCGAAAATTGGGTATTTGAAGTAATTAGATTCAAATTAAGATTTCTAATTAATAATAACTCTTTTTAAAGCAAGGAGAGCCTGAGTTTAATTAAATATGAAATTGAGCGTAGGTTCTAGGTAACCGTTGGATTTGAATAGGGAATAGATACACGATATATACTTCAACTTCGACTTGATACATACACAATAGAATGGACATATACAAGGAAAATCTGTGAGTATTCGGCTAGATATCAGTTAACACGAGTATATAACGTATGCGTATTATGATTTATAAGATAGTAGACACAAGTTAAACTTAGATCTTGGACACAGATATATTCAATAATTAAATATGGTTCTGAAGGATTAATACATAACGCAATAAATATCGATCTTTGGGCACAGATCTAAATAAGAATTAGCTCTGGAATACTCGCATATTTCACCTTACCTTCACATCAATAATCACAACGTAAGACACTTAGAGACACTTAGGGTAGGTTTTGGGAGGGTAGCAGTTCGAGTACAAGACTGGCCGACGTGGATCATAGATTCGGCTGGCTGGACGTCAACGGGAACTGCCTCTCACGAACAGGAATCCAAGGTCCTGGCATCAGATGGCAACAGCAGGTCCGACTGTAGTCTCGAGGGGGGAGGGGGAGGCAGCTTCTTTTTTTTTTATTTATTTATTTATTTTTTTTAAAGACCTCCGTCTACGTATTGTGAAAACACTGTTATCCTCCGGTAAATATGGGGGTGAGTGTGTGAAGTGAGAGACAGTGAATTGAATGATGGAGACATGTTTTTCATACTACGTGTTGCTAGCCCCAAATGCGCGAGCAACTGTGGCTTTCAACCATCCGACACATCTTTTATTTATGTACATCAAACATGTTAAATACAAATAAAGTTTATTTTTATACCCTACTGTGGAAAGACTACGGATACACCACTCCTGCCCGGGCCTCACACAATTTTTTTTGTTTTTTTTTTTTTTTCTATATTCCAACTACTCCCTCTCGGGCATAGGCTGAGAGCCTGTACATTCCACCGCCCAACACGGTGAAGCCCGTGAGGTCTTGTTCCAGTCTGGGGAGTGAGACATGCGAAGCATCCATCATGGCTCGAAGCAGCTCCATCTCTGAAGCGGCCGGTTGCTTCGCTCAAGTGCCTCACCGTCTCACCCTCCAGACTCAGACCCTCACTCTCAGAACGCCACCTATTGAGCAGTGAACTCACTAGGCATTGTCCCCCTGTAACATATTTTGAATATGGGAATATTCATACAGTGTTATTTAATCAGGGAACAACGAGGGTATTTTTTTGGCATTTCGGTGGGCTTTGTGGTAATGCACTGATACTAGGTACAGCACAAATTCAATCCCAATAATATCTTCCCATTGACATATCGGGATTTGAACCCGGGTCCATTGGATTACCAATCCAGTGGCATGACCACTCCACCACACCTCCCCAGTGGCATGGCCCAGTCATACTGAGCTCATGACGCTGGTGGCATTGCCCCGGAGGATAGCCATCCCGAGTCTTTGCTTGAGCCAGAGGGTTTCCCGGGGTTCTCCTGAAACTTCTCTGATTTTACGGCCTATTTTAGTTGTATACCATGTGCTTTTCAGCCGTGATGGTATTATTGCCATAGAAGGGCTTACTTTCTCTAAATTTCAGTGAGACTATGTTCGAGTTATTTTGTAGGTTTAACTTATAGTAACTCAATTTTAGGACATAGTGAATGGTTGTGATGTAATTTCCGAAGGTAAAACTTAGTCTAAAAATACATGGTGGTTATAGGGTTGTTATTTTAAGTATTTTATTTAATACCCTCGTGGTGGTTACGAGATCTAGGTCAGAGATAATTGTAACTTTAGTGATTCTACAATAATCAGGGGTTATTCTTGTTTAACTAAATATCTCTGTGAGTTTCTGTTCCCCGGATTACTTATAATTATCCGGAACGGTACTACAAGGGAGGTCCTAGTATCCCCACTTGTTTCGATAACATTCCGGTCTCTGATGTTTAATTTGCATAAACATTTGTTCGTTATACTGTAAGTCTGGCTGCTGGTCGAATGAAGGCTGGTGATAGGTCGAGGTGGTTTGAAAGCTTGCTGGTGATTGGTCCAGTTCTCCCGTCCTTAGTCTGGGAGACTGACCTAAATTCCTGGTTCTTAGACAATGGGAATGACTCAGGGAGCACTCCTCTGTTCCGTTTTCCTTTAGAGTATGGGAAACTTGTGTATGTTCCCATTTCTCTTGTTGGCTGCTTCTCCTGTCTTTTCTATTTTCTTGTATGGTAGCAATCCTACATGCCTTTCTCAAACCCCGTTACTTCACCATATATATATATATATGTTTTTGTTTTTTGTCTATGTAAGTGAGGGAGACAAAAGGCAGAACTGCCTGTAACGAGGGCTGTAAAGTCAGTAAAAGTAGGTTAGCCTAAACTAAACAAGATGCGGAAATATACTTGAGCCGACCAGAGCAAGTAAGATATCTCTATTGGTCTAAGTAGTAGAGTGACTGCCTCATAGCCCAAGGGTCCCAGGTTCAACTAGCGCCCAGGGCATATTTTCGGGAGGCTATTCTCGCATAAAACGAAGTTTAGGTGTGTTGGGAAAATTGTCAAGATGTTTGAAAGTAAGATCGGAGCTCCATAACTCCTCTTCCGGGTATGGTGTAAAAACCTATTCCTACAGGACAAGGAAAGGGATAGGAGAGAACAGGGAGAGTTGTGAGACTCGCAAACAAGGCTGTGATGGTTGTGGAATGGAGTTGCCAGGCTCTCCCGCGAGTTGCTAGCTGGGCCGTTAATGTGCGTGTGTAGCACAAGGTGCGTATGTCGTACCACTCAGTGGGCTGACTCACCTCTCCTGACCATCTCTCTAACGGACTCACGGTCGTTTCGGCTCAGGCTTGTTCCTCTCTGTTCGTTCAAATTATGTATGGTATGGGGGCGGTGGAAACGACAGAGGCAGAAACGAGAAAATTAGAAACGATACAAAATAAAATCGGAAGGACAGGATTACGGGTGAATAAATACGTAGCACAGGAAGTAATCAGGACAGGTAACAGAGATAAGTTTATGGTCGGAGGAGCCCAAAGGAGAGAAAAGATTGACAGTATAAGAACAAGGGTTAGAATTCAGAAATAAGTCAAGAATGTTGGGCCGATCTCCGAAGCGATCCGGGATACTGGTAGGTTGCTGGACCAGCTGCACTAGGTCATTTAGGATAGATAAAGACATATATACTATATATATACGGTATATATATATATATATATATAAATATATATACAGTCATATATATATATATATATATATATATATATATATATATATATATATATATATATATATATATATATATATTTATATATATACAGGGTGTCCCAGGAGGAAAGGGCATAACTTTGGGAAGTGATAGAACAAAATATTCGAAGCCTAAAATGTTCTATAAGAAGTATTCCAAATCTCAACCGGTATAGAGATATTGCATGTTGAAAATTGTATTTTCTTCAGTAATTCCCCATAAGGCCGGCTTAGCTGTCCTAGTCCTTACCACACCTCCATCTTTTAGCTATTATTTTACCATGTTATTATAAATATACTATAATTCTGTAAGTTGCAAACTGTTCATAGACATATTAGCTCACTTTGGACCTGTTGGAAACTATTTGACGTGAAAGAGTTCATTACAGTGATGCGGGGGAGGACACTAAATTAAACCTTCAATATCTGTTTAACAGTTGAGATTTGGAATTTTTGTTATGGAACATTTTATGCTTAGAATATCTTGTTTTATCATTTCCCAAAGTTATGCCCTTTCCTCGGACACCCTGTATATAATATATATGTATATATATATATATATATATATATATATATATATATATATATATATATATATATATATTCTGACATACGGAGCCCTGTATGTGTTTATTTAAGAGTTAGAGTTAAGAGTTGAAGGAGTGCCGAATTACCCGGGCGGCGAAGCAGACCAGCGAGCGTGGGAACTAGCTCGTCTGCATACCAGCAAACAAGCCTTCACACCTGCGTGCGTCATATGGGGGGGGAAATTTGATGGGTGATTGACGTCATTACACAACCTGGCCCCTCCTTTCAGACCCTGCAAACTACTTCGATGACCCGACGCTATGACGATCATCGATGCCATTGGACCACGCATCTGCTACGCAACTAGAGGAGCTGTGATTGGGGCGCGCACCATCCCCGCCTCCTGATTCGTTCCAACACCATCATTGCACAGTATATAAGACCCGAGTTGTGGGCATTCAAATCAGTCACATTTGGAGTTGGGAAGGTGAACAATTAGCAGCTGGAGGAAGACCGGGGTGAAGTATTATAATGGGATTGTGACTGTCAGTCAGATTATATAAGTGTGTGTTAAGTGTGTTCGGTGTAAACACTTATGTTGGTTAGTGAGATATGTGATTGGGAGTTAACGTTAACGCTACTATTATGTACTTAACTATTTTAGTTGACTGACTTGTGGACTAAAGCAACTCTTTAAGTAATTGGGTTATGATAAAAGTAATATTATTGTTTTATATTAATACTTACGAGTTCTTTAATTTTTCTTTTAATTAACCCGGGAACTGCCGGGAGACTCTTAAGAGTTCCCCGGCGGACTGCGGGAAGACTCTTAAGAGTAAGGCTTTTAAAAAATCCATTTAAAACACCCCAAAACAAATTTTTCTTTTGCCCCTGGGCCATGCCAAATATCACTCCTCCACTCCTTCCCCACTTTCCTCACCTCCTTCAGTTATCACCTATTTTCCCTGTTATTCCCTTATTCTGTGGTCTATTTTCGTGCTAACATTACCGAGTTGCAAGCAGGGTATTGTCATCACTGTTACCAAGCGAGTGCAAGAGAGAGAGAGAGAGAGAGTATCGATCGACAGACTCTCTCCAGACGTGGGGAAAAGTGGAGGGGAGGGAGGTTGCCTCAGCCATACATTATGTAACTCCCGGCCTGTATCGCCGATTTTGACCATCCAAACACTGTTTCCACTTGTTTTATTGTTGTAACAGGTTAATACCTTTATAATCAACCTATGATAGGCGCATATGGATAAGTATTAATGCTATTTATGGTAAAATAATGATGTTAGTGATGGGAACAGCTCAAATATGTGTGCACAGGAGTGTGGTGTCTCATACCCCCCATGTGCACGTCTTAGGTTAAGCTTAACATTGCTGGTAAGAACAAGAACGGTAACACTATTGTCTCCTATTAGTAATATCGCCTTAGAGTAACAGGGCTGTTTTAATGTTACTTCTAGTGATTTCCTAAGCTGAAGAAAATTCTTTTAGCTTCAAATTATTATTTTTGCTTTTCATATTATTTGAGTGAGACCTGAATCGAATTTATGAAGCGATCCTGTAACTTAATTTAATCATAATCAAACCTCAATGTTACGTGGTTAAGAAATACATTTATCTAATTATTAAATATATATCTAACTTTTTATGTGACTTTGATATTAATCCTGATAATAATAATATAATACTATTAATGTAAGACAAGAACCAAGAATAATAACTACATTAAATATAAATAAAAGGACATGATATAAGAAAACTATCTATTCATTTAAAAAAGGTAAGAGACAGAAATATTCTTACCTTAATATTTATCTTTCAAGACTTGATATATAATTAATAGTCCTTCTTTAGATATAACTTATTCGGTTCATAACCATAGCCTACTAAGCTTCGGTTAAATAATAATTCTTTATAAATACTACATGACTTTAATTAGTTTCAGTATTTTTTCATAGTTAAAGAGTATCAGTCAATAAAGGATACCAAGTCCTAAGATCCAAAAGGAAAGGAAGCAACAACAGGAAATAATTTTTATTAAATTTTACTTTTGTTTTGCCTTCAGCTGACTGATACCTTATTATATATCTGTGCTATCTAGATTCATCAAGTTAACCACTTGAGGATCAAGATACGTAACAGAAGAGTGGCGACCTTGCCAGGATTCGTTTCATACAGTTTCACTCAGTTTCATTACCGTTTCACTACTTAAAAATCAAACATTAATCATGCCTGATATTAAATGATGAAGATGCTCGGGTTTTCATAGAATCAGAACCCACAGCCCCTGATATTGACCGTCTGTCAAAATCCGAACTGAAAGTGCTTGCCTCACATCTCCAGTTAACTGTCTCAAACATGTCCAAAGTAGAGGTGGCAGACCATAAAATCCCACCTGTTCCCTGTAGAAGGCGGGGAGGGTGACGGAGCAGTTGGTGGGATCCCGAGTAAAACTAGCCAACTTGATGAACAATTGCCACCTGGTTTTACCGTTGATCAAGTATTCGAACTAGAACTAGCCAGAATGAAGACCGAACAAGCCAGAATAAATGCCGAACAAGCCAGAGCAAATGCCGAACAAGCCAGAGCAACGACCGAACAATATCAATGTCAATATCGTATAGCTCAACTAAATGTCAATACAAATGCTCCCTTAATTGCTCCCCCTCTGGGATTGACTATGACCAGTGTCATTCCACCTTTGTTACGATCCAGGTTCTCAAAGACACAGGGCTCTTCAACATTGGACTAGATAATGGCAAAATGCAACAACGGTAACACTAGATCCAACCCCTGCCTTAACCCTTATTTAGCGGCGAGCAACATAAGTCGAGTTAAATAAAGCTGGACTATGTGGCGGCGCTCGACAAAACTCGAGTGGCAATTTCAGCACGTAATGTGGCTGAGAGAGAGAGACAAGTGGTGGCAGGAGACTAGCGAGCGTATGACTGCTCCAGACCACCGCGGCGAACCTACTGACACAAATCTCAGCTCCCTCCTCCCTCTCTCACTCGCTACATACTCAATTATGTACTGAAAGTACCGAATTACCTGCTTTTTTCACTCGCGTTGCATGGTTTATTGCAGAAACTATCCATCATACAAGGATCGTTATGGTGTCCATTCGAAAGCTCTGTTTATGCCCTTTCAGGGATAGGTACTTGTTTTAAACGGTTCTGGGTCTTATTTAGGCATGAAAATGATCACGTAAACAGCCCTATTTTGGCTAAAAACACCCCGCTGTGCGGTACACATAAATAAACCGCATAGGCCGCTCGTAAGGTGTTAAACACTGGAAAACAAAACACCATTACCGCCCTGAGTCGTGCCTGGACAACGAGGTATCCTATGACTCGGTAACTGGTGCACACACACTAGGCTGACGCTCGATGAAACAGCCTATTCTCAAACAGTAAAATATTACTCGATTAGGTTACACAAAGAAAAGATAGTTAACGTGATTAATTAACGTTACGGTAGATACTCAAATAACTGGCACTCCTGTATTAAAGAAAGTGCAATGCTAGTCCTGCAACATCAACTGGAAACTTCTGAAATAAGTCTGATGCTGGGAAGATGTTCGTAAAGAATCTTGAACAATTATAATGCAGAATACGGGTCACAATAAATGCAAGGACATATAGTAATAATAGGCAGGCGAATAATAAAGACTGCGCAAAGGTAGTAATGCTCGACAACTAAAGAAATGCTTCGTGACACAACGCAACAGCCTACTAGGGTTGTGCAACTCAACAACAACCTCGGCTCAAAAGTGCAGTGAATAATAATGTGGCATACATATAATAATGGGGTTTATCTCTAACCAGTGTCTGCTCAGTTAATAAAGTCTAGCTGGGGTATCAAGGCAGGGCAACAATGGGCGAGCATGCGGCTCGTAGCCTAACGTTGTCCGAAGGTGGTATAATGAAGATTACGTTATATGACTGGGATGCTCTCTTGATAAATCTAGGTCTCTAGTACCTAGTTCTATCCTGGCGATCCCTCAGAAGTCAACACAAAGAGGCAGCACTATGTTGTGAGGGATAGGCTATGGCCCTCTCACACCACAGTGCTGTGCTCGCAAAGTAAACCCACCCGAAGACAACCTAGGCTCTCACAGTACCTGTCGATGTCGTGCAGGGCTTAGCTAACACTGCACACATCGGAGACAACGACACAGTAACCTTACCCCTAGTCTAGCTTTAAATAACTAAGCAGAATCACTCAACACCCTGCCAGGGAGACATATACCGGTCTACAACCTTCCCGAGAGAGGACACACACGGAAAAGTCCGTCTCTCCAAACCTCATTAAAGCCTAATACATAGAAATATCTGAGAGCTTCGCGTACAATACGACTGGCCGACGGTGAACGTCTATGCTGAAACCAGAAGGGATGTTGAGTTTAATAAAGATTAGAGAATGAGAAAGGAGAAGTCGAGAGAGAGAAATAGTATGCAAAGTGGCGAGTATGGGGGACAGAATTACAAAGGATGTAGACGATACGCGTGTCAGGCCAGCTCTGAGCTTGGTAAAAAACATGAGGCCGCGACGGGAAGGGACTAGTTGACCACCCGGCCGCCAACGCCGTCAGCGCCCAAGCGGGCCGCGTGATAGCTCGCCCCACTGCCAGGTGTACCCCGTCACCCTCTCTCGCTCGCCTCTCACACAAGCAACATTTATATTATAGCGAATTTAAAATACAAGGCGCGGTCACAGACCAAAACAAAGACCATTTCTAGACTGTCTGTGGCAACACGACCCTAATGAAATAAAGCAGATCATTCTAGGACAACTGTAGCCTATCCCCCCATCCTGGCGAGCGCTAGCGAGCCGCAATGCCCCACGCAACCATTCTGCTAACGCCGGGAGGCGCCCCCAAGATATGGGGCACTCAACCATGAGCCCATATCTGAACAGGCAGAATGTCGCTAGAATCTGCCACTCCTAACCACTCTGCCACTCATGGAATGCAAGCTCAGTCTCCTCAAAAAAAAATACAACAACATTTTATATATAAAAAAATCTTATCACCCTTCCCAAACATAATACATTAATTCATAATATTGTGCTCCCAGAGCGAGCTTTAAGAAGCACAGCCTACTGAGAGAAAATCATCTGCACTCAGTACTCAGCTACAATATTATCTTAAAATTAATTATTAAAAAGAAAGAGTTTTTATTTAATTTTTCATATTTTATTAAATATATATTATATTTTATTTGTTGTTTTTGGCGGCTACTATTGATGTAGCCTAATTTTCTTCTAATCAAAGCCAACAACTCCTGCCCTGCGACCCTACGCTGATGCTACACACGCGAGCCAACAAGCACCAGCGCAAAAATACACCGCGAGCCAAGACAGGAGGCTATACCAACATACTGTGGTAGCCTACCCCGGATCCTCCACCCACGACAGACACTGACTGAACAGCGAGGGTTCTCCTGCAAACAAAGCCAAAACATTATCAGTGCCCCGAGCATGCCACACATCCAACTTGCGTTCCGGCAGCACAACAACACCTGACACTGACAAACTGCCCAGCTCATCGCAAAACTGGCACTTCTCTTCGCTCTTCCCGGCAACGGGGCCTGCCAATAACCCTTCACTAGTTCTACCTTCGTGATGAGCGAGGCAGCCCCGAAGCGGTCTATGGTGTCGTCAACTCTGGGTAATGGATAGGCGTCTGTCAGGGATAATGCTTCCACACTCTTGCAATCAACACACACACGGACTCTGCCACCAAACTCGGGTTGCAAAGCCACTGGCAACGACCACTCACGACATTCCTCATCCCTCAGACCCCCTCTCCACACGCCGTCCAGCTCCGCCTTCACAACAGGCTGTCGAGCAGGATTCACACGGCAGGGAACCAACTCGAGCCTTGCACTGTCTCCAGCCTCCATGTCGGATTCTACCCCGTACATCAGGCCTGGAGAAGCAACAAACATGCGGACGGACTGCCACAGCCTAGCAAACAACTCCTCCCGTCGCTCAGGAACAAGAGGCTGCAACCCATCTCGCAGAACAACATGCCCAGTGCCCTCCCACATCTCCTTCACCATGTGGAGAGGAGCCCTCACCTGATGCACGAAAACAAGCTCATTCGGACTGAAACAGAGACTCTCTCCAGGTACTTCTCTTGCCGCGAACAAAACATACGGCAGACCAAGGTCCCAATCCTTTCCGTTCTCTGCACAATAACATCGAAGCATGCTTTTCAGCGTGGCGTGCCACCTCTCCAACACCCCTTGACTCTCCGGGTGATACGCAGAAGAGACGACAGTGCTGATGCCATGCTGAATCAAAGTTTGTTTGAACAGATTAGATGTAACACTAGAACCTTGGTCCGATTGCACCTCTTGCGGGTAACCATACCGCGAGCAATACAAGAGCAGGTTCCGGACAACAGTTTTCGCCGTGCCATTTTTCATTGGATATGCATCAGGATAACGAGTGGCCACATCCATGATAGTTACTAGAAATTTATTACCGGCACTAGTAGGGGGTAGGGGTCCGACCATATCAATGATGACCTTACTGAAGGGCGGTCCACTGACAGGAATGGGGTGCAACGGGGCTCTCGGAATTGTTTGGTTAGGTTTTCCAACCCTCTGGCACGTATGACACCTTGCTATCCAGGTTACCACCTGCCCCTTCAACCCCGGCCATCAATTTTTGTTTTCTAAAGCCGCCACCGTTTTTCTCACCCCTAGATGTCCTGCCAGTGGTATGTCATGCGCCAACCTCAGTAGGCTATCCCTGCACTCCCGTGGCACCACCAACTGGTCCACTACTCCGGACCCCTCTTGCCAACTACGTTTAGGGTCTTGAAAACGCCTATAGAGGATGCCTTCTAAATAAAACAAATCTCCTGGCTGTGCATCGCCGTCCTCGTCGAGCTCTACAGCTCCATTAGCACACGTTTGGAGCTCAGGGTCCTCTAGTTGCAACCGACGTATATCTGAGGGTGCCAAGCGATCTAACTGCTCCCGGAGCAATGCATGACCTTCCCCGATACTGGGCTGCTCCCTCTGTCTCTCTCGATGTACATAACGTTGCTGTCGTGGAGACTCGTCATGCCCAGCCTCGTCACTCTCGATGACAGGCCCAGGGGCTACTCCAGAATTAAGTAATGGTGCTAATACTGAATCACCCAGGAGAGCCGCCGAGTCAAAACTCTTAAAACCAACTCCAGCTTTAGCCTCCTCCTGTTGATCGTTCCTCCGCTGGTCTGAAGACGGAGGACTAGGCTGTGACACTTTAGCTGCCCGAGCTCGGGTGACAACACACGCCATGGGTTGTGTCTGGCACCGCTCGACCCACTCTTGCTCTTCCCTACTCACGTCGGCCGGCCTCTCGGCAACGACTAAGGGTAGAACCTCAGAAGCGGGCATTGCAAAGTCGTTGCCGAGAAGAAGGTCGACGCCCTCCACTGGCAGTTTCTCCACAATCCCGACATCCAATTCACGTGCCACACCATCCACCTCCAACTCCAACCGCACCAGCGGGTATGACCGAGTTGCATTAATACCCTGCACCACCACCACCCGAGCCGCGTTTATAGGGTAGCCAGTCAAGTTTTTCATCAGAGTCTGGGAAGCACCTGTATCACGCAAGACCTCTACTCCATGCTTGCGCCCCGCCCACATCACGCAACCCCGCCCTCTATGGTCGCAAAAAACATCCTGAGCAGGGTTCGAGCCTCCCAGGTGCTTCTGCATTGGCTGTGCCTCAGCCTCTGACGAACTGCCCCGGGCAAACTCAGATGACTTCGGAGACACACCAATGTTGCAGGCCAAAGACACAGATGCTGTAGGTGGTTTGCTAGGACAGACTCTTGCAAAGTGCCCCTTTTGATGACAATGATAACACTCCAACTCCCCTTTGGGCTTCCCTTGGTACTGGGAAGGGCCCGGCCCCTTCTTAAATGGGACGGTGCTAGTCTTGTGGTCAGTCTTGGTATCATGGCTCTTGTACTTGTTTTCATAAGGTATATCACTAACTCGGGGGGGTGGGGCGTCACGCCCCTTGTTACCTGCCTCACTACGCTGGGCAAACCCGCACCCACGAATTAGTGATAGCCGGAGGTCAGCCATCTCAGCTGCCTCCTGTAGAGTTTTTGGTTGCTTTTCTTTAAGGTTTAACGTCAGGTCGCCGCCCGTGCATTTGAAAAACTGCTCTAAAAGCACCAACTGTTTAATGTCGTCAAACGTAGTAGCTTTCTCCGACCTCAGCCAATTCCCAAAAGCATCGGACAGCTCCCGGGCATGCTCCAAAAAAGGTGCTCTCCCGACCCTTGGTAACACCCCGGAACTTCAACCTGTACGTCTCTGGTTGTAGTTCGTATGCTCTCAGGACAGCCTCCTTGAGTTTCTCATAGATAATACACAACTCTATAGGCAACGCATCGTAGGCTTTAAGACCCTTGCCTATTAATCTAGAGGATACAAGTGCTGCCCATTTATTCTCTGGCCACTGGTGTTCCTGGCACTTCTTCTCAAAGCGTGCGAAAAATTCTGTAACACCACTCTCATCAAACACCAGAACCAGTTTCAATAAGTGCGAGAGAGACTGCTCATGAACACGGTTACCAGCCCCAAGTCGCTGTCCCGTTGTCTCTACTCGCGACTTCTCTACGTCCATGTCGGCACAGTACCTAGTCGACTCAGCTTGGATTTTTGCTAGCTCTATTTGCTGCTCACCTGCCCTTTGTTGCTGCTGAATCTTAGCTAATTCGAGCTGAAACAATAATTCTGGAGTTAACCCTGGAGGAGGTGAAGGTGCTACAATGTTTGAAATTACCGGTGGTCCCCCCAGGGGCAACCCACCCTGCCAGTCACCACCCAACTGTGGACGCGTACTCGGGGTCGGCAAACTACTGGGATGGCTGGGAGTCGAGTGTAGGGGAAGCATGGCCGAAGGGCTCTGAACACTCAACCCCTCTCGCTCACCAGTCACCCTGCCCAGTACACACGTTATCAAGTTATCCTTGGTCATGCTGCTAGTAACCGCATGACCGATAGCTGTGGCCAGGCATTGAAGACCGTACCGATCCATACCCTCCAACCGCTCGGCAGTTACAGGCCATTGCAAAAATATCCTAGCATCCTCCTCACAGTTCACCCGATTAACCCTTTCATCATGCTGCTGTCCCTCAGTTTCGACATTACGTACTGTGTCTCCATTCTCCTCTGACCCGGTATAAGACATGATGCTCACAAAAATTTCTCACCACAATATTCAGAAAAGAAGTACCCCAAACTCTTATGTAGCACTATTCACTTGTCAAAAATGTCTGAAGACTCTCAAGTGCTATACTACTTTGCCAAAAAAAAATAACGTGCCCACTATATTCCTCAATAAAACAAATAACCACAACAATCCTGCAATTATCTCTTAGTTCACAAGATCCTGAGCTAGGTCGCCATTTGTTACGATCCAGGTTCTCAAAGACACAGGGCTCTTCAACATTGGACTAGATAATGGCAAAATGCAACAACGGTAACACTAGATCCAACCCCTGCCTTAAACACTGGAAAACAAAACACCATTACCGCCCTGAGTCGTGCCTGGACAACGAGGTATCCTATGACTCGGTAACTGGTGCACACACACTAGGCTGACGCTCGATGAAACAGCCTATTCTCAAACAGTAAAATATTACTCGATTAGGTTACACAAAGAAAAGATAGTTAACGTGATTAATTAACGTTACGGTAGATACTCAAATAACTGGCACTCCTGTATTAAAGAAAGTGCAATGCTAGTCCTGCAACATCAACTGGAAACTTCTGAAATAAGTCTGATGCTGGGAAGATGTTCGTAAAGAATCTTGAACAATTATAATGCAGAATACGGGTCACAATAAATGCTAGGACATATAGTAATAATAGGCAGGCGAATAATAAAGACTGTGCAAAGGTAGTAATGCTCGACAACTAAAGAAATGCTCGTGACACAACGCAACAGCCTACTAGGGTTGTGTAACTCAACAACAACCTCGGCTCAAAAGTGCAGTGAATAATAATGTGGCATACATATAATAATGGAGCTTATCTCTAACCAGTGTCTGCTCAGTTAATAAAGTCTAGCTGGGGTATCAAGGCAGGGCAACAATGGGCGAGCATGCGGCTCGTAGCCTAACGTTGTCCGAAGGTGGTATAATGAAGATTACGTTATATGACGGAGATGCTCTCTTGATAAATCTAGGTCTCTAGTACCTAGTTCTATCCTGGCGATCCCTCAGAAGTCAACGCAAAGAGGCAGCACTATGTTGTGAGGGATAGGCTATGGCCCTCTCACACCACAGTGCTGTGCTCGCAAAGTAAACCCACCCGAAGACAACCTAGGCTCCCACAGTACCTGTCGATGTCGTGCAGGGCTTAGCTAACACTGCACACATCGGAGACAACGACACAGTAACCTTACCCCTAGTCTAGCTTTAAATAACTAAGCAGAATCACTCAACACCCTGCCAGGGAGACATATACCGGTCTACAACCTTCCTGAGAGAGGACACACACGGAAAAGTCCGTCTCTCCAAACCTCATTAAAGCCTAATACATAGAAATATCTGAGAGCTTCGCGTACAATACGACTGGCCGACGGTGAACGTCTATGCTGAAACCAGAAGGGATGTTGAGTTTAATAAAGATTAGAGAATGAGAAAGGAGAAGTCGAGAGAGAGAAATAGTATGCAAAGTGGCGAGTATGGGGGACAGAATTACAAAGGATGTAGACGATACGCGTGTCAGGCCAGCTCTGAGCTTGGTAAAAAACATGAGGCCGCGACGGGAAGGGACTAGTTGACCACCCGGCCGCCAACGCCGTCAGCGCCCAAGCGGGCCGCGTGATAGCTCGCCCCACTGCCAGGTGTACCCCGTCACCCTCTCTCGCTCGCCTCTCACACAAGCAACATTTATATTATAGCGAATATAAAATACAAGGCGCGGTCACAGACCAAAACAAAGACCATTTCTAGACTGTCTGTGGCAACACGACCCTAATGAAATAAAGCAGATCATTCTAGGACAACTGTAGCCTATCCCCCCATCCTGGCGAGCGCTAGCGAGCTGCAATGCCCCACGCAACCATTCTGCTAACGCCGGGAGGCGTCATACCTTTCACTGAGGATAATGTGTAGGATTTCTTTGTTTTGTTTGAGGAAGTTGCTGGAGGTATGAGGTGGACAAGAGATCAATGGCCTTTTATGTTACAAACCGTTTTGACAGGGCAGGCTCGAGCCACGTATTTGTCAGAAGTAGCAGAGGTTAGGCAGGATTATGACAATCTCAAAGAAGCTATCCTAAAAACCTATCAATTACAGCCTGAGGCTTACAGGCAATCTTTCCGTAAAAACCAGAAGAAAGTAGAAGAAACCCATAAGGTATTTGCCAGGACCATGACTAAAACTTTCAATCATTGGATCAAGAGTAAGAAAGTCACAAGCTACAACGATCTGAAGGAGTTCGTCCTGTTAGAAAATTTCCTATGAAAAATTGATTCTTCTGTAGCCTATCATTTGAGGGGGAAAAAGGTAGATTGTCTTGCCGACGCCGCTGACATGGCTGACACATACGTGCTCAACAACAAATTTCGTGGAAAGAAGCCCTACGATAATTCTAGTTCTAATTCTAAGTATCCCAATCACAAATCTGACAGACCCAGTCACAAGCCTGTAACGTCTTCCCCAGCTAGCCAAAATAGAATTGTTCCCCCAACTAAAAATGCGACTCAGGGCAATGGTAACAGAGGTGGGGCCCAAAGTAATAGTAATGCTCAAAGAGGGAACGTTCCCGTATCCCCTAAAGTATGTACTTTTTGTGGCAAGTGAGGCCACCTAGCTTATCAGTGCTGGGCCAAGGAGAGAACCGAGAGATCGGGGCAGACAGTTGCCGCCGTATCTCAAACTCCATAGTGTGCCTTTAATGCAGGACTCCCGACAGAAGGAGTACCTAGCACCAAAAGTTCCTTTAACCTGACAAGCGCGATATAGACCTAGGGGCTAGGGTAGTTATTTGTGCATTTCTAGCCTTGGATTCTGACAGAATTCGTTATATTTACAATATAGAGCATTATTTGTTTTCGGTATGCTTTTATTTTACATATATGATGTATATATGAACCTTCAGGAGTGCTAAAATAAGTTGGAAAAGCATTTGGGTGGTGAAAAACGAAGATATTGGCCACCCGGTCATAATCTCAGGCGAGAGAGAGCCACAGGCAACCCTCCCCTCTCACTGTCTGTGAGTCAACTGAGGCGAGCGGGGTGGTGTGTGCCGGTGTCTGGGTGTTACATAACGATCTTTTATGCAACCCACTTGTGCTACATTATCGCGGGAGAGAAAAATAACCGATAAATGATGATAATAAGAGGAAAAATTAGGTGATAATTGAGGAGGGGAGGGAGGGGGGAATAAGGTGGGGAAAGAGGGGAGGGGGGGGGTTGAGAAACACATGGATGAGTACTAGAGGGGAATTATCTCACCTAGAGACAAATTCCTTTGTTTTGATAGGCCCTTTTTTTTTTTTGAAGGCTTTTTTTATGGTCTCTTCCGTGAGGCCTATCGCGTTCCTTATAGGAAGCCTTCCGTGAGGCCTATCGCGCTTGCCGGGTTAATACAGGACTCCCAACAGAAGGAGTACCTAGCAGCTAACATAAACCATCTAGACAGGGGTGTAGTAGCATGCGTGGTGCAACCCACTAGGGTTAAGCCAATAATAATTTCTCCATCAGTGCAGGACAGTTACCGTCCCTTTATTTCATCTGGCAACGTGAGATTGAATGGTTGCATGCATGAGGTAAAAATTCTGAGAGACACAGGTTCTACTAGCACCCTCATGGTGAATCAAAGGAGTACAAAGGAATACAAAGGAGTACAAAGGAAATCAAGCAACAACAGATCTAGTGACCCTTCTAGGCTGCTTGTCCTCCAAAACACTGACGATCAAGTGTCCAAACAGTGGTTTAGAGTGGGAAAGGGAACATTGGAAAGGGAACTACTGCCCTAGAACTAATGTCCGTGGCAGGATTAGGAAGTTAGTAGGGGACAGATGGGTTAGTAACTGAGGGGGGATAAAATAAAATTATTCATTTACAAACGCAGTCAGTCGCGGGTTTGATGCGAGATATTTGTCTAAGCGGAGTTTAAATGAATCAACAGTGCTGCAGCCTATAACGTCTCTAATCCTTACACTGAGTGCCCACCTGGCGAACCAGTTATAATGAGAGGTACTGGAGGCCAATTTTATGCATACTTGGTAAAAGGCGAAATTGAATGTGAGTTACTACAGGGTGAGGCCACCATAGCTTTGTGTAGGTCCCAAGATATCCCTGTGCCCGGGGTAACACTCCTTTTGGGGAATGATGTAGCAGGTGAGAAGGTCCGACCAGACCCCATTTTGTCACTTTCCCCTGTTAACGAGCCACTAACCAGTGAGCTCGAAAAGGAGATGCCAACAGTTTTCCCTGTGTGTGCTGTCACACATTCAATGTCTCAAGTAGCAGTTCCCTCAGACAGAAATGTACCGATTGTAAGAGTTGATGAAAGGGATGATGAGAGTGTGAATGACGCTCCAACTGTGCCTGATGATGTGACTGAGGTGGATTTATCTGACACCTTTATGGCTCATCTTGACCCTAACGATGACCATGAAACCCCTCCAAATTGTCCTAGTGGCCTGGTAGAGCTACAGAAAGATGATAGAGAATGCAAGGAGTTAGCTGCCAGGGCCGTGAGTGAAGAGGAATGTGAGAAGGAGGGTGGTGAATGTTTCTACCTCAAAGGAGGAGTATTGTGGTGTAGATGGAGACAGCCACACAGACCAATCGATGACGGGGCCTGGGACGTCCATCAAGTAGTAGTCCCCAAACCTTGTCGTAGAGATATCTTGGAAATGGCACATTGTATACCATTGGCAGGACACCTAGGTGTGAGAAAAACTCTAGACAGAATCAGAGCCCACTTTCACTGGCCAGGAATGCGTGCAGAAGTAGTGGAGTTTTGTAGAGTGTGTCACACCTGCCAGATGACAGGAAAACCCAATCAGAAGGTGCCTGTACATCCTCTGGTGCCCTTGCCCGTCTTCGAGAATCCTTTTACTCGGGTGGTAGTGGACATTGTAGGCCCATTGCCTAAGACTTCCCAAGGTAACATTTATTTATTAACGATTATGGACATGGCAACTCGCTACCCAGAGGCTATACCCTTAAGGACTACCTCTGCTCCAACTGTCATCAAGGAACTGCTCAAATTCTTCACCAGAATGGGTTTCCCCCATGAGGTGCAAAGTGATCAAGGAACTAATTTTACCTCAAATATTTTTCAGCAGTCCCTGAAGGAGTTGGGTATCGAGCATGTGAAGTCGAGCACCTACCACCCAGAGAGTCAAGGGGTTCTCGAACGGTATCATCAAACTTTGAAAGCCATGTTACGTAAATATTGTACAGAGACCGGAGTTGAGTGGGATAAGGGGGTACCTTTTCTTTTATTTGCTACTCGTGAGGTTCCAACAGAATCGGTCACCAGGTAAGAGGTCCTTTGCAACTATTGCAGGATAGCCTAGTTGGCCAGGAGGGGAACCAAAACCTCCTCAAGTATGTTTCAGATTTCAAAACCCGGCTGAGATCCTCATGTGAGTTTGCAGCTCAAAACTTGACAGTGGCTAAAAGCTCCATGAAGAACTGGTATGACAGAAAAGCCCGTGAGAGGGAGTTTCAGCCCAGTGATGAGGTTTTGGTCCTGCTCCCCTTTTTTGGCCAACCTTTATCTGCCAAGTTCAGGGGCCCATATAAGATCATTCAGAGGGTGAGCATTACCGATTATCTAGTAACTACCACAGACAGGAGAAAGCCCACGCAAGTATTCCATATAAATATGTTGAAACCCTACCATAGGTCCCCTGATTCCTCTCCTCCAGATTCTCCCACTGTGGCAGTGAATGTCAGGACCTGTGGACAGCCTGGTGCGGACGAAGTCTTCAGTTCTCTTACTGACGCGCAACAGACTGTTCCAGAGCCTGAAGGTATCCATGCAGACTTTGACTTGTCATGTAGCCTATCCAACTTTAAGTATAACTCAGTAGCTTGGGGGGAATTACCATCTAAACTATGTCATCTTCCCTCTGATCAAGCGAACCAACTAATCTCTGTTTTATCTCAGTCTCCCAGTGTGTTCCGTGATACTCCAGGGCTCACTTCTTTGGCCGTGCACGACATCGACGTAGGGGATGCAACACCCATTAAACTATCCCCCTACCGTGTCTCACCACAACGCAGGAGTATACTGCAGGTTGAGCTTGACTTCATGTTGTCAAATGAGCTGATCACTAGGGCCTTAAGCCAGTGGAGTAGTCCGGTCATACTTGTGCCAAAGCCAGACGGGAGCCATAGGTTATGTATGGACTATAGGCAAGTTAATGCTGTCACAAAGAACGATACCTACCCACTGCCACGGATCAACGACTGCATTGACCAGATTGGTACAGCCACCTATATCAGCAAGATTGACTTAATGAAGGGATATTGGCAAGTAGCTCTCACCCCTAGAGCGAGGGAAATATCATGCTTTGTAGTCAATAATCAAGCCTTCTGCTGTAACGTAATACCCTACAGCTTGAAAAACGCTCCAGCTACATTCCAGCGCCTCATGAATTTGGTGACTGAAGGGGTACCTGGATGCGTTGTCTACATCGATGATATTCTTATCTTTTCACAGTCGTGGGAGGAGCATCTTTACCAATTTAGATTGCTGTTCTTAAATCTTGCTGATGCCAATCTGGTGGTAAATCTTAAGAAATGCACCTTTGTAAAGAGTACGGTCCAGTATCTGGGATATACGGTAGGTCAGGGGCAGGTTGCACCTCCTCAAGCAAAGGTAGAGTCTATACTAGAATTCCCAACTCCTAGCACTAAGAAACATATCCAAAGGTACCTAGGAATGATTGGTTATTATAGGCATTTAATCTTAAACTTTTCTAGGTTAACAGCTCCCCTGACAGATCTTCTCCGTAAGGATGTGAAGTTTGAGTGGTCCTCCGAATGTGAGGGGGCCTTTAATGCTACCAAATATATTTTATCCAATTATCCTGTACTCCGAGCTCCTGATTTTAACAGATCTTTTTCCCTAGCAGTGGATGCGAGCAATACCGGGGTTGGTGCAGTATTGCTACAGGAAGACGACTGTGAAGTATTGCATCCTGTGTGCTATTTTAGTAAAAAATTAAATTCTGCTCAACATAACTATTCAGTCATTGAGAAGGAGCTGTTAGCATTAATTTTATCCCTTCAATACTTTGCTGTCTATGTGCAATCTGCCTCTGGTGCCATCACTGTGTAAGCTGACCATCACCCCTTACAAATTTTGCATAAGTACCAAAATAAAAACCAACGACTGACCAGGTGGAGTTTGTTGCTGCAGGAATACTCCCTGGATGTTAAACATATTAAGGGGGTCCAGAAAGTGCTAGCCGATTGCCTATCACGCATCTATTAAAGATTGCATTTACCAGGTTGGCCTCATACAGCAGTAAGATTAACTTAATGAGAGGATTTTGGCAATTAGCTCTCCCTTGTAGCGAGGTAAATATCATGCTTTAGTAGTGCGCTTTCAAGCCTTCAGCTGTGAGATAATGCCTTGCAGTTCGAATAACGCTCCAGCTACGTTCCGGCTATGTTCTGATGTGGTACCTGGAGATGTTGCCTACTTTGGGTGATATCCTTATTATATCCTCATTATAATCTTGCTGTTGCCAATCTGGTGGTGAATCTAATTATGTATTATGTATATTATGTACTATACTCCTTAACCCTTTGGCTGTGGCCTTGTTTGGGCTATTTAGGGCATATTCAGGCACTCCTGAATGATAAATCAAGCATCTGCATTAAATGAAGTGTATTCTGCCGAAAACTAGGCGAAAATAGTTTCAAAATGACACCAGAACGGACCGTATACGTGGTCTGGTTCACCCGCAGTGATCCCAGTGAAACGCGGGAACCCCGCTATTATGTAACACTCGCTCGCTTGGCTGCACTTATGAGAGAGAGAGAGAGAGACACGGCTGAGACACAGCCTAGCTCAGTGAGCTGCTGGGTGCTCTGAGGGTCGGAGGTGGGCCCCTCACGCTCCCGCCCACTGTCACTCGATTTTTACGTTTTTTACAGGCTTTTAAAGCCTGGAAATTGCTGTAACTTGCCAAAACATTCCAGAACATCACCCGCAGCGAAAGGGTTAAACTTTTCTAGGGGGGAGGTCTGACATACGGAGCCCTGTATGTGTTTATTTAAGAGTTAGAGTTAAGAGTTGAAGGAGTGCCGAATTACCCGGGCGGCGAAGCAGACCAGCGAGCGTGGGAACTAGCTCGTCTGCATACCATCAAACAAGCCTTCACACCTGCGTGCGTCATATGGGGGGGGGAAATTTGATGGGTGATTGACGTCATTACACAACCTGGCCCCTCCTTTCGGACCCTGCAAACTACTTCGATGACCCGACGCTATGACGATCATCGATGCCATTGGACCACGCATCTGCTACGCAACTAGAGGAGCTGTGATTGGGGCGCGCACCATCCCCGCCTCCTGATTCGTTCCAACACCATCATTGCATAGTATATAAGACCCGAGTAGTGGGCATTTAAATCAGTCACATTTGGAGTTGGGAAGGTGAACAATTAGCAGCTGGAGGAAGACCGGGGTGAAGTATTATAATGGGATTGTGACTGTCAGTCAGATTATATAAGTGTGTGTTAAGTGTGTTCGGTGTAAACACTTATGTTGGTTAGTGAGATATGTGATTGGGAATTAACGTTAACGCTACTATTATGTACTTAACTATTTTAGTTGACTGACTTGTGGACTAAAGCAACTCTTTAAGTAATTGGGTTATGATAAAAGTAATACTATTGTTTTATATTAATACTTACGAGTTCTTTCATTTTTCTTTTAATTAAGCTTACATTGCTGGTAAGAACAAGAACGGTAATACTATTGTCTCCTATTAGTAATATCGCCTTAGACTAACAGGGCTATTTTAATGTTACTTCTAGTGATTTCCTAAGCTGAAGAAAATTCTTTTAGCTTCAAATTATTATTTTTGCTTTTCATATTATTTGAGTGAGACCTGAATCGAATTTATGAAGCGATCCTGTAACTTAATTTAATCATAATCAAACCTCAATGTTACGTGGTTAAGAAATACATTTAACTAATTATTAAATATATATCTAACTTTTTATGTGACTTTGATATTAATCCTGATAATAATAATATAATACTATCAACGTAAGACAAGAACCAAGAATAATAACTAAATTAAATATAAATAAAAGGACATGATATAAGAAAACTATCTATTAATTTCAAAAGGGTAAGAGACAGAAATATTCTTACCTTAATATTTATCTTTCAAGACTTGATATATAATTAATAGTCCTTCTTTAGATATAACTTATTCGGTTCATAACCATAGCCTACTAAGCTTCGGTTAAATAATAATTCTTTATAAATACTACATGACTTTAATTAGTTTCAGTATTTTTTTATAATTAAAGAGTATCAGTCAATGAAAGATACCAAGTCCTAAGATCCAAAAGGAAAGGAAGCAACAACAGGAAATAATTTTATTAGATTTTACTTTCGTTTTGCCTTCAGCTGACTGATACCTTAATATATATATCTGTGCTATCTAGATTCATCAAGGTAACCACTTGAGGATCAAGATACGTAACAATATATATATATATATATATATATATATATATATATATATATATATATATATATATATCAAAGGGTTCTTTACCCCTGCACAGCTTCTTGTCTATACAGGGGCACAGTGCGTCCTTGTATTGAGTATTGTTCACATGTGTGGGGAGGATCCTCTCACACCGCACTCCTAGACAAAGTAGAAAGGAAGGCCTTTCATATCATTAATTCCCGTCCACTCACCAACTCTCTGCAATCTCTCTCTCTTCGCCGCAATGTTGCATCTCTCTCGCTACTACAATAATCAGTGTTCCTCAGAGCTCTCCCAGTGTAAACCACCTCCTCTACGTAGGGTGGGTGGTGCAATCCCACCCCTACTCTGTGCAACTCTTCAACCCAAGAGTGAAACGTTACTCTCAGTCTCTCTTCTATTTAACTGCTGAGCTCTAGAACTCTTTCCCAGAATCAGTCTTTCCATCCTCCTATGACTAAAATTGCTGCAAACTCTGTGTGTCCAGGCATTTTGGCTTGAACGTCGTTTGATTTTGGCCCTCTCACTCTTTCAATTATGGGGGAGGCACTGTAGGAATAGGTTTTTACACCATACCCGAAAGAGGAGTTATGGAGCTCCGATCATACTTTCAACCATCTAGACAATTTTACCAACACTCCTAAACTTCGTTTGATGCGAAAATAGCCTCCCGAAAATATGCCCTGGGTGGGAGTTGAACCCGGGTCCCTTGGGCTATGAGGCAGTCACTCTACCAGTTAGACCAATAGAGATATTTCACTTGGCATGGTCGGTTCAAGTATATTTCCGCATCTTGTTCAGTTTAGGATAACCTATTTTTACTGACTTTACATCACTTCATCGTCCGGGTAGCGAATTAAGGCTTCTTCTTCTTCTTATTATTATTATTTAGAGCTCGCCTGCAGACCGTGTAGATCCACAGGGCTGACCTTTGTATCGGTACTGGCTCAGAAATGTTAGTAGGAGGGAAAGTTTAGAGTAGAAGGATAGTACTAGGGACAGTTTTTTGGACCTACCTATCACGTCCCCCCCCCCTCCCCCCTTCACCATTTTCCCCCTCCCCCCACCCCCCTCGCCTACCCATTCCTATTTCTCCATATCATTTCTAGCATCCTCTTCATCATCTCTATGTCTTGCTTTCCCATATCGTTTGTTAACCCCAATAATGCCTCTACCCCTCTATCGTCTCTCTGTTTTATTTCCTCCCACCTCAGATCCCCAACTCTATTTCTCATATATCTTTCCAAATCGTTTCTCTCCTCTTCATATTTTGTACATTCTGTTACTATGTACTATGTCCTCGACTATTGGGTCTCCTCCTAGGTCACACTGGTTACAGTGCGGTCCTATATCGTTCCACCTCCTTTGTCTTTCATTTGTCTCTAGGGATCCCGTCCTTGCCTTAAACAGCAATTTAGATCCCCATCACCTATCATAAAAAAGTTCTCTAGCTGCTTTCTCTTTTTCTCTGTAATATGACAGCGTGGCTTTGTTTTCTACCCCTTCCCTCTATTTCCTTCTTCCCTCCTCTTTTATACCTTTCTCTATCTCTCGGATACATCTCCCATTTTCAATTATCACCCAATCATCCCTCCCATTCCGTTTTCTAAATTCCCCTCCTACATGGTCCTGTATTATATTTATCCTTTCCCGCCTTCTTTTACATTCCCTGTTCCATTTCTTTCCCTCGCTCGCACCGTATCCAGAGACGTAGACGCCCCCAACAATATCCAAGCCAGAGTATGGTATTGTTTTCTGCAGAAACTCACCCCTTACGTCCGCACTGAATCATCGAAAACATACATATTACAATTCGAGGGCAAGACTTTTTTTATAGAAGGCTAGCATGAAATAACGGGGTCCGGCCAACAAAAGCCAAAACCAGTCGAGCACCTGCTTCCGTCTAAGGGGTATAATCAAAACATTCAGAGCCGCATTGCTACCATAAAAAGTAAATCACGCACTAGCAGACCTTCACAAAACCAGACTCAACTTGAACAGTACCCCGGGATTAACGCGGTCAAAAACGCGCCTCTCACCCTTCACCAAGACCTCTCCATATCTGAGCCAGACTTGAATTATAGCGAGGAAATGTTTATGCAAATTCACCACCAGCCTCCTCACTTTCTTCACTTCCGACCTGACCATCACGAGCACAACAACATCAACCAGGCGAATAAACTAACCAAATTCCCTCGTTCTCCTTCCTCCCAAGTTACCTCCATACAACCCACAAATTACTTACCTATAGCCAAGACAGAAATCCTTTTCTCATCACCACAGCAAGACGTTCCCAAGCCTCAAACCAATACCAATAGACAGAGAATGTCCACACCATCACAGAGGTATCCTCCGCATAATTTTAGTGCAACTCCTAACTTCAGGATAATTAATAAACCTCACAACCCATGCCTTTCCTATTCCGAAATGCCAAACCCTTAACCCTAAATAAAAACGGAATATGACCTACTCGTGCCAAGAGTAAGGTAGGCAAAATCGAGTATTACTTTCGGGTACCTCTCCCTACTAGGGCGAACGTGCTTAATCTTAATCTCGATTTGGAGTTAGACTTCCGTAGGGTATAGCCAGTTCTCCCCTTGAAACGTTACAAACATAAGTGAAGGAGCAGTGAAGAAACCGAGTGCTTAGTGACCCCGAAGAAGTGCAGAGTGAGAGAGTGAGAGAGAGCGTATCATCCAGCACGAGCGTGTGAAGATGGACGTCCCCTGGTGCAAACAGGATAGGACAAGGAACGCTGTTACCACATGCCAGCCAGATCCTCTCTCACACTCCTAGTTCTCTTCTCAAACCTTTAAGTGACTCTTGTTTTGTTAAGTGTAATGATGACTACAACAAGGGTTAACAAGATATGTTGAGGTTCACGTTAATGTGACTAGAGAAATTTTCCATTCTCTCCTTTTCCCTAGTATTTACCACTCGATTTCTAGAGAACATAACACACCTCTATTCGTGGAATAAATATGTGTATAATTCTTGGAATATAGGTTCCTATATTCTACTAAGAATAATACATATATTCGTTCGGGAAATTATACATGCACATATACACGTAAAGCTAGTGAACGTTTAATCAGATCTTGTTTGTACGTAATATCATCTATTGGGTACATAGTTCATAGATAAGTTGTTCACAGAGTGTTTTACTATTCAGTTTAGTATCTTGACTATGGTTATTATTACGCCTCATGAATGATCGATCATGTTGAGCATTGTCTGAGTTATTTATAACTTTATATTCACGTCCCGTTAACTTCTCACTCGACGATAATTTCAGTCACGCATACTGACTATTGTATTTATCTAATCCTTTTGTGAATCTATATTAATTATTATTACTCTTTGAGTTAATTGAGTTTAATCTCCTCTCTCTGTTGAATTAACGTAAAAGTTATTCGTATATCAAATAGTATCTTCATTTACATAAACCCTCAGTACTGTATGTATGCCTTCGCAGTAACTATTATTTTCCTTTACCTGACCAGCTACCTCGCGGTTGCCATTTTCCATCATGATACTATTTATTGTTATGAGACTAGCATCTCTGTGTACGATTACTTGTGGTCATTATAGTGCTGTCGTGAATCCTGGTATAGATACCGTAGTTTGAATTTCCCGGGTTCACGACAGCTGGTTCCTTTTTGTTTATACGCATTACTTTATTTATCTTTGTGGATAAATATTACTGTGGTTGCACCAATTAAATCTTAGTTTATTTTCCCTTATTATTTAATCACGGGGGACGATATAAAACCCTTAAATATATTTGATATTGTCACGACAGAAGGGAATCTCAGACACACTTCACACAGACTTGTTCCCGCCAACTACAGACCGCCAGCTGCTGCCACATAACACCAGAACTTCCCTGATATTTGCCTACCGACACGTCCATCACCTAATCTACACTCTTTGCATCACAGTTAAGTTCCTTTAATACTAGAAGTACTTCATAGATATTACTGGGACTACCACAGATAGCCGACATATACATAATAACAAAGTAAGTCAACCGCCGACCTGGTAACATTTTTATAGCCAAGGCCAATTCATCTTTCCAGGTTTAGTTATTTAATTTATATCTGTTTCTCCTCTACCCCCGAGGAATAATAAACAGGATATAATTTGTGCCGTGACCAGGATTCTGGGCCATCTGTTATATATTGATAAGAATTGGGGGGGTGTTAGGCCTGACTTGTCTGCCTTTGTGTAGAGCAGGGCGATCCAGTGGACAAATGTCGAGGGGCGCACCGGGGAAAGCTGCAAGGGCAGGGGGCGTCGGCCAAGAGTTTGAGCCATCGTCCGGTGGTTACCCTGTGCCCATGAGAAAGGTGGCCCTCTTCGGCCATTCGTATGTCCGGGATTTTCCGCTGGACCATCCAGTGCAGTGCTCTGCTTTTTTTTGTTAAGCAGTTCTATAGACCAGGGGCAAGGGTGGACACTGTCAGGCAGACCTCAGCCTGGGTTAGATGCGCCAGGGAGCCGGAAGGTATTAGATAGGCTACTGGACAGAGAGCATGCCTTCTTTGAGAAGAAGGACAGGGCCGAGGAGGAGCAGTCGACGCAATAGGCTAGATCTCAAGACTATGACGACGGCTGCGGCTGTTCCTCCTTCAGAGGAGTCTTGGTCCTTCTTTCTCTTTCTTTTCCTTTCTTTTCAGGCATTAACTTTGTAATTTGTTAAAATTTAATATAGTAAAGTAAATATTGTAAAGTAGAGTAATATGATATATGTAAATTTCCGTTTCTTTGATCATTTGTAAACTCATAGGGGGCACGCGATCTGCATGCTTCAATTTGCTTGGTTGCTGTCGTCATCAATGTAAGTAGGTTAGCCTAGGCTTAGAATAGATTAGAATAGGTTAGCCTACAGTGACGATTAGTATTGTTGTTCCTTAAGCTTTAGTTACCGTAAATTTTTTAAGAATGGAGGAGAAAATAAAGTCATTGCGGCGGTTCAGGGCCGCCAAGAAGGGAGGGATTACTAAGCTTACCTCTAATCTGTCTGATTTTATTGAACATGCTGCTACACTGCATGATGTAAGGGGTATGAAAATCACTGTGGAAAAGGCCCTAGCTGATATAGAGTCGTATAACGTAGAGTTGTATAGCTTATATTCAGATGATCAGTTAGAGGAGGAGATGGTGAAAGATATGCAGTATGTTAATCAAGTAAACAGTCAGTTAGCTGAGTTGGATAGTGCTCTCCAAACAACCACTACTGGTAGATCTCATGATAGCGCAGCAAGTAGGAAACAAGGGTATTAAGCTACCCTCCCTGAAGTTGCCAGTTTTTGACGGGGATCCAACACAGTGGGTGGGTTTCTGGGAGCTCTTTGATTGTAGTGTTCACTCCCAAACGGACTTAACTGACATTCAGAAATTTACGTATCTAAAGGGACAACTTAGTGGTGAGGCTCTACAGATTGTTAATGGGTTTAGTTTGGTCGCTGCAAGTTATAAACCAGCGGTCAATATTCTAAATAACAGTTATGGTCAAAAGGATCGCATCAAAGCAGCTCACATAGCGAAACTGTGTAATCTCCCGCATCCTAGCCAGGAGGTCAGTGCTCTGAAAGATTTGTCCGCGTAATTTGAGTGTGCATTAGAGTCATTACACTCTATGGATGTAACAGTAAGTGAAATGTGTGCAGTACTGTTGCATAATAAACTTCCTAGTGCACTCTCTGAGGTGATTAAGCGTGAATTAAAAGACAACTGGCTGGATGTGGATGAATATGTGCGTGTGTTTAAGACTGAAGTGTGCAATCTAGAAAGTAGACATAATCCACTAGAACAGTTTGGGACGACCGCCACAGCAGCATATGCGGTGTATCAGAAACCCGATACCAAGCAGAAGTATGGATGTAAGTTGTGTTTAACCCCTCCAGCCCCGGCTAGTTTTGTAATGTTTGTTCACCAGAACCCGGCCGGTTTTCAAAAAATGGTTTTATTCCAGAAACAATAGCGAATGGGTTAGGAATGAAGGAAAAACCACGAAAAACCGCTCAAAAAGCTTAAAGAATGGTCCTACAGAGCCCCCGAAAACGTATTTTACAAGAGTAAAATATTGAAGGCAATTACCCAAAAAAAACAGGTTATTGCGCGCTCATGTGCACGCACGTGGACTTTGAGAGTTTTCAACCATCGTCACGGTTGCGTGGGATACGTACACAGTTCCCATACAAATCTGAGCCCTCTTGAGTAGCTACACCTGAGGTTACGGTCGGCGCAATTAGGGTGACGCGCCCGGCGCGTCTCTGGGGCTGTGCGTTACATACATCGCCGGTGCGCCAGGCGCGTCGCTGGGGCTGTACGGGTTAAAGACAGGACATTTTTGGGCAAAGTGTGCTAAATATAAGAACAGTTCCGCCAAGGCCAATAGAGCAAGGCAGTTCAAATTGTGCGTCGGGTGCCTGTCGTCAGAACATGGCAGCCAGGGGTGTACTAACCCTAAAATTAGGCCATACCGATTCTGCCAACAGAAACATTTTAATTATTTGTGTCCGACACCACGCCTTGAACAAACTGGACAACCAGTGGCCCCTGAACCAACAGTGACCATGGCTGTGGCTTCTGGCCGTAATGCAGTGTTGTTACCTACCATTCAGATTCCCTTGACCGACAGAAACGGTCATACCAGTAAAGTAAGAGTTTTTTTGGACCAATGTTCGCAACGTACCTTCATCTTGCGCTCTGCTTTATCGCAGCTTGATTACATTAGGGTCAGTAAGGAACAGCTAAGGCTCCAGGGATTTACTGGCTCACTTGGTAGTACTGAGTATGAAATAGTAGAGTTAACCTATCATCACAGAAGAAGGGTGCATAAATTGAGGGCCGTTGTGGTGGAGGAGTTACCAGTATACAAACCAGGGAGAGGATTAGGTATGGATGTAAATGCTATCAAGGCTCGGGGTTACAATTTAGCCGATCCAGGTTACACTGATGGAGATATGATAGGGTTACTGATTGGGGTGGACTTTTATTACCACTTTGTACATTCAGGCTATGTCAGGGAAGGAAGTATAGTTATGTTACCCTTTGTTGTTTTATGTTGTTTTTGTGTTTTCCCTGTTCTTGCTCTGTCTTGAGTCGGCTACCCCCAAAATGGGGATTGGGCCTGAGCATATAGATAGATAGATAGACCCACAATTTATGGTTATGCACTGAGTGGCACTTATCAGTCAGATATAGAAGAGACCCATGTAGAGTTAGTCACTGTTGTTAACACTCTCCGTCTCATATGACGCGATCGCGTCATATGGAGGTTTGGCCAAAATACTCATATGACGTGATTGCGTCATATGAACTTATCTTAGTATCTCTCTAATAAGTTATATGACGCTCTAGCGTCATATGGAGCTCAGTAAGTTAGGTAAGTTAGATGAAAATCTGTCGATTGGTGGCAACCCCAAGTTTCTCCGACTTCTAACGGTCCCGCAGTGAGGTTTTGACAGTTGTGGGGTACAGTGGCAATAATACCGTGTCGTCCGCCTCCTCGCCAGTAGGTTAATTTAATATGTCTGGGGGGGTTAAGTTAGCAGTAGACCCTTTAGTGGAGATACAGGAAGATATTGGCAGGAAATCTCCAGAATTAAAGGATCTGACAGCTTTATGGGACTTGGACCATATTGGTATAAGTCCTAATGAGACTGGTAAGGGTGGGGAGAGAGTCTTAAATAGATTTTCTGAAACGGTACAGTATTCCGAAGCACAGGGACAGTATATAGTGGAACTGCCGTGGAGAGATAACATAGATAAATTACCTGATAACTTTAAGTTAGCCCTGGGCAGAATGAGAGGAATGCAGCGTATATTTATAAAAGATCCCAACTACTGTCAACAGTATACAAAGGTTCTGGATGATCAGGTAGAAAGGGGGTTTATTGAAAGGGTAGAAAACAGGAATCAAGCTGGTCATCCCATTCACTACTTAGCTCACCATGGTATTACTAAAGATAGTGTTACTACGCCTGTACGGAGTGTGTTTGACTGTTCGGCTAGGATGGATGAGAGGGCGTTCAGTCTGAATGACTGTCTCCATACAGGTCCATTGCTAGTGGCTGACCTCACCCAGGTACTTCTACGCTTTATATGCCATCAATTTGCCTGGGTGAGTGATATTGAGAAAGCATTTCTCATGGTGGGATTGAGTGAGAAGGATAGGGATGCTACTAGGTTTCTGTGGCCCATTGATCCCTTGGATGTTGCAAGTCCTTACATTATCTACCGGATCCGTGCAGTTCTGTTCGGGGCCACCTGTTCCCAGTTCCTCCTTAATGCTACCATTCAAAAACACCTGTCTATGATACAGGAGAACAGTGAGGTAGTTAATAAGCTAAAAAGGAGGTTGTATATTGATAACTTGCAGGGGACTGGTGATGATGTAAGTGATTTGCAACAACAATGTTGGGATGCCCGTAGAATATTTTCCAGCGCTAACCTGTCTTTACGTGAGTGGGTCACAAATAATGAGAGCTTGTGGGAACTATTGCACCTGAAGGGTATAGCTTCCGCCAAACAAGACGGGGTTAAGGTACTTGGCGTTGCGTGGCTAACTGATAAGGACATGTTACAGGTTAATTTCCGCGGAAGTAGCCCTGCATTGGTTACAAAACGCGAGGCTCTAAGTCTAACCGCGAGTGTGTTCGATCCTCTAGGAGTGTTGCTACCGGTAACCATCCGGGCGCGGAGGTTCGTACAGGACTTGTGGAGATTAGAGTGTGGGTGGGATGTACCCATTCCAGATGACATGTGAGCTAACTGGCAGGGTATTTATGACGATATGATAGATAGTACAGGTATCATGTTTCCCCGTCAGGTTACTAGTTCTAAGAGGGTTACGCTGCACCTATTTAGTGACGCTAGCTCAGTAGCATATGGTGTAGCGGCCTATGCGGTTGGTGATGAGGGGAGTAGGTTAGTAATGGCCAAAGCTAAGGTGGCGCCTATTAAGTCCCTCACCATACCTAAGATGGAATTGACTGCTGTTCTTCTCGCAGCTCGTCTCGCATGTTATATATGTGAGGCCTACGCGGACGAGCTGATTATAGAGAATATAGGGGAGGTGTGGTGGAGTGGTCTTGCCACTGGCCTGGAAATCCAAAGGTCCCGGGTTCAAATCCCGATGTATCACTGGGAAGATATTATTGGGATGGAATTTGTGCTGTACCTAGTATCAGTGCATTACCACAAGCCCACCGAAACGTCAATAAAATACCCTCATTGTTCCCTGATTAAATAGCACTGTATGAATATTCCCATATTCAAAATATGCTATAGGGGTGCAATGCCTGGTGAGTTATCTGCTCAACAGGTGGCGTTGTGTGTGTGTAAGTGTGAGAGTCTGAGTGTAGGGGGTGAGACAGTGAAGCACGGGAACGAGGTGGCTTCAGAGATGGGGTCGTTTCGGGCCATGAGTGAGCACCGTGCCTCGTGTGAAGGCAAGATGGCAGGTGCTCGTTGTACTCTACGTGCTTCACATGTCTCACTCCCTAGACTGGAACAAGACCTCACAGGCTTCACTGTTCATTGTAAAGCGGTGAATGTTAAGGCTCTCAGCCTATGCCCGAGAGGAAGTAAGTTGGAATATAGAAAAAAAAAAAAAAAAAAAAAAAAAACTCTGGTCGGACAGCCAGATAACCTTATGCTGGTTGTCTAGTAAGAAGATTTTGCCTATCTATGTTCAGAATAGAGTTGATGAGATAAAGTCATTAGTCCCCGGCACTCATTTTCATTATGTGTCCACAGAGGACAACCCCAGTGACTTAGTCACCAGAGGGATTTCATAAGTGTCCTTAGTTGCTTCTTTGCTTTGGTGGGGAGGGCCCACATGGCTACCTCACCAAATGCTATGGCCTGATCATGGCCCAATAGGGGGCTCAATAGGAGGGGACACCACTGTGGGTTGTAACATGAGTCAAGAAGGAACCCTGTCATTGCCGGTACCGGTTGCCCCTACTGCCATATTGAATTGGGACCGGTATGGCTCATATATGAAGTCATGGCATGTAATGGCATGGGTCCTTAGGTTTATTAGGACTCTTAGAGAGAAGACACAAGGGAACTATCAGGCAAAACCGGCATACTTGACGGTGCCGGAATTAAGAGCAGCAGAGTCAGCCATGATTAAGGTAGCTCGGAGAGAAGCTTACTCTGAGGAACACCACTATTTGTCAAAAGGACAGGGCACACCAAGCAATATAGTGAAACAGTTAGGCCTCTATATGGAGGGAGGCATTATACGCTGTAGAGGTAGGCTACACTTGTCAGCTTTACATGATAGCGCCAAGTACCCTATCCTTATCCCTAATAAACATCGTATAGTCACTCTCCTTAGTAATTACTGCCACAAAGTGTGTAACCATAGTGGTGTTAGTTATGTTGTAAATTACATAAGGCAAAGATGGTGGATCCCCAAGATTAGACAGGTAGTAAAGAAAGCCTTAAAGGGATGCATCATCTGCAAGAGATTGCAAGGTACATCATATCGTGCTGTACAGGCCCCTCCATTGCCGGAGTTTAGGGTTCAGGAAGTGAGTCCTGTCCAGGTA
Organism: Paralithodes platypus; assembly: GCA_032716605.1. Classification (NCBI taxonomy): domain Eukaryota; kingdom Metazoa; phylum Arthropoda; class Malacostraca; order Decapoda; family Lithodidae; genus Paralithodes; species Paralithodes platypus. Next base: position 21,001,549 of record CM064564.1, on the reverse strand, counting down.
ACGGGGGCTGACTACACAGGTGCCTTGCCAGTAAAAGAGAAGGGGATACTGTAAGTAAATTATATGTAGTCTTATTCACCTGTGCAGTTACTAGAGCGGTCCATGTAGAGACGGTGTCTAACCTCTCCTGCGAATCATTTTTGCATGCGTTCCGTAGGTTTAGTAGCAGGAGGGGTTACCCTGAGATTATGATGAGTGATATTGCCACCACATTTGTTAGCGGAGCCAGTACATTACGGGAGTTGATAGATGATGCAAGGTTAAAAGGTACTCTAGCGGAATTCAAGTGCGAGTGGCGGTTTATACCGGCCAGGGCGCCATGGTTCGGTGCCATATGGGAACGGGTCATTGGCATCCTAAAGGCTGGCTTGAAGAAGGTACTGGGTCGAGCATTGGTTACCTCAGAGGAACTGAATACGGTATTACTGGAGCTCGAGGCCACAGTCAATGATCGCTCGCTTGGCTACACGTACAGTGATCTTGAAGACCCTCTACCCATCACTCCTTCACAACTGGTTCATGGGAGGCAGATCAGAAGCTTTCCAAGGCGAGAAGTCACGGATGAAGATCTCAAGGACACGACGTGGCATAACAACGATTCCATCAATCAATGCTTCCAATATGTAACAAAACTCTCACATGACCCGTGGAAAAGGTGGAGCACTGATTATTTAATATCACTCAGGGAGCAACATCGTCACTTAATGGTAAAAAGAGGGATAGCATCGCCGCAAGTTGGGGACGTCGTTCTAGTACATCATGACGGCCCCCGACTTTTTTGGCGTATAGGTCGGATAATGAAACTTCTTCGTGGTCCTGACCACGAATGTAGGGTAGTTCAGGTAAAAACAGGAGCCAGTTTGACCACCAGACCGGTGGTTAAGCTATACCCACTAGAGATAGATTTAGAGGTAATGGATGGCGACAGCAAGCCGAACTCTGATAATATCCTTCCTGCTACTGGAGCGGACCGAGGTGATACCCCTCAGAGGCCATCACGTCGGGCTGCTTTGGTTTCCTCCAAATTGTGGCGATCCATGATCGGGACGGGACAATTGTAAATACTTTGTATAGCTGGTGGCGGAGTATGTCGTGAATCCTGGTATAGATACCGTAGTTTGAATTTCCCGGGTTCACGACAGCTGGTTCCTTTTTGTTTATACACATTACTTTATTTATCTTTGTGGATACATATTACTGTGGTTGCACCAATTATATCTTAGTTTATTTTCCCTTATTATTTTATCACGGGGGACGATATAAAACCCTTTAATATATTTTATATTGTCACGACAGAAGGGAATCTCAGACACACTTCACACAGACTTGTTCCCGCCAACTACAGACCGCCTGCTGCTGCCACATAACACCAGAACTTCCCTGATATTTGCCTACCGACACGTCCATCACCTAATCTACACTCTTTGCATCACAGCTAAGTTCCTTTAATACTAGAAGTACTTCATAGATATTACTGGGACTACCACAGATAGCCGACATATACATAATAACAAAGTAAGTCAACCGCCGACCTGGTAACATTTTTGTAGCCTAGGCCAATTCATCTTTCCAGGTTTAGTTATTTAATTTATATCCGTTTCTCCTCTACCCCCGAGGAATAATAAACAGGATAAGTGCCATTGTATTTATTCATAATTATGTACTATTAATAATCTAACTTTATATATTCCTGAAGTATTATTTATTACAGGATTACAGATAATAATTAATTTATTTATATATGCTTGATCGCAAAGCTCATTTCAATATATGAGACTCTATCTTATGATTTATCTGATCTATGATTGTACCCTAGCTGTTAACCCCTACTGTACCTTAGGATACAGTAATAAAAGTCCCCCCCCCCACTCCCAAGCAATGTGGCCAAAATGGCAAGATAAAACAACCTTCCACCTCAAGAGATGAAGGAAGACTGGCTCTCTCAGCCTTCAGAGGGTTGGATATAAGCTGAGAAGTGTTGCCATATCGAGAGCAGTGCTCAAACAGTTGTGGTACCAGGCAAAGCCAGATACAGGCAGTTACAAGGAAAGTACATTACTGACGGCTCCTAGCCGTCGCTGGGACTGGGGAGTGAGTTATCTACTGACGGCTGGTAGCCGTCGCTGGGATTGGATGGGTTAAGGAATAAAATGTGTGAACCTTAATTGTGTATTCTGTGTCCATTGATTATTATTGTTGTGTCATTTATAATATTGAAGTGAGCTGTGTACAAGTTGAATACCTATAGTTCTCATACTTTCCTAAGGTGGAACACAGAACTATTATAACGCACGTTAAATTAAAACGTCGCATAACACAGTAGAATTAGGCATGAGATAAACAGTAGCCTACAGGTATATTTAGTGAGAGAGTGACATACATACAAGTTTAAAGACCGGTTTGTCCACAGAGAGTGTGGTTACAGTTTCACGTCCTAAATGGCAGCTTTTCAGGCGACCCTGTCAAGGGCTGCATCTGTTGTCAAGTTCTATATTTTGAGATTGGACCGGATTACCTGATCCCATGTCTTTCTAGGTCTACCCATACGCGCAGCTCACCCCAAGTTCACAGTCCAGCATATATTTACTCAGTTCTGATCATCCATTCTCTCCCCGTGTCCAAACCAACCAAGTCGGCTCATGTGCATCACTTCACTGATACTCCTAATGCCCAAACACCTACTTAATTCCTCACATATCCATCTCACCATTCACTTCTCTTTCCATTTCATTCTATTGATATCCTCCGCTTTAACCGGCCACGTCTCCGAGGCATAGGTCATCGTACTCCCTTTAAGGTGAAGTGGGAGTCCTCTCATGGTCAGGAGTGGCAACAGCTCTCTAAACTTAGCCAAGCCACTTCTGACTCTAGCAATGGAGCCAGCTTCAGTGCTACCTCCAGCAGAAACCATATCGCCTAAGTATAAACATTTATTCATACACTCCAGCGCTACACTGCCAAAATCAACACTAACAGGCGGGTCATTTAATAAAATTTCTCCCTTGCACACTGCACATTCAAAGTCTATGATCTTCGTCAAAGGTCCTTTTGCCTCAGTCCATCTCTTGTGTACCTAGTCATTACAGACGCAACATTAAATTGATTTACTTCCCATCCCTTCCCACTAACTGTGCATGGATAATCGCTGTTTTTTCCATAGTTCTGTGCCCTACTCCACTGATCATGACCATTGTTTTATCTATGTTAACTATTATCTGGGCAGGGTGTTGAGTAAAGATGGGACTATGGATGAAGGAGTGCGGGAGAGGGTACAACAGGGGAAGAGGGTTGTAGGAACGCTAAAAGCAGTAACAAGAAATAGGGTGGTCAGTATGGAAGTGAAGAAGTCCTTGCATGACAGTGTGGTAATCCCGACACTGACTTACGGAAGCGAAGCATGGACGTTGGTTGAGAGACTCAGACCAAGAGTGAGAGCAGTGGAAATGAATTACTTAAGGAGTGCATGCGGAGTTACATGGAGGGATAGACAGACTAATGAGAAGGAGGTGTGGTGTGGAGGTAGATGTGCTTGAAAGTGTGAAAAGGAACAACTTGAGATGGTTCGGCCATATGGAACGTATGGAAAGCGAGAGAATGACTAAGAGGGTGTACGAGAGCGAGGTGGAGGGACAGAGAGGGAGAGGTAGACCGAATGAGAGGTGGAAGGATGGAGTGAGGAAGTACATGAACGAAGGCGGTGCTGGTTGGGGGGAGGGGCATCGATTGACTGGGGACAGAGGTGCATGGGGGCGGTTCATTCATGGCCACCCCTTCGGGGATCACGGCGTCAGGCAATAGATAGATAGATAGAACTCTTAGTCCCTGGTTTGCCATATCCTCTCTGCTTCCTGTGCACTATCTGCGATACGAACTAGATCCTCTGCATATAACAACCCTCATGGGAGTCCTGTTTTAACCCTTATTTAGCGGCGAGCAACATAAGTCGAGTTAAATAAAGCTGGACTATGTGGCGGCGCTCGACATAACTCGAGTGGCAATTTCAGCACGTAATGTGGCTGAGAGAGAGAGACAAGTGGTGGCAGGAGACTAGCGAGCGTATGACTGCTCCAGACCACCGCGGCGAACCTACTGACACAAATCTCAGCTCCCTCCTCCCTCTCTCACTCGCTACATACTCAATTATGTACTGAAAGTACCGAATTACCTGCTTTTTGCACTCGCGTTGCACGGTTATTGCAAGAAAACTATCCATCATACAAGGATCGTTATGGTGTCATTCGAAAGCTCTGTTTATGCCCTTTCAGGGATAGGTACTTGTTTTACGTTCTGGGTCTTATTTAGGCATGAAAATGATCACGTAAACAGCCCTATTTTGGCTAAAAACACCCCGCTGTGCGGTACACATAAATAAACCGCATAGGCCGCTCGTAAGGTGTTAAAGTCCCTTGACAGGGCCTCCAGGACCAAAACAAACAGTAATGGGCTCAGCACTGAACCTTGGTGAACTCCAACTTTCACTGGGAACTCTTTTCTCAGACCCTCATTCACTCTAACTGCTGCCCGTGACTCCTCATACACTTTCATTATCACACGCACCAACCACTGTTCTACTCTGAGTTTTCTCATTGCCCACTGCATTACCTCCCTTGGCACCCAGTCAAAGGCCTTCTTAAGGTCTACAAAAACTAGTAGTGTAGCAGCTTAGTGGCAGAATTTGTGGGAATTGTGCATTTTGTGATAAAAGTATCAAAATTGGCACACGCAATCAAATAGTCAATATAATCAAAATTAGATATTGGGCCAACATAGGTTTACTTCACATTGGCTTTGGCAGTCCCCTTTCAATTAATTTTCATAAGAGTTCTTAATTCTGCTGTAGTTTATCATCATGCCACAAATTGGTAAGTTGCCATTTGCCACTAATTTGTTGAACTACAGGGACCAGTACAAGTCAAACGGTCAACATTAGCCAAACATTGTCTGAATATATGTTGTTACCCATGTCCATACGGGTCATTTGAGACTAGTTTGACATCTCTACCATGGTATACAGTTTGGGGCAAAAATTAATGCTTAAGAACTCTTATGGAAAGTAATTGAAAGGGGGCTACCACAGGCATCAGGGACTGAATTTGAGATGGCCCAATATCCAAATCTGTTCATAATAGGATAGTCTACTAGTGTGCCAAATTCAGTGCTTTCCTCACAAAATGCACAATTGTTATGGTAAGTTGCCCCACTATAGGTATAACTCCCTGTTTTTCTCTAAGAGCCTCTCTTGCAGTTGCCTAAGAATGAAGATAGCATCAATTGTGCCACATCCCGGCATAAATCCAAACTGCATGTCGCTGATGGCAACACTTTTCCTGATCATGCATTCAAAGACCCTTCGCTGACTTTCATGACTTGGTCGAGAATTTTCGAACCTCTATAATTTCCCCTGTCTAAGGAATCACCCTTGCCTTTGTATCGGTATATACTTACTATCACACTTTTGTTTTGCTATGTGTATGAAGGAGTCAAAAGGCAGGTTGCCTGTAACGAGTGTCTCCCCCAAAGCCAAAAGAGTGATAGAGAGCCAAATTCAAAGGACGCTGAGGTCAAAATGCCTGAACGCACAAAGTTTAAAACAGTTAAAGTCATAGGATGAAGGAAAGATTGATTGAGGGAGAGAGTTCCAGAGTTCACTTGTTGAGTAGAAGAATGACTGAGAAAATTTCCCAATTCTTTGGTCGGAGAGCTGGGCAGAATAGGAGTGGAACTGTGTTGAAAGAAGGGTGCCTCACACTCGTCTCAAGGGAAGGGGTATGCACTGAGAGAGCTCTGAAGAAAACTGATTGTTGTAACAGCGGTAAAAGAGTGAAATAGATGCAACATTGCAGCGTGTAGAAAGAAATTGTAGGGAACCAGTAAGGAATTAAGTGAGTTGATCAGGCGAAATGCTTTTGACTCTACCCTTTCAAGAAGTGCGGTATGGGTGGAGCCTCCCCACACATGCGAACAATACTCAAAACAGGGGTGCACTGTGCTCCGATACAGAGCAAGGAGCTGTGCGGGGCTGAAAAACCCACAGAGACGGTCTAGCACAATTAACTTCTGGGAAGCTGTTTTAGCAAGGGTGGTAATATGATCTTTTGAAGAAAGGTCAGATGAAAAAGATACACCTAGAATATTGAGAGAAGATGAAGGGTTGATTTGTTTATTGTTGAAGAATATTTGATAGTTTTGTGGAAGATTGCAATGGAGAGACAGAGAGAGAAATTGAGTCTTGGATATATTGAAAGTAACAAGATTTTCTCTGCCCCAATTTAGAAATAAGTGATTGATCCGAAGATAGGCGCTCTATGGCCTCATCAAGTGAGTTTTGGAGTGATTGCATGTCGGGTTGATGTGAAAAACTAGTTGAATAGTGTAAGGTAGAGTCGTCAGCATATGAGTGGATAGGACTAGAGGTACAGTTAAGGAGATCATTAATGAATATTAGAAAGATAATTGGAGATAGGACAGAACCTTGAGGAACACTGGAGTTGATAGTATGAGGAAGTGAGCGATGGCCGTCCACAACTACAGCTATGGAGGGGCCTGAAAGAAAATTTGAGACAAAGGCACAGATAAAGGCACAGAAACCGAAGGAGGGTAGTTTGGAAATTAAAGATTTGTGCCAGACTCTATTGAAGGCTTTCGATATGTCTAGCACAATAGAAACAGTCCCACCGAAGTCCCAAAAGGAGGATGACCAAGAGTTAGTAAGAGAAACAAGAAGATCACCAGTATTAAGAAACGGTACTGGCGATTTGAAAGTAGATTGTTAGGCCACGTTTCCATGAACGAGGTATAGTCTGATTGAGAATCCCAATCTGTGAAACTGCAGTGTTAGTCAACTTGGGATCTCTCGGCTGGGCGAGGACTGACCCAAATTCTCCACAATACCAAACAAACAACAGGTAATCAATAGAAACACGTGGATTGATTACAATGGTTTATTCTTATCAAACTAGGGGTCTTATGATTAATTTTTCTCTCTGGGTGGCCACGCAAGGCTTATACAACAATTAACCCTTGTTTAGCGGGACCCGACTTAAGTCGGCCTAGAGAACCAAGGACTAAGTGGCGGGGCCCGATTTAAGTCTGTGTGCAATTTTTGAGCAATAATGGCTCTGAGAGAGAGACGAGCGATGGGAGGAGCGTAGGTCGGCTCATGACCGCTCGGCACGGGTCCCGCACGGCTACTGACGTTCCCTCCACACACATCCACACTCACTGCCTTGCTACACAGGGAATTATGTAAGGATATTGTTACGCTGGCCAGCTTGCCAGAATGTACTCGTACTCGCTAGCGCTCGCCAGGGCAGTGAAATGGGCTATAATAATCGTAGAACGATGTTCTTTCTTTCTTAGTGTTCATGCTGTCACAGACAGATCAGTGGTGGTCTTTATTCTTGTCTGTGACACTTGGAAGTATTTTATATCATTGATAGAGTATAAGATGTGTAGTGTGAATTGCAAGGAGAGAGAGAGCGAGAAGAGAAGCAGCGAGGTGGTAGTATATGCGTGTGTATGTACGTGCGCATTCCTTGCTTAGGCGGGGCCACCCGCTCGTGATTGGCCGGCGGGCCTGACGCGTCATATGACGCCTGCTCTTCATGACGTAGTCGTCTGTGATTGGAGGCCACTGTCTTAGCTCGGTGGTGCGGGCATCCTTCTCGCGTGTCTCTTCAGAGCTTGGTATGTTGTGCTTGGTCCTAGACGTCCCTTGCAATCTGTCCCCAATCTAACCCTCTTTACTACTGTTTCTCTCTCTGAACTTCTTCTTTTCCATACTTCTTGTCTTTATTCAATTACTTATCCCTTCTAGTTCTGCATACGACTTCCATATTCGGCCAGTCGTATTACCAGCACCAGTTCTCAGATATATGTTTTGCACTAGCTTTAGGGATTATTAGAGTCATAGTCACATGGTATCATAGTATTGGGGTGCTTCTAAGTATTGAGTTGTTCTTTCCTACTATTTAATGCTAGACAGTGGAGGGTACCGTTGGTCGTTGTCTGAGTTATGTATGTGGCAAGTCAGGGCCTGTACGACTTCGACGGAACTAGGTAGCCTGTAACCCTTGTGCATATTTTTCCTTTGCGAGTGTAGCAGCATACAAGCGAAGGGCTTTTGCCTACTCTTGCTCGTATGCTTGCTACCTCATTTTGTTGACCTTTGTGGAGTGCCAGGGTAAGACCAGATACTTGAGATCTGGACTTACCAAGAGAGCCTCCTAGTCACTTAATGTAACATAAGGGAAATCTGTTCAAGGGGAGACAGTAGGCTACGAGCATGCTTGCACTCTGCCTAGGCTTCTTGTACCTTTTATGCCACTGCTAGATTTTATTAGTGAGAAAGACAGCATTGTGTTTATTAACTTTAATTGCGTATGCTTTAGGAATTATTCACGCCTTATTTTAGCCTAGGTTGATGCATAGTGCACAACCCAGTTTGGCTGTTACGTTGGCTAAGGAAGTACTGTTTTGAGTGGCTATTATTAGTGCTGTCACAGAGTTGTTGCACGCCCTTGTTTTATATATATGTATCCTACTTGTTGGTGTATTTAACCCTTAATTAGCGGCGAGCAACATAAGTCGAGTTAAATAAAGCTGGACTATGTGGCGGCGCTCGACATAGGTCGAGTGGCAATTTCAGCACGTAATGTGGCTGAGAGAGAGAGACAAGTGGTGGCAGGAGACTAGCGAGCGTATGACTGCTCCAGACCACCGTGGCGAACCTACTGACACAAATCTCAGCTCCCTCCTCCCTCTCTCACTCGCTACATACTCAATTATGTACCGAAAGTACCGAATTACCTGCTTTTTGCACTCGCGTTGCACGGTTATTGCAAGAAAACTATCCATCATACAAGGATCGTTATGGTGTCATTCGAAAGCTCTGTTTATGCCCTTTCAGGGATAGGTACTTGTTTTACGTTCTGGGTCTTATTTAGGCATGAAAATGATCACGTAAACAGCCCTATTTTGGCTAAAAACACCCCGCTGTGCGGTACATATAAATAAACCGCATAGGCCGCTCGTAAGGTGTTAAGATACACGCTTTGGTGTCCTGCCCCTGCATTATTTCTGTTCTATATTCGACGAGCATCTTAGAGCATCAGACGTTTTCAGAAGATTCCATATCTGGTTGCTGTAGGACTAGACTTTCAGTGTTTTCATAGAGCATTGAAGAGTTTAGTGTTGAGTTCAGACTCACACTAAAGTTAACGTAAGCATATACTCCTTTATTAAATCTTGTTATAGTTTATTTAAGCATTGTTATTACTTGAGAGCATTTTATTAACGTAAAGTACTCCTGTTGTGAGTAGGCTTTGCCGTCACCGGAAAGCCTTTGTAGAAGTGCACTAAACCCAGTTAATTGATACCCCGTTATCCAGTAGATTAACTCTGGAGGGTTTAAGTGTTTTGTTTACCGGCTTAATAGTTCGAGGGTTTGGAATTAGCGTACCGTTGTTGCAGAGATAGCCTATCTTCTAGTCCAATATTAAGTGCCCTTGTTTATTTCGTAGTGCCGGTCGTAACAATATTACCATATTTTAGGGATTTTGCACTCATCTTGCACGATCGTTGAAAGAGAACGCCTGGTCGTAGAAGGATGGTTCTGGTGTCATTGGAAAGCTCAATTATCGCCCTTTCACGGATACATAATTGTATTACGCTCTGGCTCTTGTTTATGCATGAAAAAGAGCACGGAAACAAGGTCGTTTAGGGTAAAACCACCCGCTTGCCAGGTAGTAGAAGTTACCGACCTAGCCGCTCGTGGAGTGTTAATGATTAGGTATAGGAGACCAATCTGGTTCCAACAACAAATTATAGACATAGGTTAACTATTAATATAGAAATAATAAAAAAGGTATGATCAAAGTAAATCAAATATGAAAGGGGCCGTAGCTCCTCAAGAATTATATATGCAAAGCAGAATGTTATATTTCACAGGCGAGGTCCATATCTAGAGATTCCTCGAACAAATAATAATAATTAGATAATGGGTGAAGGCTGAGACGTCTGCGACACAATTCACTACTTTGTATTAGACCCAAGTGATAGGTAATGCATAAATTCAGATCTGCGACAAGTACTCTCAAGTTACGTGTCAATCTATGTATTAATTGATATGGAAATGAGATATCGATATCTCCTCTTCGATAAGTCACAGGAGCCTGGACTCGAGAAGGTATTTAGATATATTTCGGGTGGATGGGACTCGTTAGCCTTGGTCGGCAACCAATCTAGGTGAGACAACCTTATAAAAATCCGGGTGGATGGGACTCGTCAGCCTTGGTCGGCAACCTGTCTAGGGGACTAAACCTGATACAAATCAATACTGCTTACCTAAGGGTAAGACAGGTTAGTGGATGGATTAGTCGAACACCACTTTAAAAAAATAGTGCTAACAAAATACACAGGGCCTCGGAGTCGGAAGGATCCTAAATTGAGTGGTCAATCCTGTAAGTCCTTCAGTAAACTGGCTCGGGTTGTCCCTCTTACAGGGAAGAGGTCCACTTGGGGGCATTCTGTGTATGGCCACCCTCATTAAGGGGAGTAAGGCGTCCGGCAATAGATAGATAGATAGGATAGGTGTGGTATGTTTTTCAACAAACGAACGAAATATCAATGACTAGGACAAGGGAAGCGTAAAGCACGTCTTTGGGTTGATTACGTTAATGGATATTAGAGTCTCCTCATATCTGGATCTAAGCCTTCACGATAATCACTGTTACCACTACGAGAAACTCAGAGGCACTTAAAGAAAATTGAAGTTCGGATCTGGGGAAGAACGACCACTGGCACTGATGATCAAGGATATTGCGAGGTCCTCGTCAGTTACACGCATACACTTGCGTAACTGGTATTTCCACGTAAGCTCTCGGTGCAGTTGACAACAAACACTTGTCACGGGCGAGGATCTGGCCCAAAGAGTTGCAGCATGCATCTGGCTAAGTTGCGTTTCTTCCGGAACTTGAGATCAACTTTCAGGTCCTTCTTAGTACCAATTTTGTGGGGAAAGATATCTTCTCTCTTACTTAGAAGACTAGACAAGATCTTTCTTGGAGTAGGAGGTAAGGTAACAGGATTAGTAGTTTTATATAAACCGACACACCCTTGCCTTATCTCATCAAAACTTGACGTGAGGGGAGCAGGAGTGAGTCTGTTTAGGCTTTCTAGGGAGATCTTCAATGCAGGCACTTTATTATTACGCAACTCGGAACTAATCAAGGTTGGCCGAGTAGCTGAAACAACACTAAGTTGTGCAGAATATATTACTGTCATATGAGGGGGTCGTAATAAACCTTAAACTTATATTTTGCACCTGAATTGTAAAATAATTCGCTCTTCCGATCGGCTCCGTGACCAACCCGGGTAAACTGGCTTAAACCACCTACGTTGCTGCAAGTTAGTCTCGGCTGTCCCAAACGATTATTATTACAATTCTTAGATGTCTTACTTTATCCTTTCTACCTTAAGACTATCTGTTAAAGATCCAAAAATAGGATTCAAGCCAGCAGGCTGGTTGCTTGCTGATGGTTTGGCTGGCGGAGGTAGTGTTTCTTCTGTCTGCGATGTCGAAGGCAAGGTGACTCGGGCATGAAGGGCATGGTAAATGATGAGGTCTTGTTTGGTGTTGTTGGGTAAGATGCAATGGCTACCCCTTGTGTTTCTGATGAGTTACGTCGTCATGCATGCGGCGGAACTGGTTTGCGGGTCGGAAGCGGTGAGGGCTGGTTGATATTCAGGCGGGAAGTGGGGTGCATTTTCCCAGATTCTTGTTCGAGTCTTTCGTATTGATTTTCAGTGGATTTCGGAGGTGAGCCATTGCTACTGATTTTTCCTTAATGCCTGCTCTTGAGTTCATACTGCGGCTGCAATGGGGCATGATTTGGTGTTGAATTGGCGTGGTAAGATCTGAAGTAAGTGTTGAAGCGCCATGTCTGTCTCCGTTCACGTGTGGCTCGTTTCTTTGTTGTTTTCGTGATGAACTAGGGCTTTTCTTGGTTTTTAGAACATAAGAACATAAGAACATAAAATCGCAGGAAACTGCATAAGGCCATGCAGCCCACACGAGGCAGCTCCCATTCACACCCAGCCCATATCATCCATATGGGAATCCAACTTACGCTTAAAGCTTTCAACTGTTCCTGAGCTAATCACTGCTCTGGGCAGTCCATTCCACATGTTAACAACTCTATTCCCAAACCAGTGTTTTCCTATATCTTTCCTAAGTCTAAACTTAGCTAACTTGAAACCATTTGAGCGGGTTATGTCGCCGTTCTTTAGCTTTAATAACTCATCTATATCACCCTTATTTATACCATTTATCCATTTAAATACCTCTATCATGTCTCCCCTACATCTTCGTCTTTCTAGTGAGTGCAAGCCTAAGGCTTTCAACCTCTCCTCATATGATAAGTTTCTAATATTATGTATAATTTTCGTCATTCTTCTTTGGACTGCCTCTAAAGGGCCGATATCCATTCTGTAATAAGGGCACCAAAATTGAACAGCATAGTCTAAATGGGGTCTTACTAGTGCTAAGTATAGCTTTAAGAAAGCTTCAGTAGTCCTGTTGCTAACACTTATACATTGTTTTCTGGGTTTCAGATAATTACTAACGAGCACCCCCAGATCCTTCTCTCACTGTGTGTTGTCCAATTCTACATTGTCTAGTTTGTATTTCGCTTCTAAATTACGATTTCCAATCCTTAACCTGACCGCGGCGAGCCTATGGTGTTTAAAACGTCGCGCTGGGCGAAGGTATTGTGGGTAAATCTCGACGAATTTCGTCATTTTACAATAAATATCGTTATTACTTATTCATATGCGCCTATTTTACGTTTAATATGAAGATATTAACATGTAACAGCAATAAAACAAGTGGGAATAGTATTTGGGGGGTGAAAAAGACAAATTATTGCCGACAGTCCAGTCATGAGGTGAGAGCCGCGCGAGCCTTACACCATCCCCTCTCGAGGCCTGAAGCGAGACTGATGTCTCGCTAGTGCTGTCTCTCTCTTCCCCCGCTCCCTATATGCGTCCCAGATGACCTTGAAACAGGTTGGGAGATATTGCCGTGGAAAATAAACCGATAAACAAGGGAATAAGAGGAAAAATAGGTGATAATTGAAGGGGAGGGGGGGGGGGAGGGGAAGGGCGGGGTTGACACATGTGGAGGAGTGATAGGAGGAATGGAGGGGAATTATCTCACTTAATCACATTCCTTTGTTTTGAGTGCTACTGGGGTCTTTTAAAAGTTTTTTTTTAGGCCTTGGCTCATATGAGGACGCTCTCGCTCGTAGGGTTCAGACTCATATGAGGACGCTCGCCGTTCTTGGGTTAATAACTTACATTTGTCTACATTGAAACTCATCTGCCATTTTATGGACCACGCATGCAAATGATCGAGATTCTTTTGAAGACATTCCCTGTCGCTAGCTGACTCTATTATCCTACCCATTTTAGTATCATCAGCAAATTTACTGATCCTACCCTTTATACCTGAGTCAAGATCATTTATGTAGATAATGAACAGAAGGGGCCCCAAAACCGACCCTTGGGGGACCCCACTTTGAACTAATACCCAGTCCGATTTTACACCATTGATACTAACTCTCTGCTTCCTACTAATCAGCCATGACCTAATCCACTTGAGTAGCATCCCCCCAATACCATGTCCTTCTATCTTCCTTAACATGTGGAACTCTATCAAAGGCCTTACTGAAGTCTAAGTAAACTATATCATATGACTTGTTGATATCTACCGCTTCATATACCTCGGGAAAAAAACTGAGTAAATTTGATAGGCAGGATCGTCCTGGAGTGAATCCATGTTGAGAGGGTTTAATTAACTTGAACATTTCTAAGTGATTTCTAATTTTCCTGGCAATAATTGATTCTAGCAATTTCCCTATAATTGATGTGAGACTAATGGGACGGTAATTTGATGCTATGGACTTATCACCTTTTTTAAATATCAGAATTATATTTGCAAGCTTCCATGAATCAGGAACTAAACCTAAATCTAGTGAATTATTAAATAGGTGAGTTAATGGGTAACTTAATTCGTCCTTGCATTCATTTAATACCCTAGCGTACACCTTATCTGGACCTGGAGATCTCTGAGGTTTTAGTCTATCTATTTACTTAATTACTTTGTCATTAGTGACCTGAACTGTACTTAATATGCCGTCTATACTACCGTTAAAATCTTGGTAAAAAAAATAGATTATCAGTAGGTTCAGGGATATTTCGTAGCGAGGCCGTCCTTTTCGCTTTTGCCTAACGCTACACATTTTCCACATAACCTCTCTTTTTCACTCCCAGGATTTCTGTTCAAAACCCCACAAACATCCTATCTAAAGAACTAGCTAGCGTGGAAACCCCTAACCATGAAAGATGAACCCCGACCATTCCTTGCATACATTTTATCTTTCCCATAGAAACGGTCCCAGTTGTCAGTGAATGGTATTGCTTTTTCTTTGCAATATTTCTCAAACTGGCAATTGATACCAATCGCCCTGGATGTCCATTCTTTAGGAACTCCTCTTCTAGGTAGGATAGGGTGAGGTGGGGGTGATCCGCACTATTAGTGGAAAAAATAATCACCAAAAATCAGGTAACAAACTTTATTGAAAAATAGTTATATCACAATAAACTATGGGTCAAGGCCTATCATGGTGATTTTTACTAATCATGTAAGTAGTAGTTGTAATGCCCTCGAAAATATCCCGCAACCCCAATAATGTACTACCCGAGTTGACGTCAGGTATAGTGTAAAATAGTCGTTGATGGGAAGTCCAATAAACTCATCACGTGAAACACCACGAGACTATCACCTGGTTCTTACAAATCGGACTAAGGTTACTATACTTTTTTCTTCTTTGGTGATTTGGCTTTAGGAGTGGCTTTAGCCTGATTGTTATGGCTTTTGTTCCTGATCGCTATTTGGATTTTTGGTATCCTTCTAGGGGAGTCTTCTGGAACGTCTTCAATCTTAGCTAGGTGGTAGATGGGTGGAGTTTTTCCGGGCACAGGCTCTCTCGCCTAGGCCATAGAACTGGGCGGGGGACAGTCTTCTTCATCGTGGTACTCGATGCAGTCCTTTTCTTTAGCCAGGTGGTAGATGGGTGGAGGTGTCCACGGCACAGGCTCCCTCGCCGAGGCCATATAAATGGGCGGGGGAGGCTCAAAAAAATCTCGAGGAGGGTCTTCCATCTCTTCTAGTTCTTCTTCCCCTCGGTCTTCATGGTCTTCCCTCTCTTCTATTTCTTCTTCCTCTTGGTCTTCATCGATGGCTTGAATTTGGTGCATTTCCGGGGAACAGTATTCTTCATCGTGGTACTCGATGCAGTCCTTTTCTTTAGCCGGATGGTAGATGGGTGGAGGTGTCCACGGCACAGGCTCCCTCGCCGAGGCCATATAAATGGGCGGGGGAGGCTCAAAAAAATCTCGAGGAGGGTCTTCCATCTCTTCTAGTTCTTGGCGTCAGGACAACCCCACGGCCAGCGGATCTACCCCAGATTGGATTACTAATTCTACACCCATTGGATTAATTATTCTACACATCAAAAGTGAAGTTATTATACCGTAAAAGTTATAGAAGATCTAACTGTGAAAAGAAATTATACTTGGCGTGTTGTCAGAGAGAAAGTATATAAAGATCGAAAATGAAAGTAATTAAAATATATCTACTGCGTATATGATAAAAGGTATTCTGGAAACATCGGATACTACGCACGTATATAAAAGCGAGAGAAAGGAAGCCCTAGTGAAACTCAAAGGAATTAGGGAAGTACTGATAATAATTCTGCTAAAATTAATAACAAATAAATTCAAGTTAACTTATGCGTAAGCACCACAGTGATTTAACCTCAGGAAAATAATTACGTTTAGCTCCCAAATTCCAGAACAACTCTACGCAGGTAAATACCTCAAGTTCACATATAATTACTATATAACGTTTCTAAGCACAAGTGTAAATCCTCGATTGAAAGGAGTGCTACTCGATCTTAACTCTGAAATAAATACAGGACAAGTGTAATCTTTCAGTTAGAAATCGGTCCCTAATACTTACTTAGATATAGCATAGAATAATCCAGTCTTGCGAGTCAGACATAGTGGAGCCTCGTTCGTTCACTTTAATTGTTTTGTTCTTGACCATTATTGTTCTAGCTTTTACGTATGCGATATTCTTGTCAAATAAACGGAATATGAATACACGTCTTGTGATAATTATCCTCTATTGTCTTTCTGTGTCTGTGGTAAAACAATATAACTTCTCCAGTTAGGAAGAGCCCACTTGATCAAAACCAATTAAATCCCAGTAAAAACCTGACATAACATAATGTAATGCCCTCGAAAATATCCCGCAACCCCAATAATGTACTACCCGAGTTGACGTCAGGTATAGTGTAAAATAGTCGTTGATGGGAAGTCCAATAAACTCATCACGTGAAACACCACGAGACTATCACCTGGTTCTTACAAATCGGACTAAGGTTACTATACTTTTGTACGTCCGTGGTAGTACAGTGGGTTAGCGCGCGGGCCTGGTGGTGATGGTTGGGTCACTAACCAGGGTTCGAACCCGACCCAAGGCATCTCAAAACCTGTGGGTTTTTAGGAGGGTTAAATTCCCTTCAGAGGTTCGTACCCCGCGCCAGGTACCAGGAAAGGTTGATCCTAAAGGTAGCCTGGGGATATTTCAGGAGACCATAAATTCCCTTCACACCCGGCATTTCATTGGTGGCAGTCACGGAACGTGATCTGGTAGCTACATAGAGCACCCATCACGCGGACCCTAACAATATTGAGATTGCTGAGGTGATACAGCTACGATACCTTACGACCTTAAAAGAGGCTAGGGACTAGCCTAGTTAAAGAAGGATGTAATGTAATGCCCTCGAAAATATCCCGCAACCCCAATAATGTACTACCCGAGTTGACGTCAGGTATAGTGTAAAATAGTCGTTGATGGGAAGTCCACTAAACTCATCACGTGAAACACCACGAGACTATCACCTGGTTCTTACAAATCGGACTAAGGTTACTATACTTTTGTACGTCCGTGGTAGTACAGTGGGTTAGCGTGCGGGCCTGGTGGTGATGGTTGGGTCACTAACCAGGGTTCGAACCCCACCCAAGGCATCTCAAAACCTGTGGGTTTTTAGGAGGGTTAAATTCCCTTCAGAGGTTCGTACCCCGCGCCAGGTACCAGGAAAGGTTGATCCTAAAGGTAGCCTGGGGATATTTCAGGAGACCATAAATTCCCTTCACACCCGGCATTTCATTGGTGACAGGGTGTAATGCCCTCGAAAATGTCCCGCACCCACAATAATACTAACCCGAGTTGACGTCAGGTATAGCGTAAAATAGTCGTAGATGGTAAGTCCAATAAACTCATCTCGAGAGACTATCACCGTGGTTCGAAAATAGTCGTAGATGGTAAGTCCAATAAACTCATCTCGAGAGACTATCACCGTGGTTCTTAAAAATCGGACTAGGGTTGCTATACTTTTGTACGTCCGTGGTAGTACAGTGGGTTAGCGCGCGGGCCTGGTGGTGATGGTGGTGCGTCACTAACCAGGGTTCGAACCCCACCCAAGGCATCTCAAAACCTGTGGGTTTTTAGGGGGGTTAAATTCCCTTCAGACGTTCATACCCCGCGCCAGGTACCAGGAAAGGTTGATCCTAAAGGTAGCCTGGGGAGAATTCCCGGCATAACATTGGTGGCAGTAAGGGAACGTGACCTGGTAGCTACGTGCTCGAGCACCCGTCACGCGAACCCTATACCAAGAATTGAGATGGCTAAGGTAAAAAGGCTACGATACCCTACGACCTTACGAGGCTAGGGACTAGCCTAACTAAAAAGGAATGTGGTGTAATGCCCTCGAAAATGTCCCGCACCCACAATAATACTAACCCGAGTTGACGTCAGGTATAGCGTAAAATAGTCGTAGATGGTAAGTCCAATAAACTCATCTCGAGAGACTATCACCGTGGTTCGAAAATAGTCGTAGATGGTAAGTCCAATAAACTCATCTCGAGAGACTATCACCGTGGTTCTTAAAAATCGGACTAGGGTTGCTATACTTTTGTACGTCCGTGGTAGTACAGTGGGTTAGCGCGCGGGCCTGGTGGTGATGGTGGTGCGTCACTAACCAGGGTTCGAACCCCACCCAAGGCATCTCAAAACCTGTGGGTTCTTAGGGGGGTTAAATTCCCTTCAGAGGTTCGTACCCCGCGCGAGGTACCAGGAAAGGTTGATCCTAAAGGTAGCCTGGGGAGAATTCCCATTCCTATTTAACCTGGAAAAACCTAGCATTTCATTGGATGCCCTAGAAAATGTCCCGCACCCACAGGTTTTGAGATGCTTTGGGTGGGGTTCGAACCCTGGTTAGTGACGCACCACCATCACCACCAGGCCCGCGCGCTAACCCACTGTACTACCACGGACGTACAAAAGTATAGCAACCCTAGTCCGATTTTTAAGAACCACGGTGATAGTCTCTCGAGATGAGTTTATTGGACTTACCATCTACGACTATTTTCGAACCACGGTGATAGTCTCTCGAGATGAGTTTATTGGACTTACCATCTACGACTATTTTACGCTATACCTGACGTCAACTCGGGTTAGTATTATTGTGGGTGCGGGACATTTTCTAGGGCATTACAGTAGTTAAGGTCAACTTATTGAATTTTAAAAAAAGGGTACCCCTTGTTCGGACCATGCCCGCCATATGGGGTGGTCCGAACAATGCATGGGAGTGATCGAAACACCACCATTTTCACTATTAAAATGCATAGTGAGATTGTAAAAACTGGTGATCTCAAATAAAATATATGTTGAAAGTGTCTTTATCGCCAATTTTAGAGCACATTCTCAAGAAAGAAATATTATATTCCATACTGTCACAACTTATGATTTTACCAACATAAAACACCTTACATCCGACATTCTTCCCTTCTAACTCCAGCTCAACACAACCAAGTACTTTTTGTATTATTTGGATTTTTTTTTGGGGGGTCTTTAAACGCCATTTAAATTTGTGGTGTACCGAACAGTCGGTACACACCCCATCGGTACACCCCCTTCGTAGCATAAATGTGTAAACATGCATGATGCTGAATGAAATGTCTGAATGGAAGCCTTTCTCACCAGATATCATTGCAGCTAAGTACATTTCACTATTAAGCATCACACCACTAGAATCAGCACGTTTTCACAGTCAAGAAGCACTATATTAAAACGCGAAATATTACATCGATCACCTAAAAAATAGAAAAACTGACCTGAAAATTCGGTCTGTCGCGATGTATACAATAGTGTCCTGTCATCCTCAAGCTATCCGTTTTCTTCTTTTGAAGTGTTGGGGAAACTATTTTATTATTGATAGGGCAGAAATTATGAACACTGATCGTTTCACCCCCATGTTCGTTACACCCCACCTTCACTACTATGTACAACAGCGATCCTTCCCTTTCTCCTAATTTTATCAAGCATTTCCCGATACTGCATCAGCAGCTCCTCACTTCTTCCCTTACCAACATCGTTACCCCCGGCACTGAGACATATAATGAGGTTATCTCCACCATCTTCCAAGATGTGGTCCATCTTCTCTAAAACCCTCCCAACTCAATGAGCAGGCAGACACACAACCTTCCTAAGCTTTGTGCGGGTAGCCCTAAAGCAAGTGTCACACTATGTCCAATTAAGTGATGACGCTCCACGACTTAAGGGTCTTAACGAGGTCTTTGCCTACATCGCCGCGCGACGTGGGTGGGCGCCAACTCAAGAGAGATGTCGGGAGAGGTCGTCAGGGGCCTCAGGAATAGTTCGACACGAACAACTCTCATAAGCTGAGTCGGCGCTAGTTAAGGTCAAGGACATGGACGGGATGGGGACGGTAGGCGGGCGGCGTCCAGTAGGCGTCAGACGGTACAAGGGCGTCGACCTGTCTGCGTCAGACGCCGCTATATGGTAGGTCGCCATCAGACAGCGACCCGGTAACGCCCAGGCGGTGTCATAGGGGGAGGGCATACCGTGAGTCCGCGACCTGGCAATGTCGCATGGGACATCGTTGATAGAGGGTCTTGTTTTTTTGTTTTTTTAAGCTTGATGGAGGTCTAGCGAGGAAACTAAAAAATAGATGAATATATAAATAAATATACCCACAAAAATCACCACTGTCCCCTTAATCCGATCCCATCAACGAGTGACTATCTATAAACCCTTTCAATGTTGGTGGCGTCTGTTTTGCTTTAATTCTGCCCTACTTAGACGATTTTTTGCAACTTAATAACGGTCTGTGGGAGTTAAGAGAGATAAATTAGAGGAATGAAGGTCTTGTGATTGCTACAGGCCCTTCGTAAGCATATTACAATAACCTAATAGTTGCCAGTCTATAACGAGAAACACGTCACCGGTCCTGAAAGGGTTAACTATAGATGGCCTTGTTTTACCAATTACTCAAAGAACCACTTAATTAAGGGGAGATGGGCGTATTTATTTGCTCATTTATGGATCTTTTTATTATGTTTTTAGTTACCTCCCTAGATTTCAAGCTTAATCCCCCCCCCCCCCACACACACAAAAACGTCGCCTCCGACGGACCGGTTTTCCTCGGTCGGGGTCAAGTGTGACGGAGAAGAGGTCCAGTGTGACAGGTTGGCTGTCCATCGCCGCTGTAGTATCTATAGGCGCCGCCCTACCTCCTATAGCCACCGCTCGTCAGGAGCATTGTCGCCAACCAGTTTGCGCGCTACGGCGCATGACGCCGCCCCGGCGGCGTCATTTATCTCCCCTAGGTCTTGCATGGTTGCCGCTCGACCCCGTCCAGTTGCCGTTAGGCGGGGTGCCCGTCCATAGTGCCCGCCGTGAGCGTCCCGTCCCTCGATCACCCACGTTACTCGGCAGTGGTCTCCCCCTTCTATCGCCACTCCTTAAGTCGTGGAGCATCGGCACTTAATTCGGCATAGTGTGACACTTGCTTAACTAAGTGTCTTACCATGGAGTCGCCCACAATCAACACAGACTTACCTTTTCCTCGGGACAATCCGGATTTGGCAGCAGCAGGGGTTGTAGGAGTGGCAGCTAGTGCTCCCGTGGTGGCGGTAGTGGCAGCTGGTGCTCCTGTGGTGGTAGTAGTGGTAGCTGGTACTCCCATGGTGGTAGTAATGGTAGCTGGTGCTTCCGTGGTGGTGGTAGTAACTGCAGGTACTTCTGTGGTGGCGGCAGGCACTTCTGTGTTGGTGGCAGGCTCACTACGACTCCCACCCTTTTCCTATCTAAGGTTACCCTCTTCAAATTCATCTCACAAATGAGTGAATGTGTTAGTCACTCTCACTCCTACATCACTATCCTGCTTACAGAGAGTGACTTTCCCACCCTTATTGTCTATGAATATAATGATTTGTTAGGTTCAACCTCCCTCTTCCCCTTACTCGAATTGCAAAGTTTCTCTAAGCTAATTTTTCAAGCTAAATTTTCGTCCTTTAACTCATAAGCTGCGCAGCTATGGTATTTGAAAGTGCCCGCCATGCGAAGATATTTGGTACATTCCTTACAAAAATTGTCAATTTACCATATATATAATTAATACTTATCCATATGCACCTATTTTACTTTTAATATAAACATATGAACATTGGAAAGCAATAAAACAAGTGGTAACAGCAATTTGTTACGCTGGCCAGCTTGCCAGAATGTACTCGTGACTCGCTAGCACTCGCCACGGCAGTGAAATGGGCTATAATAATCGTAGAACGATGTTCTATCTTTCTTAGTATTCATGTTGTCATAGACAGATCAGTGTTTGTCTTTATTCTTGTCTGTGACACTTAGAAGTATTTTATATCATTGATAGAGTTATAAGATATGCAGTGTGTTAGTTGCAATGAGAGAGAGAGGGGAGAGCGAGGCGGTAGTGTGTGTGCGTATGTACGTGTGCATTCCTCGCTCGGTGGGCCCGCTCGCTCGCTATTGGACGGCGGGCCTGGCGTGATGTATGACGTCAGCTTGTCTCTGTGACGTAGTGGCCTGTGGTTGGTCGCCGCCCTCCTAGCCCAGTGGTCCTACTCTCCTTCTCTCCTCAGAGCATGGTATTGTGCGCTTGGTCCTAGACGTCCCTCGCATTCTGTCTCCAATCTAACCCCCTTTACTGCTGTTCCTCTCTCTGAACTCCTTCTTTCCAATACTTCTTATCTTCATTCAATTACCCATCCCTTCTGGTTCTCGCATACGACTTCCATAGTCGGCCAGTCGTATTACCAGCGCCTGTTCTCACATATATGTTTTGCACTAGCTTTAGAGGTTATTAGAATCATAGTCTCATGGATTCATATTGTTGGGTGCTTCTAATTATTTGGTTGTTCTTTATTACTATTTAATGCTAGACAGTGGAGGGTATCTTTGGTCGTTGTCTGAGTTATGTATGTGGCAAGTCAGAGCCTGTACGACTTCGACGGAGCTAGGTAGCCTGTAGTACACCCTTGTGCATATTTTCCTTTGCGAGCCTAGCAGTATACAAGCGAAGGGCTTTTGCCTACTCTTGCTTGTATGCTTGCTAACTCATTTTGTTGACCTTTGAGGAGCGCCAGGGTAAGACCAGATACTTGAGATCTGGACTTACTAAGAGAGCCTCCTAGTCACTTAACGTAAGATAAGGGAAATCTGTTCAGGGGAGACAGTAGGCTGCGAGCATGCTTGAGCTCTGCCTAGGCTCCCTGTACCTTTATGCCGCTGCTAGACTTTATTAGTAAGAAAGACAGCATATTGTTTATTAACTTTAACTGCGTAGGCTTAGGAGTTATTCACGTATTGTTTTTGCCTAGGTTGATGCATAGTGCACAACCCAGTATGGCTGTTACGTTGGCTAAGGAAGTACTGTTTTTGAGTGGCTGTTGTTAGTGCTGTCACAGAGTTGTTGCACTCTCTTGTTTCCATATATATGTATCCTACTTTTTGGAGAATCTAGGATACACGCTTTGGTGTCCTGCCCCTGCATTATTCCTGTTCTATATTCGACGAGCATCTTAGAGCATCAGACGTTTTTCAGAAGATTCCATATCTGTTTGCTGTAGGACTAGACTTCAAGTGTTTTCATAGAGCATTGAAGAGTTTAGTGTTGAGTTCAGACTCACACTAAAGATAACGTAAGCATATAACCTTTTATTAAATCTTGTCATAGTTCATTTAAGCATTGTTATTACTTGAGAGCTTTTCATTAACGTAATTACTCTTGTTGTGAGTAGGCTTTGCCGTCACCGGAAAGCCTTTGTAGAAGCACACTTAACCCAGTTAATTGATACCCCGTTATCCAGTAGATTAACTCTGGAGGGTTTAAGTGTTTTGTTCACCGGCTTAATAGTTCGAGGGTTTGGAATTAGCGTACCGTTGTTGCAGATCTAGCCTATCTTATAGTCCAATATTAAGTGCCCTTGTTTATTTCGTTGTGCCGGTCGGTCGTAACAAATTGGCTGGTGAAAATTGCATATTTTAGCCCCACGTTCATAATCTGACCTTGACCGGCGAGAGAGAAACACCCTCCCTCTCTTGTGTCTGGCATGGTACTGAGAGACAAGGAGAACTCTCAGACTGGCTTAGAGGGTCGGAGATACACTCCTCCATCCTCCCCCTCTCTCCCACCTGTCCTCGCACGAAAATACTCGATAAATATCGGGAATAATTTGGAAAATACCGGATAATTGAGGAGGGGGGGGGGGGGAGGAGTGGAAGGAGGGGGTTGAGACACATATGTAGGAGTGGTAGAAAGTAATGGAGGGGAATTATCTCACCTAATCACAGATTGCTTTGTTTTGAGTGCCACTGGGGTGTTTTAAACGTTTTTTTTTAGGCCTTGGTTGTTAAGAGGCTGGCCGCATTCGCCCTGTAGAACCTCTTAAGAGTCTAGCTGCAGTCCCTGGGTTAACAAGTCCACTTCCCTCTGAATATTTACATTAACCTCCCTCAGAGATTGAACCTGCTCCCACACCACACTCAACTCTTCCCTCACCTCAAGGAAGAGAGAGCGAAGTTCGGTGCAAGACTCAATCTCCATACCTGCCATTTTATCCCAAAGCTAACTAATAAAACAAAACTAAATAGATAAACCAAATACTAACAACTAATCACTGAGCTAAAGCACTGCAAAAAAATGCACTTAAACACTTGCCACCAACTACAGGTAAGTGAGAATGGTCACACTTAACTTGGCGCACTGAGGTGACTAGGGTCGCTAAGGACAGGCTAAAGATACGTCCACACTCTAGGAAGATCTACTGGTTACTGTTGAGGTCTACTGGGTACTGTTCTTGCTAGTACACGCCCTTGGGTTGGTCTTGTGGGTGGAGTTTGATGAGGTTTGAGCTGATGTCGGGATTGCAGTTGATGTTAAAGTTGTTGTATCTGTGATGGTCGCCATGCGGGTTTGGGGAATATAATTGTCCCCCCTTTTTGGTACATTTTCTATGGTTGCCGTGCCGATGATTTGGACCTTGTTTCCTTCTCTGTCTATTTGGCCGCCATGTTGCTGCCCGCCTGGTTTGTTTACATTCCTAGTTGTTATGGAAGCAATCCGCATGGGTTGCTCCGATGTTGCAACTGGTGTTGGTGATCTCTTGCTGGTTGGTTTTAGTAACTCTAATTCCTACCACATCTCATAGATTATGGGAAGATATATGCTTAAGAAATTTATAGTTAAAAATAGTTTCAAAAACTTTAGAGATGCAAGGAATGAGAGCAATTGGAGGGTTGGAAGGTTGAGAGCGGTCACCTTTCTTTGGGACAGGTTGAATAAAAGCAAACTTCCAGCAAGAAGGAAGGAAAGACAGAGACGAAGGAGTTTGCTTAGGCAGGGAGTCAGCACGGAAGAACAGTTTTTGAGTACAACAGGAAGAACACCATCCAGTCCGTACGCCTTCTTGGTATTAACCCAAGAAAGGCAAGGGTCCTCATAAAAGGTTTTGTTGGGCGAAGACGAGGGTCCTCTTAAGATCCAAGGCATAAAAAAAAAACTTTCAAAACACCCCACTGGCACTCAAAACAAAGCAAAAATGTGATTAAGTGAGATAATTCCCCTCCATACCTCCTATTACTCCTCCACATATATCCCAACCCCCCGCTTGACTGCTTCCCCTCCTTTCCCCCCCTTTTTCCCCCTCTTCCCCCTCCTCTTTCTAATTTACATTACACTCTTGATTCCTTTAGAAATATGATCACTAATCATTATCTCCCTCATCCTAAGCCTGGACCTGATTATATCCCTTGCTCCAAGAGGTTTAGCAGAAGAGATGGTGTTCTACAAAGAGGAAGTTAGAGGAAAAGCCGCAAATGTTACAGACATTGATAGATAGAGTAGAAGGTAGAGGTCCAGGACACTTTGAAGAGTCTTCACCAAGGGTCATATTTGTGGGGGTATTTATGCCCCCCCCCCCCCCCCCCCTCCTGGGGACTCCGAGGCTGGTTGAATTATGTCTACCATTAATATAATTTTGTAATTTTGGGAAGACAGTGTAGCTCTACTAGAATGTAATGTGTTTGTGGCATAATGTATTGGAAGGCAGACTGGGATTGCCCTCATTATTGGTGAGGAAAGCCTTGCGAGTCTTGGAGAGTCGAGCATACTACTATAAATAGCGAATGACCACTGAGCTCACAGCATTAAAATATGCTTATCTACATTACTAAGAGGAGTATTCTAAAATTACTGGCTTACAGAATGAAAACACACATCAAACTTTAGTATTAACTACCCTGACAAAATGTGTGAAACGGTTGTGAAGCAGCCCTTGACATGGTCTCAAATGATTACAGTAAAAAATGAACAGAATGAGCGTTAGTGTTAAAATGTAGTCCTTGACATTTCACAAAGGATTGTCTTTTAGAACAAACAGTTCATAAGATACAAAAAGAGTTAGCAAAGGTCAAAAGCGATGAAGCAGGAGTAGGCTACCAGTTATCCTAATCAACTACTATAAGGTCTCCTCGGGACTACTACCCTACTTGGTTGGTGCCTAAGACATCATGACCAGTCTGGTGTTTTTCAAATTTGTTATCTGATGACCTTATTTTATATTCGCACTTGAGACCCGATCGAACCTTCATATTAGCAAGGTGATGTAGCCTGACTCATCTTCCTTTAAATTTATTATCTTTCCTAAAATTATGTGACTATGCCTGCATATTCGTGACCGGACTTTATTACATACTGTAATGCCCTCGAAAATATCCCGCAACCCCAATAATGTACTACCCGAGTTGACGTCTGGTATAGTGTAAAATAGTCGTTGATGGCGAAGTCTAATAAACCCATCACGTGAATCACCACGAGACTATCACCTGGTTCTTACAAAGAGAACTAAGGTTACTATACTATTGTACGACCGTGGTAGTACAGTGGGTTAGCCCGCGGGTCTGGTTGACCTAAGGAGGATATGGTCACTAACCAGGGTTCGAACCCTACACCAGGCATCTCAAAACCTGGTGGGTTTTAGGAGGGTTAAAATCCCTCCAGGGTTCGAGCCCCGAGTCAGGCATCTCAAAACCTGGGGAGTTTTCAGGAGGGTTAAATTCCCTTCGCACCCAGTATTTCATTGGTGGCAGTGAAATAATGGAAAAGCTTCTCACCACGCCTGACAACATACCGAGATCTCCACCGCTACCTACACCATCTACCCGACCACCATTTCTCCCACACACTCAAGGCCAACCTCCCGCATCAAAGAAAACGACTCAAGGGCAAACAATTATATACCCCGCAAGACAGAGAACAACATGTGATCAGTTTCTCGCCGATTACACTTCTCCTGCAACATCCCAAACCTACAAACTTGCAACCACTGTCCACTCCATCTACCTCCAGCCTGCAAACCACATATGCAACCCCAGAACAAACCAGAAGGCCAAATATAAATTACCAAAGCCCCGAGCAACAAGATGCCCACCTTCTTCTTCTTTCTTCTTCTTCCACATCGCATTTATGAAGATAATAAATAACCCCACCCCAGAGCTACAAGGAAACAACCCTCAACCCAACACGAGTTACTGCCATCGAGATGACACATCCTCCAACACCAGGGAAAAACTTATTCATCACCATAACCAATCCCAAAGTCCAGCAGAAGAAGAAAGCGAAGAAGAGAAATCAACCAAGAAAAGGCACCATAAAAACCGTACATCCCCACGCCACTCTACAGCCCAGCCGCATCGCCGCCATGACCAGGGAAGCCGAGATATACGGTTACCATATATCACCCCACCCCCAAGCCACACGGAAACAACCGCCATACAACACCCTACCCTAGGCGCCTTTCTGCTGCGCAGCCACACCACCGCCAAGACGCTGAGAAAAGAGGTGACCTCAGCAGGAAATTCTAAGATCGATACTCAGTTGGAAAACTGTCCTTGCTATCCACAGACGTAAGGCTGTTTTGAAATCTTGAGGGCTCGATAGGACAAATTGTTCTCGCTATCCACAGACGTGAGACTGTTCGAATATTGAGACTAACCCTGTTAATTATTTGGAGTGGGTATCAACAAGGCTTGTTATCAGACTCCTTCACAGAGGCTAACTAATATCTTTCCCTTACCCCAGCTGGTGCTATTGTGGATAAAGTACGCTACCCCAAAGGGCAAGTAGCTTTACCCGAAATAGACCAAAAGGCTTAAAACACCCATCCACCCTCAGTACTGAAAGTTCTGCATCAAAGTTCTTATAAGACCAGAGTAGTCAGTGAGTTCTCTCCTGCGTTAACTCGATTCTACTGTACTACGGCCACAGCATAGTATATAGTATTCAAGGTCTAAAACCAGAGAGCTCAAGTAAAGCTGTGGGAACCCATTCACGATAGGATAAACCCCACGGCCAACGCATATGCATCTACCAGGAGACGGGATTACTTATTCTACAAATCGAAAGTGAAGTTACTATACCGTTATAATACACAAGAAAAATAACTGTGCAAAGGATCTATACTTAGTGTATTTATAGAGAAAGAGTATAAAAAGATCAACAGTGGAAATTAGCCAAAATATATCTACCGGGTATATAAAAAGCAGTATTCTAGAAACATCGGATACTACGAGCTTATGCAAAAAGCGAGAGAAAGGAAGTACTAGTGAAACCCAAATAAATCAGGGAAGTACTGATAATAATTCTGGTAAAGGAAATAACAAATAAATTCAAGTTAACTTATGCGTAAGCACCATAGTGAATTAATTCAAAGAAAATAATTACGTTCAGCTTCCAACCCAGAATAACTCTACGCAGGTGAAAACCAAAAGTTTGTATATATAATCACCACGTAGCCTGTATAAGCACAAGTGTAAATCCTCGATTGAAAGGAGTGCTATTCTTATCTAGAAATAAATACAGGACAAGTGTTATCTTTCAATTAGAAAGCGGTCCACAATACTCACCTAGATATTGCATAAAATAACCCGGTCTTACGAGTCAGACGTAGTGGAGCCTCATTCGTGCATCTATAATTGTTGTTCTTGACCATTTTGTTCTAGCCTTACGTTGCAATATTCTTGTGCCAATAAATAGAATATGAATGCACGTCTTGTTATGATTATCCTCTATTACTGTCTGTGTCTGTGATAAAGCAATTTTAACTTCTCCAGTTAGGAATAACCCACTTATTCAAACCAATCAACCCCAGTAAATACTGTGCATAACACATACATTCAAGATAGGTGGGGTCGTTAATCTACATTTTGAGGTCAATGATTTAACCTGAGAATAAATATATGCTGGGAGTGTATCAGGTCAGCTGACCAGTCACACTTACCACCATGATGACAGGGCGATTGACTATTAGCCCGGGCCAGCAGTAAGGATTATAGCCCACTATTTAGGAGCAGGGTGCAACTCCCAACTATCCCTATTATGGATCCTAGTAGAGGTGGAAAGGTTATGCTGAAGCCAGGAGCTCCCACATTACTGCTGTGTTGTAGATGGGGATTCCCCTCTCTGTTCTCACTACCTAGAGTGCCACCTTTGTGTGACCAAGGCTCACATGTGCATATACTTTATTTGTATCAACATCATCATCATCTCCGATGCCTTGCTAAGCCCCCGGTAAAGGATAGCCATGGCAGAAACACCTCCAGGCTACTGTGCCCAGACATGCTTCCTTTGCCCGTGCCACAATGCCCTTTCCACTATATGGAAGTACTGGTATTTTCTTATTATTTTTCCTCTACCAGTTGCTCCTCTCATCTGACTTCCATGTATCTTTCTTGGCATTCTGTCTTTATCCATTCATTGGACGTAGCCAAACCACCTCCAAGTAATTCTTTTTATCTACTTTATCATTCCACATTCAAAACCCAAGACTTGCTCTCCTATTCCAAATAACTGTTACACTTCTTTATTACTCCGTCTATCTAGGCTATTCATAACGGCTACTATTCTGAGAAAACTCGTCTCCTCAGCTCGCAGTTTGGAAAGGTCTTCATCACTTGTTGTCCATGTCTCAATTTCATACGAGAGTGTTCACTGTTCCTCAGTGAATTTTTAACTTGTTGAATTACCATTCTTCCTTTCAGGATACAATCAAGTTTTCTAATAACCCTTCTCCTTGCATTTTATCTCTTTTATCGCACTCCCCATTTTACTGTATTTGCACAGCACAGCTCCCAAATATTTGAAACTTTCAACTTCTTCCAAATCCTAATTTCCCAGTTTAATTATTAATTTTTCTCTTGATTCCATACCTAGTTTTAACCCTTGTGATGCCAAATGGAGTCAGCATGTTTTGTGACAAGCAACCAATTTTCCATGGTGCGTCATCTTTGTGATTAATTAAGCTCCATCCTAAGTGTTATATACAGTACTACATTATGCATTTGGTAATACCTATCTAAGTTTTAGGGTTTATGCATTTATATAATACTAGTACTTATCATCAATATACTCTACAACTATTACTACTTATACTGGTTATCATATTAATATACTAATACATCAATACATTGCTAATGTATTATGAGGAAATGTTGGTGTTACATGCATGATTTATCATGACACTTCTGATGAATCTGTCTTTTGGCTCCATGTCATTATAATGTGACTCTGTGATCACACGTTAGGGGTCTGTTAAGTGGGCATATTCGATGACCTGATAATTTGAGGACACGCCTCTCTTATCAAACCATAGCAGGCATTGGGTAGATATTTTGTAAGCTATGTACTGAATGGATTTACGTCATTTTGGAGCATTCCTCCGAGGTTAAAAGGTGTGGATCATGGGAAAGAGGGGTTGTCTTCAGGGGGAAACCACTAAACATTGAGAAGCATCCCTGTATGCTACCACTCTTATCCATGAATTACCCTAGATGTCTCTATACATTTTACCACTAAGTTACGAAGTATACATTGTAGAGTTACTACTTAAAAGTGGTTTGAATTTTCAACTACAAGCCTATCAGTGATGCTCATTCTGATATAAATATCTGTATACACATTCTTTCCTCAATCTCGAGGTGGTGGCAGAATGCATATACAGTTAATCTTACATCCCCTCCTTCACTTTCCCAAGCGTCTCCCTACTCCCCCCCCCCCATATCTCCCCCACCCACAAGCATCCCCAACCTATCACGTAATTCCACACGCATATTCGCACGCACGCTAATGGAGTGGAATGTTGCTTGAGGCTCTGGCATTTATAAACAGGGAACAATGCAACATAGAACCATTGGGTTTTCACCATTCTCAAGATGAATGAAGGTATTTGATTATGATATTTGGTTGATTATTGTTTTTTAGGTCAGGTCAGGTCAGGTGAAGGTATTAAGGGATAATCCTTTACAACGGCACCTCGTATCTACATTCTACTTTTCCTATTTTTCTGAAGAGTATTAGTGAGGGGAGAAGGGGTGTTGGAGAGAAATGAAGCTGTTGGAGTGGCTTTGTTATGTGTGTTATTAGTCTGTATACGTCGTCGAGGTGTCCCCCGACTGGGTGCAAGCATGTGAAACATGCTAGGATGTACAACACCTACTAAATGTCCGCCTGGGCTGGGATCGAACCCAGGTCAAGCAGATTCACACGTGAGCGTGTTCACCACTCGACTGCTGCAGCTCCTATGTATGAAGCTACAAAATGTATAAACAAGGCGTTTGTGCGCCTGTACCCCGCAAATGCGGGAATATTCAAAGCCCAGGCTGTAAAGTCTATAGTTTCAAGTGTTCTTCTCTCAAGCGCCAATACCTTACATTTCCCTACATTGACCATTAAATTACTCATTTAACACTGCTTGTCAAAGTCAGTAGAGTTTAGAGTTCTTCCATATTTTCTGCCAACAGGACAACATCGTCCATGTTAGAATATTCCATTCTCCTCCCTTTGATTCCAGCCTAGCTCTTACTGAATCCGCTCTACATTATCTGATTACGCCATTCTATAACACATCCCTGATTTAATTCTAATTGACCTCAAACTACCGCTTAGTTTATCATCTACCTTCACATTTGCCAATGCATTACTGTAAATATATTTTACTGCCATTAGCAACTTCCCACCAACACTATGATATACTGTCAATACTTCCAACAGACCTTCCCAATCAACTGTACCGTAAACCTTTTCAAAACCCATGAACGCTAAATATGATTTTCTGTTCTTGGCTAGATGTATCTTATGAACTATTTCATTGAAGCTATCAGGTCAATACAAACCCTGCCATTTCTGAAACCTCCCTGCTCTTCACATAATTCATCATCAGTTACCTTCTGTAGCCTGTTCGTTAATACTCTCGCACACACGCAGCGGTCGAGTGGAAAGCACGCTCATGTGTGAATCTGCTTGACCTGGGTTCGATCCCAGCCGTGGCGGACATTTAGTGAGTGTGGTAGTACGCCCTAGCATGTATATCATGTTCGCACCCAGTCGGGGGACACCTCGACGACATATACAGACTATTACCACCCATTCCAAAGCCATTCCAACAGCTTCCTCTCTGCTATCTATACTCTCCCAGTCGTATGGTCCTAGTGTACTGTCTGATGGCGTTAATGGGTTTCGAAATGTAAAAAGAAACACACCTTTCCAGGTATGCTAAGTAGGATAATTCCCATATAAATTTACTACGCTTATCTTTGTTCAGTGACAAAATCACTGATTTCCTTCAGTCCTCTGGTACATTCTCACATTTTCATGCTAATTTATATAACCTATGCATTATATTTACAGTTTCATCTCCCCGTTATCTCAGCATTTTACCTGGGATAACAGCTTTGCACATTTTAAGAGTGTTAAAATGGGCAAGCATGTATCTAACCCATGCAAAATAAACAATTGATTAATTATATGAATATTGAGCAGATCCTCTGCCAACAGCTGTTAACTACGGAGGTAAACTCATGATCAGTATATTTGGGATTGTGGTAATATCGACAAAGAGATAGTAATTTGTCTTTATAAATTATAACTATGTAAGTATGTTACACTACCTGACCCTACCTTCATGCTGGTAACTTCATCTACCATGACAGCTTCAACCGTTTCTTGGACCAGGTTGTACTCCAGTAGCTTGCGTTGTCCAGAGAAGGTCAGGCCCTCGCCGTCCTGGAGATATTTAAAGGTGAGGTCACGCCAAGAAAGAAGTTTGATGATGTCCAGTTGCCAAAGGCCTATTTTTCACTAAACCCCCAAACATGAATGCATAGGATTGTATGTCAGATTGAAACATTGCAAATGGGAAATCAGTGATAATATTGAATATTACTTTTATTCTTTCTTCAACCTTCAGTAAAACCCCCAACATTATTGGTAATGTTATTGCTAAAGCAGTGTGTATATGTACTGTACAGTATGTTTGCATAATGACACATATTCTAAATTCTCTATTCAGCCTATTTAGTACAAACACTTGCAAGGAGGGGTTTTAGGGAATTTTTATGGACTCCCAGTTATTTTTACTCTACTATTTACAACTTTACAATTGCAGCTTAGCTTTGTTAGAAGCCGAAATCGCCTCCCGAAAATATGATTGAGGAGCTATTTGAGGAAGGGATTTGAACCCAGGTCCCCACATACGAGGCAAACACTATATCCGCGAGACCAATAGAGGTACCGTACCTTGCTTGAGCTGGCAGCTTATGTATATTTGAACCCAGGTCCCCACATACGAGGCAAACATTATATCCGCGAGACCAATAGAGGTACCGTACCTTGCTTGAGCTGGCAGCTTATGTATATTTGAACCCAGTTCCCCACATACGAGGCAAACATTATATCCGCGAGACCAATAGAGGTACCGTACCTTGCTTGAGCTGGCAGCTTATGTATATTTGAACCCAGGTCCCCACATACGAGGCAAACATTATATCCGCGAGACCAATAGAGGTACCGTACCTTGCTTGAGCTGGCAGCTTATGTATATTTCTGCATCTTGTTTTTCCGCTTCAGGGCAGATGAGCCGCTTTTCTGGGCCCCCTTCTTCCTCATGTTTAGCCCCATTAGTTTTCAGATTTTAATATGTTTGTCCCTTTAGTTTGTCGATTTTAAGACCTTTGGCCCCATTTCTTTGTCAATATGCTAGTAAGGCATTTGACAGAGTCTGCCACAATATCCTGTTTGATAAATTAGCAACAAGGGGAGTGCCATCCTATATACTGAGAATCTTGAAGTACTGGTACGCCAATCAAACATTTAATGTAAGATGGGGTAACATTATTTCGGATTCCTTTACAGTAACCAATGGTGTGAGACAGGATAGTATTCTCTCACCTTACTTATTCAATTTATATATGGATGAATTAAGTGATAAATTGAATAAAGAGCAGATTGGATGTTATGGTGGGAATAAAATCATCAACCATCTCATGTATGCTGATGATCTGGTCATTATTGCACCGTCTTCTGCGGGTCTGAGCAAACTTCTTGATATATGTGAATCTTTTAGTAGTAAACATTGTGTTAAATTCAACCCACTGAAAAGTGCTGTTCTTATATTTAGATCAAAATTACTGTATAAAAGTAAACTGCCAAATTTCTCACTCAATAATCAAATTATTCAAGAAGTAAACAAAATGAAATACCTGGGACACATTATCTCAAACGATTGCTCAGATGATGCAGATATCGGCCGTCAGCGCAGACAGCTATATTTACGTGGTAACACCATCTTGAGATAATTCCACATGTGTAATTGGGAAACTAAAGTCACTTTGTTCCGGACATATTGTTCCTCTATGTACACGGCCCATT
This sequence comes from Paralithodes platypus, assembly GCA_032716605.1. NCBI lineage: Eukaryota > Metazoa > Arthropoda > Malacostraca > Decapoda > Lithodidae > Paralithodes > Paralithodes platypus. Next base: position 20,967,326 of record CM064564.1, on the reverse strand, counting down.
TGTGGTGGAAGTACATGAGAGCCACCATAAATGGTCTGTGTACATCCTATCATAATATACTCAAGATGTTCATTGGTCTCTCTAAATATGAAAGCACTAGTATGGTGTGCACACTGTTGGATGTGCAGTGCTGTCGGGCTGTCATCAGGAGACTGGTGTACAGCTTTTCGCAGCGACTGCAATCCTCCTGTAACACGCTGATTGTAGCGCTTTGGTCTAGTGATCATATCTATGAATCCCGTATTATATCTCACTGGCAGAAGCTGTTGCACACATAGTATGTAATGTAATATATAGGTCTAATTGAACTATGAACAATGATCTGTGCAATAGGTGTTAACCAACATTGAGCAATAGCCTTAGTTAGCCTATCTGTGTTATATTGTGACAAAATGTGATATGTGCTCTATTCTGTAAATAGGCCTACTGTATATTTTATTTTATTGTTTCTTTATTAATATATCTTTGTGTATAATTATTATCTGTGCTCTGACGAGAAGTGTATGTGATATGGACCATTAGGTCGTACTGTATTTATACTGTATCTATCTTATGTGTCTGGAATAAAGCATTATTATTATTATTATTATTATATTAAGACCTTTCGTGCTAGTTAGGTGTCGATATTTTTCCTGGCGAACGATAGTGAGCCTGTCACTTAAAAAAAGTATTGTGTGTTTAGATATTATTAGAGAAAAATGCATAGCATTACATTACTACTCACATGGTTAGTGCTTATACTCTTACCTGGTGGGGGTCACTATGGGTAATGCCAAGGTCACCCGAGACTTGCAGTCACATTATTATTATTATTAGTATTATTAGTAGTAGTAGTATTTTTATCATTATTATCATTATTAATTATTATTATTATTTTTCTTATTTAAGCTACCGAAACCTCCCAACATCGTGCAGGAACAACAGTAAAGATTGAATTCACACTAAATACCCGAAGGCATTGGAGAAAAGCAACGGCAACTTTAAATTACAAATATCCAATTAACCCGGCAAGTGCGATAAGCCTCACAGGAGTATGTGTATAGCAAATGCGATAGGCCTCACGGAAGCAAGACCATGAACAAATCCTTCCAAAATGCCCCATGGGCTCTCAAAACAAAGGAATATGTTATAAGGTGGGATAATTTCCCTCTAGTACTTCTTACCACTCATGAATATAACTCAACCCCCCCTTCCCCTCCTTTTTCCCCCTTCCTCAATTATCGGCTATTTTCTCTCTTATTTTCATAATTTATCGGTTCTTTTCCGTGCGAATTATCGTCAAGCAAGCTGGGAGGGAGGGTTGTGTCATTTAAAGCCCCTCTAGAACTGTGAGATCACTCTCGGGCCGCTCAGTGTATTGAGAGATGTTGCAAGGGGAGGGTGTGTGTCTCTCATCCTGCCACCCCAGGATACGACCGGGCAGCGAAAATATAAGTTTTTTCACCCTCCAAATACTTTTCCCACTTCTTTTATTGCTCTTCAAGGTTCATATGTTCATCATATAAGTAAAATAAACGCACATGGAGAAGAAATAGTGCTTTATATGGTAAATATAATAAATTCTGTCAGACTTGAAGGTAATTAATTTGTATATAACTACGTTTGTCAACAGGCAATTACGCGCTCCTCGGGTAAAACAATTCTTGTTGAAAAACAGGCAAATTAAATAAATAAACAGAAACAAGTATTTAAAATCAAATTACTGTTGCAAAAGAATAATTCTAGACTTAAAAGTAGAAACTGTTATACCAGGTTTTTTACTGGGGTTTAATTGGACAATGGTAGGTTTTTACTTGACTGGAGAAACTAAAGCCAAACTACACATGCACAAAAGTCGTAAAGGGTAAATATAATACTGAATAGGCCTACACACATGAATTTCCTTTTAATAATCACGTAAATGCACAACACGAATAATACACCTTACACTGATACATAGAATAATTCACAATATAAATATGCCTAGCACGGACGAGGATCCACGACAGACCTATAGAATTTACTTAGCACTCCTATTCTATCACTTGCGTAGATTTCAGAAATACACTTTATTCGCACTAGTGAGGGAAGTAATATAACTCCTTCCACACTCCTATTCTAACATTGTGTAGATCTGGAGATATGGGCACTGGTGGCTGAAGTGTTAATAGCTGAGTCCTTTCTCTTGGTCCCGTCGAGCGGCTTAGGTGGTCCTGCTGTGTGGTAAATAGGGTAGGGATACAGATGGACTAGTTGGTTTTGGGTCTTAAATAGTAGTTCCTTATGCCATGACACAGGGTGCATACCATCGGATGAACGCGAGCATAAACTTAGACATGTCTTAAGTTGTGGCTGCTCGACTATCCTGACCGTTATACTAGTCGGTGATAAAGTTCTGTTCTGGTACTCTTGATGTAGGGTCTTTAATACAAAGTGGCTCGTGTCATGACAGAGTGACTAGGTATTGGGCTAACGTGAGAAATAAGTAAGATCATGATCGTACTAGCTCGCCCAATCTGCCTCTGACCGTTGTAAGAGTGTTCAAAGAACCCAGGGGTCGGTTATTAATCCTTTCTACAACATATGTCCTCAACCATGGTTTTGGCCATATGCAGTATGGACTTTATGTGCAAAGTGCCATCTTATACGGTATCTCGCAAAGCCCGAACTATTAAAGAAGTCTTGCCATGGCAAAGACTCCCTTAAGAGTTTTGGAGAGTACTGGATTGATCCTGAAAGTCTGTTTGTGGCATGACCTCGGTGCTACTTTCAGTGTCAAAACTTGCAGCCTAAAAGAGATCCAAATGTTATTCCTACACCATGGTGTGGAAGCACAACAGTTCACTAGTAGGGTAAAGAACTCTCAAACAGTAAGGTAGACAGCCATCGTATGAATACTCGGATGAGTGAGAGGTTAATTCTTAGGCTCAAATATTGCATGCAAGTAAAATGAGCCCTCAAATAGCTGACTCTACCTTGTTCTCGTCGAGATAGTCATGACGTTTGCTGCTATGTTTAAGGGCTGGTACTTAGAGGTCAGAAGGTCATAGGTGCAGGGGGAATGGATTAGGGGGTGGAGGTAGCCCCCTTGGAAATTCCCACACGGGTGGTGGGAAACCTGCGCGGAAGAGCGGCGCATCTGGAGGGAGGAGATTTGGGTATGCTGTCACTCGTTGGTTTGGCGGTATTTTGTTTTCCTCTCTTGTCCTCCTGCATTGTTGATTGTGATGCTGATTGTTTTTCCTGGGGTCGGAGGTAGGTTGTGGTTGATGGTGGCAATTCTGGCTTCCCGAATGTTGATGTGGGGCAGGGCTAATTTTGGTCTTGGGCGGCCATGTTGTTTCCCTTCTTCCTTCCTCTTTCCATTTATTTCTGGTTGCGGTGGCTGCTTGATGTTTATTTGTTGGGGTGAGTTCTCCTTCTCTTTTTGCTGTTTTAGTTTCTTGTTCTTCTTTTCTTCTGTGTTCGTCCGGTGTGTAGTGTGTCTTTGTGTTTTCATATTTCCTTCTGTCTTGCTGGTATTTCTATTCTTTCTCGCCGTTTTCTTTGGTGGTGTACTTTCTCTGCTGTTCCTTTCTTTGCTCGTGATTTCCCCTGATATTTCCATTCTTCATATTTGGTTCCGGCTGGTCTGTTGTGGCATGGTCGTTATTTTTATCTCAGGTATTTTAGAAACATTATCCAACTGCACAATCTCATTAGGTAAATGATTCCACAACTCAACCAAAGATGGAATAAAATTCCTAGAAAATTGAGTCGTAGAAAATGTTAAAGCAGATTTTTCAAAGATACTGGACCATAGAGATTTTATGTTTTGAAAAAACAGGTAATCTACTCATGGCAGACCTATAATTTTCCCATATATATAATGCAGAATCATAATTCAGAGAAAAAAACGTTAATTAAACAATATTATTGCTCTCCAACTGTATAGGAATGCTAATAAATCTAATCTTGTTATACCAGGTTTTTACTGGGGTTGTATTGACTAATTAGGCAGGTTCTTACTCGACTGGGGAAACCGAGACCAACACAAACACAAGCACGAAGGCAATAGAGGATAATATAACACAGAGTACAAGCATAGATTATTCATATCTGACAGTAACATATGATTAGAGGTACAATGTTACATCAGACATGGATAGGTAATTATTCAACAGCACGATCGAGGGTCCACTAGGCCCCTCAAGGGGGAGGTCTTTGGCAGGTTCCGACATTCTTTGAAGATGCGGCTGCGTTGTATTCCTGATGACGTCCTGGTCCGTGGTGGTGGTCCTGCCGTGTGACGGTTGCAGAGTTAGTGAAGACTTACTTGAGGGTCTTCTGAAGATCTGCGAGGTTGAGGTCTTATACAAATACGAGATTCACCAGTGTCTTACGCTCTTGTATCGTAGGACTTAAGTAGGAAGTCGTTTCACCAGTGACTTACACCATCCACTACACGTCCTTGACCTAGAATTCCTACAGTAATCTCTGGAAGAACTTTGATGTTGGATCTTGGGTTTATACGAGTACGAGCCGTTTCACCAGTATCTTACACTCTCGTATTGTAGGACTTAAGTAAGGAGTTGTTTCACCAGTGTCTTACACCCTCCACTACGAGTCCTTAGCCAGACTTCCTACAGGAGTCTCTGGAAGAACTTTGATGTTGGATCTTGGGTTTATACGAGTACGAGCCATTTCACCAGTGTCTTCTGCTCTCGTATTGTAGGACTTAAGTAGGGAGTTTTTTCACCAGTGTTTTACACCTGTGACGCTCCTGCATAGTAGCCACGTGCGGGCATGCGCGAGTGTCGGCTGCCCAGCCGCTTAGAAACCGGCTGGCGGCAGCCGGCCGGCCGGCTTTTCCTTGCCTACGACAATGTAACTAATGTCTGAGATATTCTTATGTTGTTTCACAGCTTGAAGCTGCCCTTATTCTTAACCAACACATCTTAGTATATTTTATTCTCGATAGTTGATTGTTTCATTATAATATATAAGATGTAGGTCTAGTGAGAGTGGGAGGAAACGAGCGGGAGAGAGAGGCCGGCTGGGGGACGTTGCTTTGCGCGGGCGCGGAATAGACTAGCTTGGGACGAGCCTGATGTTGCCACGTGCATTTGATTTTAGGCTTAGTTTCGACTCACGCTAGGGGTAGAGGATTTTGACCCGGCAACGGTGTTGAGTGTTGCCAAGCATGGGATGTATTTCGCATGCCTAGGGTGGGGTCCAGACAGATTCAAGACTTAGAGCTCACCTCACTGTCGTACCCTTCGGACCCCCTTGATATCTATCCCTCTCAACCCCACTTAGAAACTTTCTCTCTTACTTTGTATACCTTCTTTCCAATACTTCACCAATCTATTTAATTATCCCATCCCCTTGATAGACCTTATATCTATTATTGTATTAACGACGAGCTCTCAGATAACTAGATCGGATTTTGGGCCTTATGCAGAGATGTAATTGTTAATGAGACCTAGGAAGTTTTGTTGTTGTCTCATATTTGGTGGTTTCATGCTTGCTAGTGTGTTCTTGTGGCAGGTGATCAGGGGCTAGACCGGAGGGGAGGCTTTTTGCGATCCTTTAAGTAAAGTCTGCTGGTGCGAGTCCTGTGGACCTGCACGACTTTACTAGGATACCCGTGGGAGTCTGGGGGCATTTTCTTGTCTGTGTGCCTGTGTGTCTAGCGTTGTGTTGTGTGAGGGCCCTTGCCTAGTCCACTCAGCACTGCGCTAGCACGCCTTGCGTTTGTTTTAGGGTCGCCAGGAGAGAGTCAGATACTTGGGATCTGAGTCTCTCAAGAGAGCACCCTTTCAATTAGAGTAATTTGGCGCACAGACTTGGGAACGTCCCTAGGCTAGAGCAGGTGGCTCAGCCCGGGTATCCGAAGCCTATATCCTTCCGGCTAGACCTCTGCCACCTGGCAGATTAACAGCTAGCGGTTTATTATATCTGTATGCTTGTTATTGTGCCACAGTTTACCGTCTTTGTGAGCATTGTGAGTCAGTGTGTGGCTTAGAGACTCTGTCCGAGCAGGCTTGCCTGACTAAGAGTGAGAAGCACACCTGTATGTGGTTATGTTGCGAGTTGCTGCCTTTAATTAATTATACCTATGCCATCATACACTGTAGGTCCTATCACTAGTATTTATTCCTGCTTATTAGTTAAGAGTTCTCTAAATCCGTAACTTACTTTCTTTGCTAAGCATCAGATCCTACAGTAGCCGCATGCAGTTTAGAAACCTGCATCTTGTCTACCTGTACGATGTTTTGAGGACTGTTTGCTTTCACCTTCTTTCACGCAGGGGTGATTAGTTGTATTAATTAACGTAACGTTAAATGTACTTTCTTCTAGTTTGTTATTAAATTGTTTCTGCAATTTAATTCCGTTATCTATCTTTTCCTTGAAGCTTTAAGTCAACTTAATTGTGTGATCTTTTATATAGCCTGCTTGACTATCAGCAGTCTATAGTGCGTGCACCCTGTAACCGAGTCATAGGATACTTTGTTGTCCAGGCAGGACTCTTGACGGTTTAGGGTGGTTTGTTGCCTGGGTTTATAGATAAGGGTTGGATCTAGCATTTTCCGTTGTTGCTTTTTGCCGCATACCTAGTCCAATAGAAAGAGCCCAGTGTTTATATATCCCAGGACGTAACAAATGGCGACCATGCATAGGATTTACTGAACAGAGGAATATAGTGGTCATTTGTTTTGAGATTCCTTATGATTAAAGGAATACAGTGGACATAGAGGTTTTTTTTTGGAGCAACGAATATAACACATTAAAGACTTTAAATAACATTAGTATATACATACTTGCATAGGAGATAAGGCACATTCTATAACCGTGATAATTACTGCAGTGCACAAACATGTCTAATACATCAGAACACAGTGGTGGGTCAGGTCACGATATGGGCTCGGAGGGAGAAAGACCTGTGGAGTGGCTAGTCGATAGCGAGGAGGGTGCTAGACGATTTTTAGAGGTGCCCCTTACCGCTGCCAGGGTGTTGAAGCTGAATAAGTATGGCTTAAAGTGTGTGGCAGGTCTTCAGGGTCACCAGGGTTTAAGTGGCATGAGGAAAGGTCAGCTGAGGACTTTGATATTGGGTTTAGAAGGGAGAGACCTGGGTGGAGAGGCGACTGGGGGCCCCGGTCCCCAGCCCCCCCTCCACTCTACCCCCATATCAAACGTCAGGGTGCCTGAATTTAGTACATACCCCCAAGTTGATGGTCAATGGCAGCGTGGAATTCAATCACAGGGACCCTCCCCATTAAACGCACCTTCCCCTCCTCAAGGGTTGACTCCAGATTTGTTGTTTCGGCTTGAGATGGCCAAGGTTGAGGTTGCTAGAGCTCAGGTTGAGGCTACCGAAAGACAGGCTAGAGCTCAGGTTGAGGCTACCGAAAGACAGGCTAGTGCACAGGCTGAGGCTGCAGAGAGAACAGCTATACGAGAGGCTGAACTGCAGGCAGAGTCTACTAGGTATCGGGCTGACAGGGAGCTGGAGAGATCTCGAGTGGAGGTAACAGGGCAATAATTGGGGGAGGTAATAGACATCGGGACCAATCATTGTCGCGCCTGCTTAAACTAGTTCCTGTGTTCGATGAATCATGTGTGACTGAGTTTTTTATGCGATTTGAGAAGAAGTGTCAGGAACACCAGTGGCCTCAGGAAAAGTGGGCAGCATTAGTTTCATCAAGACTCCTAGGAAAGGGGCTAAAAGCGTATGATGCACTACCTTTAGAGTCCTGTGTAGTTTATGATGAGCTAAAGAAGGCTGTGCTACGGGCCTATGAGTTAAAACCAGAAACTTACCGCTTGAAGTTTCGGGGTGTTACTAAGGGCAAGGATAGTACCTTCCTAGAACACGCCCGGGACTTGTCTGATGCACTACGACATTGGCTGCGTTCTGAGAGGGCAGCTACTTTTGAGGAGTTGAGTGAGCTGGTTCTCTTGGAGCAGTTCTTTAAGTGCACAGGCGGGGACTTAACATTAAATATAAAGGAAAAAAATCCTAGAACTCTCCAGGAGGCAGCAGAAATGGCTGACCTCCGACTGTCATTAATTCGAGGGTGCGAAGCAGCAGCTAGGAGTGAGTCGGGTGCAAAGGATCGTACCCCTCCCCCTCCCAAGAATTTTGATACACATAAATACACAAAACCATCTAGCACTGACAATAAAACTGAACATAAACCAAATACCGTCCCGTATAAGAAGTCTAATGGTACCTCCCACTCCCAAGGGAAACCAAAGAGTAAAGAGTGCTTTGCATGTCACAAGGAGGGTCACTTTGCAAATGCTTGTCCGAACAAGCCACCAAACAAGGTTGTGTCATTGGCCCGCAGCATAGGGGTGTCGCCTATATATCTTCTGAGTTTGCCAAGGGTAGTTCATCAGAGGTTGGGACACAGCCTGTGTTCAAGAGTCCGGAAGGCTCGAACCCTGTCCGCGACGTCTTTGGGGGTCATAGAGGGCATGGTTTTGTGAGGTGGGCTGGCGAAAGGCGAGGAGTTAAGCTATTGCGTGATACTGGGGCTTCTCAGACCTTGTTAAGGAACTTTACTGGTAGACCGATTAACGCTGCTCGGGTGGTGGTAGTTCAGGGGATCAATGCTACGAAGTCCTACCCGCTGGTGCGGATGGAGCTGGAGGTGGATGGTGTGGCGAAGGAGCTGGATGTCGGAATTGTAGAGAACTTGCCTGTTGGGGGCGTCGACCTCCTCCTCGGCAACGACTTTGCGGTGCCTGCTTCAAAGGTTTCACCCTTGGTCGTTGCCGAGAAGGCGGCCGACGTTAGTAGGGAGGAACAGGAGTGGGTTGAGAAGTGTAGCGTACAAACCATGGCGGGTGTTGTGACGCGTTCTCAGACATCCGGAGCCTTGCAGCCACCACCTCAGTCTATCAAACCGCGGAGGAAAGGTCACAAGAAAACGGGAAGTGTTGGTCAATTGGAGAGTTTTGAGCCGGCAGTGTTTCTTGGTGACTCATTATTGGCACCTATGTTAGAGTCTGGAGAGGCCCCAGGACCTGTCACAGCTAGTGAGGAGGTAGGGCAGGAAAAGACTCCGAGGCAGCAACGTTACACACGGAGAGAAAAAAGGGTTGCTCAGTTTGATATTGGGGGAGGACTGGGGTTGCTTCGGAAGCATCTAGACAGGTTGGTTCCCTCAGATATTTGTAAACTGCAGTTGGAGGATCCGGAAGTTCAGAAGTGTGGTAATGGTGCTGTCGAGATCAAACACGAGGACGGGGAAACATGTCATGTGAACCTGTTGGAGGAGTTTGTGAGGCAACCACCTGAGCAGCCTACTGTCCCTGCGTTGGTCTGCAGCGGCCAAGGTGGAGAAGGAGAGGGGGGCAGTAGGGCACAGGTGGAGGAGAGTAGGGATTGTCATGTCTCGGCGGAGCAGTGGGCGGGGGACACGAGTCTGGTGGCTGTGGAAGCGCTAGAGCACCTGCCTGAGCAGCAGTGTGCAGCGCTCCAGCACCAGCTCGGTTCATACCCCACTGGTCGTGCCGAGCACCTGAGTCTCAAAACTCGGGCGGTGCAAGATGTTCCGCGGGCAGGTCACGGGAATGTTGAAAGACCGTTAGCCTCGTTGTTTCGGTGGTTCAAGGTGGGCGACGAGGCTTTGGCATGGTTGCCAGGTCAGGGTCGACCCATGGCTGCCAAGGGTGGTGGTCAAAAGGAGGACTCTGAGCAGATTGGTGAGGTTGGCTGTGGCATAGAAGTGCCCAGTCGTCGCATAGCCTCCCAATGCTGCTCTAGTCAATTGCAACAGCCCTACCATAGACCGACTGTATCTGTCCATGTCGCTAAAAGCGGTGATGCTGCGCAGGCAGATATAGTCGTAAGGAATGTGGGGGTGCGCATGTACGGTATCGGCGGGGAAGCCTTAGCAATAATGAGCTATGGGAGTGACTGCACAGGTGGTACTGATTGTCCCTCTCATGACCTGGCTGTTCTAGGGACGAAGGTGGAGAAGGAGGGAGACTACAGGTTAGAAGCTGCGGTCTAGGCTGGGTTGTGGGAGGGCACTAGGATTGTTATTCTGCGAGATAAGTTGTTTACTAGGCTGTGGCAGTGCATCCGTATGTTTGTTGCTTCTCCAGGCCTGATGTACGGGGTAGAATCCGACATGCAGGCTGGAGATAGTGCAAGGCTCAGTTTAATTCCCTAACGAATTAATCCTGCTCGACAGCCTGTGGTGCAAGCAGAGCTGGATTACGTGTTGACTAACGGTCTGAGGGATAAGGAATGTCGTGAGTGGTCGTTGCCTGTAACTTTGCAACCTGTGTTAAGTGGCAAGATCAGTGAGTGTGTTGATTGCGAGAGTGTGTGTGCATTATCCCTGACAGACGCCTATACCTTATCGAGAGTTGACGACACCATAGACCGCCTCGGGGCTGCATCGCCTATCACGAAGGTAGAACTGGTGAGAGGTTATTGGCAGGCCCCGTTGCCGGAAAGAGCGAAGAGAAATGCCAGTCTTGTGATGAACTGGGCAGTTTATCAGTGCCAGGTGTTGTTTTGCTGCCGGGACACAAGTTGGATGTGTGGCATGCTAAGGGCACTGATAATGTTTTGGCTGATTGTTGGTCACGGGAGGGTTTGTTTGCAGGAGAACCCTCGCCGTTCAGTCAGTGTGTGTTGAGAGTGGAGGAAAATAGGCTGTCACTGTAGTGCAGCCGTCAAAAACAAATTAAAAAAGCAAAAAAACCTTATAAAAACTCTTTATTTTTATAACGTGTGGAATTTTTGTATAAGATGTTGTGGCAGTATCTAAGTTGAATGTGTTACGATCCAGGTTCTCAAAGACACAGGGCTCTTCAACATTGGACTAGATAATGGCAAAATGCAACAACGGTAACACTAGATCCAACCCCTGCCTTAAACACTGGAAAACAAAACACCATTACCGCCCTGAGTCGTGCCTGGACCACGAGGTATCCTATGACTCGGTAACTGGTGCACACACACTAGGCTGACGCTCGATGAAACAGCCTATTCTCAAACAGTAAAAGATTACTCGTTTAGGTTACACAAAGAAAAGATAAGTAACGTGATTAATTAACGTTACGGTAGATACTCAAATAACTGGCACTCATGTAGTAAAGAAAGTGCACTGCTAGTCCTGCAACATCAACTGGAAACTTCTGAAATAAGTCTGATGCTGGGAAGATGTTCGTAAAGAATCTTGAACAATTATAATGCAGAATACGGGTCACAATAAATACTAGGACATATAGTAATAATAGGCAGGCGAATAATAAAGACTGCGCAAAGGTAGTAATGCTCGACAACTAAAGAAATGCTTCGTGACACAACGCAACAGCCTACTAGGGTTGTGCAACTCAACAACAACCTCGGCTCAAAAGTGCAGTGAATAATAATGTGGCATACATATAATAATGGAGCTTATCTCTAACCAGTGTCTGCTCAGTTAATAAAGTCTAGCTGGGGTATCAAGGCAGGGCAACAATGGGTGAGCATGCGGCTCGTAGCCTAACGTTGTCCGAAGTGGTATAATGAAGATTACGTTATATGACGGGGATGCTCTCTTGATAAATCTAGGTCTCTAGTACCTAGTTCTATCCTGGCGATCCCTCAGAAGTCAACACAAAGAGGCAGCACTATGTTGTGAGGGATAGGCTACGGCCCTCTCACACCACAGTGCTGTGCTCGCAAAGTAAACCCACCCGAAGACAACCTAGGCTCCCACAGTACCTGTCGATGTTGTGCAGGGCTTAGCTAACACTGCACACATCGGAGACAACGACACAGTAACCTTACCCCCAGTCTAGCTTTAAATAACTAAGCAGAATCACTCAACACCCTGCCAGGGAGACATATACCGGTCTACAACCTTCCCGAGAGAGGACACACACGGAAAAGTCCGTCTCTTCAAACCTCATTAAAGCCTAATACATAGAAATATCTGAGAGCTTCGCGTACAATACGACTGGCCGACGGTGAACGTCTATACTGAAACCAGAAGGGATGTTGAGTTTAATAAAGATTAGAGAATGAGAAAGGAGAAGTCGAGAGAGAGAAATAGTATGCAAAGTGGCGAGTATGGGGGGACAGAATTGCAAAGGATGTAGACGATACGCGTGTCAGGCCAGCTCTGAGCTGGTAAAAAACATGAGGCCGCGATGAGCAGGGACTAGTTGACCACCCGGCCGCCAACGCCGTCAGCGCCCAAGCGGGCCGCGTGATAGCTCGCCCCGCTGCCAGGTGTACCCCCTCACCCGCTCTCGCTCGCCTCCCACACAAGCAACATTTATATTATAGCGAATATAAAATATAAGGCGCGGTCACAGACCAAAACAAAGATCACTTCTAGACTGTCTGTGGCAACACGACACTAACGAAATAAAGCAGATCTTGTCTGTGGCAACCCACCAGGATTTGTGACTAAAAGGTTAAACACCGCCCAAGTTCTTTGAACCTCTTAAAAAGATTAGAGCCTGTCAAGAAGAGTTACTTGTATCGACTCCTCTTGTGTTCGTCCGATGTTTTGTTAATCCGGCCCTGCCTGAAACATAACATTTAAAATCCTAGCCCCAAGAGTAGGCCTACCTGAACGGAACTTCATCACCGGTTAACCCGGTAAGTGCGGATCCACTAATATAAGGTTTTACTGGTGCGCTGCGGAACCCCTTATATAATCCCAGGCCTAAAAAAAAACATTTAAACCAGCCCAGTATCAATTGATGTTTTTTTTTTTTTTTTTATTATTGCCCCTTGGCCATGCCAAATATCACTCCTCCACATCCCCTCCTTCCCCCCTCCCCCTTCTCCTTCAATTATCACCTATTTTCTCTGTTATTCCCTTTTTTCGGCGGTATATTTTCGTGCTATCAATAGCCAGTCATAAGCAGGCTATGCTTGTATGTGTTACCAAGCGAATGAAAGAGAGAGAGAGGGACAACTACACGACAGTGTCTCTCCAGACGTCGTGAGGGGTGGATGTTGGCAGGCTGGCTGGCATTCGATGATTATAACTCTCGCTCTCATTTCGCGATTTTGACCAGCCAAACGCTGTTTCCACTTGTTTTATGGTTGTAACAGGTTAATATCTTCATAATTAACGTAAAATAGGCGCATATGGATAAGTATTAATGATGTTTATGGTACGATGACGATTTGAGTGAAGGAAACAGTCTAAATACCTCCGCACAGGGAGGGGTGGCCACTACCCCACCCTACGCACTTAAGAGGTAATTATACAGGTCAGAATAGTCAAGTATTTGTTCGAAAGCTACATGCCTAGAATACTTACGTTAGTTCGATGTGGTGACCAACTGTACTCCTCATAGTTACGGAACCACATTTAAGACCCAAAGCCCATTAACCCAACTGTAACTTCTTCACATGACTGGACACCCTGGACAGTCCACGGAGAAGCCAAGGAGCCCTCAACGACAGCGCATCAAGATACTAAGAAGATAACTCAACAGTGCATTATTAATCATTATTTGGATCAGTGCGATCTCCGTACTATATATTCGATTGTTCACCTGTGCCCCCCCCCCCCCTTAGTTATTTGCTACCCATGACGAGTACTTCAGGTTATATCACCAGTGTTCCCCGTCTATTGCCAACGAATTCGGTATCAATGCAAAGATACTAAGAGATAATTATAGCGACAATATTTACCCTCAGCCATATAATGAGTGCTCCCAATTTGGAGATTATGGTATAGATATTTTGAGATCCCGAGAGTTTGTGGGATAGGTCGTAAAGTAAATAATCTCAGTGACGAATTCATATACCGTGCATTAGCAGTCAACCAAGTATAACTTTGTTGCATAACTAATCTTCCGAGTTTTGTGAAAATAAATATCGAAGTATAGATACGCGTCTAAAGAAATAACAGAGCACAATTAACTTAATCAGATACGTATAAGAACTTAATTGGTACCCCTCGAGTGAAAATTCTATAATCTTACATATGGTACCTGTCTCAGAAGTGTTGAGTGTTGAAAGTGGTAGTGCACGCTTTATCCAGATTCACGATCGTGCTAGAAGAATTGAAAGACCAAGGTTGTGCTCCCTATATCTTCATACCTATGTGATAAAAGTGTAATAACTCATTGTCTATGTTCTTAGTGAAGTATTGAATAAAGCTGCATTGTAACCCCCATTTTGATATTATATGTCCTCTGTTGATTCTGTATATGTATTTGTGGGAAGTCCAATATCCCAGTCTCGAAGAACCCACCTTGATCAATCGTTAATCCTGTATAAAATCAGGGCATAACATTTATGTTAATCACATCCAAATTGATTACCATATTATGGATATGAACAAAAAGTCTTAAAGGAGAATTCCAGGGATGAAACCTATTCAAACTACAATGTCCATTGGGATCTGCTTGTTTTTAGGGATATGATACTGAAGAACTTTCATCAATGTGTTTTAACAACATAGAAATATAACTTATCTAACTTATTTTATGTGGCGCGAACTGGCGTGTTTACCATGACGTCACTATAGCCAATGGCGGGAACTCTCGACATGGGAAATGGGTGAATCTATGTTTTTTTTTATGTGAGAAACTCTTATAAATTGTATGCATGTTTACAACTCAACATTTGGCTTCACCACCGTCTGGTCAAGGGACCGCGATATATAAATTGAACAGAAAACGATATTATCATTAAAGTAAGTGGTGAAAACTAAAAACTTATAAGTTTACATGTGCACATATAAAGCCCATTAACTAGTGGATATATTCCTAAAAATATAACCAAACATAAATGAATTTTTGTACATTCGTAGAAGTACTGAACTTGTGTACTTATGCAGAAGTAATTACTTCAAAAGTAAAAGTCGTAGTTGCAACTACTGAGATTTCTCAAAAATCTATTGCTTCACAGCCAAAGCTACTTACAACAAGAATTGTTGTAACACTACTATTGGCCTTTAGCACAATTTCCTGCAATGAATACTACAGAGAAATTTTATAATACAATGCCTACAACCAGTATCACAGCTCGTATGTTCCGAACACATACTCCGGAGGGTTCTAGGGTGTCCTATGTCACACTGACTGCACCCCCCCCCCCCCCCTTTTTCTTGAAATTAAACAAAACGTGACAAAAAGGGCCACCTAGACCCTCTGCCGTAAAGCTATACATGGCAAGGAAGGTTTGTTCAGAGCTACTGAAAGGTATCGAGGCAAAAACTCCTGATTAGAGGCCCACAACTGTGTGGACGTAATAACTTCCACCGAAAGATTATTAAGGAAACGTAAAGAGGCTGTCCCCTTGCATAAATCGTGGGTCTTACCCACAACGCCGGGATTCTTCTCTTTAAAGTCCTCGACCAATAGAGAAGCCAGTGTACGCTCCATCAAGCGTTCACCCGGACTTGCGACCCATAAAGCACCCTGGTGATTTAGAGGTGCCACTCTTAAATATTTGGTTAGAGCTTGCACTGGGCAAAAAAGATGGTGCACCTTTCCCCTGTTTAACGCCGGCACTGTGAACTCTGAAAACACGTGTTCACTGTGCTCAATCTCGGCTATGAATCCTGGGGAAGGTGCAATGTGAATACACTCATGAAGCCTATCAAACCTGAGGCAATTAGGTGCGTTGCTCATCGCCGCCAGCTCAGATACTCTGTTCCCGGTAGCCAAAGCCATAAGGAATACTGCCCTTTTGTAAAATCTGCAGTCTTTGGTACATACGGGAACGAGAATAACGACGATGCTTTGTCCAGAGACCATGTAGGCCTGAGCCGACGGGGAGGTGGGCGGAGTTTAAAAGCTGCCCACATAAATCACTTTCAGATAAATGTTACTGCATGAACAGATAAATTAAATAATAAACAACCAACGCCACCGAGGGCACAGTTTGTTTTGTTCTAAGAATCCGAGACGTAAAAGCTTGCC
This sequence comes from Paralithodes platypus, assembly GCA_032716605.1. NCBI lineage: Eukaryota > Metazoa > Arthropoda > Malacostraca > Decapoda > Lithodidae > Paralithodes > Paralithodes platypus. Next base: position 20,951,453 of record CM064564.1, on the reverse strand, counting down.
AATGCGATTGAAACTGTCGCTTTGTAGACTGGGTTTATTGATTCGCGAATATCTTGGTCACGTTGCTACCATATGGTGCTAGCCACTTGGCCTCCTGAATGTCCAAAATGAACAAGTCCGCGAGGTTTCTAGGTTGCCAATTGTGTTCTAAGTGGAACAACCCGACCAGGAGTGACACTGGGTGCTGGCACCACGTGATCAAATGCTGGTACCACACTGCGCCGGCCACAGGGGCGCGATTAGCGAGACCACGCCTCGCTAATCCTGTAGTTTGTTGACTACGTGGCACATTAGAGACGCGTCTGGCGGCGGAAAATAGATAAATGGAACTCAACCTGTTCTCGTCCGTCATCAGAGCGTCAGGTCCGCCCGCCGGCGTTATCGTCCGGCGGGTGAGGTACGACTGTGAGTACCGCCATACACCTTAGCTGTGGCTGTCCCTCGCTTGCGAGCTCGGTATACTCCCTGAATGGGAGCCCTCGTCCGAGTCCCGTAAAGGTTTATGATAGTTTAAAGCTCCCATAGCTCATTAACACATTGAAAGCAGAGCTGGTGAGCAAAATCATAAAGTATACTAATGAATTTAATTTATATTTAATTGTATTAAAATAAATTACTATAAATAAACACAATATTATCATAATATAATCATAGAAAATATATATGTTTATTATGATTCAGCTATTAAATTATTTCATTAACAAAATAAAAATAAGATAGGGCTACCTGAGCTTAACGGCGTTGAACATACAGCAATGAGAGGTTCAAGTGCCGACACGACAGAGACTGGGGGAAAACTACCCCGCCCCCGGGAACTACCTGGTCACCTGGTGCAACACCGGTACTCCGCCCTGGAAAGAGAAATTTCCGGGGATTAATGCTCATTGGGTTACACCCAAAAAATGGTACAAAATATGTGCCTCAAAACCGCCGGTCAACGAACCGTAGCACTCCACCACTACTTTTCGTTGTCCTTTAGTTTCATATTAAAGATTTCAGCATATCTTTACCTGTCCAGAAGATTTAAGCATATCTTCTGAATCCCCATAAAGATGAAGCATATCTTTATTAAAGATGAAGCCTTTCAAGTATCCCTTTACACTTGAAACACTAGTAAGATTCCGGCATCTTTTTATCCCATAAAAAGTCTAAGCCTATCTTAATCTCTAATCCGGCTTCTCCCAGAAGCCCTCATAGATCGCCGTCTTGAAGGCCGTGATACCCTATTGTATCAATCAATTGTTTGGCAAATTATCTCGAATCGCAAATCCGTTAATATAACCACCCGAAGGTACAACCGCTGGGTTTTATATGCAATGTCAAACCAATTATACCTGCCCCAGACCTCTTTGTAAAAAGGTCGCCGGGAGGTAAAGACCAAACAAACAGACAGCATTGTTTCAATGGCTTTGAAAAGCAGAGAAAACCAAGTCCAACAGGTGTCAGCCTGATCACCTTGAAAACTGTTTGGAGCCCCCCTCGACGGGAATAACCCAGGAAGCCTGATCCCAGGCTCGACCATAGAAAACGCAGTTTCTGATGAGCCCTCAAGCGACCAAACTCGTCGGGGTAACTTACCTATTTTAGCCATCCTGACTAAAACTCGGTAAACAAAAACGGTGTTCTCGGAGCAACGAGAAAAACGCCGGAAAGGTAACCCACACTAAACTATACATTACAGGAGGGCGTAATGCATAAAGCAATGAATAACACAGGAAGCCTGATCCCAGGCTCGACCACAGAAAACGCAGTTTCTTATGAGCCCTCAAGCGACCAAACTCGTCGGGGTAGCTTACCTATTTTGAGCCATCCTGACTAAAACTCGGTAAACAAAAACGGTGTTCTCGGAGTCAACGAGAAAAAACGCCGGAAAGGTAACCTACACCAAACGAGACATTTTAACACATTTTATACAAAGGGTGTGCGCAAAAATAGGGATACCTGAACAGGAGGGCATAATGCATAAAGCAAAAACCGGGGCAAAGGTAGCCATGACAGAGACTGGTGGGATACTTACTCCAGGTTCTGCATAGACCCGCCGGGACCCAGCTCTGGAAAAAAAGAAAATTTCCAGGAATTAATGCTCATAAGGGTAACCCAAACATATTCGCACACAAGTGTTAAATAACCCGCCGGGTAACGAGACGTAATACTCAACGACTACAGCTCGCTACGCGGTGGGGTTTCCTAAGTAAAAGATTTCAGAATATTTTAATTTGTCCAAAAGATTTATGAATACCCTCTGACATAATATATAAAGACCAGCATGGCGTTTATAACTGATTAAGTCTTTCCGGTGGTGTTTGTTTCAAGATTCAATTTTGGAAGAAAAAAAACTAAAACAAACGCCGGCCCCCGAATTATCTCGTAGATCAAAAACTGGGAAGCCTGACAAATATACGAGATCTAACTTCTCCCGAAGTATCTTTTCAGATCGCCGTATGTTGAAGGCGGCGATACAAAACGTATCCCTCAATTGTCTGGTTAACTAACTGAATTGTAAATTCGTTATTCCCATCCCTCCAAGGAGCACCCGCCGGGTGTGAATATTAGTTTAAAAAACGTTAACCCCAATTGTGCCCTAAAGCGCCGTATGTTGAAGGATGCGATACACAATGCATCCCTCAATTGTCTGGTCAACTAAACTGAATTTTGCAAATTCGGGCATCCCACCCTTCCAGGTTGCACCCGCCGGGTGATTTAAAGTTTAAAAGTTAACCCCAATTGTTCCTAACCCCACTTCTTTGTAAAAGATCGCCGGGGAGGAAATACAACAACAGCATAGTTATATATTGGCTTTGCAAAACCGAAAAAACTACAAACAACACGTGTCCGTATGAACACTGTTAGATGGGTACAGCCAACCCGCCGGGAAACATAAGGAGCCTGAAACAGGCACCCCAGAGACGCAGTCCTGGGGAGCCACAGACACCCACTCGCCGGGGAAACAAGCCTGTTTTTAAACCACGCGTGGCCAAAACTCGGCAACCAGCCGGGGTTATCAAGGTGAAACCGAGAAAAACCCGCCGGAAAAAACCCACCCCGTCCAGATACCATCTGAATGCACCACCGGACCGAGGCGTAGCCAAAACACAACTAACGCCGGGCCCAACATAGTCCGTGGAATTAGCCAATACACAACTAACCCAGGACACATAAATAGTCCGTGGAATTAGCCAATACACAACTAAACCAGGACACACATGACACAGTAGTACATATTTAGAAAATAAATCAATAACACTTATATATGTGGTAAAGCTACGAGAGGCTGGCTAGGCCTAGGCAGACGGATAACATTAACATGTCGGAATATAAACAAAAAGCACTGAATTATATCACAACAGGAACAACCGCCAACACACCACTGTAGCTAATACTTCCGGCAAAGGGAAGAACTGACTCGGGACCCAGAAAAAACTTCACTAAGTGAAGAAAAATACGCTGGGAACGTCAGCAAAAATACGCTACCTCATCAGAAAGATAAAAGGAAGCAATAACGCGTAATGAAAGCCGGCTGCATCACAAAGCTAGCTAACTGTGAAAAAGTTCACCTGTCCACAACCGGACCACGAGGGTACATCCGAAATAGATGCCCCAAACACACGACCCAAAATACACTGCACTGCGGGCAACCAGCCCAGGACACTCCTGCTACGCATATCCTAACCTTACTCGATACATCCCGGAGTAAACAAATGAGAAAAAACTCACTAGGGACGCAGCAAATGCGGAACCAGCGGAGCGTGGAGAGACATGTCCGGGCCGGCTGATCGCAGAGCAGAGAAGGAAGAATGACGCCTGAATCAGCGTCTGGTCAAAGATCCACACAAGTACATCCACGATATGATGGAAAGCTTATTGGATAGTTATTCTTATTTTCTTTTTATTTTTTATTTTTTACGAAGTTTTTTCGTAGTGAGAACCCAATTCATAATGACTGAAGCCATGAGTGAGGTCGCGTGCGCTCATGATGAAGGCTCCTCAGATTTTAAATGCTCTGCGCGGTAGATTCAAGCTACGGCGGATTAGTGTTTGAAGAGGATGCCTTATGTAATAGGCATGTTCGTCAATGATGGAGGGGCCACTAATAAATAACCAGCTTGTATAAAGTTGTTCATGGAACTTACTGGAAGTGTACTCTGGTGTTTTGTTTGAATAATGGTGTTGATCTGATCATATTAAAATAGGTACTATGGATTCCAAATGGACCTTTTATATTTTTTCTTCTTTGGGATCAGGTAACCTTATCTAGATTCTAGAGGGCAGTAATGAACAATGAGTCTGCTATTTTTTTAGATTTTTTTTTTAGATATGGAGTATTTATAACTGCGGTTTGAAATAATCAAGTCTTATGCCTAAATATACTGTATGTGCAAGAAAACCCCTTAACTGTTTCAACGATGAGTAGTTTCTCAGATAATTCCAGATGCTGGGGTTGGAACAAATTATTTTGGTGCCTAATTTGTTTGTATCAATCTTTTATACATGATTTTCAAATATATTATTCTATTTCATCCCGACCATTGGGGTTAAAATACTCAGAAAAAGGAAAGACACCCCACAAAGCAGCCAAGAAAGAAACGAGCAACAAAGAAAACGTCACCCCAGCCTACAAGGGGTAACAAAAGAGAACTACCCACCAACACCAGAAAAGACCAACCCCAAGAAGTCACCTCCACAAATTCAGAAGAAAGAAACAAACCAAGACTCGCCCCAAGGAACAACACGTGTAACGACACCAAGGGAAGCCTGGGTCGCAACCATTATGATGGAACGTCCCCCGACACCAGGAAAGACGATTCGCAAACCGACCACACACAAGACACCACCCTGGATAGGAAGACTGATGTTCAGCCAGAAAGAAAGGACTCCTATCAACAGAAATATTAAGAATGAACAATTACCTATTACCTACTATGTTTACATGTTTTCTTTAATTGTTGATCTACTAGAATAAAAACACTAGTTAGCCCACATTATGTTTTTTCGTTCTTTAACAGGTTAAATAAGTTCCTCTAATATTATTATATTATTTAAGATGTAATCCAGTGCATTGTACAGTATCTTGTATGTGTGATATTAATGTTGATCAAGACCCATTGTCTTCACAATATTAATCTCTAAATTGCCAACCTACAATGCCCTTAACCTAGGATAAACAATTTTTTTAACCTCTGAAGTGCGCATGGGGGGTATGAGACACCACACTCCTGTGCTGACGTATTTGAGCTGTTCCCATCACTAACATCGTTATTTTACCATAAATAGCATTAATATAGCATTATCCATATGCGCCTCTTATAGGTTGATTATAAAGATATTAACCTGTTACAACAATAAAACAAGTGGAAACAGCGTTTGGATGGTCAAAATCGGCGATACAGGCCGGGAGTTACATAATGTATGGCTGAGGCAACCTCACTTCCCACCACTTTTCTCCACCTCTGGAGAGAGACTGTCGATCGATACTCTCTCTCTCTCTCTTGCACTCGCTTGCTAACAGTGATAATAATGCCCTGCTTGCAACTCGCTAATGTTAGCACGAAAATATACCACAGAATAAGGGAATAACAGGGAAAATAGGTGATAACTGAAGGAGGGGAGGAAAGTGGAGAAGGAGGGGAGGTGGAGGAGTGATATTTTGCATGGCCCAGGGGCAATAAAAAATAAAAAAAATAAAAAAATAAAAACAAAAAATATATATTTTTTTGGGTGTTTTAAATGGATTTTTTTTGTCCCTGACTCTTAAGAGTCTTCCCGCAGTCCGCCGGGGGAACTCTTAAGAGTCTTCCGGCAGTTCCCGGGTTAAGAGACAATGAACGGAGGAAGGAAAATACATTGTACTATAATACCACCACTATATACTTATGTAAAGCCAATATAATACAGAGTAGGTGATATATTTCTCTTATTTTCTCCCACAACATAATTATATACACATGCCTTCTCATTACTACGCTATTCTAATAATAAACAAACCACATTGCCTTCCTTCATGTATTTAAAATTCACTAAGTTACAATCCCTTGTTATTCCGTTGCGCATCCTAACCCTCACATCTTCCATGTATCAACATATGCTCGCCCGAAGTACCAACATACACTCGCCGTGAGTACCAACCTCTCGAAATACATTCTCGCGTATATATACCATTATATTGTATAGAGAACCATCTCTCTTAACTTTCCCAAGATAATAGGATGCCCATCCTATTTCTGTATTCCTATATATTGATTGTAACCATACTAGAATGCTCCTTTATATTGAATACCCTGATGCGCATTCATACCTTCACTTCGTCCATTGTTCTCTTGGTTCACAGGATTCCCTGCCTTGAATTCAAAGCCCCAGAAGCCTTTCCCATGAACAAAAGTTATAATATCCTGAGAACCCCATGACCTTGTTCTTTTCTATGGTATAAGGAATAAGCCTTGACCTAAACCCTTTTCAAATAAAAAATCACCCCTGTATAGTACTCACTTATCATTGAGTTATTTATAAAGTAAAGTAGAAGTAACCTCCGACAGAGCAAGAAGGACTCTCTATACTACCAGAGAATGTGCGCTCACACCCTTGATCCCTTCAAAGTGTGAACGGGTAGCCTACCCCTCAGTAATCGTCAACACTATGCCAGGGAAATCTGAGAGGAGTAAGCAATTTTGAGGTTTCTTATTACTGGAATACCAAGTAAGGAATCTCAAGATTACCCTCCCACTCAGTTGGATAGACGGCATACCGAACATCTACTTGTCTGAGGAGTTAAAAATCCTATTAAGGGATCTTTGTTAATTGTACCATACCATCAATTAACATAGAGGCCTCTAATGGGCTGTACCTTCAGTAGTAAATGGTTGAAGTATCCAGGCATACCTACACTTCAACATTTTATTATTGCAGATGCGGTAACTGCATCTTATTAACAGGATCTTTTTTTTTACTGGCATACCAGTGATTAACATAGATACCTTTTCTAGGTTACTGTGTCCTATTGGAAGGATCTTTGTTATTACTGGCATACCAGTAACTAACATAGACGCCTCTAATAGGTTCTACTCTTAATAGTAGAGAGTTGAAGGACTCAGGCATACCGGTCCTTCAATATTCTATTATTAAAAGTTAACACGCTAGAAAGTATCCTAGTACCAGGATCTTTGTTATTACTGGCATACCAGTGATAAACATAGAGACCTTTTTTAGGGTATTGTGTCCTACTGAAAGGATCTTTGTTATTACTGGCATATCAGTAACTAACATAGACGCCTTTTAATAGGTTCTACTCTTAATAGTAGAGAGTTGAAGGACTCAGGCATACCTACCCTTTAATATTCTACTTTTAAAAGTTAACACTCTAACTCCTCGTAAGAGATCTGGCATACCACGATCTTCTGTGCGGATAAGGGCTTGCGAGATACCCTCACGGGCACTCTGCACACAAGTTCTAGGTGTACTTAGTCTACTGGCATACCATTAGACTAGTGCAGCTAAAAGGTTTAAACACCGCACTCCACCTTTTCACAAGGGACCTTAGCATACCACGGTCACTTGTGTAAGTAAGGGCTTGGCGAGATACCTTAACCTAAGAAGTGCGCATGGGGGTAATTAGAAACGTCCCTCTGTGCTGACGTATTTGAGGTGTTTCCATCACTAAAATATTAATTTTACCATAAATAGCATTAATACTTATCCATACGCGCCTATTATGGGTTGATTATAAAGGTATTAACCTGAAACAACAATAAAACGAGTGAAAACAGCGTTTGGATGGTCAAAATCGGAGATATAGGCCGCGAGTTATAGAATGTATGGGTGAGGCAACCTGCTTTCCCGCCAATTTCCCCCAAGGCCACTGAGACACAGTCGATCGATACTCTCTCTCTCTCTCTTGCACTCGCTTTCTATCAGTGATGACAACGCCCTGCTTGCAACTCGCTAATGTTAGCACGAAAATATACCTCAGAATAAGGGAATAACAGGGAAAATAGGTGATAACTGAGGGAGGGGAGGAAAGTGGGGAAGGAGGGGAGGTAGAGGACTGAGATTTTGCATGGCCCAGGGGCCAAATATATATATTTTTTTTTTCGATGTTTTAAGTTGATTTTTTTTTTCTCTGACTCTTAAGAGTCTTCCCGCAGTCCGCTGGGGGAACTCTTAAGAGTCTCCCCGCAGTTCCCGGGTTAACAGGCACTCTGCACACACAAGTCCTAGGTGCATTTTGTCTGTGGCATACCATAAGACTTTGCAACTGAAAGGTTTAAACACCGCCCCGGATTCCTTGAACCTCTTATAAGGGTCAGAGGCAGACGAGAAAGACACTTCCACAGTCTTCTCGCGTTAGCCCGATATAGTGCTACTTCGTCATAACTGAGGCACTATATTCAAGACCTTACTCCAAGAGTACCTTAACGGAATTTCATCAACGGTTAATATAACGGTCAGGATAGACGAGTATTCCTACCAAAGCTATAGGCTCTGAATACTCGCGTTAGTCCGATGGGGTCCCCAACTATTTAATTTTAATTACGGAGCCACATCCAGGACTTCAAGCCCATTAACCCATCTGTAAACTACTTCACACGACTGGTCAACCTAGACGGCCTACGGAGACTCAGAAGGCTACAAGCTGCTAATGAATCCAGTAACTATAAAAATCAACATTGGAAAAGGAATTAAGTTGATGCCCAATGACGAGGTAAAAAGTGAATCAGAGTCCCTCAGTATTAACTTATTGAGAAACATCAGTGTGCATGGTGTCTGAAAAATTAAAGTTAGACTCCACATAAATCTTGACTCTGCCAAATTCTAACTGTTCGGAAATAAGTTAGAGTCCCTCGAATCTCTTATTTTGAGATAAATCATCAAAAGTGTTAAATAATTCAAGTCTACAGATACAGACTCGATATATAAGTGTACAAGTATTAAGCTAAGTATTGGTACACGACTCTCGACTCTACGTGAAATTAAGATTAAAATCCAAATAAGCCAAAATATGCTAATAAGCGACTGTCATAATTCTGATAAGGATAAATAAGTTAGAGTCCACATGTATCTTATTTTGAAATAAATCATCAAAAGTGTTCAGATACTCGAGTCCATAAATACCGACTCAATATATAAGTATACAAGAAGTGTTAAACTAAGAATTAGTACACGACTCCCGACTTTACGAGAAATTACGATTACAATTAAAATACTGTAAACCAAAATTCATCACTATTGACTCTGCCAAAATTTCGATAAGAGCAAAATAAATTAGAGTCCACATTTCTCAATTTTTAAGTTTTAACAACATAGGCCTACACCAGTGCGCAAGGTGATTAAAGTGTAAGACATCTTACCCTGTTAACTCTATACATCCTCGTCTGAAATAGCTACTTAATCTGATTGAAATATTAGGTGACCTTTAAGTATTTAAGTATCCTTTCGGGACTTCGGTGAGACTTTTTCTATTGCACTAGACATATCGAAAGCCTTCGATAGAGTCTGGCACAAATCTTTAATTTCTAAACTACCCTCTTTCGGTTTCTATCCCTCCATATGTGCCTTTGTCTCTAATTTCCTCTCCGGCCAATCCATAGCTGCGGTTGTGGACGGCCATCGCTCACTTCCTCACCCTATAAACTCAGGTGTTCCTCAGGGCTCTGTCCTATCTCCTATTCTCTTTCTAATTTTTATAAATGACCTTCTCAACTGTACCTCAACTCCCATCCATTCATACGCAGACGACTCAACCTTACTCTAATCCATTAGTTTTTTCAGAACACCCAAGCCAGCAATTCCTCAATGACAAACGGAATGAAGCCATAGAACACTTAAATTATGATCTAACTACTATCTCCAATTGGGGCAGAGAAAACCTTGTTATCTTTAATGCTTCCAAAACCCAATTTCTCCATCTATCTACCCGTCAGGAACTCCCTGCGGACTATCCCTTATTCTTCAACAATACAAAAATCAATCCTTCATCTTCTCTCAATGTTCTTGGTGTCTCTTTTTCTTCTGCTCTCAGTTGGAAGGACCATATTACCAGTCTTGCTAAGGCAGCCTCCCAGAAGCTGGGTGTGCTCAACCGCCTTAGGGGGTTCTTTACCTCTGCTCAGCTTCTTGCTCTGTACAGGGGCATAGTGCATCCTTGTATTGAGTATTGTTCACATGTGTGGGGAGGTTCCTCTCACACCGCTCTCCTAGACAAAATTGAAAGGAAGGCCTTTCGTATCATTAACTCCCGTCCACTCACCAACTCTCTGCAATCTCTCTATCTTCGCCGCAACGTTGCATCTCTCTCGCTATTCTATCGCTACTATAATAATCAGTGTTCCTCAGAGCTTTCCCAGTGTATACCACCTCCTCTACGTAGGGCACGTGGTACCCATCTTGCAACACAATCCCACCCCTACTCTGTGCAGCTCTACAACCCAAGAGTGAAACGTTACTCTCAGTCTTTCTTCTATTCAACAGCTGAGCTCTGGAACTCTCTCCCAGAATCAGTCTTTCCCTCTTCCTATGACTTAAATTGCTTCAAACTCCGTGTGTCCAGACATTTTGGCTCGAACATCCCTTGATTTTGGCCCTGTCACTCCTTCAACTTTGGAGGAGGCACTCACTATAGGCAGTTCTGCCTTTTGCCTCCCTCACTCACATAGAAAAAAAAAAAAAAAATCAACTCTTTTCCATATTATCTTTTCCTTTAACGATATAACTATTAGATTACTGTGAAATGAATAGTTACTAAATAGCTTGAATATACCTGAGCTCCTTCTAGATCCGCGATCGTGCTGGAAGAAATATAAGTGGTTGTATTACTATAATTCTCATGTTTAGTACATTCTTTTTCTATATATATATACTTAGAGTGTAAGCGAAATAAACTGTTACATAAACTATATTTTGGTGTTATATGTATCCTCTATTGTATTCTTTACATGTAACTGTATGAACTCTGACATCCCAGTCTCGAAAGAACTCACCTCACCCAATAGCTAAACTGAATAAAATCAGGGCATAACAATGGCAGTGGATAATGATAAATACAGTTGAATTTGAGCCATGAGACAACTTGGTTTAGCCCGAGAACTTTCAGTCGTCTGCTTTACTTCTCACTTCTCGGCTTGTTCTTCCTCTGTCCAATTACTCTTCTTTCCTTCTATACTCCAGCCATCTGGTCTGGTCTAGCACAAAACATTAACCAGAATATGACACAAACACAAATGGAGATGCACATAACGAAATAAGTCATAACCATAACTCTACAGTGTTTACATTATCAGATAAACTTACCTTAATTAGCATAGATGTGTCAGTTAGACCCTTGACAGTGAATGATATAGAGCAGAGCTGAACATCGAAGGGATAATTCCAGAGGTCAAGATGACAGCGGAAGCGGAGTGTCTTGTGCAATTTGTATACCAGGCTGTTCGTGGTGCCACTGTAGATGTCGTCTAGGGGAAGAGATGGGGATTAGGAGGTTAATAATAGAGGGAGAGGATCATGTGTATATGTGTGTGTGTTGAATATGTGCTTATTCTTACTATACAGTATCATGAATTCTTTAACACATTTTAACAGTAAACATGGTATGATTGAAACTCGAAACATTGTTATATAAGTCATTACAGATTTGGGCTGAATATCAAAACATTCACACCAGTTCATAGCCTTACAACCGCTGTATTTTATTGTTATTCTAAGTTAGAAGATTTAATGCCATAGCAAGTAATAAGTAGTAATGCCATTAGTATGTTAATTATAGATCTTCCTACATTATAACTTAACAGAAATTTGAGTAGACAGGCTTTGGACTGCAATCTGACTGACCCTCATGAATGTGTGTATCATCATCCGGCAGTGGGGATGACTTTCGCAGCACAAAGAGATCTGCCCCGTCAGCTGCGCCTGGAGCCACCCAGCTGTTAGTACCGTCTCTCACTGTCAGGTTCGGGGTCCACACACTCCCCTTTGCAACCTGTATAGTCGTTGGTAATGACAACATTTATACACTTGCAGCATTTATTTGATTTGTTTGTGTTCTGCAAATTTTTATTTAGACATGCAGCTGGAGGATGTAAGCAAACCGCGGCTGCATACCGAATTTCAACGTCATACAACACAGCCAACAACATCATTGTTATGCTAGACAAAAACAAGTATTGTGGATTCTTCTAACGGAGGAAACTATAGGAGCTCAATATAATAATTATACACAATCAAATACAACGTGAGTAGTACAATTAGTACAAGTTAACTTTTATTTACACACAAATGATGCCTGTCAAACTGAGATGTTACACATTTAATATCAAGGAACACAAATAACACTGTGATCTTCACTTTACGTGAGGGCAAGTAATAAGGTGCGTTTGACTTTGACTAAATGTTTACATAAAAACAGATTTGTGGTAATTATGGAAATATATCTTATCGTGAAGGTTTAATTAAGAATGTAACAAGTATATATGAGGTAGAACAATATTATCTCAATCAACTTGCACAATTATATAGTATGGAAATGGTCTTTACGAATACATGGATATTTTGTTTCTATAGACTAATTACACAATTATCTCAGTTTGCCTGCGCATCTTTACTAAAGATATGTACTCCTTTTCTTGTCCGATTTTCTATTTTTCGACCGCGAGGGAGAGTAACTATTTTAACAAAATTACTTAACCCTTTCACGTACCAAGACTTGCCGTTTAGTATTCAGAAATATAATTATCTTAACCCGGGAAACACTAGAGCTATGTTTTTGACAGGGCCGCCATTGAGACACCTATAAAAGGTCAATTTGGACAAAATTTGTTATATTTTACTTAGTTAGGTGTGGTCGGGGCATACAGTATATGTCCTGGAATATGTTGACTAGTCTCGTTTGGCCTAGATGGATGCCATTGTTGAAATGTAGGGACTCCATTATGCGGGTGGCGACATCAGGACAAAGTACAATTTTTCCTTCTGTTATATATAAGGTGTCACCTCGCCTTGTGAGTTCATTGAAGATCTTCTTGGAAATCCAGGGAGGTTTTTCTAGGGCTTGAAAGGCTTGTACCAGGTGTTTCTGGGGGTCATCATCCTGAAGTAGTTGCTGAATGTTTTATGCCCTGACTTTATTCAGGTTTGACCATTAGTTCAGGTGAGTTCTTTCGAGACTGGGATTTCCAAGTTCATACAAGTACATATAAGGAAGACAATAGAGGATACATATAATGCCAAAATATAGTTTATAATACATCTTTATTTCACTTATTCCCTAAATACATATTATTGAACAAGAATGTGTTAACATGAGAACATAAATGGTACAACTTAATCACATATCTTCTAGCACGATTGCGGATCTAGATGGAGATCAGGTATGCTCAATGCGGCTTAAATTGAATTTCCTTTCTTTAGGATCAAATCAATATTCTCTTTTCGAAAGATTGTATAAATACTTAGTCGGGTACCTTAATGTTCACTTTACCCGTAACTTGGGTATAATCAGCTACTATTATTTGACGAGGTTAAGATAAGTCACTATATTGCATTTCTATTAATATATAACCTTGCACACTGGTATACTTAACAAGATTGAATTCAAGTTTTGTGGACTCTAAAATATTTTCACTGGTCGGAATTATTTCAGAGTTAGTTTAGGCAAAAAACCGTCTTATTTGGATTTTAATCCTTTTTCTATGTTAGGAAGGCGTAGTAACTGATTTTAACACTGATACACTTGTAGGGAGAATCTGTTTCTATAGATTCTAATTTGTAAACACTTTGAATGATTTTCTTCAAAATAATGAGTTTGGGGACTCTGAATATTTTATCACAGGTCGGAAATATGACAGTTATTTTATGTGAAATCCGTCTTATTTGGATTTAATTCCTTATTTAAGTTAGAGAGGTGTACTAAACGAATTTAACACTGGTACACTGGTAGAGGGAATCGGTTTCTATAGATTCTCGTTAATGAACACTTTGATGATATATTTCGAAATAAGGAGTTTGGGGGACTGAATATTTTTTATAACTTTTTGAACTCTAACTTAGTTTTGCCTCGTCACTGGTATCGACGATGTAGAACATATGTAGAACACTAGTTGCTTGAAGTCTTCTGAGTCTCCGTAGGCCGTCCAGGTTGGCCGGCCGTGTGACGTAAATTACAGATGGGTCAATGGGTGTGGGGTCTTGAATATGGCTCCGTAACTTGTAATTAAACAGTTGGGCACCATATCGAACTAACGCGAGTATTTGAACCTATAACTTTATCATTTTTACTCGTCTATCCTGACCTTTATATTAATCGGTGATGAAGTTCTGTTAAGGTACTCTTGGAAAGGGGTCTTTAATATCGTGCCTCAGTTATGAGGGAATAGCACGATATCGGACGAACGCAAGAAGATTTTAGTACTTATCTTCTTGACTGCCTCTGCCCGTTTTTAAGAGGTTCAAGGAACTCAGGGCGGTGTTTAACCTTTTAGTTGCAAAGTCTAATGGGACGCCACAGACGAAGTGCACCTAGGACTAGTTTCTGCAGAGTCCCCGTGAGGGTGTCTCGCCAAGCCCTTCTAACACAAAAGATCGTGGGATGCCAAGATCTTCTGTGAGACGTGGGAGTGTGGACTTTCAATAGTAACGTGTTGAGGGGTAGGGATGCCTGAGTCCCTCAACTTTTACTAAGGAAAGTGTAACCTAGAAGAAGGTGACTATGTTAAATACTGGAATGCCAGTACTAACAAAGTTCCTCTAATAGGACACTTGTGAACTTTCAATAGTGAAAGTATTGAGGAGTAGGGATGCCCGAGTTCCTCAACTTTCTACTAGAGAAAGTGTAACCTAGGGAAGGTGGCTATGTTAATCACTGGGATGCCAGTAATAACACAGTTCCTTTCATAGGACACTGGGGGAACTTTCTATAGTAAAAGTGTTGAGGATTAGGGATGCCTGAGTCCCTCAGCTTTTCACTATGGAAAGTGTAACCTAAAATAAGGTATCTATGTTACTTACTGGGATGCCAGTAATAACACAAATCCTCTTAACCCTTTCACGCACATATGACGCAGAGGTTGCCAGATTAGCAATAAGAAATAGAGTTATCTCACTCTTATAATTACCTCTCCAAAATTAGTTTTCTGCCCACAGCTAACTCTAAGACAACTGCAGAGGTTGAAGTAACTAAACTAAAGGTTTCTAAATACCCCCGATGGTAACAAAGGCTTTAAAGTATCCCCAATAGGCTCAAAATCGCGTCATATGTCGGAGAGAAAATAGGATGTTTCTGAACTTTCAATAGTGAAAGTATAGAGGAGTAGGGATGCCTGAGTTCCTCACCTTTCAACTAGGGAAAGCGTAACCTAGAGAAGGTGGCTATGTTAATCACTGGGATGCCAGTAATAACACAGTTCCTTTTATAGGACACAGTTACCGTAACTACAATATCAAGAGTTGAAGTGGAGTGGAGGGCACTTCAACCGTTAATATTGGCGATACAGCCAATCAGAGGCCTCTATGATAAACTGATGGGATGCCACAGTTAACAAAGATTCCTTAATAGGTTTTGTTTAACTCACAGACAGTGTAGGACTTCGGGGTGCCGTACATCCAACTGAATGGAGGGGTAATCTTGAGGTTTCTCAACTTGGGATGCCAGTGATTGAGAAGCCTCAAAATTGCTTACTTCTCTCAGATTTCCCTGGCATAGTGTTGACGATTACTGAAGGATACCTGTTCATCTTTTAAGGATAGTAAGGGCATAAGTGCATGCCCTCTGGTAGGATAAGAAGTCCTTCTTACTCTGGTGAGAGGTCACTCTCTCTTACTTTCTTTAATAACTAAAAGATACTTCAGTAATACTCTAGGGTGGCATGAAATACGGACAGGTGTTAAATCAAGGTTTAATAGATGGTTAAATATAAAGGCAAGGTCAAGAGGTCCCTGGAATAATAGGACTTTTGGTCAAGGGGGAAGGTTCCTGGACTTTAATCTTTTGGTGGAGAGCCCAGGAATGTGGGGAGGAATGAAAACAATGAGGGCCGCTATGCGCATCATGGCATTCTGTCTACAATAATAGTCTACTATCTTCGAGACATACATACAGAAGGGTATTAATGATTTGGTTATCTCAATCTCTGAGAAAATGGTTAGTAAGATGTTTCTTTGCATAAGAAAAAGAGTATAACAGGTGAGCACTAACTCGGAGGGGTTGGTAGTCCGGCTAGCTTTCGTTGGTACTCTGACGAGCGTAAGAAAAACATGCAGGTATGGATGCGCACTAGGAACTAATAGGCCTACAATACTTATTGAATTTAAAGACATGAAGGAAGATAATTGGGTTGGTTATTTGTAGAATGGCTGGAGTAAAGGAAAACATGTAAATATGTGTGGTAGGAAAAATAAGTCACACGGGTCTAGTTATCTGGTTTGATATGATTATTGCATAGGTAACATGGAAAACATCATGGCATAGTTAATTGTATTAATTTTCAACATGGTTATTTCTTAACATTATAATGATACATATTATTTAAGATTAGTATAAGTTGTTTATTAGGGGTGGCTCTAGTGTTACAAACATGGTACATAGATAATTATATACAGAATAATTAGATGTTCTTGACTCAAAATTTCTGGCTGAAGACTATCCTTCTTCTGGGTGAGGAAGTGGTCGCCATGGGGTGAATCGTCTTCCCTGAGGTCGTAGGACATCCTGTCGTCACCGTGGCGACTTGGGCGTCCTTGGGGGTCGCTACAGGTGTGGGTAGTCCTGGCGTTGCTCGTCTAGGTGGGGTTGTGTGGTTTGATTTAGTTTCTCCTTTTGTTTTTCGTTTCCTTTCGTTTTCTCTTTCGTTTCTTCCTTTCATTTTCTTTGGTTTCTTCATTTCGTTCTCTCCTTCTTTCTTTGTTGTTTCTTCCTCTATGACTGGGGTGTCTTTTCGTTTTCTCGGTATTTTAGAATGGCTCGGAGGTGCTCTGGTTGGCGTGGTGGTTGGAAGTCTGAAGAGGGCGTCGGCATTGCTGTGAAGTTTCCCTGATCGATACGCAATCTCAAAGTCAAATTCTTCTAGCGACTCCCTCCATCTGACAGTCAGGGCATTCTTCGTTTCCGATTTCCGTAATCATTGCAGGGCTTGATGATCTGTGATAATGGTCACTTTAACCCCCACTAAATATACCTTGAAGTGTTGGAGTGCCCAAATTATACCAAGACATTCTCTTTTTGTGACATGATAGTTAATTTCTGCGGGATTTAGGGTGCGGCTGGCACAAGCAATTATATGCTCTCTCCCTTCTCTGGTTTGGGCTAATACCGCCCCTATACCAAACTGGGTTACATAGGTGTAGAGTCGGAATGGGAGTTGGTAATCAGGAAAGGATACCACGGGGGCAGCGACAAGTAGATTTTTCAGAGTGTTGAAGGCTTGCAGTCGATGTGATGTCCAGACAAATGGTTACTCTTTCTTGGTCAAATTGTGCAGGTGTTTGGCTATGGTGGAAAAGTTTTTCACGAACCGTCCATAACAGTGGTTCCCAAACTATTTTGATGGCGACCCTTAATACAATGTTTCATGGTCCTTGCGACCCTACACCCTGAAACAGTCGATTAGTATGTTTATATTTTTATTGATTATTATATTCCAAATTATTTTACAAGATAGTTATATGTATTCTTACATTATAGTGTGTTAAACTCGATAATTTAAGTTTCTGTAACATCTGTGTATACAACCAAACATTTCATCAAGTCTAGGTCATGTTTCTTTAATAAAAAATAAAAAATAAAATATAATAATATTTCACCATACTAAAAATGTCTTCTTTTGTGGTGGTTGATGTCAAGGCACTGCAATATAAAACTCTTCTTAAGTATGTCTTCCCTTGGTACCAAACAAAACACATTTATTGGAGGTTACCTGCAATTTCCACTGATTCATCTGTCGGTAATGAAATATGTCCTACTTTTTTCAAAGCCACACTAAGGTGAGATGATATGTCTTCTGACATCAGGTCAATTCAATACTATTTGAAAGTGGTACCGATTCCAACTTCTTATTAACATCTGTTCCACAAAGAGTTTTCGCCATTGCCATGCAGGTTTCTCCAGGTGACACATGAAGCTTTTTACATCTCACAATATTCCCTGCCACTTCAAAGGTCGCCAGTGAAGACTTATCCAGAGAAAATAGATGATGAGCTGGGAGCATCAATCCGCCTTCGTTTTACCAACACTTTGTTTTTCCTTCCAGTAAAATTTGAATGAACTGAACTGAAATGGCACTTCAATGTGTTATCATTCATAGATTCGATAGCTAGGACTTGAAAGCACTGGAAACATTGAGGTCTGACATTTCCAAAGCGTTTTCTAAAATCAGTGAAGCCATACGGTACTTAAAAATATCTGGTCTATAATGTAACTGTATTTTGCGTTGAAATTCTTGCCATTAAAGTAGTAATGAAACAAACAAATTTAGAATATATAATATTTCGAAGGGAAAATGACTGAGGTGCTCAACATGATAAGATTTCACACTAATACACACATCATGATAACCCGTATAGTTGATTGCACAACTCATCTTCCTCACTCACACTCGCTTACCCAAACAGTCTATCTGGCAGTCAAAATGGAAATCTGACTGTTGCTAAAATATGAATACTAATATGCCAACCACAACATCAAGCTTAAAGACATGCAAAGTTAGATTAATCACCTTGAAATGCATTCAACGAAACCCCCCCTCATTCACTCACTAATCCACATTCACAGGCTTATGATACATGCATTTAAGAATATATTCGTAATAATCCACATACAATGAAAATTATATGTATTATATTTACGATTAAAGTACATTATGTGGCTACGCTCCATCAAAAACATCATCACTCACATGCTCACAAATAGTCTTGATCTTGCTTGTTGTTATATCAATGTATTATAGTTACTATAATCGTTACAATAGTTTTGGGGTTCTAGGTTGCGAAGTGAAAACGGGTAATAAGAAAAATATACACATAAAAGTATCCCATAATCATAGTGATATAAATGGGCAATTTTGGGTTTCAGGCGTGTAAGTAAAAATATATAATTGCTATAATGACAATGTTATTGCTTCCAATCAGTGAAAAACACGTTACTTCTTGCAACAAGTGAAACGTAAATATAATAACATTTTACTTGTATTGCGGTGTGAAAACGGGTAATAAGTAAAAAGTAAATATATTAACATTGATTCTTCTTGCAATAAGAACAAGTATATTTTATAAGAAAATGTTACTTTAAGCAACATGCAATACGTTAACAAACAAATAAGTTAATTTCGTTGGGTTAAAAATGAAAGTGTTAATGGCATTTACCTCCCAAACGTATACCATTCTTCACCATATCCTAAACATGCACTACTGAACATCGTGGCAAAACAAAACAAAATCTTGAGATATGTTGAATTGTCGTATATACAATTATAGCCTGCTTAAATATGTAGGATGCCGACAATACCAACCATTCATTAACCCGAAAACGGCGAGGGGGGGGTATTGAACTAGCTCCCCATGGGCGAGCATATTGGCTCCATTCAGGCTTATAATCGTCATTTTACGATAAATATCGTTATTACTTATTCATAATTATGAGCCTATTTTACCTTCACTATGAAGATAGTAACCTGTAACAACAATAAAACAAGTGAAAATATAATTTTTCTGGTCAAAATCACGAATATAGATGGACCAGCCCATTCATGAATTATGGAGAAAATTGAGGCAACCCCTCCCTCCACGAGGCCTCAAGCCACACTGAGCCTACTGATACACACACTCGGTTATGTAACACACCCGCTAGGCACGTAAGCACATCCTCCACACAGTTTGCTAATGTTAGCACAAAAATATACCAACGAATTAGGGAATAACAGGGAAAATAGGTGATAATTGATGGGGGAGGGGAAAGGGAGGAAGGAGGGGATGTGGAGGAGTGATATGAGGTATAGTGAAAAAAAAAAAAAAAAAAAAAAAAAAAAATTGTTTAGTGCTACTGGGGCTGTTTAAATGTTTATTTTAGGCCTCCCTCTTAAGAGCTTTGCTGCCGTCGCCCAGTAAAACCTCTTATGAGCTTTGCAGCCGTTTATGGGTTAATGAACTTCTTGAATATCACTGAATAATAAGACTGGCCAACGCTCGAGTGGAGAGTAACTGAGTGAGTAAGGGTCACTGGGCATCAGACAGTTCAGACTCCAAGCCAGGTACACAACATCCCGTACCGTACGGCTTACGGATATTGGACATGATTAACGGTAGCCGCACCAAGTAGCTAGTGAACGAAACTCATTGTAGTAGTAACCACATTTTTGTATTCCTATGTTGACATATTATGTTCATAGTTGATTGAGTTTTGTACAATATTCTGCAGATTTCTGCTACATTCATGAGTTTTTTTTTAGTGTGTATTTTTCCTTCACGGAGAAGGGAGATGCACGCTTGGGGTTATGTGCAGGATTACACGTGGAGGCTGAGCAGTGAGGGTGATCACCTTGGTTTTGGGCAGGCAGGATTGGGGCTTTCCTATATTGGAGGGCCAAATACCATCCTATGAGCTTTTAAGTCCCTAGGGTGATTACCAGGTAAGATATTCAGTGTGTAACCAGTTAGGAGGGTTATACTGTACACATGTAGGTCAGTGATTTAGTTTAGGCTACAGTGTCGGGCAAGAAGGTTAGATTACCATATATTTTGCATTACTGGTACTGGTCATAGACTGCTGATCACTGAGCCTTGTGTCCTAGTATTCTACAGTACAGTATTTAAAGTTAGGCTAGGCTAGACTTTTGTGTTAAGTTTGGTTAGATCAGTAGCCTTTGGGATAGGCTAGGCTAGGAGTAAACAGACTATAGGCTGTGTGAATCCTTGAGTGCTTGCCTTATCATATTTCTGCACATATCGTTAATAAATTTAATTGCCTGTTACATGTGTATTTATTTTCAAGAGTGCCTTTAATAACTATGATAATATTTATACCTTTATATGCTAGGTTATAGGCTGTACACATGTTATTAGGCTAATTATCAGGTTTTAATCAGATATAATTATCATAATTGTCCCCATATCATAAACCTCCTTTAAATATAATTCTATAAGAGTAGTCGCTTGATTTACATATACTTATATAAACGAATAATAAGGCGAATTTCCACCCCGTGTGACCAGGACCTGTGGACCAGGAATTTGTGATTTTGTGCATTATTTTAAAATACATAATTTTGATGTGATTTTAGGTTTGTGACCCCATTGATTTTTGTGCATTATATTTCTCCATGTTATTTTGTGCATTTTTGTTTTCTCGACTGAGGCTAAGCATCCTCTCGTGATTTTATTCTTGGTGCATTTTTTTTTCTCGAGTGAGGCTACGCATCCTCTCCTGATAAGTGTATTATATTTCTCCATGTGATTTTATTTTTAGTGCATTTATATTCTCGAGTGAGGCTACGCATCCTCTCCTGATAGGTTAGTGAATAACATATTCTTTTGTCACTATAATTTTGCAGCAATGGCAACTATTCCTATTCAGGTATTCTACGAAGAAGGCAAGTATTTGGGTCTGACTAATCAGTCTTTGACGGAATATGTAGAGTCCCGTAAAGATGAGGAACGGAAGAACCGTAGGCTTGCAAGAGAGGAAGCACAGGCGGTGCGTGATCATGAGCGAGCCATGGCTGAACATCAAGCTGCAGCAGCAGCAGCTGAAGCCGAACGTGAACACGCACGTCGGCTTGAACTGATTCAGGCTCGGTCTCGGTCCCATGGGTCTGGTGAGGCTTCGAGGGTCCTGCCTCGTATCAAGCTTCCTATGTACAAGGAGAGTGAAGGTGATGGTTCTGTGACAGCTAAACATAGGCAGGAGGAAGGTCTCACGCAGGTGCAACATGGCTCATGTTTGTCAGACCAGGAAAGATGTCAGCTGGATTCTCTCCTTGGTGAGTATGGTGATGTGTTCTCTGATAAGCCAGGTATTGCTAGAGTAGAGAGTCACGCCATCGAGTTGAACAGCACGGTCCCCGTGAGAATCAAGCCGTACCCTATCCCTCTTCAACTACAGGATCTGGTAAGAAAGGAGATACGAGAGATGGAGGCTGCAGGCATCATCGAGAAGTCGTCATCCTCATACTGGAGTCCAATGGTAGTCGTAAGTAAGAAGGACGGTGGGGTGCGTATTTGTGGGGATTATCGCAGGGTGAATGTGTTAACAAAGGTGGATGCTGAACCCATGTGTGACCCACGTACCATCTTCGGCAGTCTTGCAGGATCAAGTTTCTTCTCAAAGTTTGATCTGACGAAGGGTTTCTTCCAGATAACCTTAGACCCTGCTAGTCGTAAGATCACAGCTTTTGGAACACCTGACAGTCTGTACCAATACACTGTGCTGCCATTTGGTCTCACTAACTCACCTGCAGTGTTCAACCGGATGATGCGTAAGGTTCTGCTGGACATACCAGGCGTGGAGATCTTCGTGGATGATGTCCTGGTGCATTCATCAACATTCAGCGAGCCCTTACAACTACTGGACAAGGTGTTGAGTAAGTTGCGTAAGTTCAATCTGACAGTGAAGCCCAGTAAATGTGAAGTCGGTCAGTCACAAGTACAGTACTTAGGGCATGTGGTAGTGACAATGTTGGAGCGGATCTTCTGTCCAGACTAGTAAGTGGGGAGGAAGGCAGTGCTGCTCGAGAAGCAACTGCAACGTAGTGTAATATTAATTGTGTAGTTGAGGATTTACTGTACTAATTGTAAGGAGAGATATAGAATATAGTGTGTTCCGTATAATTCTGCCGAAATTCATGTACACAGGTTGTGTTGTTGGCCTGCGCTGCTACTCAAGGACTCCAAGGGCGTCGTACTCAAGAGCACGGACCCTAAAACGTCGCACTCGAGAGGAGAGGGGTTTTTACAGTACCGGCCGGGATCACTAGGATTTTTGTTCTATTATCTCTAAATTTATTATCGATGTATTGATACACCTTACAGTACCAGTTAGTTTGATTTCCATAGTCATTCTGGGTTTTCCCACTTGTTTTCCTTGTGGTAACTTTGTGGATTTCCACTAGGGTTTTGTCACTGGCTTGAGATGCAAGCTTAGGAGTTTTTCCCCTCTCAGTGGAAATTTTAACGTAAATGTTGAAGTTTTTTTTTACTCAAAGGTGACCATCATACACCAGTGACAAGGTTAGGTTTACATTACAGTATTAGTGATTGTGTGTGTCTTATACCTAGGTGATTTTAGCATAGTAAAATCAAATATTTTGGGGAGGAATGTAGTAGTAACCACATTTTTGTATTCCTATGTTGACATATTATGTTCATAGTTGAGTTTTGTACAATATTCTGCAGATTTCTGCTACATTCATGAGTTTTTTTTTAGTGTGTATTTTTCCTTCACGGAGAAGGGAGATGAACGCTTGGGGTTATGTGCAGGATTACACGTGGAGGCTGAGCAGTGAGGGTGATCACCTTGGTTTTGGGCAGGCAGGATTGGGGCTTTCCTATATTGGAGGGCCAAATACCATCCTATGAGCTTTTTAAGTCCCTAGGGTGATTACCAGGTAAGATATTCAGTGTGTAACCAGTTAGGAGGGTGTGACGCACGTCAGCTATCCAGCGACCACGAGGGGTCAGCGGTTGGCTCCCCATCCTCTTCTCCCCTCTCCCCAGGCAGTGTTATGGGCTGTAGTTTATTGATTAAGTTCTAGTTTCTTCCTAGTGCATCATAGTGTCACAGGTAGTCCAGAAATACTCTTTATTTTCACCTGTGACAATGCATTGTATTTTATTCCAGCTGTCATAGATTTAATGTATTAGATGACTCGTGGAAGTTGGAGAGTGTGAGTGAGAGAGAAACCAGAGCTGGGTGGTATTGGCGGACTGATGTCGTGCAACTTGCTTAGTTACGTCATCTCTCGGGCGCCTGATTCGTCGCCTGATTCCTCCCTCCTGCTCCGTCACCGCTTTCCCGCCGCGTCGGGAATGGGTGCACCTACACGCACGCACTCCCTTGTGACTTCCACGGGCAGAGCTCCTCTTAGTGCTGTAATGCTAACATCCCTTTGCAATCTATCAGCCCACCTCACCCCCCTATTGCGAACTTTCTCTACCACTGCTTACCTTCTTCTCTCTGTATATCCTATTATTAATTAACTGCCCTTCCCCTTGACGTTGATTTCATATATCCATCACTGTATTATACAGCGAGCTCTCAAAGATATTATATGTAATTAGTTAGGCATTTTGGATCAGAGGGTTATCCATTTTGGCTTGGGGAGGTTTGACATACTCATCGTGTTGCCCCAACCTTATTTTCTTGGGTGTCTGCCAGGTCAGTCGATGCTAGACTGGGGAGAGGCTATCAGGTTACAGTTTCCTATGAGCATAGACTTCGTTGAGCCTATGCAACTGTACCGGATACCTGCGGAGGCCTAGGTAATTTTCTTGTCTGTGTACCTTAGAGCCTAGCACTGTGTTGGCGTGAGGGCGTTTGCCTAGTCCACCCAGCACTGTGCTAGCTCGTTAGCTTTTGACTTAGGAGGGTCGCCAGGAGAGAACCAGGTACACGAGACCTGGATCTCTCAAGAGAGCACCCCGTCATTTAATGTAACTAGGCGCACAGACTTGAGAACGACACTAGGCTACCGAGCAGGTGGCTCGGCCCAGGTAGCCTAGCCTACGACTCCCCTGCTAGACTTCGTCCACCTGGCAGACCCCCGATTAGGGTTTATAATCTCATTGTGTATATGTGTGCAGCATTATTGTTCCTTATGTTTATAGTAAGTCGTGATTGTTGCTGAGAGACCCAACCAGAGCAGGCTTGTGCCTGGTGGGAGAAAGCACATCTTTTTGTGGTTAGAGTTTAGACTGCCGACTGTTTTATAATTACACCTGTGCCAGATAACACCGTATGTCCCTACACTATATATGTTCCCACAGTAATAATACACAGTTCAGAATCCGAGACGTACTTCTTAGTTGTATCTGACTTTTGCAGAAGATTCCTGCATGATGCTTTAGGACTTTCTTTGTTTCACTTTCTTTCAGACAGGAGTGACAGTTTACTGATTATTTAACGTAACGTTAATTATCCTTCTTCTAGTTTGCTATTAAATCGTTGCTGCGTTTTAATTACGCTATCTATCTTTTTCCTTGTATACCTTAATAAAGTAATCGTATGTTGTATGAGTATAGGCTGCTTCAGTGATCATCAGCCTATAGTGTGCACCTTTTACCGAGTCATAGGATACCTCGTTGTCCAGGCACGACACAGGGTGGTATAGGTGTTTTGTTCTCCAGTGGTTAAGGCAGGGGTTGGAACTAGTGTTACCGTTGTTGCATTTAGCCTTATCTAGTCCAATGATGAAGAGCCCTGTGTCTTGTAGAACCTGGATCGTAACAAATGGCGACCTTGCTTAGGATTTTGTGAACTTAAGAAATACTGTGGGAGTATAGTGGTATTTTTTTTTATTGAGGAATACAGTGGACACAGATTTTTTTTTGGCAAGTAGTATAACACATAAAGAGGCTTCAGATAACACTAAGTGAATAGGTGCTTGCATAAGAGATTATAGATACTTTTTTTTTTATATAAACTTGCACACTTCTCAGTATACACCATGTCTAGCAACAGCTCAGTTAACGGGGATAATCAGACAGTACAGCCTACGGGTGTTGAGCAGCAGCAGGAATTTAATGATGGCATCAGAGTTATTAATTGTGAGGCTGATGCGAGGAAGTTTGTGGAGATACCAGTAACAGCGAGTCGGTTGGAGGGGATTGATTGCTATGGTCTGCGTTGTTTGGCCATGGTCCTGGGGCGTGTCGGCTTTGGCAGCATGTCTAAGAGTGACCTGGTGGCTTGTGTGTTGGGTGGTGGCAGTGGGTTGCAGGGTGGAGCTGGGGCTTGGGAGCCTTTATCCAAGCCTCCCTTCCACTCTACTCCTATCGCGCCCCCTAGGTTACCAGACCTTGGCACGCTTCCACAATCTGATAGTCGCTGGCAGCGTGGTTTGCCCCTGGGTGAGCCACTGGGTGGGTCTCCTATGATTGCTCCTCCCCCTCAGGGTTTAACTGCTGATTTGTTGTTACAACTGGAGTTGGCTAAGATCCAGCGTGAAGTTCAGATGGCTAAGATTCAGGCTGAGATGGCTAAGATTCAGGCTGAGGAGAGGACAGCATGCCATGAGGCAGAGTTGCAGGTTGAAGCAACTAGGTACTGTGCTGAGATGGATGTTGAGAAATCTAGGATGGAGACAACAGGGCGGCATCTCGGTTCTGGGAATCGTGGGTCTGAGTCTTTATTGCACTTGCTTAAATTAGTCCCTGTGTTCGATGTGTCTGGTGTGACTGAGTTTTTTGCACGGTTTGAGAAGAAGTGTCGGGAGCATGAGTGGCCGGAGATTAAGTGGGCAGCCCTTGTATCATCAAAGCTTGTTGGGAAAGGTCTCAAGGCATATGACTCGCTGTCATTGGAGGACTGTACTAACTATGTGGTGTTAAAGGAGGCTGTGCTCCGGGCCTATGAGTTGCAACCAGGAACCTACAGGTTGAAATTTCGGGGCGTTGTAAAGAGCAAGGAGAGCTCTTTCCTTGAACATGCCCGGGAACTGACTGACACTATGGGGAACTGGCTCCGGTCTGAGAATGCGACAACAGTTGATCAGGTTAAGCAGTTATTTTTGTTGGAGCAGTTCTTCCAGTGCACAGGCAGCGACCTGACATTAAACCTGAAGGAAAAATGCCCTAAGACCGTAGAGGAGGCAGCTAAGCTTGCTGACCTCCGGCTTTCTTTGATTCGTGGGTGCGGGTCTGCTCATCGTAGTGAGACAGGTAACAAGGGGCGTAACACTCCACCCCCCAAAGTCAATGAAGCACAAAATAACACTGTAAAAGTAAGAGCAATGATACCCATTATAACTACAAACACAAAACCGTCCCGTTTTCAAAAAGGCAGGGCCCTTCCCCACCACCTCAAGGGGGGAAGTCTAGTGGTGAAGTGAAATGTTTTAAATGTCAGAAGGTGGGTCACTTTGCACGTACATGTCCGAGTAATATTCCTGCTAAGCCTGTGTCTTTGGTTCGCAACATGGGGGTGTCTCTGAGCTCTTCTGCGTCTGCCCGGGGTAGGTCGTCAGTTGCGGGGACACAGCCTGTGAAGAAGGGTTTGGAGGGCTCGACACCTGTCCAAGACACTTTTTGCAGCCATCGAGGGCGCGGGCTTGTGAGCTGGGGGAATACTAAACATCAGGTCAAATTGTTGCGTGACACTGGGGCATCACAGACACTTCTTAAAAATATCACAGGCAAACCTATAAATGCGGCTCGGGTTGTTGTGGTACAGGGGATCAATGCTACCAGGTCATACCCGTTGATTAGGTTGGAGCTGGAGGTGGATGGTGTGTGTCGTGAACTTGATGTTGGGATCGTAGAGAGCTTGCCAGTTGAGGGCGTCGACCTCCTGGGCAACGACTTTGCGGTGCTCACTTCGGAGGTTCCACCCTTAGTTGTTGCCGAGAGGGCGGCCGACGTTAATAGGGAGAATCGGGAGTGGGTCGAGAGGTGTCAGCTTAAACAGATGGTCTGTGCAGTCACCCGTTCTCGCGCGTCAGTTTAGTTACAACCATTGTCTCAGTCTTCAGATCAGCGGAGGAAAGGTCCGAGGAAAGTAGCTAAAGGTGGATTTCAGGGTGTTGATTCCGCGGCTCTTCTGGGGGACTCAGTATTGGCACCATTATTATTGTCTGGAGTGGACCCTGAGCCTGTATCACTGGGTGAACAGGCAGGGCCAGTGAAGACTCCACGGCAGAGCCGTTTTGTAGCCAGGCAAGATCGGGTCTCTAAGTCTAGTATCGGTGAGGGTAACAAAGTGCTCCGGGAGCAGCTTGATGCGTTGACACCTGCAGATATCAGTAGACTTCAGATTGATGACCCTGAGCTCCAAAGTTACAGTCATGGCGCAATAAACCTCGAAGAAGATGGGGATGCTAAGCCGGGGGATTTCTTCCGTTACGAGATAATTTTGTACAGACGGTATCTAGACTCCAAATCGAAGTGGGAGGGTGGTGTGATGGTAGTAGACCAGCTGGTTGTGCCGAGTGGATGTCGTGAAAATCTACTGCGGTTGGCTCATGATGTGCCAGTGGCAGGGCACCTGGGGGTCAGTAAGACGGTAGCGGCGTTGGGTAGATTGTTCTGGTAGCCAGGGATGAGGGCAGATGTTGGTGCATGGGTTGCAGGTTGTGTAACGTGCCAGACTGTAGGAAAGCCCAACCAGGTGATACCCAAGGCTCCGTTGTACCCCATTCCTGTCATTGGGCCGCCTTTTAGTAAGATAGTTGTGGACATGGTTGGCCCTCTACCACCTACTAGTGCTGGGAATAAATTCTTATTGACTATAATGGATGTTGCTACGAAATACCCGGATGCATACCCCATGCATAATGGCTCAGCTAAGACTGTGGTCAAGAACTTGCTGCTTTACTGTTCAAGGTACGGGTACCCGCGAGAAGTGCAGTCAGACCAGGGGTCAAATTTCACTTCGAACCTATTCCAACAAACTCTCCAGCAGCATGGTATATGCTCTGTCGTTTCATCTGCCTATCACCCCGAGAGTCAGGGGGCACTTGAGAGGTGGCACTCGACCCTCAAGAGTATGATTAAATGTTACTGCTTGGAGAATGGCAAGGAGTGGGATCTGGGGCTGCCTTATGTGTTGTTCGCGGCGAGAGAGGTACCTGGTGAGAGTTTGGGTTTCAGCCCCAACCAGCTTGTTTTTGGCCATAACGTCAGGGGTCCACTGTCCATGGTGAATGAGATATGGGAAGGTCTGCAGAAACCATGCTCAGTGTTGAAGTACGTTCTCGAGAGTCGTGAAAGGATGGTAAATTGTATGGAGTCGGCAGGGAGGAATTTGGTAGACTCTCAGGCGAAAATGAAGGACCGTTACGATGTGAAGACGAAGCTCCGGGAGTTTGGGGTGGGGCAGGAGGTTATGTTGTTGCTGCCTCTGCCAGGTCATCCACTGTCAGCAAAGTATATGGGTCCTTATTTTGTCACTAAGAAGCTGTCGGACTTAGATTATCTTGTTGCAACCCCTGACCGGCGTAAGAAACATCAATTATGCCATGTGAACTTGATGAAGGAGTTTGTGAGGCGCCCCTCAGAGCCTCTCACTGTCCCCGTGTTGGTCTGCAGCGGCCAAGGTGGAGAAGGAGGGGGGGATAGTCATGCTCTGGGGGAAGATAGCTGGGATTGCCATGTTTCTGCGGAACAGTGGGCGGGGAATTGTGTTCAGGTGGCAGAGCAGGCTATTGAGCACCTGCCTGAGCAACAGCGTGCAGCCGTGCGCCACCTGTTCCAGTCATACCCCGCTGTTTTCGCGGAGCACCCAGGCCTCACAACTCAGACGGTGCATGATGTTGACGTGGGAGACAACCCGCCCTTCAAGTCAGTGCCTTATCGTGTGCCTCCTATCAAATTGCCAGCCCTCCGGGAGGAGCTGAGGTATATGATAGAGAGAGGGCTGATTAAGGAAGGGCCGGTGCGTTGGACCTCCCCGGTAACTCTGCAGCCTAAGCCAGATGGGAAAGTGCGTTTCTGTATAGACTTTCGCAGACTTAATGGCTTGACCGCCACCAATCCTTACCCCCTTCCTCGCGTCGATGACAGTGTTGACAAAATCGGGAGTGCCACATACCTCACCAAGGTCGACCTGGTGAAGGGTTATTGGCAGGTGCCCCTGTCTGCGCGAGCGAAGGAGGTATGCGGCTTTTGTGTGGACGGCAAGACATATATGTGCAATGTCATGCCTTATGGGTTGAAAAACGCACCTGCTACCTTCCAAAGTCTGATGAATGATATTGTTAGTGACATTCCCAATTGTACTGTATATCTCGATGATGTCATTGTCTATGATACTGATTTTGGTAGTCACTGCGAGCATCTTAATATCTTGTTTCGGAAGCTGTGTGAAGCTGGGTTGGTCGTGAACCTGGGGAAATGCGACTTTGTGAAGGCAACTGTGCAGTATCTTGGCTTTGTTGTAGGTTTGGGACGGGTGCCTCCCCCCCCAGAGCAAGATACTGGCCATCGATCGGTTTCCCAGGCCAACCACCAAGCGTCAGATCATGCGCTTTCTAGGCATGATAGGCTACTACAGACGCTTTATACAAGGGTATTCGACTGTTCTTGCTCCCCTGACTGACCTTTTGGCAAAGACGGTGAAGTTTCGGTGGTCGCCTGAGTGTGAAAAGGCATTTGGGTTAGTGAAGCACTTACTATGCACCCATCCTATTCTCAGGGCGCCGGACTTTACAAGGAGTTTTCAGCTGGCGACAGACGCCAGTGGTGTTGGGGCCGGTGCAGTCCTCTTGCAAACGGACGACGAGGGTCTGGAGCACCCCGTCAGCTTTTACTCTAAAAAGTTCAACTCCGCTCAGAGGAACTATTCTACCATCGAGAAAGAGTTGTTGGCGATTGTGCTTGCTTTGAAGCACTTTGAGGTGTATGTTCCAGCCTTCGGCCCGGTCGTGGTCATTTACACAGATCACCACCCTCTAAAGTTCCTCAACCAGTTCCACAACCGGAACATGCGGCTGACACGGTGGTCACTTATGCTCCAAGAATACAATCTTGATATCAGGCATATTGCCGGTTGTGATAACGTTATAGCTGACTGTCTTTCGAGGGTGGAGGACAAGGGGTAGATGGCCACAGGTTGTGTGGGTTGCGTGGAGGAAAATAGGCTAAATATATTTAAAGCCGAACAAAAACAACAATAAAATTTAAAATCAACATAAAAACTCTTTCTGTTATAGTAAATTTAAGTATGTTTTGTTACAGCTGAAGCACTAGCTATTAGTGGGCTGAGTTTTGTAGAACTCGCTTTCGGAGCGTAACAATTTTAAGTTTTGCTATTGTGTTGAGGGGATAAATATGTAAGTTTGTTTCATTTTATAAGTGTTTTTTGTGAAACCTATATGCTGTATTATTGTGCTGGGGTGGGGAGGTTAGGTGACGTGTGCCGGCACTCGCCGATTTCAGATATCAGAACTTGCCTAATGTTAAGTGTCTTAAGGGGGGGGGGGGGGGTGACGCACGTCAGCTCCCCAGCGACCACGAGGGGGCAGCGGTTGGCTCCCCATCCTCTTCTCCCCTCTCCTCAGGCAGTGTTATGGGCTGTAGTTTATTGATTAAGTTCTAGTTTCTTCCTAGTGCATCATAGTGTCACAGGTAGTCCAGAAATACTCTTTATTTTCACCTGTGACAATGCATTGTATTTTATTGCAGTTGTCATAGATTTAATGTATTAGATGACTCATGGAAGTTGGAGAGTGTGAGTGAGTGAGAGAGAGAGAGAGAGAGAGAGAGACAGAAACCAGAGCTGGGTGGTATTGGCGGACTGATATCGTGCAACTTGGTTAGTTATGTCATCTCTCGGGCGCCTGATTCGTCGCCGGGCTCCTCCCTCCTGCTCCGTCACCGCTTTGCTCCCGCGTCGGGAATGGGTGCGCCAACACGCACGCACTCCCTTGTGACTTCCACGGGCAGAGCTCCTCTTAGTGTTGTAACGCTAACATCCCTTTGCAATCTATCAGCCCACCTCACCCCCCTATTACGAACTTTCTCTACCACTGCTTACCTTCTTCTCTCTGTATATCCTACTATTAATTAACTGCCCTTCCCCTCGACGTTGATTTCATATATTCGTCACTGTATTATACAGCGAGCTCTCAGAGATATTATATGTAATTAGTTAGGCATTTTGGATCAGAGGGTTATCCATTTTGGCTTGGGGAGGTTTGACATACTCATCGTGTTGCCCCAACCTTATTTTCTTGGGTGTCTGCCAGGTCAGTCGATGCTAGACTGGGGAGAGGCTATCAGGTTACAGTTTCCTATGAGCATAGACTTCGTTGAGCCTATGCAACTGTACCGGATACCTGCGGAGGCCTAGGTCATTTTCTTGTCTGTGTACCTTAGAGCCTAGCACTGTGTTGGCGTGAGGGCGTTTGCCTAGTCCACCCAGCACTGTGCTAGCTCGTTTGCTTTTGACTTAGGAGGGTCGCCAGGAGAGAACCAGGTACACGAGACCTGGATCTCTCAAGAGAGCACCCCGTCATTTAATGTAACTAGGCGCACAGACTTGAGAACGACACTAGGCTACCGAGCAGGTGGCTCGGCCCAGGTAGCCTAGCCTACGACTCCCCTGCTAGACTTCGTCCACCTGGCAGACCCCCGATTAGGGTTTATAATCTCATTGTGTATATGTGTGCAGCATTATTGTTCCTTATGTTTATAGTAAGTCGTGATTGTTGCTGAGAGACCCAACCAGAGCAGGCTTGTGCCTGGTGGGAGAAAGCACATCTTTTTGTGGTTAGAGTTTAGACTGCCGACTGTTTTATAATTACACCTGTGCCAGATAACACCGTATGTCCCTACACTATATATGTTCCCACAGTAATAATACTCAGAATCCGAGACGTACTTCTTAGTTGCATCTGACTTTTGCAGAAGATTCCTGCATGATGCTTTAGGACTTTCTTTGTTTCACTTTCTTTCAGACAGGAGTGACAGTTTACTGATTATTTAACGTAACGTTAATTATCCTTCTTCTAGTTTGCTATTAAATCGTTGCTGCGATTTAATTACGCTATCTATCTTTTTCCTTGTATACCTTAATAAAGTAATCGTATGTTGTATGAGTATAGGCTGCTTCAGTGATCATCAGCCTATAGTGTGCACCTTTTACCGAGTCATAGGATACCTCGTTGTCCAGGCACGACTCAGGGCGGTATAGGTGTTTTGTTCTCCAGTGGTTAAGGCAGGGGTTGGAACTAGTGTTACCGTTGTTGCATTTAGCCTTATCTAGTCCAATGATGAAGAGCCCTGTCTTGTAGAACCTGGATCGTAACAAGGGTTATACTGTACACATGTAGGTCAGTGATTTAGTTTAGGCTACAGTATCAGGCAAGAAGGTTAGATTACCATAGGCCTATATTTTGCATTACTGGTACTGGTCATAGACTGCTGATCACTGAGCCTTGTGTCCTAGTATTCTGCAGTACAGTGTTTAAAGTTAGGCTAGGCTAGACTTTTGTGTTAAGTTAGGTTAGATCAGTAGGCTTTGGGATAGGCTAGGCTAGGAGTAAACAGACTATAGGCTGTGTGAATCCTTGAGTGCTTGCCTTATCATATTTCTGCACATATCGTTAATAAATTTAATTGCCTGTTACATGTGTATTTATTTTCAAGAGTGCCTTTAATAAATATGATAATATTTATACCTTTATAGCTGTACACATGTTATTAGGCTAATTATCAAGCCAGTTGTCCCTTTATCAGGTAACCTCTATAATAAATATATAATTCTACTGCATAACAGTAGTTGTGTATTGCTCACTGAGGCATTACATAAAATACATAAGATCAGGGGAGTAGTTATATAAACGAATATAATTTCCACCCCGTGACACTCATCATGTGATGGAAAATTGTCTTGTTAGGATTTTAAATACAGGAGTATAAATTCTTAATACTTGAGTCTAAAGTCTAACGTCATTCGATAATTTAATCATATATATAAAAATTCACACATTTCACGGTGGATTTTTTGCACTAATAGTAGTTTTAGTTTTTCCTTTATATTTAACTTTTTTCTCCAGACCCTCCCACAACCCTCAGAAAAACCCTTGTGACCCTTGTTTGGGAACCACTGGTCTATAATATGAAGCAAGGCCGATGAATGTTCATACGCCCTTGACATTGTTAGGTGGTCTGGTGTAATTCTTACCAAGATAATGTACTTGATTTTTTGCCATGGTGCACTTCGTGGGCTTCAATTTTAACCCTGCTTCCCGGATCCTTTGAAATACTTGTCTGAGCAGCTGTAGATGCTCTGCCCAAGTCTTCCCGAACACTATGATGTCGTTGAGGTAGGCTAAACACGTTTCCCAGGTAAGGCCTTGTAGTACGGATTCCATCAATCTTGAAAAGGTGGCAGGTCCGTTACACAGGCCAAACGGTAGTACGGTGAATTCGTACAGTCTCCCTTGGCTTGTAGAAAACGCTGTTTCATCTTGATGGTCAGGAATGACGGGGACTTGCTAATATCCAGATTGCAGATCGAGTGTGTAAAACCATTTGGCGCCAAATAGAGAGTCCAGGGAGTCATCGATGCGCGGAAGTGGGGTGGCGTCTTTATACATACATACATACAAGTTTAATGACCGTTTTGTCCACAGAGAATATCGTTGCAGTCTCACATCCTAAATGACAGCTTTCCAGGTGTCTCTGTCGTCAAGTTCTTTATTTTGTGATCGGACCGGAGTACCCAAGCCCACTTCATTCTAGGTCCACCCCTACACGCAGCTTCCCCCACGTTCACAATCCGGCTTTTCTTCACCCAGTTCTGATCATCCATTCTCTCCACATGTCCAAACCAACCAAGTTGGCTCGTGTGCATCACTTCACTGACATTCCTAATGCCCAGACGCCTTCTCCATTCCTCGCTCGATACCCTGTCCCTGAGATTAACCCCACACATCCATATCACCATTTTCTTCTCATTCCGTTCCATTCTATTGATATCCTCCACTTTAACCGGCCATGTCTCCGAGGCATAGGTCATCGCGCTCCTAACAAACGAGGTATGCATCTTCCCTTTAAGGTGGGGTGGGAGCCCTCTCATGGTCAGGAGTGGCAACAGCTCTCTAAACTTTCCCCAGCCACTTCTGACTCTAGCAATGGAGCTAGCTTCAGTGCCACCTCCGGCGGAAACCGTAATGCCCAGGTAGCAAAACTTATTCACACACTCCAGCGTTACACTGTCGAAATCAACACTAACAAGCAGGTCATTTAATACAAGATCTTCCTTGCACACTGCACATTCAAAGTCTATGATTCTTGTCAAAGGTCCTCTTGCTCCACTATATCTCTTGTGTACCCAGTCACTACAGGTGCAACATTGAATTGAGTTACTTCCCACCCCCTTCCCACATACTGCGCATGGATAGTCGCCGCTTCTTTCCATAGTTCCACGCCCTACTCCACTAATCATGACCTTTGTTTTATCTATGTTAACTCTTAGACCCTTATTTGCCATACCTTCCCTCCAACTTTTGAACTTCTCCTCTGCTTCCTGTGCACTATCTGCGATAAGAACTAGATCATCTGCATATAACAACTCCCATGGGAGCCTTTGTATATATTTACTATAACACTTTTCTGCCATGCATCGGGAATTTTTTCCTCCTTTATGATATCATTAATCAGCTCTGTGACCAATTTGACCCCAATATCTCCAGCTGCTTTTAACATCTCAGCGACACTGCCGGAGCTCCCAGCGGCTTTCCGGGACTTCATTTTATCTATAGCACTTTTAACCCAGTGAGACCCAGCGTCGCACGTGATGCGTCGGCAGTGTTTGATCACCAACTCCCAGCGACGCATCACGTGCGTCCGACATATTAAAATCAGTTACGTGGCTCGTAAGGTAGGAAATGGCGGGAGAATAGGAGGGGGAGGTACCGTAGTGTGTGTGGGAGCCGGGCCGGTAGGTGTGAGCGGGCCAAGACAGCCGCGCGGCTGGTGGTGGGCTTAGTGGGGATACTTTACACCCTTAGTTCACCGCCACTTTGAACCTTCATTATTCCGGTCGTATGGGAGCTAGAGGCTTGAGATTTATGTAAGACACTCCTTAGGATGTATGCCGTACAATGCCATACTCAGTTTTCACCCCTGCTCCCGGCGGGTGGTCATGCGGGGGAGACGAACTTTCGACCCCCCCCCCCCCCCCCCCCCGCCCCCCAAATGACCAAGGTGAGTTTTTTTTTTTTTCATTTCTCACCATTCTCTTCCATTTTGGCTCAACACATTTTTTTGAGGCCCCCCCCCCTCCCCCCCCACCCCCCAAAAAATATCCGAGGTGATTTTATTTTATTTTTTTTTTCATTTCTCATCCTTGTCTTCCATTTTAGCAAACAAAAATAAGAAGTGAAAATGACTTGGGACTGGGGTGAACAAAATATTATAACTAGCCGGGGCTCAACGGGTTAACAGTGTCGTACCCTATCAAAGGCTGAGGGCCTTGTACTGGGACTACAATGCTGAGCTGTTCCCTGTTCCATTCAAACTCCACATTACGCAATCTGTCATAGTGCTCCTTCCACGCCTCTCTGATTTCGTTTTCTGTATAAACAGTCCTGCCACTGTCATTTTTTATGCATCTTACACCCACAACGTCCTTACTACAGTCCCTCACATTCTTAGCTAATTTATAAACCCCATTGGTATTATTAGTGCTGCAAACTTGTTCTATTACGCTATCCTGTATGGTTTTCTTTGCCCTGTAGACCTCTCTTCTAGCATTACGTTTGGCGGACAGGTATTCTTCCTTGCTGCCACCTTCCTTACATACTTTGAAACATCTCTTCTTCTCTTTGACTGCAGTTTCGACATCGTTGTTCCACCACCAGGACTTATGTCTGGGTTGCCCCTTTGTTTTGCCACAGACTTTGTCTGTGGTATCCAGGAGGCTGCGCTCCATAAAGTTCCATTTGCTATCAACATCATCTAGCCTAACACGCATTCTCCTTTCGATTTCCATAATTTCGTTATGGAATCTGTCTCTGTACTCCTCTTTTTCCAACAACCATACTTTCCTTTTTGGCAAATTAACTTTCTTTCTAACAGGAACTCTACTTAGGCACATGTCACACACTAGGAGCTTGTGTTTGGGGATGCATTCTTCACCTGGTATGATCTTAGCGTTTCTAACCAATTTCCTGTCAGATTTGCTGATAAGGAAGTAGTCTATCTGGCTACTAGAGCCACCTGATTCATAATTATGTTATCAGATGGCTCATCGTCTTCCTAAACATAGTATTACACACCACTATCCCCGTGGCAGCACAGTGCTCCAGTATGTATTCGCCTCCCATGTTCCTTCGGCCATAACCCTGTCCTCTGTGCACGCCCTCATAACCGTCGGCACCTGCCCCGACATGCCCATTCAAGTCTCCTCCCACAATTACTTTCTCCCCTTCCTTGCATCCGACAATCACCACTAGTAGTTCATTCCAGAATCGTTCTTTGACATCTCTACCTAAGCATATGCTGATAGAACATCTATGACTCTCGCCCCGACTTTCATTCTAAGTAAAATCAGTCTTTCATTAACCCTTTTAACTTCTATAACACAATCTGCCCACCTCTCTGCCACCAGGAAACCCACCCCTCCTGTACCATGTTCATTTCCCTTCCGTATAAACTTGAAGCATTAATTTTTACCCGTAATCCACCTCACACTCCCTCCTTTCCACCGGGTTTCCTTTGATGGTGAAGTCATTCAGCTGCCAGTAGTCGATACAGAACCTGGTGGTGCCATCTTTCTTCTTTACTAGGACTACTGGCGAGGACCAAGGGCGGATGATCCCTGTGTCCAACATGTCCTTGATTTAATTTTCTTCTTCTTTCCTTTGCAGGGGGTTCTTCCTTTGTATAGGTTGGCGAATGGGTGGTCCGACAGTGTGTATGGCGTGTTGCAAAACGTGGGTGAGTCCGACATCACAGCTGGAAGTGGCGAACGAATCTTAGTAGGTAGTCATTAAGGCACGTAGTTTTTCTTGTTGCTGTTGGGTCAGATGTGAAGGAATTTCTGGTAGCTGTGGCAGTCGTGGAGGCAGTTGCTGGTCTAGAGGCATGCTCAGTTTGTCATAGGGTTCCAGTTCCCCTATTGTTAATCTTCTAGGTAATGTCACAGGTTGGTCGGAAATATTAGTAATCCTTACATAATTCTTGTTGTCAGCGGGCAGGGCAGGGGCGGTGAGGCAATCTCTGTTGAATGGACTTTGGAGACAAGGTGTTAGAATTTGATCCCTCGTTATGGTGGTCATGATGAGGTTGCAGTGTTACATTTTTTTTAGAACTGCTTGTGAGGCCTTGATTGTCGGTTTGGGTGATCATCGATGCTGAGGCAGGGAGACTGAACACGGATGTTGATGGTTTGGATAGGTGAGAATTCTGGTGACGCAGTTTATGGTAGCTTTAAGGGCAGTCAATAATTCGAAGCCCAGATATCCGTCATATTGAATTTCATTGGACGGAAATATCATGAATGGATGGTGTTTACTGTGTCCTGGTGTGGGGGTGGCTACGTAGAGGGGTGCTGTCTCTCCTTTATTTTGGATGATCTGGTCATTGGCATCGTTGAGGATGATGGGCGAAGACTAAATAGGCCTGAAGGTGAGGTTGTTTTTCTGGTAGTATGATGTGAACAAACATGATTTAGATGCACCCGTGTCAATGAGTAAACGGGATTTCACCCCTTGAATAGTGAGGTGTGTATAAATAGGAGGCTTCCCTGAGGTTGGGGGCGTCCCATCCCGAGCCCCCGCCAGCCTACAAAGATGTGGGCGGGTGCAGGTACAAAACCCGATTCTTCGGCCTGGGTGGGTAGTTCGTCAGTTACAGTTTCTTCAGTGGCCAGGTCCTCAGCAGCTTCATCCAATCCTGCGGTACCGCCTTCTGTGATAGTGGCGACTCGTCGTGGCTTAACCTACGGTATTTGTCCCCAGAAAGAAGGCAGACGGGGTCGACGGGCCACTATGTCAGCAAACGATTTCTTCAGGCTGTTCAAGGGGCATCGAGGGCTACAAGGCTTCCTTATGTTCTATTCTTCCTATGTTTCTGCCCGGAATGAAGCCAGATCTGTTCTTCGACTCGCGAAACACTCTTTCATCAAGAATAAATGTACTGAACTATCCAATTCTAGCTCTTCCCAAGCCTTCTAGCCAAAAACCTTTCAAACAATTTTTCTTCTTCGTCTTTCCCTCCTCTTTTCCACTCTGATGGCAGTACCGTCACTTCCTCCTCTGGCAAAGTTGAACTCTTCGCTAACACTTTTGCTAAAAACTCCACTTTGGATGATTCTGGTGCTATTCCTCCCTCTCCACCCCCCTCTCTCCTACTTATGCCTAAAAACATAATCTCTTCCAAGGATGAAAGGTGGAGGAGAATAGGGTTAATAATGGTATCAATTCTCCTATATAAAAGCTGCCACCATCGCAGGCTTACCCTGGGATTAATTAGATAACTCAAATTAATGTTAGACTTAGGTAAATGAAACTTGAGAATAATTAACAGTAGTATAATGTAAGATATCTTAAGACTTATTCAGAAGTACACTAATATATTCATTGAATAAGTATTTGTAACAGTACGATTAATTCAAGTATGGTATATAGTCTGTTTATCACACACAGAGCTAACCTCTGACCCTTCGATGAGCGAGCCGGGGGTCTCTGCCTTTTCTCCCTCGCTCTCTGGATATCCACCTTATATTATGTTGGGTTACGCCCCTCTTTATGACGTAAAACCACTCATTATCATTCACGTGTACATCACAACCAATCCTAGTACCTGTCGATAATGTCATAATAAGGTGTGGTTTCCAACGTGACCTGTTCTGGGTAACTTTCCATCAGAGCGGTCACGTTGTAACCAACTCTATTGTGAGATCTTGGGAATGCTGACTAGGTAGCTGACATCTACTAAAGCCTCAGATTCTAGGCGCCAGTACCACTTGCCTCCATCATGTACAGTCGATGTAAGAAATACTATGTTTACTAATATGAGTAGTTGTATTAAGGTTATTATAGTGAGATATACTTTAAATATGTACTCTAGTGTTTAAGTAATTCATGGAGTAATAGTTGGATATATTGGAGTACCTAACAAGGATGTTCTTTCCACCCTCTCTGGGCTTAATACTAAGAAGGCGTACGGACCCTCCTGTTGTCCCTCCTGTCCCTCCTGTTGTTGTTGTTGTTGTTTTTCCCCAAGCTGCCTGGCCGAACAGCCCCAAGGCCCCGAGCAAGGCCAAGGCCACAACCGAGCGCCCCCACAGAACCCTCCCCGCCGACCACAATAAAGCCTGGGTGACCGAAGCCACTCCACGGCGGGGAGCTGAGGAGGGTGCGGAAACGCCCGGGAAACCAAAGCCCCACCCAGGGCCCTGTGCCCCTCAGCAATTATGAAGAGAAAGTTGAGGGCAAAGGAAAGATGTGACGCTTTGGCTTCCAATCTTGGTAGATTAGGAGGTCAATCCACGCAAGAGACGCCGTCACTTGAGATCTAGAAAATATATAAGTAAAAGGAACAGTCAGAGTAAGCTATGGGTATGGCAGAGATCGCTCAGTTCTCACTCTGATAGACCAGCCCATCACCACATGACTAGAACCCAATCCTCTCAGCATCAGCTAGGAAAGGCCCTAGAAAGCCGCCTTTGGCGGGGGGATAGCTCCCCTATTTCAACCCTTTTCGGGGTTGGGCACCCGCCCTGTCCCTCCTGTTGTACGGTGTCCCTCCTGTTGTACGGTGTCCCTCCTGTTGTACGGTGTCCCTCCTGTTGTACGGTGTCCCTCCTGTTGTACGGTGTCCCTCCTGTTGTACGGTGTCCCTCCTGTTGTACTAAAAAACTGTGCTTCCGTGCTGACTCCCTGTCTAGGCAAACTCTTCCGTCTCTCTCTCTCCTCTAACATCTTTCCTTCTTACTGGAAGTTTGCTCTCATTCAACCTGTCCCAAAGAAGGGACAGAGCAATTGCTCGACCGGTACTGGAATCTAGTCGATTCAGTGTACCTTGGCCTCCAGCGTTATAGCTGGGTGACTCTAGACACCTAAATTGTTTATTAAAACAAGCCTCAGCATTTGTAACTGTCCTTTCTACCCTAGGACTACCTGGAAAGGATTCAACAATTTTATCTAAGCCAGCAGACTGAATGCTTGCCGATGGGTTGGTAAGCGTGAGTAGTGTCTTGTTTTTCTAAGGTGTCCTCTTCACGGAATCTCCGGGCATCAAGGGCATGGTAGACATCGTGGTTTTTCTTACTGTTGGAGAGCAAGATGCATTAGTTGCAACTGGTACCTCTAGTCGGCCGATTAGTCGTGCATGGGGCGGAAGTGGTTGGGCGTGTGTGGGCGGCTTGGTGGTGGAGATATGGATGGTAGAGTTGGCTTGCATTTTACTCAAGTCTCGTAGGTTATTTTGACTCCCTTGATTATGATGATTTGGTCTGTGACCAACTCCTGAGTATTTTCTTGGATGCATGCTGTGGAGGCCTTGTTGTATCTGCTATTATGTACTGGTATTTTGGGGTCCAACTGTACATGTTACTGGAAAAATTTGTATTTGTGAATACCACCCATGTTCATTGTGTTCCGGTTCATTGGTTTGTTTAGTGTATATATTGTATTCATGAAACCTAGTTGAGACCATTAGAGCTGGACCAGTAAGTTTTGTTATCTCATTCATGGTTTTGTTCCTAGTGGTTCATTGAGGTTCGTGGCGTTTCCTTTCTGGTTGTGTGAGTTTCCTTTCTTTCTTGTATGACTGTGGGCCGGCCCAGTGTGTGTGTTTGTATGTTTGTTAACCATTACAAGGTGACGAGGTACCAGGATATTGGAAGAGTAGGCAGTTGTTACCTACAGTGTGACGAGACAGGATCTACCACTGCCTTCTGCCTGGATTTATAATTATATAGTTTTCGCCATGACCTCTGTATTTCTCAGCTAAGTTTTGTTTATATATTGGCCATCTTTAGTTAGGCTATTAGGAATTGTGTGTTAGTTGGGTTTGTCTTGTGTTCTGACAGTGTAAAGATTGGTCGGATTTATTTGTCCTCACTATTTCTGTTGAGAACTATTATTTTTAGATGTTGATTAACTATTTTTGAATAATTATTTTTGGATCTCTTAACATATCAGATCATATCTAAATTATTATTATTATTATTATATGAGATGCCGAAGTCTCCAACCAGGGTGCAGAAACACCATCAAGATCAATCCACACAAAACACCCGGAGGCACTGGAGAGAGACTATGGCAAATTAGGACAAAATAAAAACATACACTGTATACTGTACTGTACATATACACATATTAAACACAGATAACATAATATTATGCAGTGGAGGATATCAAGCTTAAATATAATACAATAAAATAGAATAAAATAAGTTTAAAAATTAGAATTAATGCTGCAAAAAAGCATTAACTCTAGACTTAAAAATGGAGATATTAGCTGAATTGACTAGCTCATTTGGCAACTTATTCCACAAGTCAACCATGGCCGGCACAAAACACCGTGAAAACTGTGTAGTAGAAAAATTAACACGGCTCATGGCAAGATAATTAAGATTGCTTGTGAATCTAGTTGCACGAGCCCGGACATAGGGCCCAGGCAGAACCCCATGTAAGGGATGCTGAGGGTTGTTAAAAACTTTAAATAAAAGACTAAGGGCACCAACTTTACGTCGATGACACAGATCAAGAGACAAATTAGGTAGAATAAAACTGATGGAATTTAGCGACCTGTCAAGCAACTTGAGATGGCAGTCAGCTGCTGACAACCAGACAGGTGAGCAATACTCGAAATGTGGCAAAATAAAAGCATAAAAAGACTTGATAACTGTGGCGTCACAAGCAAATGTTTTATAAACCTTGCGAAGCAGACCAATTTTTGGGGAAATGGAAGAGGAGAAAGAACGAATATGCTTTTCAAAAGTAAGTTTGGGATCAAGAGTAACTCCTAACAAACGCAGAGTATCCACATTCTCAATTTGCTCGCCAGAAACTTGTAGATAAGGATGGGGAGGATCCAAGGTACGAGATCTGCTGATGATAATGGAGTGTGTTTTACTAGCATTAAGTTTCATGCCCCAAAGTTCACACCATGATGTAATTTTGGCTAAATCCCTATTCAGAGCAGTAGCAATTACGTGTCGATCTATTGGTGATGCAATTGACGCATATAAAGTTGTATCATCAGCATAGGAGATTAGTTTATTTTCAAGCTTGGAACACAGGTCAGCAGTAAAAATAATAAAAAGCAAAGGCCCAAGGACACTGCCTTGTGGAACACCAGAAACAACAGTAACAGAAGGGGAATGACACCCATCAATGACCACAGACTGAGATCTTTTCGTCAAAAAATCTTCAAAGATCCTTAAAAAATTGCCACCAATACCAATGAGCTGTAACATAAACAGAAGTGCTTTATGGTTGACTAAATCAAAAGCAGAACTAAAGTCAATAGCCACGACACGAGACTCATGTCCCTGGTCCAATGAAGATTGCAAGTCATGGGTGAGTGTCAGAAGTGCATCACATGTACCCAGTCCCTTACGAAAACCAAACTGTGAGTTTGGTATCAAATTATGACTATTACAATAAGAGGAAAGGCGTCTGGACAAAAGCCTCTCATAGAGCTTGGATAGGATAGGTGTAATGGAGATAGGGCGATAGTCATTAGGAGATGATGAGGCAGTATTTCCCTTTGGAATAGGAGTGATAATAGCCTTACGCCAGCAAAGAGGAAAACTACCTGATTTCAAAAGCAACCTAAACACCACTGCCAATTTAGGTGCCAAGACCACTGCAACCTTTTTAAAAAAGAGAGGGAAAAACCCATCCGGGTCTGTGCCACCATAGGTATCAAGATCCAGCAAGTACCTTTTCAGTTCAGCTGATTTGAATGCCATTGAATTGAGGTTGGGTCTAGGGAAACATGTCAATGGCAAAGACAATTCCTGATTACTCTGCTTATTAATAAAAATATTAGATAGAATATTGGCCTTCGATAATGGATAAAAAGAGATGGAGCCATCAGAGTCACAAAGAGGAGGCATGGAGGAATCTATTCCAAATAAAGAGGATTTCAAAGCGGACCACCATTTATGAGGCTGTGTAGCTCCTGCCAGAACATCCTGAAGATGGGAGTTATAATCCCTCTCAGCACCATCATAAACTCTCTGCGCAGCTGCCCTTTT
The DNA here is from genome assembly GCA_032716605.1 of Paralithodes platypus. Lineage (NCBI taxonomy): Eukaryota > Metazoa > Arthropoda > Malacostraca > Decapoda > Lithodidae > Paralithodes > Paralithodes platypus. The sequence continues at coordinate 20,907,616 of CM064564.1, read as the reverse complement.
AAAAACATAATTTTCCCAATGCAAGGGGGTTTGATTACGCCTCCATAGACGATATGCAGCCTGTTTGTCATCAAATGCACGTGTTATGTTACTTCAGATTAATTGTTTGTGTTTATAGTGTAAATAAATGTTCATATAATTTTACCAGAGCCTTTGAACTTTACCATTTATATTTTTATTGCGTAAACTAAAACAACTACCCCCCTTCATAAATAATTGATAGGAATATGAATATCATAATTTATTTGAAAACATAATTACTTTACTATGGCTTAACCATACGAACCAGTGACTGATTCGTGAGTGGGGTTTACTAATTATAAATTAAGAACTTGGGATATTTGATATTTGAATTATTACTTTTATCAGTTATACTTTATTTATATACTTTCATTTATACCTCATAACTAACTTTAAGAATTAATAGTTTAAGGACAAGTTAACCTTAATTCTATAGATACGTCCTTAGTGTTATGGATTCAATCCCAAACCGTAACATTAAATGGTGCCGTGACCAGGATTCGGTTGCTAGTTTGTGGTATTGGTTACTAATGCCTAATTAATTTCCTTTTCAAATGTATAATACTATTCACCATGCTCGTGTTCTCGTGTTTGAGGGAGTAATATAGAGTAGGTTGAAAGTATATATATTCAGCTTTGTTTTCTTTGTTTGCTCCGCCATGGAATTTGACCTAGATAAATTTATTGAAGCTCCTAGTTTAAGTGTTCTTAGTACGTCTAGAATCAAGAAAGACGACTGGTTAAAATTGGCAAAACATTATGCAGTTCCTCATAAGTCTAGTATGACAAAGGTGGGCATCAGGAAACTAGTTATTACTGAATTAGTCAATAGGATCATACTCTCTGAGGCTGCTTATTCTCTGTGTCCTGAAGTAATGTCAAATGAATTACTTAGACTTGAATTTGAGGATAAGAAGGCTCAAAGAGAACATGAAACCAGAGAGGCTCATGAATTATTATGTTCCTTCCAACAACCAACTATACTCCTAAAATCGATTAATGAAATTTTACAAACACATGTGGCAGTCCGTGGATTCGAATCCAGGATGCTCACACCGAAAATCAACACCTTATGCATCGCACCACGAAGACAGTTAAAGAATGGTGGACACTAAACAAAGAGAACATGAGGTAAGGGAAGCTCAAGCACAGAGAGAACACGAGAGAGTCATGAGTGAAGTACGATTAAAAGAGATGGAGGTGAAGTAGAAAGAAAGGAAACTCACACAACCAGAAAGAAAACGCCACGAACCTCAATGAACCATTAGGAACAAAACCATGAATGAGATAACAAAACTTACTGGTCCAGCTCTAATGGTCTCAACTAGGTTTCATGAATACAATATATACACTAAACAAACCAATGAACCCGAACACAATGAACATGGGTGGTATTCACAAATACAAATCTTTCCAGTAACATGTACAGTTGGACCCCAAAATACTAGTACATAATACTGCAACTGGGTTGAATGTAGTTATTTTATGGGGGCCTTGAAGGGTAGAGGTGTCTGGGGCATCGGCGTCCACGTGGAGATCGTATTTTCGCTTTTTATGTGGGGAAAAGCGAGGTGAGATACCCTGTTTCTTGTTGTTTCTCCGGGTGCACACCCTTGGGTCGGATGTGTGGGCGGACTTTGGCATATCTTGGGCGTGAGTTGCAGTCGTGGTGAGAGAAAGGGTGTTTTCTGATGAATCGGCAGGCTTTTGTTTGGGTGGATTAAAAAGGTTTCCCCTATATGGCCATTTTCTATGAGGCTTATCCCTGATGCGTTGTAGAGAGTCTTGAGCTGGCGGCCGCCATGTTGTAGTTTGTTATCTTCCCCGCCATGTTGTTGCCCTCTGTTGTTGCCTGTGTTGCGCTCTCTTATGCTCGCAATCCGTAATGCCGAGACTGGAGTGGCTTCTGAGATGGTGGATGGCGGGAGACAATGTGTTGGCTTATTCTCTTCCCGTCGCATCTTATTTACCATATAAAGTAATATTACTGCTGCATATGCATATATTTCACTTGTATAATGAACATGTGAACATTGAAGAACCAGAAAAGAGGTTGGAGAGAGAGCGACATACATCCACCCTCTCCGACGTCTCGCAAGATAGTAGTGGCTGTTTCTCGTCTCTTGTGCATGTTGGAGGGTGGAGGGAGTTAGGGAGAATGGTGATTCGATTATTTCAGGTGGGAGAAAGCAAAGAAGGAGGAAATTGGTGAGAAAAATAAGAATATATGAGTAGGGGGGAAGTGGGGGCAGAAAGGGGGGGGGGGAGGAGAGGGATATAATAATAATAATAATAATAATAATAATATTTATTCAGTTAGCAATTTACAGATTTGGTACCACATAGTTTGTTACAAATATGACATGTACCAGCCTTGCATAATTCCAACTAAGGATAGCCCAATAAGGCCGTTAGGCGTATTTCCATTGGGGTCCTTGTGGGATTAGGTTAGCTGGGGAAAAATGGGGAGGATAAAGAAATAGATACTTTAGAGAAAGTATTTCTAGGGGGTTATTTTAAGATACCTTACATCCTATAGTAAATATCAGTAATCCGTAATCAGTAATCATTTCAGTTTGGTTTGTCTATCTCTTATGTCGCATTTAGTAGTAGACATAAGCTTGGTGCTCCCTTCTCGCAGCTGTCCGGTTCAGGTGTTCCTTCAGGCTACGTCTGAAGGAATACAGTGTTCTCTTTTCACGGACTGACTGGGGTAGGTCGTTCCAGTCTTTGATGGCGGTGAAGAAGAATGTTTGCTTACCCTGTCCTTGGATTCTCGGGACCTTAAAATAAAACATCCTGTTTCTTGTATTATGTCCACTCCTCTCATTTGCTTTAACAAAATCATTCTTTAGGTACTCTGGAGCACTGTCATAGAATTTTTTTAAGGCATTAGTGAGCCTGATTTGTTTGGCCCTGTCAGCGACATTGAGCATACCTAGTGACTGAAGTTGTTCCTGGCCAACATGTGATCTGGGTCCTAGGTTCAGCATGAACCTAACCATTTTATTTTGAGTGACCTGAAGTTTGTGCTGTGCTGATTTAGATGATGCAGAGTACCAGGATGACACAGAATAGTCAAAATGACATTGAACAAGCGCTTGGCAGAGGGTCTCTTTGGTCGCCGCGGGCAAGCATCCCACCTGTCTATACAGGTATTTTATACGTGCTCTACACTTACTCAGGATAGATTCCAAAATTGTTTCACCTGACAAACTCGCGTCCAGTTTTAGTCCGAGATATTTAACTTGTGACACTGTTGTTATAGGAATATCATTACAGTTGACCGAGAAGCCCACAATGTCTTTCAGTTTGCGTTTTGTTCCACATAAGATGGCTTCCAAGATGGGCCATAAGATGGCCCAGGTGAAGAGATAGTCTATTGTCCACTAGCCATTCACTACATGATTCTAGTTCTTTGGAAAGTGAAGCGGCAATACTTATTGGGTCTTTTCCTGAAACCAGGAGCACGCTGTCGTCTGCATACAGTAATAATTTACATGAGACGCTCAGTTCCATGTCGTTCACATAACAGAGAAAGAGTAAGGGACCAAGGATGCTTCCCTGCGGGACCCCACAGTTAATTGGCATAGGATCAGATATATTATCGTCAATTTTGACTCTTTGGGTTCTACCACTAACATAAGATTTAAACCAGTTCACAGATCCTATGCCCATTGCTTGTACTTTATTACATAGGATATCATGGTTTACTGTGTCAAACGCCTTTTGTAGATCAAGAAGAACCATACCGGTGTAGTTACCTTTAGACATTTCTTTACGAATGTGATCCGTTAAGTGGATGAGACAGGAGTCTGTCGAGTACATGCATCTGAAACCTGATTGAAACTTATGGAATAGATCATTTTGTTTGAGGTAGTGTTCAATTTGGGTGTATACCGCTCTTTCAAGGATTTTAGATACAATACATAATATGCTAACTGGTCTGTAGTTACCAACTTCTAGTTTATTTCATTTCTTGAATAGAGGGGTTACAATAGCTTCCTTCAGTTCAGCAGGTACAGTGTTGGTGTTAATTGACAAGTTGATGATGTGGGTTAGGGGGCCTGCTATACCAATGGCTCCATATCGTAGAAATTTGGCAGGAATTTTGTCTGGTCCTGTGCTTTTATGTACATTTAGGTTAGACAGCTCGTCAAAAGTGTATTTTGGTGTAACATTTTGCAATCCAAATGTGTTTGGGTGTATGTTCTTATCTCTGTAGAAATTTCGAAAGGTGGCCGTTGTTGTCGTGCATTTATTGAGAGGTTGAGGTAGGTTCTGTGCAAGTGTGTTTGCTATGGAGGTGAAGAAGGAGTTGAAGTAGGTTGAAATTTGTCGTTTATCGTGACAAATCTGATCATTAATGGTGAGAGCAATATTAATTAGTGTTAGACGAATCCCTTGTCTTGTTGCTGTAGCCTGTTGTTTTTAGGTGCCTCCATAGTTTCTTTGGGTTATTCTGATATTCCTCTGCCTTATTGTGAAAATAATTAGTTTTCGCTGATTTTATTTTCCTACTTAGTTTATTCCTGGCCCTGTTGAACTCATGTTTCAGACCTTGATCCTGTCTATGTTTCGCTAGCCTTTTTAACAGATTGTCTCTGTGTTCCAGATGGTGTAGTATGTCATTGTTGATCCATGGGTCTGACCTTGCTTTAATTTGTATGTCTTTCAGAGAAGCTATTTCGTCTAGAATGTTTGTGATGATGGTTCTGAAGCCAACCCATGCGTCATTAACGTTTGTACTTCCAAACACTGGAAACCAATCTGTATTCCATAAAATGTCCAGAAATGTTTCTTTATTGTAGTTTCTGAGTGACCTTGTTTTGATAATCTTGTGATTCTCTAGGGTAATTTTTGTGGTTTTTTGTGTGCAATATGTGACGAAGTGATCACTTATCCCAGTCTGTACAACCCCTGATTGGGATATTTTGTCCTCTCTGTTACAGTTTATGTGGTCTATTATTGTGGCAGTGTTCTCAGAGATACGTGTGGGGGTTGTGATGAGTTGTTTGTGATTGTGCATTGTCAGTATATGCCTATATTCTCGTACAAGCCTATCATTTCGTTGTTTGTAACATAGGTTAAAATCCCCTAGTATGATGGATTCATTCCGAGGGTCTAGCGATGACAACGTTCGTTCAAATTTGGTCAAGAATTGTGTGTCGTCTGGTGGCCTATAGCATACCCCAATTGTGATGGGTCTTGTCCTCGGCAGGTGTAGATCGATCAGAGCTTCGTGATTTTCTACATGGAGGTCGGTCCTGGTTGTGTGTGTGAGGTTGTTTTTTACATACAGACATACTCCTCCCCCATGCCTATTGCGATCATTCCTAACCATATTGAAACCTTGAATGTTTATTTCACCATCGTTTATACTTGAATCCAGCCAGGTTTCTGTGATTGCAATTATTGAAGCTTTGGCCTTATTAGCTAACAAGTTTAATTCTGACAATTTATGGTACATTGATCTGGCGTTAATGTGGATAAGATGGAGCCCTTTGTTGGTGAACACTCTGTATTCATCTTTGATTTTGAATGTGTCCTGGCTGAATTCTGAGTTGTTAATACTAATTGGTTCATTTACATTAATATTCGGTAATGAATGCAAGGCACATACTGTATGTTGCATAGGAATTCCCGTTCTTCACTGTTGGTCTTCTTAGAGATGCACTTCATGTGAGCTACAGTTTTACACTTAACACAGTTTATGATCCTTTGTTTTCTTGTTATGAGTGATTCACATATTTCACAAATGAGTTTAGGACCCTTAATAGCTACTTCCCTACATTTATCGCATTCCACTTCTTTTCTGCTAGTAACGTAAGTACATCGATCGTGTACTGTTTCATTACAACTACTACATTGGAGATGTTGGAAGTGGGACACATGTGGTGGGAAGGCAGGAGGTGATAGAGGGGAAACATGGTCTATCTACTGGAGTGTCGCATTCATCCAGTAAAACCAATTCCGGAAGGAGTGTCGTAGCTCTTAGGTTAATCTCATAAATACCTCTCCAAAATTAGTTTTCTGCCCACAGCTCACTCAATGACAACTGCAGAGGTTAAAGTAACTGAACTAAAGGTTTCTAATTAAACACCCTTGATAGTCACAAAGAGTTTTAGATATCCCAGAAAGGGCGCATCGCGTACTGGTGTGCGAAAGAGTTAACCTTTAAATGGCATACCTATGGTATTTGAAAGAGCACGCCAGGCAAAGATATTTTGATACAATCCCAACGAAAATTGTCATTATTCGATAAATATCGTTATTACTTATTCATATGCGCCTATTTTATGTTCAGTATGAAGACATTAACATGTAACAGCAATAAAACAAGTGGGAAGAGTATTTGGGGCGTGAATAAGACGATGTATTGCCGACCGGTTCATTCATGCTAGGAGAGCAAGTGCGGCACACACACTCCCTCTCTCACTTATCAATCGACACTGATGTCTTGTTTGTGAAGTCTCTCTCTTGCCACGATCTCTATATGCGTCCCACACGACCTTGAAACCGGGTGGGGGATATTAGCACGGAAAATAAACTGATAAACAAGGGAATAAGAGGAAAATTAGGTGATAATTGAAGAGGGGGGGGGGTGGACACATGTGGAGGAGTGATAGAAGGTATGGAGGGGAATTATCTCACTTAATCACATATTCCTTTGTTTTGAGTGCCACTGGGGTCTTTTAAAAGTTTTTTTCTAGGCCTTGGATCTTAACCTCTGAAGTGCACATGGGGGGTTTGAGACACCACACTCCTGTGCTGACGTATTTGAGCTGTTCCCATCACTAAAATATTTATTTTACCATAAATAGCATTAATACTTATCCATATGCGCCTATTATAGGTTGATTATAAAGGTATTAACCTGTTACAACAATAAAACAAGTGGAAACAGCGTTTGGATGGTCCAAATCGGCGATACAGGCCGGGAGTTACACAATGTATGGCTGAGGCAACCTCCCAGCCCACCACTTTCCTCCACCTCTGGAGAGAGACTGTCGATCGATACTCTCTCTCTCTCTCTTGCACTCGCTTGCTAACAGTGATGACAACGCCCTGCTACCAACTCGCTAATGTTAGCACGAAAATAGACCACAGGAAAAGGGAATAACAGGGAAAATAGGTGATAACTGAAGGAGGGGAGGAAACTGGGGAAGGAGGGGAGGTGGAGGAATGATATTTGGCATGGCCCAGGGGCAAATAAAAATAAAAAAAATAAAAAAATAAAAACAAGCAAATATTTTTTTTTCGGTGTTTTAAATTGATTTTTTTTCCCCCTGACTCTTAAGAGTCTTCCCGCCGTCCGCCGGGGGAACTCTTAAGAGTCTTCCGGCAGTTCCCGGGTTAAGAGTCCCGTCGCCTTCGCCCAGTAAAACCTCTTAACAGTCTCGGCACCGTTCCCGGGTTAATATGATGTTTCACGTCGGATGTCGTTTTTCACAATTAAATCCAGCCATCACATATACTTAGTTATTTCGGAGATAGGAGTGTTCTTGGGGAACCGGATCTTGAGGAGGAAGAGTAAAATAATGGAAAATACGAACAGTACCATATTAATTTTCATTTTCTTGGGCCAGCCGTTTCGACACTTTCTTAGGTCATTTAATAAATTCAATAACTAATTTAATTATTATATACTCATTAATTTGCGTACTCGTGTACTCATAATTTTCAAATTAATTGTGTTTGTCCTAATGTACCCTTGTAAAAGTTAACTTCATGTTTTAATTACTCATGTTTAGCTTAACATTAGTATAGTTTATATATAGGACTATTCATTTAGCTTAACATTAGTATAGTTTATATATAGGACTATTCATGTTTAGCTTAACATTAGTATAGTTTATATATAGGACTATTCATGTTTAGCTTAACATTAGTATAGTTTATATATAGGACTATTCATGTTTAGCTTAACATTAGTATAGTTTATATATAGGACTATTCATTTAGCTTAACATTAGTATAGTTTATATATAGGACTATTCATGTTTAGCTTAACATTAGTATAGTTTATATATAGGACTATTCATGTTTAGCTTAACATTAGTATAGTTTATATATAGGACTATTCATGTTTAGCTTAACATTAGTATAGTTTATATAGGACTATTCATTTAGCTTAACATTAGTATAGTTTATATATAGGACTATTCATGTTTAGCTTAACATTAGTATAGTTTATATATAGGACTATTCATGTTTAGCTTAACATTAGTATAGTTTATATATAGGACTATTCATTTAGCTTAACATTAGTATAGTTTATATATAGGACTATTCATGTTTAGCTTAACATTAGTATAGTTTATATATAGGACTATTCATTTTTAACTTGACTTAGTGTGACTGGTGTACTAATTATTTACTAGTGTTTATCTTGACATTATGTCCAATTTGATATAAAGATTTTAATACATTTTAATTATCGATTTTAGACCACTGAAGATGACCTAAGAAAGTGTCGAAACATCTGGCCCAAGAAAATTAAAATAATTATGGTAAAATTCGAGTCTTCCATTATTTTAATCTTCCTCTTCATACTTAGTTATGTTTGATACCAGAATGTTCAACTAAACCCATAAGAGTATTTGAATAGGGCATGTTAAGGATAGAGCCATGTGTAGTGTTTTCCTGAAGAGGATAACTTTAGCACAAAGAGGAACTCTAAAATAGAGACGGAATTACTTGAATCTAATACATGTGATTTCCCGGGCGTAGGCGGGGGACTCAATGATTTAGTCTTACCAGTTTTAGAGGGGGAGTTTTGTCTCAGATTGTAAAGTGAGTGAAAATAGGTTAGCCTAAACAGAATCGGATGCGGAAATACCTTGAGCCGACCAGGCCAAGTGGGATATCTCTATTGGTCTAACTGGTAAAGTGTCTGCCTCACAACCCAAGGGTTCCGTGTTCAAGCCCCTGCCAGGGCTTGATATTTTCGGGAGGCTATTCCCGCATCTAACGAAGTTTAGGTGTGCTGGTAAAATTGTTCAGATGGTTGAGAGTAAGATCGGAGCTCCATAAATCCTCTTTCGGGTATGGTGTAAAATCCAATTCCTACATAAATACTTCAAGGGGATTGCACTGTGGACTGTCTCGGACCAAATACTTTAATTAATGTAGAGGTGTTTCTCTTGCTGTTGGATGGGCTCGGACCATATCCTTTAACACTTACGGTGCTGGCACATTTCCACCTAATTCCGTCATACTAGGGTTCATTCAGGCACATCTGATTGATTAGGCAAGTGTGAATTAAATTAAATTTATTCAGCTGAAAACTAGAAGAAAATAGCTTCAAAATGACACCAAAACGAGCTTCGTAGCTCGTGGGGTTCACCCGCAGCGCTACCATAAACATTCGCTAAAATTAGCAATTATCGGTAATGTCTCTACATTTGCCTTTGGCAGCACTGTATATCTCGCGAGACTCTGACTCAGAGCCCTCAGTGCTGCGGCCGCCTGGCTGGGAGAAGGACGTATGGCCTGTCGCGCTCCCACTCCCTTGCACTCTATTTATTTTACAGGCTTTTAGAGGCTATAAAAGCCTTTAAATTGCTGTAAATTGCCATGGCGCTCGGGAACGTCTCCCACAGGGAAAGGGTTAAGGGACGTAGAGGTGATTCTCTTGTGGCTAGCCCTGAACCTAGCTGGTGAGCATCAGGCCTCACAGGGGGTGCTAGTCTTGAACTTAGCTGGTGAGCATCGGGCCTCACAGGGGGTGCTAGTCTCGAACTTAGCTGGTGATCGAGCATCGGGCCTCACAGGGGGTGCTAGTCTCAAACTTAGCTGGTGAGCATTAGGCCTCACAGGTTTTTGATTAAATAAGAGGGATTGTTCTGATACCTCTGCTTATTCTGCTGTGATAGTGCCCACTTGTGCTGTGTTCTTCTGGTCGATGGTGATGAGTGCGAGAAAGGCTCGTTCAGACTCTAGTTTTACTTGTGTGCTGGTGGAAGCCATCTTGATTGGGGGTATCCGGCGCGGGGGCTGTACCAGGCAAGAGGGTGTGCTCTGGGTCTGTTATGGTGGTGTATAATTATGTCCTTCTGTTCGGTGTGCTGTTGTGGTGGTGATGGAATGATTTTTTATTGTTTGTATATTAATCATTATAACCCAAATATGATTTTTTTTTCTATGTGAAAAAAGGAGACAAAAGGCAAAGCTGGCTGTAACAAGTGTCTCCCCCAAAGTTGAAAGAGCAACAGAGATGAAATAAAGGTCGAGTTGACGATAAGAAGTGTTGTCACAGACTCCATTGATTATCGTTCAATCAGAGGTATTTGTTTGTCATTTTTGTTCGTGAAATTGAATATATTGTTCAAAACATAGTACGAACATAATTATATTCAATATCTACAAATCTATCTATTACCTAACACATATAAAAGAAAAGGTTGGTAGTTAATGATATAAGATGATCAAGGACGAGACATTATGAAATGTCAAGTTGCTGTTGGTGGAGATCTATCTATCTATCTATTGCCTGACGCCGTGATCCCCGAAGGGGTGGCCACGAACGAACTGCCCCCATGCACCTCTGTCCCCAGTCAGTCGACGCCCCTCCCCCCAACCAGCACCGCCTTCGTTCATGTAGTTCCTCACTCCATCCTTCCACCTCATATTCGGTCTACCTCTCCCCCTCTGTCCCTCCATTTCGCTCTCGTACACCCTCTTAGTCATTCTCTCGCTTTCCATACGTTCCATATGGCCGAACCATCTCAAGTTGTTCCTTTTCACACTTTCCAGCACATCTACCTCCACACCACACCTCCTTCTTACTTCCTCATTAGTCTGTCTATCCCTCCATGTAACTCCGCACGCACTCCTTAAGTAATTCATTTCCACTGCTCTCACTCTTGGTCTGAGTCTCTCAACCAACGTCCATGCTTCGCTTCCGTAAGTCAGTGTCGGGATTACCACACTGTCATGCAAGGACTTCTTCACTTCCATACTGACCACCCTATTTCTTGTTACTGCTTTTAGCGTTCCTACAACCCTCTTCCCCTGTTGTACCCTCTCCCGCACCTCTTCATCCATAGTCCCATCTTTACTCAACACACTGCCCAGATACTTAAAAGAGTTGACGATCTCCATAGCCTGACCGTTCAGCTTCACCTCACACTCTGTGACTTCACCCCTTTCGAAGACCATAACCTTGCTCTTCCCCGTATTTACCTTCAAATTCTGTTTTTCGCACACTGTTCCAAACTCATTTACCAGACCCTGCAACTCCCATTCATTATCACTCATCAGAACTGTATCATCCGCAAACAGCAGTATAGGTAGCTTCCACTCAATTCCCTCCCTTTTCAGCGATACACCAACATCCACTGCTCTTGATAGTATTTCTTTCATAACTCCATCCATATATACAGTAAACAACCACGGGGACATCACACACCCCTGTTTCAAACCAACATTCAGGTCAAAGAACTCGCTCTGCTCACTCTCCACACGTACTGCCGCCTTTGCACCCTCATACATGCTCTTCACTGCTTTCAGCAACTTACCCTCTACTCCGTATATTCTAAGTACTTTCCACAAACCTTCTCTATCCACTCTGTCATAGGCCTTCTCCAAGTCCATAAAGGCAACATACACCTTTTGTTTCTTCTCCAGATACTTCTCCACAACACAATTCAGGGTAAAAATCTGATCTACACATCCTCTTCCCTTCCTAAAACCTCCCTGCTCGTCGCCTATCCATTTCTCCGTTCTCACTCTCACTCTCTCAATCACTACCCTACTGTATACCTTCCCTACTACGCTTAGAAGACATATTCCTCGGTGGTTACCACACACTCCTCTTTCCCCTTTGCCCTTATATAGGGGGACTATTATGCCAGTCTTCCAGTCATCGGGTGCACTCCCCTTCTCCCATGCTAGTTTGCACATTTTCCATACCCATTCTATCACTATCTCACCACCATACCTCAACATTTCCCCACACACTCCATCTGTTCCTGGTGCTTTCCCCAACTTCACTCTTTTCATGGCTTCCCACACTTCTGACCTCCTGATCCCCACCTCCTCCTCCACTACTTCTCTTCTTCTCCCTCCCATACCATATCCAGCTATGTTTGCTGGCTCTTCATTCCTTTCATTTAGCAACTCACTGAAGTACTCCCTCCATCTTTCGACTCTCTCTTGCTTCTCGGCTAGCATTCTCCCATTCTTATCTTTCACACCCTTACTGTTTCCCTTGCTACCTTCCCTAGCTTTCTTGACTTCTTTCCAGAACAGTTTCTTACTCTCCCTCCATTTTACACTCAGATTCCTTCCAAATTCCTCATCTACTCTTCTCTTACTTTCCTTCACTACTCTCTTCACCACCCTCTTACTCTCCACGTACCTCGCTCGTTTCTGTCTCTCGGAATCTTCATTCCCTCTACTACCCAACCACTCTCTATATGCTTTCTTCTTTTCTTCCACAGCTATTCTTACCTCTTCTGTCCACCATGCTGTACCTTTCACTCCCCTCCCTCTTCTCCTCACTCCACACACCTCCTCACATGCTGCACAGATTTCATCCTTAAACACCTTGCTCATCTCCTCCACTTCCTCCATAACTTCCAGGTCGAACCCCCCTAGTCGTCTTTCCACTGCTCTCCTGTACTCCTCCCTGACTTCCTCCTCCTGCAACCTCTCCACCCTCCTCACCATTCCACCCTCCTCTCGCCTCCCTCCCGCTCTCCTCACCCACTTCTTTTGTATCCTAACCTTAGCTACCACTACATAATGATCAGACAGACCCCCTCCAATACCCCTATACACCCTAGCATCCATCACAGATTTCTTCATTCGTTCATCCACACATACATAATCAATCAATGACTTTCGTTCCACCACTGTCTTATCCTTCATCGTCAACATCCGTTTCCACGTGTACCTGTGGATCATTCTGTGTCGGAAGAAGGTGTTGGCTACCCACAGCCTCCTCCCCACACATACGTCCACAAGTGCACTACCATTCCCATTCACCTCTGATGGTACACCCCACCCTCCCACCACTCCCTCAACTTTCCTATCACCCACCTTACCATTCATATCCCCAATCAGAAATATTCTTTCGTTCTTGTCAAACTTCTCCAGGCACGCCTCCACATTCATCCAGAACTCATCTTTCTTTCTTTCAAGTATATCCTCTGTCGGGGCATACACGCATACAATCACCCACGTTTGTATTCCTACTTTCATTCTCACCCACACAATCCTTTCCTTGGTGGAGATGTAAGATTTAATTGCGGAGCTATACAGTTTATGGATATGAAAAATATTGCATAGACTTGCTTTGTGATGGAAGAATATCAATAAAAATACTATTAGGGGTTAAATTAAAGATATAGAAATAATAGGGAATTTCTTGCAATAACACTATAATTAATGCAAAAATCTGATTCCACATTTGTGTTCTCTATGCAGCGGAGGAGGGCGGTAATGCGGCGGCAAGTAAAGAGTCGGTATAAATCTCACCTCAACATCAGATCATCATAATTCAGCTTTATTAGTCACTCTGCATATTATTAATGGACACCTATACAAATCAAAGTAATCTTTATTATTTTGCTCTATGTAATGTAAAACAAGCAACTTTGAGTGCAGGTCTCTTGGCATATTATCAGTCATAGCCTAGCCCTCGTTATCTCGTACTAATTGGGGGGAGACCACTTCCGAAAAGTCTGATTTTCCGAGAAGTCCGAAGTCCGACTTGTGTCCGTCTTAAGAGAGAGAAAATGTCCGAATTGGAAGGGGGAGTCCGCGCCACCATAGAAAACGGAGACTACCCTAACGGAGACTACCCTATCACTAACAACGTAGACTCAAGAGGAATTATACAGCAGACACATTATATTATATGGTACAATATATACAGCAGACCCAGTATATAGTAGCCTACATGTAAATATATAGCATAAAGGGTATACAGTATTATTATGGTACTGTACATACAGTATACAGTACAATATTCTTAATGAACAGTACATTATAGTACAGTGTACTATACTGTAATGTACTAAACAGGAATACTCATCCTCCCATAAGAAGCACTGGAAACAGGTCCCTTCGTCACTCCTTTCCTTGTGAGGTATGCTGTAGGTTTGTATGTAGTCTTGCTGTACTGTAGTTCTTGATAATTGTTTTTCCTTGATGATTGTCTTTTCCCCCCTCCCCCCTCCCCCATCCCCACACTTCACTTCCTCTTCTCCACGTCACTCTCCTTCTCCACCTCACTCCCCTTCTCCATCCCACTGTCTTTCTCCATCTCACTGGTCTTCTCCACCTCACTGTTCTTCACACTACTGTTTTTCGGAACTTGGCCCTTACCGTTCATAGGACCCTTACCCATACACATCACCATCACATCATCAATGTCACTATCTATGTCCATCATACTGGTACCCAGATCTGACCATGGGATCGTGTCAGCTGTACTGAGGGAAGTCGACGCAAGGGAGGATATCGATGAAACTGAGATTGAACTAGCACCAGAGGATGTTCGAGGTCTGGTTGTTAGTGGTGTTGAAGTGAAGATGGAACTAATCTTTCATTGCTTCTTGCTGTCCAGGTAGGCCTTCTGAACACTAAAGCGGCCACTTCTAAGAGGCTCGTAGAAACAAGTTAACTTATCATCCATTTCCTGTGACAGGTACTTCAGAATGGTATCAAAGGACTCCAGGACACTGGCTAAGCTGACCTTTGCCTCACCAGTTTCTGCTGCTTCTTCATCGTCGTCTGGCTCTTCCTCTACAGAGCCACCGAGCACCTCTGCAGCAATTTCTTCATCAGTCTTGTGTTGATGACCTGCTAGATCGCCATCTTGTTGTATCCAGTCCTCCACCTCTGCCTCAGGAAGGTCACCCTGGTTAGCCTGCTGGAGTGGGTTGCGGAAGTCACCAGCCTCGAACCCAAGGAACCCATTATCGTTGACTTTGGGGACATCAAGCAGCTTACACCAGCCATTTTTGAGTGTGTTGATTGTCACTTCTTTCCATGCTTCGGCCCAGTTGTAGATGCAACACGGAGAGTGTATTTCTTTAAATTTTGCAGACTTTTCTTACCTCGTTCATCCACATATCCCTCCTCGTCCATTCCATCCTCAACTATGACAAGACACTGTTCTAAAAATTTCCTCTTGTATCGCCTCTTACAACTCTCGATGATACCATGGTCCATGGGCTGGATGACACTGGTTGTGTTTGGGGCAAATACATGGTTTTTATTTTACCATTTGAGCTCTCCAACTTAGAGGTACAATGATGTGCAGGTGCGTTATCAAGCAGGAGGATTGCAACCGCTTGATCAGGAGGAATACCACAGATCCTATGCTGGAAAGATCGAACAGCCGGAACAAAACGCCCATGCAAGACTTCCTCGGTGATGTGCTGCGGTTATACCAAGCACTCTTGGCCCCATAGTAGTCCACAGGCAGCTGGTTTGTCTTCATCAAATCCTTGAGGATTCTTGGCTTCTGTGATTTTCCCATAACAGTTGGTGTGAGGCGGTGACTTCCATCAGCGTTAGCACAACATAACACATAAATGTGCTCCTTGACAGTCTTATATCTGTGAGTTGAAGTTAACTCGTGGTACGCCTTGGTCTTAGTAGGAAGGGACCGCTAGTATAGTCCTGTTTCATATCTGTTGTAGAGCTGGAACAAATGCAAATTTTCGTCTGTCATAATATGCTTAAGATGCTGAACGATCGTTGCTGTGTCGGCACTCAAGATTTTGCCACAAACGCTCCGGTTAGACAGACCATGGCAGTTCCTAAATCGCCACAGCCAACCTTCGCTACACTTGAAATTTGGATGATGAAGATGGCAAGCAAACTTCTCCGCGGCATGCTGTATCTCTATCCCTCGAACTGGCACACCTTCGGCTCGTAGCTGCTGGTACCACTTGATTACTGCTGTGTCTATATCCGGGAAGGGCAGCTTAGCTTTCCGGAATATCTTGGAAGCGGATAGGTCATGAAGAAGGGCCGCGCTATGCTCTCGGATCTTCTCCCTCTCTCGGATAAAGTCGTACACAGTTGACTTTCCGAGCTGGTACTTCTCCTGCAAGGTTTTAGCTCTCATACTGCCATCCAGGTCCTTAACCTCTTAACCCGCTGAGTACCAGCTAAATATTTATAAATGTACCACCCAGGACCGGCTGATTCTGATTTTTTTTTTTCCAGAAACAATAGCGAATGGGTTGGGAATGAAGGAAAAACCACGAAAAACCGATCAAAAAGGTCAAAAAATGGTCCTACGGAGCCCCCGAAAACGGATTTTACAAGAGTAAAAAATTGAAGGCAATTTCCCCCCAAAAAACATGTTTTTGCACGCTCACGCGCACACGGTTGGACTTTGAGAGTTTTCAGCCATCGGCATGGGTGCGTGGGATACTTACACAGTTCTCATACAAATCTGAGCCCTCTAGGTGCCATAGGACCGGAGTAATTGGGACCGGAGTGACACTGACGCAGACTTCTGCGTCGCTGGGGTTTAGCGTTACATACATTGCCGACGCACTGTTTGCGTTGCTGGGTCTCAGTGGGTTAACTGCGCAGCTATGGTATTTGTAAGTGCCCGCCATGCGAAGGTATTCTGATTCATTCCTCACTAAAATCGTTAATTTACCATATATATAATTAGTATTTATCCATATGTGCCTATTTTACTTTCAATATGAATATATGAACATGGGAAAGCAATAAAACAAGTGGTAACCGTAATTGGCTGGTGAAAATCGTATATTTTAGCCCCGCGGTCGTAAGCTGACCTTGAGCGGTGAGAGACAAACATCCTCCCTCTCTCTTGTCTCGGACGGTACTGAGAAACAAGGGAAGCTTTGAGACTGGCTTGGAGAGTCGGAGATACACTCCTCCACCACCCCTCTCTCTCCCACCAATTCTCGCATGAAAATACTCTATAAATATCGGGAATAATAGAGAAAATACCTGATAATTGAGGAGAGTGGAAAAGGGGGAGGAGGAGGGGAAAGGGGAGGTTGGGACACATGTGTAGGAGTGGTAACAAGTAATGGAGGGAAATTATCTCACCTAAACACAAATTGCTTTTGTTTTGAGTGCAACTGGGGTGCTTTAACCCTTAATTAGCGGCGAGCAACATAAGTCGAGTTAAATAAAGCTGGACTATGTGGCGGCGCTCGACATAGGTCGAGTGGCAATTTCAGCACGTAATGTGGCTGAGAGAGAGAGACAAGTGGTGGCAGGAGACTAGCGAGCGTATGACTGCTCCAGACCACCGCGGCGAACCTACTGACACAAATCTCAGCTCCCTCCTCCCTCTCTCACTCGCTACATACTCAATTATGTACCGAAAGTACCGAATTACCTGCTTTTTGCACTCGCGTTGCACGGTTATTGCAAGAAAACTATCCATCATACAAGGATCGTTATGGTGTCATTCGAAAGCTCTGTTTATGCCCTTTCAGGGATAGGTACTTGTTTTATGTTCTGGGTCTTATTTAGGCATGAAAATGATCACGTAAACAGCCCTATTTTGGCTAAAAACACCCCGCTGTGCGGTACATATAAATAAACCGCATAGGCCGCTCGTAAGGTGTTAAAAATATTTTTTAGGCCTTGGATCATAAGAGTCTTCCCGCAGCTGCTCAGTAAAATCTCTTGAGAGTCTTCCCGTAGTCCAGAGGTTAAGCATCTGTAGCTTCTTCTCCAGGGATACGGATGTCACTTTACGCTTCCCTTTACCCTTGGGAGGCATAATGGTGGAATAAAGGATGTGATACGTACGAGAACAACAAGCGGACTGAGGCTGATAAGGCCGGAGATGAGTGTGAGTCAGGGAAAACAAAGGGGGGTGGGACAGAGGATATGGGGTGGGGGTGCATGCAGGGGGAGTGGTTGCTATGGAAACTCGCCGCTGGGGTGTCCGCGTATTGGGCATGACGCCACGGACATCTCGGAAATTTCCCGATAGGTTCCGAATTGTGAGGTGACCAGTCCGACAGACCACTTGGGCCATCAGAGTTTTACCCCTTAGATCTCGGAATTTCCGATATATATGGACACCTTTCCGACAAGCCACAGTGGTCCCTCAGATTTGTACCGTAGAAATCAGAATTTTACCGAGATCTACGGCGAACTATCCGAGATGCCGATGCAATTCCGAGAAGTACGGGCTTCCGAGTAAAAAGAGTCCGAGATGGTGGGGGTTTACTGCTAATTTCAATCAGTAAGGGGCTATTACACTGGACTTATTATCCGTCGACCTTCGACCATCGTCCTTCGATCTTGGTCATGAAATGGTCATCTTCCTATTACACAGGCTCCACACATGATGGTCATCATCTACCGACATCAGCTGAAATCTTAGATCACTCCTCTGCTTTTTTTTTTTACTACTATTTCTGCCTATTTAGATTCCCCTCATCATGGTAATATTTCGCAATCGATATTACAAAGTGGAGGTTATATGTCATATCAACGCCATTATAATAATTTTTACCGAAAATACAGTGAAAATAGTTGACAACAACTAAAGGTCGTGGCTTGCACGTAATTCATAAAAGGGAAAACACATATTGGTATCAGTAGGCTAGCTGGCTTGGTAATAACCGTTGCCAGCATAGGTTTAAAGGATCAGAATTTGAACCTCACTGACAACTATTTATTTTTTATTTTTTTCTTAACCCATTGACTGCGGGAGACGTTCCGGAATGCCTTGGCAATTTACAGACTTTTAAAGCCTCTTAACCCTTGTCTAGCGGGGTGTTTTGGGCTCATTTGGGCATATTCAGGCCCTCCTGAATGATCAATCAAGTATCTGCATGAAAAGAAATGTATTCAGAAAAAAACTAAGCGCTAAAAGCTTCAAAATGAGACCAGAACGAGCTACGTAGCACTCGTGGTTCTCTTGCAGTGGTGCCACGAACATGGGAGTTTAGCGTATAGCGGTATATTTTTCCCAGCTATGCTCACTACTGGCTACACTGCCGGCCTCTCGAGAACACAGGGAACATGAGTTAATGGGCGGCGGTAAGCCCTGGGAGTCGGCTGTCTGGCCCGCTGCGCTCCCGGCCATTTGCACTCGATTTTAACCCTTTAAAAGCCTTAATAATGCTCCTAACTTGCTGCAAATTGGTGCACGACTTAAGTCGAGCGCCGCCAATAAGGGGTTAAAGCCTGTAGAATCGAGTGCGAGTGAGCAGGAGCGCGGCAGGTCACCCATCCTCTTTCCAGCCAGCCGGCCGAGGCACTGAGGTGAATGAGCCATACTCTCGCTAGACATACAGTGCTGCCAAAGGCAAATGTAGCGCGACATTAGCGATAATTACTCAGTATTAGCGAATGTCTATGGTAGCGCTGCGGGTGAAGCCCGCACGCTACGAAGCTCATTTTGGTGTCATTTTGATGATATATTTTCTTGTAGTTTTCAGCTGAATAAATTTAATTTAATTCAGACACTTGCTTAATCAATCAAGAGTGCCTGAATGAGACATAATATGGCGGAAATAGGCGGAAATATGCCTGCAGTGTAAGTGTTAATTAGGATAATTTTAAGCGAATGTATGGTAGCCTATCATGTTTAAACTAGGTTCGGGTATGACGAGTTAATACAAATACAGTATATGCATCTTGGTGAGAGTATAGGTTTACATTTATTTTAGGATATACTGTTATTATATTAGAATAATAAAATGTTATTGTCTAAACTTAGCTCCACTTTATCCAATCCTAATAATAACTTTACCAATCTTAACATAGCTTACTCTATCCTCAATTATGATAGTATTCTAACTTATTATGTATTCATTAGTTGCATTGATTTCATTAATTAGTTTTATTTGTAAGTTAATTGGTGGGTTGGTGATAATATGAAATATATCTAAAACTACAGAATTATTGGATAAATACAAAGCCCTATCCTAACATCATTTTTATTAAATTTATACAATATCTACCAATTATGTAATATGATGTTTCCAAGAAAGGCCTGAAGAAAAATAAACACTAAGAATACTGTGAGAAGATGAAGGGTTGATTTGTGTATTATTGAAGTATGTGGAAGTTCTCAATGAGTAGATAAATGGAAAAATTGGGTTTTGGAAGTATTGAAAGTAACAAGATTTTCTCTGCCCCAATCGGAAATGGTTGATATAAAAGAAGATAAGTGTGCTATGGCCTCATCACATGAGTTTTGGAGTGACTGCATGCTGGGTCGTTCTGGATAACTAGTTGTAGAGTGTAATTAAGGTAGAGTCATCAGCATATGAATGGATAGGACTGGAGGTACAGTTGAGAAGATCATTAATGATTATTAGAAAGAGAACTGGAGACAGGACAGAACCATGAGAAACACTTGAGTTGATAGCTATGGAACGTCTAGAAAGGAAATTACAGACAAAGACACAGATGGAGGGATAGCAACCGAAGGAGGGTAGTTTGGAAGTTAGATATTTGTGCAAAACACTATCGGAGGCTTCCGATATGTCTAGCACAATAGAAAAAGTCCTGAAAGGAGGATGACCAAGAATTAGTAAGATAAGAAAGAAGGTCACCAGTAGGACGGCTCTTTAGGAAACCATATTGGTGATCTGAAAGTAGATAATGGGAAGACAAATGCTTAAGAAATTTTGAATTCAGAATAATTGATTTTTTTTTAGAGATGCAAGATACAAGTTGGCACAGAAGAACAGTTTTTGAGTACAACAGCCTTCATAGTGATACAAAAATATACTTTAAAAAGTAGACAGAATGAAAATTAACATCATGTGAGGAAGAGCACTTTATTGACAACGTTTCGCATATCGCTTCATCAGGCCAATGACATACGCCAAAAGATTTTTCAAGCAACAATTTCTTTCGAGACAGAAAAGGGGGTGGAGGAGGAGGAAAGAGGGCGGGTAAATTCATGCAGAGGTCAAGTGATTGGTGGAGTCAAAATTAATGAGCGGAGTGCTCCGTCTACTCTGTGTGTGTATGTGTGTCTGTGAACGTATGAATATTGCATATGGAAGAGATGTACACTTAGTTGAGGATTTCATCTGATGCTCCGTGGGCCGTCCAGGTTGGCCGGTCGTGTGAAGTTTAGTTACAGTTGGGTTAATGGGCGTGGGGTCTTGAATATGGCTCCGTAACTAGTAATGAAACAGTTGGGCACCATATCGGACTAACGCGAGTATTCTAAGCATATAGCTTTAAACAAATACTCGACTATCCTGATCTTTATATTAACCGGTGATGAAGTTCTGTTAAAGTACTCTTGAAGTAAGGTTTTAAATATTGTGTCTCAGTGATGACGGATCAACACAATATCGGACTAACGCAAGAAGAGTTTAGGTATGGCTCTTCTTGACTGTCACTAACCGTTATAAGAGGTTCAAAGAACTCAGGCGGTGTTAACCTTTTAGTTTAGGTATGGCTCTTCTTGACTGTCACTAACCGTTATAAGAGGTTCAAAGAACTCAGGGCGGTGTTAACCTTTTAGTTTAGGTATGGCTCTTCTTGACTGTCACTAACCGTTATAAGAGGTTCAAAGAACTCAGGACGGTGTTAACCTTTTAGTCACAAATTCTGGTGGGGTGCCACAGACAATTTGTGCCTAGGATTTATATACGCAGAGTCTCTGTGAAGGTATCTCGCTAAAACCTTATAACACAAAAGATCGTTTTAGAACCGAGATCTTCTGTGAGTAATGGTAGTGTAATCTGCAATAGTAAAATGTTGAAAGGTAGCTAGGGTTGCCTGTGCCCTTCAACTTTTAACTATAAAGAAATATAACTAAATTAAAGTAATTAAAGTAATTCCTGGGTCGCCAGAAATAATAAAGTTACTTCTATATAGGTCACTGTTGTTGTATTAAAGATATTAAAATATAAGTGGAGGGTTGCCTATACTTATGATTTTAATATTTAAGATACACACTATTAGAGGTCTCTATGTTAAATGATTGGGTTGCCACAAGTAACAAAGATCCTAGAATAGGGTTTTTATATTCACAGACAGTATAAGGACTTCGGGGTGCCACTATCAAAAACTGTTAATGAAGGGTCAAAATAATATTTCTCCAGAGCGGGGTGCCGATCTTGAGAAAGCTTAGATTCACTTACCTTCCTTCAAACTTCCTTGACCTAATGTGCACCAGTACTGGAGAGTATCCATTCTCTGTTGAAGGATAGTAAGGGCATGTGTCTACACTGTTTAGTAGGACACGAAGTCCTTCTTGTCCTAGATGAGGTGAATCTTAGTTAATGTATGATAGTACTCTATTATACTTGAAGAGAAATTCAAAACAATAGGATAGGCACATGTTAGGCAAATCAAGATTGTATTTGACTTTCTAAGTTACAGTGAGAACTAAGGGGAATTAGTTATATTGGAACTTTACTACAGAGTTTCGAAGGTGTTTTTAGGTGACCCCTGTGCGTGAGAGTTCAAGGGGGGAGAGGGGGTATTGTCAGTGCGGTTTCTCTGTATCGTGAACTCATTATTTGTTTCTACAAGAGTTTGTCACTGGTAACATTGAATAGAGTTATAGGAAAAGGTTAGGGTTTCTTTGGAGAGCTAATACTACTCATTCGCTGTATAAAGAGAATATTCATTTGATACATAAGTAAAATTCCGTCCGGGCTTGGGTTATGGTGGCACCCCTGGGGTCAACTGAAGAGTGCGTGTATCGCTAGCCTCGCTCCCCTATATTTCACAATTTGCATACAAGACCTACTGTCTTGATTATTCTATCTATCTATCTATTGCCTGACGCCGTGATCCCCGAAGGGGTGGCCACGAACGAACCGCCCCCATGCACCTCTGTCCCCAGTCAGTCGACGCCCCTCCCCCCAACCAGCACCGCCTTCGTTCATGTAGTTCCTCACTCCATCCTTCCACCTCATATTCGGTCTACCTCTCCCCCTCTGTCCCTCCACCTCGCTCTCGTACACCCTCTTAGTAATTCTCTCGCTTTCCATACGTTCCATATGGCCGAACCATCTCAAGTTGTTCCTTTTCACACTTTCCAGCACATCTACCTCCACACCACACCTCCTTCTTACTTCCTCATTAGTCTGTCTATCCCTCCATGTAACTCCGCACGCACTCCTTAAGTAATTCATTTCCACTGCTCTCACTCTTGGTCTGAGTCTCTCAACCAACGTCCATGCTTCGCTTCCGTAAGTCAGTGTCGGGATTACCACACTGTCATGCAAGGACTTCTTCACTTCCATACTGACCACCCTATTTCTTGTTACTGCTTTTAGCGTTCCTACAACCCTCTTCCCCTGTTGTACCCTCTCCCGCACCTCTTCATCCATAGTCCCATCTTTACTCAACACACTGCCCAGATACTTAAAAGAGTTGACGATCTCCATAGCCTGACCGTTCAGCTTCACCTCACACTCTGTGACTTCACCCCTTTCGAAGACCATAACCTTGCTCTTCCCCGTATTTACCTTCAAATTCCGTTTTTCGCACACTGTTCCAAACTCATTTACCAGACCCTGCAACTCCCATTCATTATCACTCATCAGAACTGTATCATCCGCAAACAGCAGTATAGGTAGCTTTCTTGATTATTAACCCGGGAGCTGCGGGTAGACTCTTAAGAGTTCCCCCGGCGCACTGCGGGTAGACTCTTAAGAGCAGAGACTTTGAACACGTACCAAAACCGCGCGTTTATAGCCAGGCGGCTGAAAATTGGTGTGGGTATTGTACTACATGTCAACTCTCGATACCACCGCAAACGCTCGCCCCGCACTCGTGCAAGCACCACCGCGCCAGTAACCACGCACTAGTCATGGAGCCTACACGTCCCTCACGCTCGCTCCCTGATGACACAACCAGCCCTCCTTCTGGTGGTGTTAGCCGCCGTGGAAGGCAGAGGGTGGCTGCCAAAGACCCTAGCTACCAGTACGACACGCCCTACAGCTCAGAGGACGAATCACCAGCACCAAAAGCACGTAAAACACGTGCAAGCAGGGCAATGGCACAGAGGTCATTGGTCTTTCGGGACACTGCCACCACGACCCAGGCCACTGCAACAACCACTACCACCACCACTGCCACCACTGCCACCCCTGCCACCCCTGCCACCGACGCAGGAGGCCGCCCTAGGGCTGCATTACGTGCGGGCAGAAATTTAAAGGCACGGGCGTAGGGAAGAGAACCCGTACGCCAGCCACAGTGCCCCTACCACCACCACCACCACCAGCCGCCCCTGGCCCAGCTGCCCCTGCTGCCCCTGCCGCCCCTGCCGCCTGCTGCCCCTGCCGCCCCTGCCGCCCCTGCCCAAGGAACAGGGAAGGGGAAGGGGAAAGGGAGAGGGAAAGCGACTGGGAAAGCGACTGCTGGCCCTGGTGTCCCTGCCGGCCCTGCTGCCCCTGCCGCCCCTGCTGCCCCTGCCGCCCCTGCCGCCCCTGCCCAAGGAACAGGGAAGGGGAAGGGGAAAGGGAGAGGGAAAGCGACTGGGAAAGCGACTGCTGGCCCTGGTGTCCCTGCCGGCCCTGCTCCCCCTGCCCCTGCCGCCCCTGCCGCCCCTGCTGCCCCTGCCGCCCCTGCCGCCCCTGCCCAAGGAACAGAGAGAAGGGCGACAGGCACCACCATCATCTTGCCATCAAGGCCACGCACCACTGCTGCCCCTGCCGCCGCCGCCCCTGCCGCCGCCGCCGCCCCTGCCGCCGCCCCTGCCACCACCTCTGCTGTCCCTGTCCATAAGACTCCCGCACGTGCCAAAGTGACCCGGAAAAATCTTACACCATCTAAGTATGCCGCCCTGCTGTTTGATGGTGATTCGCAGGACATTGGCAGCCCGGGTTTCGACGACGAAGCCCTAGCACGGGACCAAGGGTCGACGTCGGTGACGAAAACGAGGAAGGGCATCGTCTGTCGAGTGAAGAGGAGGGTAATGATGATGAAGTGCTGTATCGCGACCATGGAAGCGATATTTCAGACGCAGAAGAAGACGCAGACGACATTCCGATCCCTGGCATGCCTTCGTTCGATTGGTCTGACGGGGTCAATTTTGTACCTGACGTGCCCCAGTTCAATCCTGGGACGTCAGGAACAACTGACAACTGGCCCTGTGATGATCAAGCGAACGAAAGCGACTTCTTCCTCGCTTTTTTCGACATGGAGGTAATGACGTACATCGTTGCCCAAACAAACGCCTACTACAGGTGGGTGTTTGGCAGATTGGACGTCCTTTCTCCAAAAGCGAGAATACGAGGCTGGGTGGATACGACTGTGGCAGAATTTCTGACGTTCTTTGCCTTGTTGTTCCTCATGCCTCTGATCAAGAAGCATGTGTTGCAACACTACTGGAAGCACGACCCTCTCATCGCCACCCCAACTTTCAATAAGTTCATGACTCGTGACAGATTTTTGTTGCTGCTAAGATTTATGCACTTTGCAGACAACGAAAATCCTAACAGGATTGACAGGATATGGAAAGTTCGGGATGTGTTCACCATGTTGTTGGAGAGGTATAGGAAATACTTTTACCCCTTCCTCAATTTGGTGATTGATGAGTCGCTCGTGCTCTTCAAAGGACGTCTTGTTTTCAAGCAGTATATCCCCTTGAAGAGGCATAGGTTCGGAATCAAGCTCTTCGTGTTGTGCGACTGTGAAACTGGAATAGTGCTTGACATGATCGTGTATACAGGCACTGACATTGACATACCGAAAGCCGCTGCCAATGACCCCATGGGCATGTCAGGTGCCATCGTCAGGAAAATGTTGGCACCTTACCTGGGCAAAGGCCACATCATCTACACTGACAACTGGTATACTTCTCCTGCTCTCTGCCAGTTTCTTTATGACAACCAAACGGGGTCATGTGGGACTGTCAGAAAGACAAGAAAGTTTATGCCAAAGTTCACAGGTGATGTCATTCCTCTCACAGATGCCTCCTCCAGTGACACACCTTCAGAAGACGACCTGGCCAAGGAACACCGCGAGAGGCATGTGCGAAGAAGGCGACGAAAGGGGCAGAAATACAAGCAGCTCGAGAAGTGTGGGAAACTGATAGCCCTGAAGTGGAAGGATAAGCGAGACGTCCACCTGCTTTCCACCGTCCACACAGGTGCCCAGGTGGATTCTGGCAAAATCCACTACCGAACCAGGAAGACAATCTACAAGCCCGACATGGTAGTGGACTACACCAAAAACATGCGCCTGGTGGACAAGTCTGACTGTCAGCTGTCAGGTGTTGAGTGTCTGAGGAAGACTGTGAAGTGGTATCACAAGCTCTTCCTCCACCTAGTTGACATAACGATGCTGAACGCCTACAACTTGTGGTTGGTGAAGAAGGATATGGCCCCAAACCAGAAGCTGAAATTCCGGGAGTTCGTGTACAACGTCTCCTACCAACTCCTGGAGAAGTATGCCACCACCACTCACAGACGTACGGCATGGCGTGGGGATCACGTTCCTGACCGCATCCAGCTGGGTGTCGAAAGACACTACACAACCAACACCGAGCTGATTGGCACTCGTCACAGGCAGGTGCAGTGCACCGTCTGCAGCTCCAGTGTGAGGAAACCCCATGTGACCAAAAGAGTCACCTCAATGTGCGCCGAGTGCAAAGTTGCACTCTGCCTGGGTGACTGCTTCAGGGACTACCACACCTTCAAGAACTACTGAGTGTCGGCCCCTGCCCTGCCCTGCCCTGCCCTGGACTCGCCCCGTGCCCTGCCCTGGACTCGCCTCCTGCCCTGCCCTGCCCTGCCCTGGACTCGCGCCCTACCTTACCTGACCTGACCTAATTGATCACGCTACCTCATAATGTAACATATATATTATAAATGTATAAGTTCCAAAGATGTCCCTGTGATATAGCTTTTACATTATATAATTGTATGTTTCATTATTTAGTTTATAAGTTTCAAAGATTTACATGTAATATGCCTTATTTTTGTAGTATATCAATATATATGTTTGTTATTAGCCTAAGTAATGTGTATATAATTATTTTCTTACCTCAAATGAATTGTACAAAAATAAATATGTTTCAATAAATCATGTCAAACCTACTATGATAATAAAATAAAACAATAAAAAAAGAAAAAAAGAAAACAAGGTCATGTCATTGTATTCTTACAATATGATATATTCTATGAATATTTCATATTGTTTGAATACAATGGCATGATCTTGTAAAAAAAAAAATTTATAAAAATTTTTTCTAGACAATATAAAACCTTCCCCATAACCCCCTCCTGGATTCGATCCCACTACCCTACGACACTTTGAGTTTTCCAGTCCGCGACCTTACCAACCATGCCACAGGAGCTCATACCAAATATCACTCAAAACTTCGTGTGTACAATCGAAATGACAATATACAAAAAAAAATGAATTATCCCACCAATTTACGTTTGTAAATTGATGGGATTATCAATTATATCATGCCAAGGTTTATAATAGTTTGTCTCTGTCAAGAATTAGTAATTATATAACTTTATTCTGTCAAAAATTGCCCAAACACTCAGCAAAATTGCCCCTCTCAGTGTGACTCCACTCATTTTCACACGGTCAGGCGGTCACGAGGTGACCCTTGCCGCTCCTTGATTCTCCAGCTACAGCAGCTCTGTCTGGGAACAAAATTGGTATAAATACAATAATGGATAAAATACTCTTCACAAATACATTTGTATTGTATAATATTGTAAATAAAAATGAATAATAACTGTGTGGGTGTCGAAAATTGCTCAACCAGCTTTCTTATGTCTCGCCTACGCGCGTATATTGGATTATACATAGTCATGACTGTCATACAAATAATTGCAGTAGGTCTCGAATATACATTTAGATTGCATATTACTTCGAAATAAATAAGTAAACGTTTCTCTGGTGGCAATCTACCCTTTCGCAGGTGTAAGGAGACACCAGTCTATATTTAGCCCTCTATCACAACAGGCAATCTGCCTGTGTTGACTCAGCACCGTCGCTGGTGGTCTATAAATATAGTACTTTATTTACAGTCAATGGCCTACATGTTTCTGTGGTACTTCACATGTGTCTAAAATGCAATGTCTGCTTGCATAAAAATGCAATTCTGAAGTCCATTTAGATGTACGACATACGCATGTCTCAGTTTCTCTCTCTCTCTCTCTCTCTCTCTCTCTCTCTCTCTCTCTCTCTCCATTCCTGACTCATGTTATTGTAGACCTGTTGATGGCAACGAACACCAGCCATCTGGTAGACATAAGGGTCAAAATACCAAACATCAATACGCCTGGGGCGCCTCCACAATTATCACTAAGCTGGTTATCTATCTAGAGATCTGCCTGACTTCCATCTCTCCACGACTCACTCACTCACTGCACCCCTGCATGCCTCCCTCCCACCCACCCACCCCCAACCCCCCCTTTCAGGCTTCCGTCTGCTAGAAACACATTCACAATTTGCGTAAATATCGCATCAATTGGGCTATATGCGGTATATTCCTTGTTATATGGGACGCCTACATATGTACACGTCTTTATTATAGCATGAGAGTGCTCTAAATACAAGATTGACGTGATATTTATGGCGTAACACACCCTCTCCCCCTTTCATTCCCACCACAACTCACTCACACCTTGGTTCACGCATAGAAACTCATTGATAATGTGCGTAAATATCGCATGAATTGGTTTATATGCGGTATATATTTTGATATATGGCACGTATACATACGTACAAGTCTGTATTATAGCGTGACAGTGCTCTACGTACAAGATATACGTGATATGTATGGCGTAAACCACACTCTCAGCTCATAAATTGCCGCCAAACCTCCAACACATCTTCATTCCCGCCTAAATATTCTCTTATAATTCCCTCATATATTGCAATTTTTGGTCACTATGAGGCATATTCATTGTTATATGGGTGCCCTACACACGTATACATACTCTAAATAGCCTAAAAGGGCTCGAAAAAGGAGATATACGTGATAATACGCGGTAACCCACCCCCTCCTCCCTCTCCTTCTATCCCCTGCGCGCGTAAATATTCGGCAGGGAAATCTCGCCGCTCGATGACAATCTAGCCGCGCGGTGCCATTCGCTCCACATTTTTCAACTACGGACCGTTCCCCTACCCCCCCCAGACATTTTTTGGGGGGTCAAATATATATGGGCCGATGCACGCAAACATTCCCTACACGATGATGTACTTTTTATCGAAATTGGCAATAGGTCCCAAAATCATCATAGGTGCGCACAGTCTTACCCTGTAGAAAACCCCCTGTGCGCCGCGGAGAGGTTAATCCTGGTAATAGCTGATGATATTAGGTTTTCTTAGTAGAGTGAACCTGGATAGTTTCTAGGCTTAAAATATACAGAATAACATGTTTATAATAGTTTGTAAGACTCACAAGGTTGGAGGCTGAATTAGCAATATTGCGTTTCCACCGGGTCACACGTCTAGCTTCTCTCATGGTTATGAAGTTGTAGGTTTGCAGACAAGGTCCTACAGCGATTAACCCAATAAACAGGTTTGTGTACAACGTTTGACACTTATGCTGGTTTGGTTATATCACAACGTATCTAAAATTACGTCGTAAAGACGTTTTTATAATGTTTTAATAATACAAACATTATTAACCTAACCTCACATAGTGTAAACACGTTGTCACAACATTTTAAGCTAGTAACTACAAAACGTGTGTCATAACCTTTATAATACATTTGTGTTTTACGTCTTTGGCACGTGCTGAAATAGGAATTACATAATGTGATAATGCGACTTGTATTGAACAAATAAGAAAGACGAAAATAAGATGTCTGTAGTCTATATAATGGCAACGTTAATGTTTGTTTTTCTGGCAACATCAAAGAAACGTCTATTATAATGTGAGCACGTAAAAAGAAACCTAAATAGGAATGTTACCTGCAAAACGTGTAAAAAACATGTATATTTGGTATCATTGAATGTTTTGTTCACTACTAAAAGAAAATGTTTACAAAATTTGTGTATAAAATGTAGAGTAAAAGATAAATGTTACGTTATATTAATACTAACATACCACATTACTACTAAAACGTTTGGTACTTGTACAGGTGTGGTAATATTACAACATTTTAAAAAATACGTCAATGCAACATTTCTAAAAGGTTTTAATAAAACATAAAACAATTACATTACTACACATAGTTTTAACACGTTGCTACAATGTATGTTTTTAGTAGTTACAAAAAGTGTTTCATAACCTATGGAGTACATTGTTTTTTAACGTCTTAGGCACGTGCCAAAATAGGAATTACATGATGTGATAATGCAACTTGTATTGAACAAACAAGTAATACGTCAGTAAGACGTTAATAGTTTATGCATCGGCAACGTTGATGTTAGCTTGGGACAACATAAGATAAACGTCCATTATAATGTTGTGAGCACGTAAAAATGAACCTAAGTATGAATGTTATATGAAACACATGTAAACGTGTACATTAGGTATCATTGATTGTATTATTACTACTGAAAGAAGACGTGTAACAAATATGTGTATAAAATGTAGAGTAAAAGTTAAACATTACCTTATATTAATACTAACACACCATCTACTACTAAAACGTTTGGTACTTGTACAGGTGTGGTAATATTACAAAGATTCTAAAAATACGTCAATGCAACATTTCTAAGATGTTATAATAAAACATAAAAAAATGACATTACCACGCATAGTGTTAACACTTTGCTACAATGTATGGTTTTAGTAATTACAGAACGTGCTTCATAACCTATGGAGTACATTATTTGTTTACGTCTTTGGCACGTGCCATAATATGAATTACATAATGTGATATTGCGACTTGTATTGAACAAACAAGAAAGATGTAAATAAAACGTCTATAGTCTATATGTTGTGAGCACATAAAAAGGAACCTAAGTAGGAATAATACATTTTTAATATGTAAAAAACTTGTATATTTGGTATCATTGAATGTATTTTCACTACTAAAAGAAAACGTTACAAAAATCTGTGTATAAAATGTAGAGTAAAAGATAAACGTTAAGTTATATTAATACTAACATACCACATTACTACTAAAACGTTTGGTACTTGTACAGGTGTGGTAATATTACAAAGTTTCTAAAAAGACGTCAATGCAACTTTTCTAAGAGGTTCTAATAAAACATACACAAATTATATTACCACACATAGTGTTAACACGTTGCTACAATGTATGTTTTTAGTAATTACAAAACGTGTTTCATAACCTATGGAGTACGTTGTTTTTTTACGTCTTTGGCACGTGCCAAAATAGGAATTACTTATTGTGAGAATGCGACTTGTATTGAACAAACAAGAAAGTCGTAAATAAAACATTTGTAGTCTATTTAATGGTAACGTTAATGTTTATTGTTTGGCAACATCGAAGAAACGTCTAGTATAATGTTGGGAGTTCGTAAAAAGGAACCTAAGTAGGAATATTATATGCAAAACGTGTATATTTGGTATCATGGAATGTATGTTCACTACTAAAAGAAAACGTTTAAAAAATCTGTGTATAAAATATAAAGTAAATGATAAATGTTACTTTATATTATTACTATCATACCACATTTACTACTAAAACGTTTGGTACTTGTACAGGTGTGGTAATATTACAACGTTTCTAACAATACGTCAAATCAACGTCTTTAAGAAGTTCTAATATAACATACAAAAATTACATTACCACACATAGTGTTAACACGAAGCTACAATATATGTTTTTAGTAATTACAAAACGTGTTTCATAACCTATGGAGTACATTGTTTTCTTACGTCTTTGGCACGTGCCAAAATATGAATTACATAATGTGATAATGCGACTTGTATTGAACAAACAAGAAATACGTAAATAAAACATTTGTAGTCTATTTAATCCTGTATAAAATCAGGGCATAACATTGGTGGCACGCGGTGGTTCTTGATTCGGATAGAAGATTTCATTTCATTTCATATTGCTAAACAATAGAAGCATTGTAACATCGCGAATATGGCAGCAGCTCGCTCGCACATCCCCATCCCTAAATACGATGGGGACACATACGAAATCGAAACATACATGGACATTGTGAAACCAGTGCTAGATTTGGCATATAATACGGATCGAGAGAAAATCGCCGTACTGTTAACGCACCTGGGAAAAGCCGTTTCCCTTGTTGCCTCGCAAGTTAACCCCACACTCACTTGGGACCAGTTTCGGCCCATAGTTATCGAGGCCATTAAGCCCTCATTAGGCATCTTTGTCGCCCATGCCCGTATTAAAGACATCAAGTACGAAGGTAATCTAGACGACACCTTAGCTTCCTTTGCCCAACAAATCAAATCTGCCTTCCCCACCCTTCCCAAAATTCAACAAGACCAACACATTCTGGTGAATCCTGTTCAAGCGTTGCCCTCAGGAGTTCGTGAGTACTTCGCCGTACACGACCCTGTTGGTTTTCAACGCGATCTGATCACCATCAGGAGGATCCTCGCGGTGCAACCCCAGAAAACAAACACCATGGCCGTCATAAAAGGGTTCACCACCCGACCTCAGAACACGGGTCAACAGAGAGAACCCAGCCAATTCCACCGACAACCAGCTACAACCACCAAACCCACGTACCACTCCGGCAAACCTCAACCCAGCAGGCCCAGGTTCAACTCCAACCCCATCCGCCGAGTGTACAACCAAAACCAGGCCTACAACAACAGTAAAGGTAAGAACCCCACTCCGGTTATTATCAACCCATATGATTTCCCTGCCTGTAATCACAAATGTGCCCTTCATGACATCAGGGACTCCGCAAAATATCGAGCAGCCCAACCTCGCATTTCTGTCAATGGAGAGGAGTTTATCGAGAACGAGGAGGTCCAAGACCTCGACAACGAGGACGTTGCTCACCTCGAACTTAGTAGCGAGACGGAAGAAGTCTTGGGAGAGTCCGAAATAGACCCCCAGGATTTTTAGAGCCTCCCCCGCCTACAATGGCTTCGGTGGGGTACACCACATATGACCGATCTCTCCCCATATACCATCTTGCACAAATCAAAGGTATCCCTGTCCGGCTATTAATAGATACCGGCGCTTCCAGATCATGCATATTCAACTCATTTTATGACCAACGCCATAAGAAGTTCGGCGGGTTACAAACGACCAAGTAAAAATTTATCAGTGCCGGAGACGCCCCCTTACACATCAGGGGAGAAACTAATTCCTTACATGTGATCACCCCCGCGCCTCACGC
This sequence comes from Paralithodes platypus, assembly GCA_032716605.1. Lineage (NCBI taxonomy): Eukaryota > Metazoa > Arthropoda > Malacostraca > Decapoda > Lithodidae > Paralithodes > Paralithodes platypus. Next base: position 20,874,412 of record CM064564.1, on the reverse strand, counting down.
AAATTACTATCACCCCTTTGTAGTTTTTCACTCCGATTGCCAGCACTACGATGGGTACTTAGGACTCGATCTCCTTCACAAGTTGCAAGCCCAAGTTGACTGTGGCCAATGCTTGATCACGTTCAAAAGAAAAAAAAAAAAAAATATCCCCCCCACGACCTGTCCGAACCCCAGCCAACCCCATATGAAAGTTAAACCTAAACCTAAATCTGTCATGCCCCCTCTTGCAAAGCCGAAACATAAACCTAACCCAACCCCCCTTGTTAACCAGTCCAACAGCCAACAGCACCCCCAACACAAGGCAACTTCCCAAACAAATTCCCAAAAGAAAAAAACTTCTGCCACCTCATACCATCCAAAAATCACCCCCTCCCAAACTAAGCATGACCAACCTCCCTCGACCTCGCCAACAAAAATACCCCCCCCCCCCCCTCCCCGCCCCTAGAATAGAAAAACTTGATGCACCATTTCCACCCAAAAGCCCTTCCAAACCCTTTCACTGGATGTCATGGGACCTTTTCCTGTTAGCCACAACAAACGGTACATCGTCACATTCGTCGACATCTATTCAAAATTCCTGGTCGCCTGCACCACTCACGATCATACAGCATCTACAATTGCCACATTCTTAGCCACCGAGATATTGCCCGTGTTCGGATTGCCCCTTTCACTCTTATCCGATAACGCTCCTGAATTTAAAGGACAAATCTGGCAAGAATTCTCAAAACAATGTGGCATAAAAACCAAGCACTCATCCCCCTACTGGCCCCAAGGGAACGCAGTTTGCGAAATAAGTCATCGCACCATCAACAACCAATTACGTACCAGAATGATAGCTTTAAACACCTCAAATTGGCCATCCCAAGTCAAAATGATACAATGGGGAATGAACACTTGTCCAAAAGAAGATGGTATCTCCCCTCACGAACGAGTCTATGGAGTAGCCCCGCTTTTACTACCTTTTTACCACCAGGCCAAGCCTTCCACCACCCAGTTCACCCTCGATCCCTTGCAACAATTAAAGAACACCCTTCATACCGCCCAAATTTGCCAAGACACCAAACACGACGCCATACTGTAGATGACATAAGTCCCTTCGCCATTCACGACACCATAATGATGGCCAAACTGCCGGTCATAAATAAACTAGGCCCGCGTTATGTGGGCCAATATACGGTATCCCATGTCCCAAATGCCTACCAAACCTCTATCAACAATCACGGAGAAACCCGGACATACCGAAATCGTTTCATACACATATACAAACCTCTTGAAAAACCATCCCCACCCCTCGAACTAAGCCCCAACCACAACCTTGCCACACCCCTCACCAACCCCAATCTAACAGTTCCTACCCCATTAGAACCTTACTTCCCCCCCCCCCCCAGCCTCCCACTGCCCCACGACCCAAGCCCCCCCCCCCCCCCCCCATAACGTTCCGCCAACACACCCCTCGGACACCCCACCCATCTATTACCTCCCCCGGAATCACACCACCCCACCCCCTACCCACGGCCCCCCCTCAGACACCACCTCCAACACCACCTTCTCCAGATCACAAACAAAGCCAAACACGTCATGTCGTTACGAACTGCGATCAAAAACTTCATCCCAACCAAGACTCCCAACATCACGTCGAATTAAAAGACTCACAAAGAAAAAAAACAGTTCCCACAAAACAAAATCACCTTCCTCCGCCAACTCTCCCCTCATTCATCAGAAACCCCTTCCCCGGCCAATATCCACCTCCCCTAACTTTTCCTCTCCAACCTCCCCTTCACCTCCAAACTCCCCCCCCAGCCTACCTCAGAAACCCTACCATCCCCAACCCCCTCCAAAAAGCCCCCCTCTTGATCACAATTACACTACAAAAGGGCCAAGTAAAGCACAAACCCCTCCAACCAACACTACACTACCACCCCCCACTACCCCAATACCTAGCACCTCCAAATTGACAACTAACATCACCCCTTTTGTTCTACCGACCTGTCTTGCCCCCCCTACTTCATCCCCATTCCCCTCCACTTTACCCCCCCACAACTCCCCTAATACCACCAGACGCTCCCCCACCCCAACCTCAACCCCACCCCGAACCCCTAACCCCAGACACTATAAACCATCCTTCCCCGAGTCGAGCCCAGACCCCCCCATTAGACAAAACGTAAGAACACAATCGGGCCGCCTAATTACCAGACCCGAACGATTCTCGCCTATCCTCGACACAACCCACACCACCAACATAGTAAATAATCAAAAACCCTCACCAAAACAAACAGACACCAAGAACATAATAACTGATCAAAAACCCTCCACAAAACAAACAACAAACACAACCATCACTCATACATGTAGAATAGCCGGAATCACCTGCCCTTCCGACCCCCCGGCCAAACACCTGCTCATACTCCGCCCCTCACTGTTAATCCCCGCTACACCGACGTCCGCACCAACAGGTGACCTACCACCACCACCAAATCAAACCACCACTTGCCTGGCTACTTTCCGCACCACCACAACCGTCTACTGCTCCAACCGATCTCTCTCCCCAACCGTCATGTCATCCACCCCTTTCATCAAGAGAATTAAAGTCTCCATGGATGCAGGACGCCTGGCCCGAATCCAGCACACCCACGAAGCAGTCACTGCAACCCTCATCAACACGACAGAAACATTTCTCCTTGTCACCATCAACCCAGTAAAAACTCCAGACAAACGATCCACCGAATGGTGGGACTTCCTGCATACCCTGCCCATCACCAGCCACCACAACAACTCTTTTTCATTCACCCTTGAGGCCCGAGGACGTGCCTATCACGAAGGAGAGGGAAGTGAAATACAGGAGAAACAGACAGACGCCAGGAACACCCACAAACCAACAAGAAAGAAGCACAGAGAAACATGGTCGGAAGAGACAGACAGACACTCACCCAAGACGGCAAAAGAGCGAACGGCCCCGCCCCTCCGCGATAATCCCCGAACCAAGGTCACAGCGTCCAGCCCGGGAGGATTACCCCCTCATCAACCGGCAGGGACAACCCACCCCAAAATGGCCGACCACAGACGTCAACCTACAACCCCCCCCCGAGAATTGTATATTCACAACCTTTCTGATACAACCTCCATTTTACACTATACCAAATACCGAGGAGTAATTCTGATATTTAATTATACAATTACCCTAGGCAACCCAATAACTCACTGGAGCCCATATTATTTGTTTGTTAATGTACTAACCCCCTAATGTTACCCTACAGAATACCGAGGAGTAATTCTGATATTTAATTATACAATTATCCTAGGCAGTCCCCTAACTCACTGGGATCCATCTTATCAACTCTGCATAAGCAGAGTTTGGTATCGCCCCCCCGTATAGTGGGTACCACACAAAAAAAATGTCTGTCGTCGGCGTTGTCGTTGTCGTTGTTGTCGTTGTCGTCCGTCTGTCTCGGAACTCCTCCTAGACCGTTGGACGGATTTTCACCAAATTTCACACGAACATTTGTTGCGTGAATGCGAACGTCACTCAAAAAAGATTTTTTGAATTTATGCAATAGTTATGATTTTAGGTCCAAAATATGGTTTTACCCCCCCCCCCCTCCTGGAACCCCCCCCCCCCACAGCAATGATGGTGTTCTTAGTGTGTGGCGAAAACATCTCGCTACGCATTTTCTAGGTTAAGTTAGTTTAGTTGGCATTATAAGTGATGGTAGTAATAGTGGGATTAATGGTGATAGTAGTGATGATGGTGATAATAGTAGTGATGATGGTTGTAGTTGTATTTATGATGTTGACAGTAGTGATGATGATGACAGTAGTAGATATGATGGTGACAGTAGTAGATATGACGGTGACAGTACTAGTAATAGTGATGATGGTCATAATAGTAGTGATGATGGTGACAAGTAATGAGAGTTGTGATAATAATGACAGTAGTGATGATGGAAGTGATGATGGTGTGAGTATTAGTGATTATGGTGAGTAGTAGTGATGATGGTGACAGTTGTAGTGATGATGACAATAGTTGTGATAATGAAGATCATAGTAATGGTGATGATGGCAGTAGTAGTGATGATGGTGACAGTAGGATACATGATTGTGTTAATACTTGTGACAGTAGTAATGATAATGGTTATAGTAGTAGTGATGATGTTAACAGTAGTAATGATGAGTGTAAGATGGTGGTGATGATAGTAGTAATGCTGGTTGATAGTTGTAGTATCAATGCTAGTAGTGATAAGATGGTAGTGACAATGGTGACAGTAGTAGTGATGATGGTGAGAGTAGTAGTGATGATTGTAATTGTAGTAGTGATGATGATCATAGTAATGGTGATGATGACAGTAGTCGTGATGATTGTGGCAGTTGTAGTTATTAAGGAAGTAGTAGTGATGATGGCATTAATAGTGATGATGGTAACCCATCGCAGAGTTGGGTATGCCGTTTTGATTTTGGGCAAAACGGCACGTCTACTTTATTATTATTTTGTTGTTGATGTACTAACCCCCTAATGATAGCATGATTAAGGGAAATGGTAGACAGCAAAGATACCTAGTTTTTCCGTTTCCCCATGCTAACGAGTATATCCATAACCTCACGTTATATTTTCTGCTGACCATTGTCTATACATTGCAGCCCAAGATTCCCACAGAACCTTCCTTGGGTGTGGGTTCCTTGTGTATCACTATCAAGATTATGTCAGTGCTGTATAGAATTATGTAACCCCGTGGTGCCTTTTTTTTTCTCCAATTCTTCACCCCCCTACTACACATCTTGTCAAGTACCGCCTTCTAGTATACAATACACATTGCTCTATTTCTTTTCCCTTCTAGAAACTAAGCGATGTATAAGTTATGCCAGAGTTAAGTAATGACCATATTAACACGACGAAGCGGTAATCCCTTGTGTTGTGTTTGTTTCAGGTACGTAACCACCAGATTCCATCAACGTGACGTAATGATAGCTGCAATACCGCCCTGATTACGCATATCTTCCCCTTCCCTTGGATCACTATCTCTATCTACGCATCTCTCTCTCTCTCTCTCTCCCTTCCAATATATTTCTCTCCTAGTATTTTCCGGCCTGAACCAGATTTGACTGACCACAACAAACCAATTAACTTGAAGGCCAGGCCGCCGGGCCACGTCAGGTCACGGAGGGACTTCCACTTATCCCCCCCCCCCCCCCCCCCCCGGCCGACCCAAGGGAGCGACGTGCTCCGCCCCCTCGACCCCAACGTAAAGGACCACCAGGGGAACTCTGCCTAGCAACTACTTTTACACACATACGGGTATGCCTGAGTGTATTTCTTAATTGTAATTTTGTTCATTATCCAAGGAGAACAGATAAAGAGAGAGCTGTCCCCCCCCCCCCCCCCCCCCGTAAAAGTAACTTACTTATAAAAGTCAGGCACTTAGCCAGCTGGCCTTCACGGGCAAGGCACTCCGCCCCCATCCTCCACGAAAACAACCAACAAAGGGCTTCTTGCCAGCACCCCTTCCATCACTTGTTATTATATGTCCGATGTACAGTCCCGGACAGATGAAACAGCAACACCTCGTCCACCCGCTATGTGGTGAGGGGCTCTGCGGATTTGGTAACACTGGCAGGAGGTGGGAGGGATGTGGGTGGGTGGGTGATGATGGGAGGTATGTGGGGTGTTTAGGGGGGAATTGGGAGGGTGAAGAGGCAGCAATCATGGTGTGGCTGGTGGGAGGGGGCAAACAAGTGACAGGGTAGGGGAGAGCAGACTGTTAAATTTGTTAAATGTAGCATACAGTGATATTGTAGGTGTGTGTAATTTAAAATCCTGTGGGAGTAGCTTGTTCTATAGGAAAATTTGCTTGTCACTCTGTTCTCCCCTACCCCGTCGCTCGTTTGCCCCCTCCCACCAGCCATACCATGATTACTGCCTCTTCACCCTCCCACACTCCTCCCTAAACCCCCCACATCCCTCCCCTCATCATCCACCCACATCCCTCCCACCTCCTGCCAGTGTTACCAAATCCGCAGAGCCCCACACCACACAGCTGGTGGACGGGGTGTTGCTGTTTGATCTGTCCGGAACTGTACATACTAATTCTGTTATCTTATCCAGGACACCGGAAATGAGGAGCAAATTACCCAGGCAACGAATCCACAACAGCCCCCATGCACAGCCACCCCAAAGATTAAGGGGACCACCCCCAGCTAAGGCAATACCCCGACTCCAACGTCCCCCACACCTCCACCATCTTGCCAACTTGAAGAGCCTGTTAGCTCCAGCCCTAAAAATTGTTGCATCCACTTCCTCTTTACTCCCTGAAGTGAGCCCCACTATAAGGCTCCTCCCATAAAGCAAAAACTCCCCTTTGCGCGCGGCCTATTTAATGACTAACTCAGCTAAACTCGCGCATATTTTACCGTACCGTATGGCACGGCAAAGAGAAGACAGAATGAGACCACAGTTTTAAATCTTATAAATTTTATTAGTTAAAAATAACATATTTACAATAGTATACATATCGTTATATATATATATATATATATATATATATATATATATATATATATATATATATATATATATATATATATACTGTATAAACAGGATGTATACCATTTAACCCTTTGAGTATCCATGACGCACTTCTTTTTTGTTTTCTGGCTATTATTAAACGATTTTATTAAGATTAGGAAGGGTTTATGGAAATCAGAGGGTTGATTGAGATAGTCTTAACCCTTTAATACCCACATATCCTTCCTGAGCTGTATAAAATCGTCTAACGATAGCCAAAAATATACCTTTAAAACGCGTCAGAGCTTCAAGGGGTTAATAGGTTTTCCATTGGATATCATAAGGCAGTCAAGAAGATAATTAATATGAAGTAGGCTACTATGGGAAAGCAACCACAGCTAGTGTTTGTAGAAAAATTGAGTTTATGATAATTAGACATTTAGTTAACTGGATAAATATAAGATTTTTATCTAAAAATCTCATGTATATTATTGAGAAGAACATATATTGTATGTTGCCTAGATATATTATTGAGAAGAACATATATTGTATGGTGCCTAGATATATTATTGTACAAGATGTAAAAGAGATCATCCGAATGTTTTGTGTTTAATAACTTGTTGATAATGAGATAATTGTATGCTATCACAGTATATATATATATATATATATATATATATATATATATAATATATATAATATATATATTTATAAATATATATATGAACGATTGGCGGGTTTTTAAAGAAAAACATAACAATTGTTTATATACATATCAATTGAAATATATTGACTGATGGGCTGACTGACTCTCTCTGTATATATATATATGTGTATTTTCCTAATAAGAGCAGTCATTTGTTCATTCTCACACATAATCTCATATAGCCTACTATATATATATATATATATATATATAAATATATATAGTATATGGGATTTTTTGTGAGAATGAACAAATACTGCTCTTAAGAGGAAAATACATACGGTATGTATTGGTTCAGCACTTATCTAGGCAACTGTATGATGCCAATGTATTAATGGCCACTGCCATTGTGCACTGTTATTGCTCGTACACAAGGAAGTTCACAGGACCTTGAGCAATCACGGTACCATCTGATGGCTGAGGTAGTAAATAACACTCATGAAGATCCGCGGCAGTGTGTTGACATAAGTGAGTTAGTGACTACATTCAATAATGTAACTGACCAATACAGTAACAGTGACACAGTGGCAGCCCTCAGCTCAGCTGTCAGGCGACTAAAACTAGTGAGAAGTTCAAACCAGCTGAACAGTATATTACATAACTTAGGTAGTAACATTTGCAACACCGCAGCCGGCAGAGGAAAAATTCGATGCCAACCAACTTCAGTTGCAAGAAGAGGGCCTGGAAAACCTCGAGGTGCAGCCCCTCTTGGAAAAGGACGGCGACCAAGCCTTTTGCCAAACCCAAATCAGAACTGCCACGGAATTTAGCTTGCAACATTGCACAAAACATGGCCAATGCTAAATCGCATGGCAGTGGCCATTAATACATTTGCATCATACAGTTGCCTAGATAAGTGCTGAACCAATACATACCGTATGTATTTTCCTCTTAAGAGCAGTATTTGTTCATTCTCACAAAAAATCCCATATACTATATATATTTATATATATATATATATATATATATAGTAGGCTATATGAGATTATGTGTGAGAATGAACAAATGACTGCTCTTATTAGGAAAATACACATATATATATATACAGAGAGAGTCAGTCAGTCAGCCCATCAGTCAATATATATTTCATTAATTGATATGTATATAAACAATTTAGTTATGTTTTCTTTAAAAACCCGCCAATCGTTCATATATATATTTATAAATATATATATATATATATATATATATATATATATATATATATATATATATATATATATATACTGTGATAGCATACAATTATCTCATTATCAACAAGTTATTAAACACAAAACATTCGGATGATCTCTTTTACATCTTGTACAATAATATATCTAGGCACCATACAATATATGTTCTTCTCAATAATATATCTAGGCAACATACAATATATGTTCTTCTCAATAATATATCTAGGCAACATACAATATATGTTCTTCTCAATAATATATCTAGGCAACATACAATATATGTTCTTCTCAATAATATACATGAGATTTTTAGATAAAAATCTTATATTTATCCAGTTAACTAAATGTCTAATTATCATAAACTCAATTTTTCTACAAACACTAGCTGTGGTTGCTTTCCCATAGTAGCCTACTTCATATTAATTATCTTCTTGACTGCCTTATGATATCCAATGGAAAACCTATTAACCCCTTGAAGCTCTGACGCGTTTTAAAGGTATATTTTTGGCTATCGTTAGACGATTTTATACAGCTCAGGAAGGATATGTGGGTATTAAAAGGGTTAAGACTATCTCAATCAACCCTCTGATTTCCATAAACCCTTCCTAATCTTAATAAAATCGTTTAATAATAGCCAGAAAACAAAAAAGAAGTGCGTCATGGATACTCAAAGGGTTAAATGGTATACATCCTGTTTAGATAGATTGAAATATATATATATATATATATATATATATATATATATATATATATATATAACGATATGTATACTATTGTAAATATGTTATTTTTAACTAATAAAATATATAAGATTTAAAACTGTGGTCTCATTCTGTCTTCTCTTTGCCGTGCCATACGGTACGGTAAAATATGCGCGAGTTTAGCTGAGTTAGCCATTAAATAGGCCGCGCGGAACCGTTCTCACCAGTGGTGCCGAACTATAATACAGTTGGGCTATATGCCACCGGGCAGCCCTGCTATATAAACCCTGAGAGGAGGGAAACTCAGTAAGTGCAAATATCGCTTCTGATGAACGGCAACCCGCTCTCTGACTGAAGACTATTTAATCCACCACTCAAGAATACATATAGACGAGTGGCAACCCGGAGTCTGTGATAAAATAAGTGACATAGATATATTATTTTTTTGAATCTTTATTAATCGTGGACACCCACCGGTTAATATAGAGACCTTTAACTAATACATATATCTACCCCAATAAGTGATTAAAAACTCATTGCCGGTATCACCTCTTCCATTTGAGTTTTATAATCATTTATATATAGTGCAACAAGAACTACATATACGTAACTAATTATTTCTGGCTACCCCAAATTTAATATAGTTATTTATATTAGTCGCTTATCTAACCTAATACAAATATTGAAAGACGAAGGACTCCCTACCTTTCAATACTTTATTATTTTAGACATCTGACTTGTACTTAACTCACAGAGATCTAGGATAGAAAGATCTTTTGTGTTAGAAGGGTCTATGCGAGATACTCTTACGAGCACTTAGCAGGAATAGATCCTAGGCACATTTTGTCTGTGGCAACCCACCAGAATTTGTGACTAAAAGGGTAAAACCGCCTGAGTTCTTTGAACCTTTCATAAAGATTAGAGACAGTCAAGAAGAGTCCTTGTGTAGACTCCTCTTGTGTTGGTCCGATGGTGTGCTAATCCGGCCTCAGCCTGAAGCATAACATTAAAAATCCTAGCCCAGAGAGTACCTGAACAGAACTTCATCAACGGTTGATGGCCCATCTGTAACTTCTTCACACGACTGGACCCCCTGGACGGCCCCGGAGCAGCCGAGAAGCCCTCAACGACACCAGATCGAGAATCTAAGAAGATAACCCATCAGTGCACTATTGACTATCATTTGTATCAGTGCGGAGATACTGTACCACCAGATCGTTGTTTTACCTATACTCATTTTAAAGTTATTTGCTAGCTATGACGAGTGTTTCAAGTTCGATTCCTAGAGTTCCCTGTTCATTGCCCGAGAATTCGTACCAGTAAAAGTTATTGTGAGATAATTACCGCGACAATATTTACCCTCAGCCACATAACGAGTTCTTCCTAATTGGGAGATTATGGTATAGATATTCTGAGATCCCAAAAGCTTGTGGGATAGGTCGTAAAGCAAATTAATCTCAGTGACGAATTCCAATACGTGCATTAACAGTCAAATAAATATGCAATTCTAGTTGCCTATTCACTCTACCAGATCTTGCGAAATTTGAGACCTGAAGTTAGCTCAACATCTAAATAAAATAACTAAGCCTTAAGGGTACTTCACACAGTCAGGAATGCGAGCTAGAATCGCTAGGAGTAATGATTCCTGAGGATTCCTGGGAATACGACCGCGAATGTCTGCAATTCCCCGTGCACTCACAACACCGTAGGAACCAGTGGGAGTGTACCTGCAAATCACTGGGAGTCACTTGGAATCACTGGGGATCACCAGGAATCACCGGGATAAAACCAGGAATGAAGTGCGAGTTGTTGAAAAGTTGAACATTTCGGATTACTGTAATATACGAGTCGATAGGAATAATATAGGAATCACTGGGAATTAGATAGGAGTCACTGGGAGTCACCGAGCATCACTGGGATTTGTTAGGAATGAGATGCGAGTATGCCAGGCATGGCCCCCATTGTGCACAGCCCCTATATAAGGGGCCCCCAAGCTGTGCCAAGCCACATGCACACTCACCACCGACCCACGGACACTATAACTACTGTCCTCTAATATCATCATTAAGTATTATGACTGTATTCATACATCATTACAGACATTAATATAATACGATAAATCTGTATTGTTATGTACCATAAGGTCATTATATCAATGCTTACTATACTTTAAGAAACAAATATATTTAAACTATTGTCTAAGTAGTGGATAGTTAATCCTTCCCACCCTCTTGTTTTCATTCGTTACCGAGTTCTGTAATATTTCATACGATTACCTAAAATAGGTAACACTTCTAGGTTGTGTTAGTTTGCTTAGGTTAGGTCAGGGGAGTTGCAGAACTTCTAGATTATTAACCGGCGACTACAACGGCCCCTAAACAACCAAGCCATGATTATGCTGGCTCAAAGTTTACCCCGGCGACTACAACGCCCCTCAAAGTAGTAATCCAAACTCAACTCTCCACCACCAAGCGAACTTGACATTTCACACACATACAAACACGTATCCACCATTCTCGTTATGTTAGGTAAGGGGAGTTGCAGAACTTGTAGACTACAAGTAGGGTATTGTAACATTGACCATACATTGTTCACATTATTTAATTACCTCAACTACCATAATTTCCTTCTCTACACACAATCACTGGGTGAATACAATGTCTTGTGGGAAATTGTACTTACACAGGTTAATACTAGGCCTATTTATAATGTTTATCGTAAATACGATAGGCTATGACTCTTTTGTGATCCCGTATGTCTCTGTGACGTCACGGTCGCTCCTGCAGCACGACGTAGGACGAGTAGATCGTATATTATAAGATTGTAAATAAGTTAAGTTATAAAAGGCCTAATATGCTATTAAGCAATATTGCCATGGTCTTATGTAGTATATATGAATTTATCGTATATATTAATATAATTTATCGTATGGAGCAACCTAGATGCGGTACGATAATTTGGGCTCCTGGCGTTTGCCAAGGCAGCAAGGTGTGCCTTTGAGGAAGACCAGAGCCTTCACGAACACTAACCAGTTAACATCTATTTTCCACCCTCAGTTGATCGCGCTTTTGAGCCTCTAATCACAATACACTGTCAGCAATACAAACAGCTACACCATCACGACGCTCTCATCGACGCCATGACTGACTGACAGATAAGCATAATATTCATGTCCATTCCCATGTAATCATTTATTCTTTCTTTAACTTGACTCGTGTCTCGGGACCGAAGTCTCGTTCCCCATTGTCCACCACCATATTGGGTAAAACGTTCTCCCTTGCCTCATTGCCACGTGGAACTATTGGTGAGTTAATTCCTGGCTAATATTAACCCTTATAACCTTACCCTATATATACATTTATTATGCGAGACCTTTGGATATAAATTAGCTTGTTTCAGATTGAATTCAATTTAGATATGGAGTAGTTTTCATTTAGATTTATTTATTTGATTCATTATAGCTTAGTAATATTTAACTTTCATTGATAGTTTACCACATTGGTGCCCAGACCTCGGGAATTAGCTACCAGTAAGGGATTTTAAGGCAATGAACAAGGGGACATATAACAGGATGCAGGAACAACTCTATGATAAACTGGCAAGGCTAGCCAAGCGATGGTTAGAGCCGGAATGCAGGGTCACATCGTTGCGCCTGCCTAATTCCTGCATCCCACCCATCATCTTTCCCCAATAAATTTTCTTTTCCATTTCAGACTTCCTGTGACATATGACCTGACCTAAAATAAATTCTTGTTCAATTAGGTATTTCTATTTTGTGTACTATTTTTTCTCCATAACATAGAAGTCCGCCGATCGGCGTCTCTTAACTAGACTATTATTTTGCCGTTGTTTTTGTAACATTTGGATACATAGCCTATAGGCTTACATGCAAAATGAAGAAGGACAATAAAGAGACACCGTCTAGTGGGATGCTGATCAAGGCCCCTAGAAATCAAAGGGCGGGACTTCGGGGAGAATTAAATAGGCTAATTGTGGACGTCAACACTTTCATCACTACTACTGACCTAGAGGAATTGGAAGCTAGATTAGAAAACGTCCAGGCTACCCACGGTCATATTACGGCTCTAAGTGAGGTGATTGTGGCAGACATGACAGAGGAGGAAGAGATAGTTGCAGAGTGTGATAATCGCGCCCTCTATGATGAACCTGTCTTTAGAGCGAAGTACATATTACAACATGCTGTCGCATGTAAGAAGGGAGGCGATAATGAGGCCCATAGAAGGGCTGACCCAAAACATACTGTACACCTCCCATAGCTCAATCTTCCTACATTTGGGGGCAAGTTGACTGAGTGGTTAGCTTTTTGGGACGTATTTCGGTCTACAGTTCATGAATCCTCTTTGGATAATGTCCGCAAGTTTCACTATCTGAAGGGACAAATGGAAGGAGAGGCCTTACATTTGATAGAGGGTTTTGCGGTAGTGGGTGGTAGTTATCTTGAGGCAGTACAATTATTAAAGTCCACATACAGGGATCAAGAGCAGTTGAAGATGGCCCATGTCGTTGCCTTGTTAAGGCTCGCAGAACCACAGTATAAGGTTGAGGAGTTAACAAATTTTAGGGCAAATATGGAGTGCCATACTCGATCGCTAGACACCCTAGGGCTCACCACACAGGAAATGATAGTCATTATCTTGCGTCAAAAGCTTCCTATGGCAATACTTGACAAGGTTTGATCGTTTGACCTGGGGGAGTTCAAAACTCAGTTCAGTAAGGAAATCAATAATCTAAAAGTTGAACAAAGGGAGAATGTATGTGTCAGGAGGGAGTGAGAATGTGGAAAAGAGGGGAACAGTAAGCATGACAGTGGGGACTAAAGAAAAGAAAGAGGGTACATATAAGAAACCTGCTCAGATTCTATGTAAGCTATGTAACAACAAACATAAATGGAGTTTCTGTGTAAAATACCCAACAAATGAGACAAAACTAGCACAGGCGAAAAGATTGAAGCTATGTGTAGGTTGTCTAAGTAAGGAACATGGTAAGCAGGGACAATGTACTGCTACATACTTAAGGCCCTGTCACCACTGCAAAGGACATCACTTTGATAAGTTGTGTCCTACAGCAGATAAAGTCAAAGACGTCAAAACAGAGGGTACTACAACTGTGGCACTAGGTAGCACGCAAGACACCACTTTATTGCCCACAATACAGATTCCCATGGAAGGTAATTATCGTATAAATACGATAGAATATGACTGTTTTGTGATCTTGTATGTCTCTGTGACGTCACGATCTCTCCTACAGCACGACGTAGGACGAGTAGATCGTATATTATAAGATTGCAAATAAGTTAAGTTATAAAAGGCCTAATATGCTATTAAGCAATATTGCCATGGTCTTATGTAGTATATATGAATTTATCGTATATATTAATAAAATTTATCGTATAGAGCAACCTAAAATGCGGTACGATAATTTGGGCTCCTGGCGGTTTGCCAAGGCAGCAAGGTGTGCTTTTGAGGTACGCCAGAGCCTTCACGAACACCAACCAGTAACATCTAATTTTCCGCCCTCAGTTGATCGTGCTTTTGTGCCTCTAATCACAATACACATACAGCAATACACACAACTACACCGTCACGACGCTCTCATCGACATCATGACTGACTGATAGATAAGCATAAATTATGGATAATATAAATTATCCATTCCCATGTAATCATTTATTCTTTCTTTAACTTGACTCGTGTCTTGGGACCGAAGTCTCGTTCCCCATTGTCCACCGCCATATTGGGTAAAACGTTCTCCCTTGCCTCATTGCCACGTGGAACTATTGGTGAGTTAATTCCTGGCTAATATTAACCCTTATAACCTTACCCTATAATTATATACATTTATTATGTGAGACCTTTGGATATAAATTAGCTTGTTTCAGATTGAATTCAATTTAGATATAGAGTATTCATTTAGATTGATTTTATTTGATTCATTATAGCTTAGTAATATTTAACTTCCATTGATAGTTTACCACATTGGTGCCCAGACCCGGGAATTAGCTACCAGTAAGGGATTTTAAGGCAATGAACAAGGGGACATATAACAGGATGCAGGAACAACTCTATGATAAACTGGCAAGGCTAGCCAAGCGATGGTTAGAGCCGGAATGCAGGGTCACATCGTTGTGCCTGCCTAAGTCCTGCATCCCACCCATCATCTTTCCCCAATAATTTTCTTTTCTGTTTCAGACTTCCTGTGACATATGACCTGACCTAACATTTTTTCTTGTTCAATATGATCCATTAGTAGGTATTGCTATTTAGTGTACTATTTTTTCTCCATAACATAGAAGTCCGCCGGTTGGCGTCTCTTAAGTAGACTATTATTTGGCCGTTGTTTTTGTAACGTAATATTTAGATACATAGCCTATAGGCTCGCAAGCAAAATGGATAAAAACGGTAAAGAGACACCGTCTAGTGGGGTGCTGAACAAAGCCCCTAAAAATCAAAGGGCGGGACTTCGGGGAGTAATAAATAGGCTAATAGTGGACGTCAACACTTTCATCACTACTGCTGAACTAGAGGAATTGGAGGCTAGATTAGAAAACGTCCAGGTCACCCCCGGTCGTATTACGGCTCTGAGTGAGGTGATTGTGGCTGACATGACAGAGGAGGAAGAGATTGTTACAGAGTGTGATAATCGCGCCCTCTATGACGAACCTGTCTTTAGAGCGAAGTACCTATTACAGCGTGCAATCGCGAGTAAGAAGGGAGGCGATAATGAGGCCCATAGAAGGGCTGACCCAAAACATACTGTACACCTCCCAAAGCTCAATCTTCCTACATTTGGGGGCAAGTTAACCGAGTGGTTAGCTTTCTGGGACGTATTTCGATCTACGGTTCATGAATCCTCTTTGGATAATGTCCGCAAGTTTCACTATCTGAAGGGACAAATGGAAGGAGAGGCCTTACATTTAATAGAGGGTTTTGCAGTAGTGGGTGGTAGTTATCTTGAAGCGGTACACTTATTAGAGTCCACATACGGGGATAGAGAGCAGTTGAAGATGGACCATGTCGTTGCCTTGTTGGGGCTCGCAGAACCACAGTATAAGGTTGATGAGTTGACAAACTTCAGGGCAAATATGGAGTGCCATACTCGATCGCTAGACACCCTAGGGCTTACCACGCAGGAAATGATAGTCATTATCTTGCGTCAGAAGCTTCCTATGGCAATACTTGATAAGGTAAGATCATTTGAGCTGGGGGAGTTCAAAACTCAGTTCAGTAAGGAGATCAATAATCTACAGTTGAACAAAGGGAGAATGTATGAGTCGGGAGGGAGTGAGAATGTGGAGAAGAGGGGAACAGTAAGCATGACAGTGGGGACTAAAGTAAAGAAAGAGGGTGCGTATAAGAAACCTGCTCAGATTCTATGTAAGCTATGTAACAACAAACATAAATGGAGTTTCTGCATAAAATACCCAACAAATGAGACAAAACTAGCACAGGCGAAAAGATTGAAGCTATGTGTAGGTTGTCTAAGTAAAGAACATGGTAAGCAGGGACAATGTACTGCTACATACTTATGGCCCTGTCGCCACTGCGAAGGACATCACTTTGATAAGTTGTGTCCTACAGCAGATAAAGTCGAAGACGTCAAAAATGAGGGTACTACAACTGTGGCACTAGGTAGCACGCAAGACACCACTATATTGCCCACAATACAGATTCCCATGGAAGGTAATGACAGTAACAAAGTTTGTCGGGTACTTCTAGATCAAAGGTCTCAACGTTCCTTTATAAAGAGGTCCGTACTAGTGGGACTGAAGCACCGAATCGTAGGGGCTGAGACTCTTCGATTACAGGGCTTCACAGGGGTTACTGATAAACAAGACTACGAGATAGCGGAGATTTCATATTTCTATCGTAAACACCGGTACTTTATGACTTGTATCGTAGTAGACACCCTACCAGAATATGTATCTGTGGGTGTGAAGAAGGTGGAACACGCATTACGTAGCAAAGGGGTTAACTTGTCAGATCCCATGGGAAATCAGAGTGAGGTGCATGTTCTACTTGGTGTGGATCATTATTATGAAGTAGTATACCCTGGATTTAAAAAGATGTGTGGTGTAATTTTAATCCCCACTAAATTTGGATACTGCATGAGCGGAAAGGTGCATACTACACAGTCAAAGGTCCTGGTCGACACGGTCTCGATATATAGAGTCAATGTAACCGCGGCAGAGGAGTTGGGAAGGGAGGATTCCCAACCTAGTGACCCTAAGATGGCTGCCGAGTTCGACCTGGAACGACTGTGGAGATTGGATCACATAGGCATTAATCCTATGGAGACTGATTATGACTCGGAAGTTGCGCTACAAAGGTTTGACGAGTCTGTGTGCTACTGTGCCTCAGACAAGCAATATAAAGTTAGTTTACCCTGGAAGAACAGTGAGATAAGCCTGCCTACCAACTATGGTTTGGCATTAGGTCGCGTGCGCGCATTGCAGCGGAAATTGTCTAACGAACCGAGCACGCGCCAGGCGTATGACGATGTATTTCGGAGTTATGAGGATAGGAGCTTTATAGAGAGAGTCGATGTCAAGGAACCGTGTAAGAAGGGTAGGGTTCACTATCTGGCCCATCATGGGGTAAAGAAAGACAGCGTCACCACACCAATACGGGTGGTGTATGACTGTTCTGCCCACCAAGGTCAACAACCCAGTCTGAATGACTGCCTGTTGACAGGTCCGTCCATGGTGTCGGACCTGTCCCAACATCTATTGCGGTTTAGGCTGGGGAAGTATGCCTATACCAGTGACATCGAGAAGGCATTCTTGATGGTCAAGCTAAAGGAGGAAGATAGAGATGTTACCCGCTTTCTTTGGTTCAGCGACATTAGCGACTCTGAAAGTCCCATCATAATATACCGTTTTCGGGTTGTACTCTTTGGGGCCACTTGCTCGCAGTTTTTGTTAAATGCCACAATCAGAAAACATCTAGCTGACACTCATGAGGACACAAGTAAACTATCTCGCGGATTATACATTGACAATTTGCAGGGTACTAGCGATAGTAAAGATGATTTGTTGTATGCATATTGGCAAGCATGCAGATTGTTTGCGGATGCACATCTATTTCTCCGCGAGTGGGTTACTAATAGTGAAGATCTTCAGAGTTTAATACAAGTGGATGGTACGGCATCTCTTAACCAGGAAAAGTCCAGAAATTTGGGGATGATCTGGCAACCTAAACATGACATACTAACTTTTCAAACAAGGTCTTTTGCTCAGCAGACAGGAGCGCACACAAAAAGAAGTCTGTTGAGCAAAGTTGCGCAATTTTTTGATCCTTTGGGTCTAGCATTACCTGTTACCATAAGAGCTAGGATTCTAATGCAGGAAGTTTGGAGACGTAAAATAGGATGGGATGACAGTTTGCCCGAGGACCTGAATGACCGAGGGACATTGTTGTTGAATGAATATGCCATCCTATGTACTAAACCTATACCTCGTAAAGTGGCGGCGTTCGGTGACGTTACGTTACACACGTTTTGCGATGCTAGCGCCACGGCATACGGGGTAGCCATATATGTCGTTACTTCATTTGGGGCACATTTAGTTACAGCCCGGGCCAAAGTAGCCCCGGTTAAAAAGGTAACTATCCCTAAAATGGAATTGACTGCCATGCTGCTATTAGCACGTCTGGTGCAACATGTACACGCAGCATACGAGAGCGAATTAAATATTGAAATCGTTCACGTATGGTGCGATAGTCAGGTCGCACTCAACTGGATACATAGCAAGAAGTCTCTGCCAGTTTATGTGCGGAATAGGGTAGATGAGATTAGAGCTCTTTTGCCAGACGTTGCTTATCATTATGTAAATACAAAGGAAAACCCTAGTGATCTCATAACTAGGGGTATAACGGCTAGCCAGTTAATTAAGTCCGAATTGTGGTGGCATGGTCCAAAGTGGCTGCTCCATGAAAGTGAATGGACGATATGGCATGCTGTTGGTGAGGGACTTCTGCCACTGGAAACAGTGGCAGTTACAGCCCAACCAAATGAGCCACCGGGTCCTATCATAAAGTGGGCAAGATTCGGTGACTATAATAAACTAGTCAGAGTTGTAGCTTGGGTGTTGCGATATGTATCCAATCTTAAGCTTAAAGTAACGGGCCAACTCTGCAACAGGGGTCACAACATTGATGCTCGTGAATTTAAAGCAGCTGAAGTAACTTTGATCAAATGGGTTCAAGTAGAAACCTTTTCCAATGAATTAGAATCCTTGAAAAGCTCGAATAAGACATTAATGCCTAATATAGTGCGTCAACTAAGGTTGCACCTAGACAATGGCCTCATCAGGTGCGAGGGTCGCCTGAAGTGGTCGGGTGTACTAGACGGCACAAACCGACCTATACTTATGCCAACAAGACATCACGTTACTGATCTATTGATCATACGTGCACATAGGGAAGTAAAACACTACGGGGTATGTCATATTATATCAAATTTACGTCTCACATGGTGGATACCCAGAGTTCGACAAGTAGCTCGACGCGTAGTGAGAAAGTGTGTAATATGCCAGAGACTAAAGGGTAAACCATATGCAACTGGACCAGCTCCACCTCTACCTGAATGCCGTGTAAAGCACGTAGAACCTTTCCAAGCGGTAGGATTAGATTACACAGGGGCATTGAAGACGAGGGAGCATGAGAAGGTTTATATATTATTGTTTACCTGTGCGACGTCTCGAGCGGTACACCTAGAACTATGTGATAATATGTCTAGCGAAGAATTTATGCTGGCGTTTAGACGGTTTTGTGCCCGTCGTTCATTCCCTCAACTCATTCTTAGCGACAATGCTCCCACTTATGTCCAAGCATCAAAATATCTAAAGGATATGAGTAGTGATCCTACTATCATCACTTTTTTGGGAGAGAAGAAGTGCGAATGGAGGTTCATTCCAGTTAAGGCACCTTGGTTTGGTGGCATGTGGGAACAGTGTGTCGGCATAGTAAAGTCAGGACTCAGAGCGGTTGTAGGACGTGCTCTATTAAAGAAGAGTGAGTTGACGACAGTCCTCACAGAGATAGAGGCAGTCGTGAATGATCGCCCGCTTACATATGTGTACACCGACCTGCAAGAACCACTACCACCAGCTCACTTGCTATATGGGAAACCATTGACTGCGTTTCCATCTGATTTCCAGTCCATAGTAGAGTTAGAGGATCCCTCGTTGTACTCTGAGGTAGCGGAGTCTAAGAGATACCAGTATATATCCAGGATAATCGAGGATTTTAGGAAACGGTGGATTAGTGAATATCTGCTAGCATTGAGGGAAAGGAGTGTTACTCCCTCTGGTAGACCAACGGCACCTACAGTTGGTGAAGTTGTTTTAATTAAAGAAGATAGTCCTCGTTTATAATGGAAATTAGGCCGCGTATTGGAGGTATACAAGGGGGCAGACTCTGTAGAGCGGGTGGCACTATTAAAGACAGCCACTGGAACTACTGTTCGTCCTATCGCACGTTTGTATGCTTTGGAGCTCGATTCCGCATTGCAATCTGAGGCTCCACCTGTTATTGCTGGGTCCGAGGATTCTCAAAGGAACGACTCACCTCTTACTGATGGTGATCATTCTCGGACCGGGACGCGTCCCAGACGCGCTGCTGCTGGCGCCGTCGACTTGTGGCGTCAGAAGATAGCCTCTGGGCAACTTTAGGTTTAAGGTGGGGTTCAGGTCTTTTTTGTGGGGGGAGTGTATCGTATAAATACGATAGAATATGACTCTTTTGTGATCTTGTATGTCTCTGTGACGTCACGATCTCTCCTACAGCACGACGTAGGACGAGTAGATCGTATATTATAAGATTGTAAATAAGTTAAGTTATAAAAGGCCTAATATGCTATTAAGCAATATTGCCATGGTCTTATGTAGTATATATGAATTTATCGTATATATTATTAAAATTTATCGTATAGAGCAACCTAAAATGCGGTACGATAATTTGGGCTCCTGGCGGTTTGCCAAGGCAGCAAGGTGTGCTTTTGAGGTACGCCAGAGCCATCACGAACACCAACCAGTTAACATCTAATTTTCCGCCCTCAGTTGATCGTGCTTTTGTGCCTCTAATCACAATACACATACAGCAATACACACAACTACACCGTCACGACGCTCTCATCGACATCATGACTGACTGATAGATAAGCATAAATTATGGATAATATAAATTATCCATTCCCATGTAATCATTTATTCTTTCTTTAACTTGACTCGTGTCTTGGGACCGAAGTCTCGTTCCCCATTGTCCACCGCCATATTGGGTAAAACGTTCTCCCTTGCCTCATTGCCACGTGGAACTATTGGTGAGTTAATTCCTGGCTAATATTAACCCTTATAACCTTACCCTATAATTATATACATTTATTATGTGAAACCTTTGGATATAAATTAGCTTGTTTCAGATTGAATTCAATTTAGATATAGAGTATTCATTTAGATTGATTTTATTTGATTCATTATAGCTTAGTAATATTTAACTTCCATTGATAGTTTACCACAGTAATGACAGTAACAAAGTTCGTCGGGTACTTCTAGATTAAGGGTCTCAACGTTCCTTTATAAAGAGGTCCATACTAGTGGGACTGAAGCACGAATCCTAGGGGCTCAGACTCTTTGATTACAGGGCTTCACAGGGGTTACTGATAAACAAGACTACGAGATAGCGGAGATTTCATATTTCTACCGTAAAAACCGGTACTTTATGACTTGTATCGTAGTAGACACCCTACAAGAATATGTATCTGTAGGAGTGAAGAAGGTGGAACACGCATTACGTAGCAAGGGGGTTAACTTATCAGATCCCATGGGAAATCAGAGTGAGGTGCATGTCTACTTGGTGTGGATCATTATTATGAAGTAGTATACCCTGGATTTAAAAAGATGTGTGGTGTAATTTTAATCCCCACTAAATTTGGATATTGCATGAGCGGAAAGGTGCATACTACACAGTCAAAGGTCCTCGTCGACACGGTCTCGATATATAGAGTCAATGTAACCGCGGCAGAGGAGTTGGGAAGGGAGGATTCCCAACCCAGTGACCCTAAGATGGCTGCCGAGTTCGACCTGGAACGACTGTGGAGATTGGATCACATAGGCATTAATCCTATGGAGACTGATTATGACTCGGAAGTTGCGCTACAAAGGTTTGACGAGTCTGTGAGCTACTGTGCCTCAGACAAGCAATATAAAGTTAGTTTACCCTGGAAGAACAGTGAGATAAGCCTCCCTACCAACTATGGTTTGGCATTAGGTCGCTTGCGCGCATTACAGCGTAAATTGTCTAACGAACCGAGCACGTGCCAGACGTATGACGATGTATTTCGGAGTTATGAAGATAGGGGCTTTATTGAGAGAGTCGATGTCAAGGAACCGGTTAAGAATGGTAGGGTTCACTATCTGGCCCATCATGGGGTAAGAAAAGACAGCGTCACCACACCAATATGGGTGGTGTATGACTGCTCTGCCCATCAAGGTCAACAACCCAGTCTGAATGACTGCCTGTTGACAGGTCCGTCCATGGTGTCGGACCTGTCCCAACATCTATTGCAATTTAGGCTGGGGAAGTACGCCTATACCAGTGACATCGAGAAAGCATTCTTGATGGTCAAGCTAAAGGAGGAAGATAGAGATGTTACCCGCTTTCTTTGGTTCAGCGACATTAGCGACTCTGAAAGTCCGATCATAATATACCGTTTTCGGGTTGTACTCTTTGGGGCCACGTGTTCACAGTTTTTGTTAAATGCCACAATCAGAAAACATCTAGCTGACACTCATGAGGACACAAGTAAACTATCTCGCGGATTATATATAGACAATTTGCAGGGTTCTAGCGATAGTCAGGATGATTTGTTATATACATACTGGCAAGCACGCAGATTGTTTGCGGATGCACATCTATTTCTCCGCGAATGGGTTACTAATAGTGAAGATCTTCAGAGTTTGATACAGGTGGACGGTACGGCATCTCTTAACCAGTCTCTTAATAGTCCAGAAATTTGGGGATGATCTGGCAACCTAAACATGACATACTAACTTTTCAAACAAGGTCTTTTGCTCAGCAGACAGGAGCGCACACCAAAAGAAGTCTGTTGAGCAAAGTTGCGCAATTTTTTGATCCTTTGGGTCTAGCATTACCCGTTACCACAAGAGCTAGGATTCTAATGCAGGAAGTTTGGAGACGTAAAATAGGATGGGATGACAGTTTGCCCGAGGACCTGAATGACCAAGGGACATTGTTGTTGAATGAGTATGCCATCCTATGTACTAAACCTATACCTCGTAAAGTGGCGGCATTCGGTGACGTTACGTTACACACGTTTTGCGATGCTAGCGCCACGGCATACAACTATCCCTAAAATAGAATTGACTGCTATGCTGCTATTAGCACATCTGGTGCAACATGTACGCGCAGCATACGAGAGCGAATTAAATATTGAAATCGTTCACGTTTGGTGCGATAGTCAGGTCGCACTCAACTGGATACATAGCAAGAAGTCTCTGCCAGTTTATGTGCGGAATAGGGTAGATGAGATTAGAGCCCTTTTGCCAGACGTTGCTTATCATTATGTAAATACAAAAGAAAACCCTAGTGATCTCATAACTAGGGGTATAACGGCTAGCCAGTTAGTGAAGTCCGAATTGTGGTGGCATGGTCCAAAGTGGCTGCTCCATGAAAGTGAATGGACGATTTGGCATGCTGTTGGTGAGGGACTTCTGCCACTGGAAACAGTGGCAGTTACAGCCCAACCAAATGAGCCATCGGGTCCTATCATAGAGTGGGCAAGATTTGGTGACTATAATAAACTAGTCAGAGTTGTCGCTTGGGTGTTGCGATATGTATCCAATCTCAAGCTTAAAGTAACGGGCCAACTCTGCAACAGGGGTCACAACATTGATGCTCGTGAATTTAAAGCAGCTGAAGTAACTTTGATCAAATGGGTTCAAGTAGTTCACCTTTTCGAATGAATTAGAATCCTTGAAAAGCTCGAATAAGACATTAATGCCTAATATAGTGCATCAATTAAGGCTGCACCTAGACAATGGCCTCATCAGGTGTGAGGGTCGCCTGAAGTGGTCGGGTGTACCAGACGGCACAAACCGCCCTATACTTATGCCAACAAGACATCACGTTACTGATCTATTGATCATACGTGCACATAGGGAAGTAAAACACTACGGGGTATGTCATATTATATCAAATTTACATCTCACATGGTGGATACCCAGAGTTCGACAAGTAGCTCAACGCGTAGTAAGAAAGTGTGTAATATGCCAGAGACTAAAAGGTAAACCATATGCAACTGGACCAGCTCCACCTCTACCTGAATGCCGTGTAAAGCACATAGAACCTTTCCAAGCTGTAGGGTTAGATTACGCAGGGGCATTGAAGACGAGAGCATGAGAAGGTTTATATATTATTGTTTACCTGTGCAACGTCTCGAGCGGTACACCTAGAACTATGTGATAATATGTCTAGCGAAGAATTTATGCTGGCGTTTAGACGGTTTTGTGCCCGTCGTTCATTCCCTCAACTCATTCTTAGCGACAATGCTCCCACTTATGTCCAAGCATCAAAATATCTAAAGGATATGAGTAGTGATCCTACTATCATCACTTTTTTAGGAGAGAAGAAGTGCGAATGGAGGTTCATTCCAGTTAAGGCACTTTGGTTTGGTGGAATGTGGGAACGGTGTGTCGGCATAGTAAAGTCAGGACTCAGAGCGGTAGTAGGACGTGCTCTATTAACACCTTACGAGCGGCCTATGCGGTTTATTTATGTGTACCGCACAGCGGGGTGTTTTTAGCCAAAATAGGGCTGTTTACGTGATCATTTTCATGCCTAAATAAGACCCAGAACGTAAAACAAGTACCTATCCCTGAAAGGGCATAAACAGAGCTTTCGAATGACACCATAACGATCCTTGTATGATGGATAGTTTTCTTGCAATAACCGTGCAACGCGAGTGCAAAAAGCAGGTAATTCGGTACTTTCAGTACATAATTGAGTATGTAGCGAGTGAGAGAGGGAGGAGGGAGCTGAGAT
Organism: Paralithodes platypus; assembly: GCA_032716605.1. NCBI lineage: Eukaryota > Metazoa > Arthropoda > Malacostraca > Decapoda > Lithodidae > Paralithodes > Paralithodes platypus. The sequence goes on along the minus strand of CM064564.1, from coordinate 20,849,264 downwards.
TTGTGTCAGTAGGTTCGCCGCGGTGGTCTGGAGCAGTCATACGCTCGCTAGTCTCCTGCCACCACTTGTCTCTCTCTCTCAGCCACATTACGTGCTGAAATTGCCACTCGACCTATGTCGAGCGCCGCCACATAGTCCAGCTTTATTTAACTCGACTTATGTTGCTCGCCGCTAAATAAGGGTTAAAGAAGAGTGAGTTGACGACAGTCCTCACAGAGATAGAGGCAGTCGTAAATGATCGCCCGCTTACATATGTGTACACCGACCTGCAGGAACCACTACCATTAAGGCCAGCTCACTTGCTATATGGAAAACCATTGACTGCGTTTCCATCTGATTTTCAGTCCATAGTAGAGTTAGAGGATCCCTCGTTGTACTCTGAGGTAGCGGTGTCTAAGAGATACAGTATATATCCAGGATAATCGAGGATTTTAGGAAACGGTGGATTAGTGAATATCTGCTAGCATTGAGGGAAAGGGGTGTTCCTCCCTCTGGTAGACCAACAGTTGGTACAGTTGGTGAAGTTGTTTTAATTAAAGAAGATAGTCCTCGTTTATACTGGAAATTGGGCCGCGTGTTGGAGGTATACAAGGGGGCAGACTCTGTAGAGCGGGTGGCACTATTGAAGACAGCCACTGGAACTACTGTTCGTCCTATCGCACGTTTGTACGCTTTGGAGCTCGATTCTGCATTGCAATCTGATGCTCCACCTGTTATTGCTGGGTCCGAGGATTCTCAAAGGAACGACTCGCCTCTTACTGATGGTGATCATTCTCGGACCGGGACGCGTCCCAGACGCGCTGCTGCTGGTGCCATCGACTTGTGGCGTCAGAAGATAGCCTCTGGGCAACTTTAGGTTTAAGGTGGGGTTCAGGTCTTTTTTTGTGGGGGGAGTGTATCGTAAATACGATAGGCTATGACTCTTTTGTGATCCCGTATGTCTCTGTGACGTCACCGTCGCTCCTGCAGCACGACGTAGGACGAGTAGATCGTATATTATAAGATTGTAAATAAGTTAAGTTATAAAAGGCCTAATATGCTATTAAGCAATATTGCCATGGTCTTATGTAGTATATATGAATTTATCGTATATATTAATAAAATTTATCGTATGGAGCAACCTAGATGCGGTACAATAATTTGGGCTCCTGGCGTTTGCCAAGGCAGCAAGGTGTGCCTTTGAGGAAGACCAGAGCCTTCACGAACACTAACCAGTTAACATCTATTTTCCGCCCTCAGTTGATCGTGCTTTTGAGCCTCTAATCACAATACACTGTCAGCAATACAAACAGCTACACCATCACGACGCTCTCATCGACGCCATGACTGACTGACAGATAAGCATAATATTCATGTCCATTCCCATGTAATCATTTATTCTTTCTTTAACTTGACTCGTGTCTCGGGACCGAAGTCTCGTTCCCCATTGTCCACCGCCATATTGGGTAAAACGTTCTTCCTTGCCTCATTGCCACGTGGAACTATTGGTGAGTTAATTCCTGGCTAATATTAACCCTTATAACCTTACCCTATATATTAATTTATTATGTGAGACCTTTGGATATAAATTAGCTTGTTTAAGATTGAATTCAATTTAGATATGGAGTAGTTTTCATTTAGATTTATTTATTTGATTCATTATAGCTTTGTAATATTTAACTTCCATTGATAGTTTACCACAATGTTTGACCAAGAAAAGTTAACTACCCATATACTGTATATTATACTTTCACGTGAGAAGTATTACAGGTTTATATGAATAATATATTTATTAAAGGGTACTATGGATATTCGTTAGTTAGATGGTTCAGTGGACTGTATTAGAATTCCATACAATAAAATATATTACCTTATTACTGGAACTAGTGTTGTAGAGCCTAAGAGCCTTGTTATACCAAGGCTATGATCGAATGATGGCGTCACAGAAGCGAGAGGGTTAGTCTAAAGGTTAGGGAATGATTACATGAAGAAGGGGGCCACTATACTTAATGATTGATGGGAATGATGATTAATGATCTATGGATTAGTATGGATAGATGGAGAATTGATGAGCTAAGTACTATCACTAATGGGGCGAAAGGTGAGGTGAAACACGAGAGTGCAAGCAGACGGTCTGGTTGTGGTGGCGGCTAGGTAGAGAGTGAGTGCGGGGCCCTTACGTTTCACGGGAAGTGCGCTGCTATCACGCATGCGCAAATAGGTAGGGATTTATTTTCCCTCCCAATTATAATTACCTAAGTTCATTGGAATGATAGATTACCCAATATCCAATATAGAACATAATTATTAACTTCTTAATTATTCTATATAACCATTGATCCCACAAACTTAATACTAAATACTTAAAGTAAGACTGTCCATATCAGAGTTTGGACAGGTACTTCACACAGTCAGGCATGCGAGCTAGAATCACTAGGAGTAGCTGAAAATTCGGATTCCTGGGCCTATTCGCGGTGAAAAATCGATGACTCCTAGTGACTCTAGCGATATCCTAGTGACTCCTGTTAGACTCCCAGTGACTCCAAACAACTCGCGGACGATTGGCCCTGTCCGACAAAATGTTCATCGTGGTTAAAGTTCTCGCCACGAATCGGACCATTCCCAGTGACTCCCAGTTGATTCCCAGTGATTCCCCAGTGACTCCCAGTGAGTCCTGGTGATTCTCGGTGATTCGTATCTGATTCGTGGACAGGTTTCGATTTAATTTCAGTTCTCACCAGAATCACCAGGACTCACTGGGAGTCACTGGGGAATCACTGGGAATGGTCTGATTCGCGGCGAGAACCTTAAACACGGTGAACATTTTGTCGGACAGGGCCAATCGGCCGGGACTGGTTTGGAGTCAGCAGGAATCACTAGGATATCGCTAGAGTCACTAGGAGTCATCGATTTTCACCGTGAATAGGCCCAGGAATCCGAATTTTCAGCTACTCCTAGTGATTCTAGCTCGCATTCCTGACTGTGTGAAGTACCCCTTAGGCATAATCAACGAACTTCACCATATACTTATGAGAACTTAACCAGTGCCCTTCGAGTGACTTTCTTCTAATCTTGTATCTTGTCCTTATCTCAGAAGAATAATACCTGAGTGTTGAAAGTGGCAGTGCACGCTCCATCCAGATCCACGATCGTGCTAGGAGAATTGAAAGACCAAGCTTGATACTGAATCTATTGCTCCTACCTATGTTTTCCAAAGTGAATTGATTCTTTTTCTATACCAGTGAGTGTGTTAATTCAATAAAGCTGTATTACGAACCACATTCCCAAATTATATTTATGTGTTCTATTGATTCCTTATATGTATGTGCATGAAACCTGATATTCCAGTCTTGAAGAACTCACCCAATCAATCGAGCGCATTGAAGTTAGTTACTTATTTACTTTTTACTGGTTCCTTGTTGGTCCTTTATATCAATAAGTAATAAGTAAATAGTTTTAGTTACATTTTACGTATTCAAGATACAGATCCAATACGTAAAAACAGCTAGATATTACCTGTTCAGGATAGGGCCTACAACTCCAATATGTAAACACTAAAAATCACCATGACTTGAGAGTCAAATCCGTGCTAAAATGGGTCGTTTCGGCCATTTGATCATTATTACGATCTCGTAGCCTACACCATCGGCTCAGAAGGCTTTCTAGGGGAATTTTTGCCTAGGAAACACTCTGAGGGAGCGGTCGGATTTTTTCGCAGTGATGAACAAACATGCGTTTCTGACCTAGTTTTCGATGGGGAATCCGAATCTGGCCTTACATTTGAGGTACGTCGAACATTCAGCGAAATATAGAGCTCTAGTACCTCGATTTCACCAGCTAGGCCAATTTAGAAGGCAGATTTGAACTCGGAAGCCCAAACTACATATGAATATCACCTTGAAACGTGAAATTGGCCGTTTCGACCATTTGATAATTATTACGATCTCGTAGCCTACACCGTCGGCTCAGAAGGGTTACTAAGGGAAACCATTCCTAGAAGCCTGGAAAATTATCACTTGATCGGTCAAACACAACCGTGGCTTGACAGTCAAATCCGTGCAAAAACGGGTCTCCGGCAGCTCTCCTTGGAAAAACGATATAACGATCTCGTACACCGTCGTCCGTCGGCTCAAAAAGCTTTCTAGGGGAATTTTTGCCTAGGAAACGCTCTGAGGCAGCGGTTGGAAATTTATTCGCAGAGTGATCAATGAACATACTTTTCTGACAATTATTTTTACGTTTGATTTTATTATTCATACATATGGGGAATCACAATCTCTAATCATGCTAGAGTTAGTTAACAAAAGTAAGACTGATATTTCCTATATGGAAAAAATATGTAAGGAACAATTCTATAGTGTTAATAGGGGTTATAGCTGGAGACCTTTGGTTGGTAGTTCTGATGGTCACTTGCTATCTGGAGGGGCAACAGTTTGTTGGCCCAAGCTAGGAAGGAAGCTATGTGGTTTGTTTGAAATTAATAGAGAAATGGTAATATTCGGGAAGACGTGTACATAGGTATTTATTATTACTTTAAAAGATAGCAGCATCTCGGCAAGATGATTTTAGAACTCTCGTATCTTGACGAAGTCTTTCAACATGCTTATATTCTGTTCACTATCTTGTTACATAGTGAATCTGTCTTGCGACCTGTTATACTTAATATTAATACATAGGCCTACTCTTTACATATTGGCTTTTAAATGTTTACTGTTTTCCTTAAGATTATACATATACATGTTTTTATACTTTTTAGAAGGGTTGAGAAAATAAGACTTTCCTTTTCACGGTTGATGGTACCCCCAGGCAAATTGTCTTTCCTGGGGTGATCGGGCATGTCTCTCACGGTAGCTAGTCGGCTGGTCCTGAGGGTCGCGGCCGGGGTGAGGGACCTTGACATTCCTGTCCTGGGTGGGGTCGTGTTGTCGGTTTTCGTTTCTTTCTTCCGTGGTCTCTTTTCCTCTTCCTGTTTCCGCTTTGCTTGTCTTTCCTCCTCTCCTTCTCTACTCGTTTTTCTTTTCTTCTGTATTTTAATAATCATCATAATAAAGTTATAGAAAGCGTCACTCATCATTAATATTAATACAAAGAAAAATATAATACAAACAAAAATAAATAATATTATAGATAAATATATGTTAAACATACTACTACTACTACTAATAATAATACAAATAATAATAATAATGTTATACCAGGGTTTTTACTGGGGTTCATTGGATAAAGGTAGGTTCTTACTCGACTGGAGAAACTAAAGTCAGACTACACATGCACAAAAGTCATAAAGGATAAATATAATACAGAGTACACACATGAGTTTTCTTATTAATGGTCACTTGATACAAAGATAGAAATACACTCAAGATATATAATACACTGTTTACATGGAAAAAATAACACAATAATATAACGCCAAGCACGGACGAGGATCCACAACGAACTTAGAGAATCCACTAGCACTTCTATTTTAACACTGGATAGAGTCTTGAAGTAACACTAATACTGTTGTCTAGTTGTTTGTTGCTAAGTTCTTTCTTCTGTCTTCGTCGGGCCGCTTAGGTGGTCCTGCCGTGGTCAATGGAGTGGGATTTACAGATGGACTATTTGGTTTGGGGCTTTAACGGTAGTTCCTTATGTCATGCCACAGGTGGGCCCACTATCGGATTAATGCGAGCATGAGTGAGGACATGTCCCGCACTATGATTGATCGACTATCCTGACCGTTGTAATAGTCGGTGATGAAGTTCTGTTTCGGTACTCTTGTATGTGGGGTCTTTAATGAACAGTCACTCAAGTCATGACAGAGTAACTATTCATCAGGCGAACATGGGCAAGACGTATGACCATGGCCGTACTATCTTTCCCAACTACCTTTGACCTTTATAAGAATGTTCAAAGAACCCTGATAATTAGATTTTTAGTCCTTTTTACAAGCATATGTCCTCAACCATGGCTTTGGCAAATATGGTGTAAGGACTTTATATGCAGAGTGCCGTTTAAGTGACGGTGTCTCGCAAAGCCCTGACTATTGCAGCGGTCTTGCCATGGCAAAGACTTCTCCAAAAGTGTTGAATTGATATTAAGAGTGTTTTAGGGACATGTCCTTATTTCCACTTTTAATGTCAAAACGGCAAGCTTAGAAAAGATCCTAATGTACCTCGAGCACTATGGTGTGAGAGACAATAGTTCTTAAATAGGGAAAATAACTCTCAGACAATTTGGTCTACAGCCATGGCATGTACACTCAGGTGAAAGAGAGGGTAATTCTTGGACTCAAGCCTCGCATGCAAGTCTACTTGAGCCCTTCGAATTGCTGACTCTACCCTGGGTAAGTCGGGATGGTCATGACTTGTGCTGCGATGTCCCAGTTACGGTGGTTGAGGGTCAGAAGGTCACTGGTAGGGGGGCGGATTAGGGCGGTTTGAGGTATACCCCTCAGAAGTTTCCTCCATGATGTGGGAGGAGCTGCGCAGAAGAGCGGAGCATCTGGAAAGGAGTTATCTAGGGCCTTGTATGTTTTGGGAAGTCTTCCTGCTCTGCCTTCCTTTTGTGGGACCCGGAATTGCTGATGGTGACACGTATATTTTTCATGGGCGTGGATGGCAAAGTGGGCATGATGGCAGCGACTCGAGCATATCGGTTGATGGGTTGATGTTTAGTGGGAGTGGTGGGGCGGCGGCCATTTTGTTGGTTCTCCTCCTTCTTTCTTTCGTTCTTTGGGTTGATCCTGTCTTCTTTCTTTCCCCGGGACTTGTTCTGGTTCTCCTCCTTCTTTCTTTCATTCTTTGTGTTGGTCCTATCTCCTTTCTTTCTCCAGGACTTGTTCTGATTCTTCTTTTCTTCTTTCTTCTTATTTGTTGTTGGTTTGTCCTCCGTTGTGGTTTTCCTTTTCGTTTCCGGTTTCTTCTGTCCCTTACTTCCACAACTCGGTAACTTGTTTATTTTTAACTCTGTTACTTTACTTCCGTGTTCGTGGAAGTAGTCACGACCTCATGACTCGAGCTGAACACAGAAGAGTTCTCCATGACGTGTGAAGGTGGTGTGAGAGTGCAGGTATTCCCACCATTTTTCGGATCTGGCGTCGGTAGGCTTGTCTGGTTTGGTATATATGGCGACGTAAGATTTTCCGCTGCAGATTATGGATGCGGTTTCCACTTCATCGATATAGCGGATTTTATGGAACCTTTCCTCGTCCTCGCTCCATTTGACCTTGTAGATGTAAGGCAAGTTGGAGGTTAGCAAGATGGCGGCGTCGAGGGGTGTAGCATGGTTGGCGTGGTTCATCTCGGTGGAGCTGGTGGAGAGGAGTCTAGGAGGTATTGTTGCTTTGACTGGTGTGAGAGGGCAAGTGATGGTTTGACTTTTGACCTGAGGAGTTTTATCATCTCTTGCGGACTCAATAGTACCAGAGCGGGGCTTGGGTGAGGTGAAAGGGGGAATGATGGTGGAATTTGTGTTTGTTGCGCATGATATGCGCAGGGTTGCGAGGTTGTTAGATGAGTATGTGGTGGTAATTTTGTTTGTATTAGAAAGGTGTGGTGTTGTTTTTGGGAGGGAAATGGAAATGGCTGACAAACGGGATGGGGGTTGGGAGAGACGGTCCAAACGAGTGTAATAATTCGTGAGGGGTGGAGGTGGCGGGCTGGATACTGAGGAGGGTGAGGATGTGAGGGAGTGGGGTACAAAGGAGTACAAAGGAGTACAAAGGAAATCAAGCAACAACAGATCTAGTGACCCTTCTAGGTTGCTTGTCCTCCAAAACACTGAGGATCAAGTGTCCAAACAGTGGTTTAGAGTGGGTAAGGGAACATTGGAAAGGGAATTACTGCCCTGGAACTAATGTCCGTGGCAGGATTAGGAAGTTAGTAGAGGACAGATGGGTTAGTAACTGAGGGGGGGGATAAAATAAAGTTATTAATTTACAAACGCAGTCAGTCGCGGGTTTGATGCGAGATATTTGTCTAGGCGGAGTTTAAATGAATCAACGGTGATGCAGTCTATAACGTTTCGGGGAAGCCCATTCCACAAGTTGACAACTCGATTGAAGAAGAAATTCTTAGATTCGTGCGAGTTAAAAGATTTACCAATAATTTTGCAACCGTTTCCCTGCGTGTAATTAGATTGGTCGATAGTGAAGTACTTACTACAGTTCATATTGTCGATGCCTTTGATGATTTTGAACACTTGAATTAAGTCACCTCTTAATCTGCGCTGGGTTAAACGAAATAGATTTAATTCTCTAAGACTGCTACACAACAGTTTAGCATAGCATACACTTCCAGGATTCAGTCTCGCTGGAGGAAGTTACTCTATGTTTACCTTATATATTTTATCAAGGTAATCAAACTAGCTACTTTACAAATATACATTGCTAAACTCCATGGTTCAGTACCGGTATTTCTGTATGGTAGTACGATATATTCATTGATGTCTAGTGTTGTACGCTTTATGTGCAGTAACTGTAGCTGTTGAATCCAATAAGTAGGTAATGTAAGCGGAGCACAGCATTGTATGCCTAGTTCTGTGCTCAACTTACTGCACAATATAGTTAGACGCTATTGTGTATATATATATATATATATATATATATATATATATATATATATATATATATATATATATATATATATATATATATATATGTGTGTGTGTGTGTGTTCAGGAGTAGTGCAGCTCGGTATGAGTGTTTTACTGTATGTTTATTATATATATACAGTATATATAATATATATATATATATATATATATATATATATGTGTTCTTTTTTCTTTTTTCTTTCTTTATTTATTTATTTAATAAACAGGAATGAATGGAGAATGCTTGTGAATAGATGAGTGAACACGTGGTCATTTGGGAGAGGGGGTTGGGCGCAAGTTGGACTCGATAATAGTCCATCAGGCGCCTGGAGCCGGTATATATTATGAAGGGTCCGCCTGGAATTGTGGTGGGCGGGCTTGTGGTTTAAGCTTCGCTGCACGTCTGCCTGCTGAGGCTGGAACCTCTCTGAGTTGTCGGGGGCCGGGGAAGTGTTGGAGAGACTTTGGTGACTCTGGTCTCTGGGATTCCTTCTGGGTGACCTTTAGATATATGTGAATTTGTATTTTGTTGTTGTGTGTTCATTGTTTTCTGTTGTGTTGTCCCTATTCGGGCTCTGTCTTGAGTCAGCCACCCCCAGAAAAAAAAAATGGGGAATCGGCCTGAGTAAATACATACATACATATATACTGTATATATATATATATATATATATATATATACTGTATATATATATATATATATATATTTTTTTTTTGTATTGTATTGTATTTCCTATGGACCCCAGGTATGGTCCTCTTTGTACTGTAGGAGCCTGGAGTAAAGCATTATTATTATCATTACCGGTATCATTATTATTTTTGTTTTCAAGTAGCCAGCTGATGTCAATCTTCTTGCATAGGAATATGGAGAGAGTTTTCCAGTTAGCCAAACGGATAAGGGTAGACCATTGACAGGTAAATAAGGGAAGTGATCAGTGTTTTAGTCCCTCTGTATGGCTTTTACACTTATAAGGGAAGTGATCAGTGTTTTAGTCCCTCTGTATGGCTTTTACACTTATAAGGGAAGTGATCAGTGTTTTAGTCCCTCTGTATGGCTTTTACACTTATAAGGGAAGTGATCAGTGTTTTAGTCCCTCTGTATGGCTTTTACACTTATAAGGGAAGTGATCAGTGTTTTAGTCCCTCTGTATGGCTTTTACACTTATAAGGGAAGTGATCAGTGTTTTAGTCCCACTGTATGGCTTTTACACTTATAAGGGAAGTGATCAGTGTTTTAGTCCCTCTGTATGGCTTTTACACTTATTTTCAAAAGCCAATTAATCGATATTTATTATTTTTTTCTATTTGTATGAAGGAGACAAAAGGCAAAGCTGGCTGTAACAAGTGTCCCCACATTGTTGAAAGAGTGATGAAGAGCCAAAATCAATGTACATTAGAGGTAATTTAGGTGTGTTGGAAAAAAAGGAGTGGTGTGCTTGTTAATTGTAGTGAAATTAATTGGAGGAGGAAGTGTTTGTATGAGTAAGCTGAATTACTCTGTATAGGTGAGGCCCAAATATAAACCGTGGAGGAAGCCAGGCAAATGAAACAGGTATTCCAGCAACACTTTATCATATGCCTATGTGGCCTCCCCTGGGTACTGCCCTGCTTGATCCGTGCCATAAACCTCCCCAGCCTTAGGTGTGTGTCAGCTTTTTATATATGGAATGGATGGGTTATTAATGTGTATCAAACGTGAGATTTAATCGTCAATTTATGATGGCCAACATTTTACTGGCATTAGTTCTAGTATCTTTGCCAGTGGTATCGGAAAGTAGACTATAAAGATACATTTATATAGGTGACACCATTTTAAAAACTAATCCAGACTTGTTAATACAAGAAATAAAACATAGAGTTATTCAGTCCACTATTACTCATGCAGATGGGTAGGTACATTTGTCAACAATATTTAATGATGTATCAGATAAATGTTAATTAATGACGTGTTATCAGCGTTGTAATAGTTACCATACAAAATATTTCCAAAGACTGCCATGTAATTACGTGATATAGATTTTCAGGAATGTATTAATACTGCCTGTTACTTTAATATGTAACGTGCATATATGAATTACATCTAATCTTTTAGAGAAGAAACATAGTGTTCAAAGCTATAAATCTTGTTTACCATAGTCATTAATATATATTAACCTGATTCCTTCGAGAGTCCCACTGAAGGTTGTTGTATGTAAGACGCGAATCTTGCCACTCTAGCCGCAACACTAAATCCACCGCTACGATGAAGCTTCTCACATCCAACTCTCTGATTGATGTGATGTTGATGTAGATCAGCAGGGGTTGTGGCCTGTCTGGGGGGCTCGGGGGTGGCACGGCAGCAGTGTAACCTAAGGGGGCGTACACCACCTTGCACCCAAGTTCGTCAGTGTGGTCAGGACAGTCAGTTGATAGGTCACATCGCTGTGACTTGGCGATGCAAGTTCCATCATCACACGTAAATTCGTACCCCTTACACGCAGTCAGCAGCAATTTGGTCTAGGTAAAGAGATGGAGAGAGTATTTCAGTTACTTAATCATGACTAGCCGAACACCACTGTAGAAAAATAGTGCTAAAAAGAAACATAGAGGGCCTCAGAGTTGGACGGATTCTAAATTTTTTTTTTTTTTTTTTTTTTTTTTTTCTATATTCCAACTTACTTCCTCTCGGGCATAGGCTGAGAGCCTTAACATTCACCGCTTTACAATGAACAGTGAAGCCCGTGAGGTCTTGTTCCAGTCTAGGGAGTGAGACATGTGAAGCAATTGAGTGGTCAATCCTGTAAGTCCTTCAGTAAACTGGCTCGGGCTGTCCCTCATACAGGGAATAGGTTCGCTAGGGGGCCTTCTGTGTATGGCCACCCTCATTAAGGGGAGTAAGGCGTCCGGCAATAGATAGATAGATAGAATCATGACAATGGTGGTAATGTTCATATGTATAAAGAGTACTTATAAGCAGATATATATAATCATGAAGTTTATGACAAATTTAGAACTGACTTTGCCTGGAGGACAGCGGTCTCCAGTAGTCTTCCAGGTGTGTACACCAAGAGGATATCGTGAGGTGCCAAGCATACTGGCAGACAGGTCGGGGTACAGTCGGCTCTTCATCACCCAGTCCTCATTAATCCGAAAGACTTTGCTGTGCACAGCTCCATCAAATGATGCTTGGCCATTGTGATAGTCATGAAGGAAGAAAGAACGATCAAAAAGTGATGATTCACATAGTCCACGTATGTGAACTTCCGGATAATCAGGAAAATTACATACTGGACAGGCAGCAACACTGCAGGGTGCATGGTACCACTGGTAAGGCAATGCTGGCCCTCCCTCCAGTAGACATTGGTACTGTTCTGTAACAGTGCCCGCACCATGGGTGATGTTGTGGTAAGTCATGGGGAGGCCATCCTTGAGAGTGAGCCATTGTCCAGTGTCCAGGTCTCCCACCACTCCGAGCCAGTACAGCCCACGCCACATACCCAAACACTCATTGCTCCACACCACCAGCCTGCAGCGTAAAACATCACAATATTCTTATATATAATATTATAGTTATATTGATATAGGAAGTGCTTACCTTATTTAAATTATATTCTTTCTGGTAATTATCTACTGTTCAAGGAAATCAATGTGCTAAGCAACACAAAACATGCAAAATATTGATAGTTATTGTATAAAAACAAATCCAAATTGATATAGAGACAGCCCTGATTATTATGACTTTGTTTTTATGTGAGTGAGGGAGACAAAAGGCAGAACTGCCTGTAGCAAGTTTCTCCCCCAGAGTAGAAAGAGTGACAGGGTCAAAATCAAGGGACGTTCGAGCCAAAATGCTTGGACACACAGAGTTTGAAGCAATTTAAGTCATAGGAAGAGGGAAAGACTGATTCTGGGAGAGAGTTCCAGAGCTCAGCAGTTGAATAGAAGAAAGACTGAGAACAAAGTTTCACTCTTGGGTTGGAGAGTTGCACAGAGTAGGGGTGGGATTGTGTTGCAAGATGGGTACTACGTACCCTACGTAGAGATGGTGGTATACACTGGGAAAGCTCTGAGGAACATTGATTATTATAGTAGCGATAGAATAGCGAGAGAGATGCAACATTGCGGCGAAGACAGAGAGATTGCAGAGAGTTGGTGGGTGGACGGGAGTTAATGATACGAAAGGCTTTCTTTTCTACTTTGTCTAGGAGTGCGGTGTGAGAGGATCCTCCCCACACATGTGAACAATACTCAATACTAGGACGCACTGTGCCCCTGTACAGAGTAAGAAGCTGTGTAGGGGTAAAGAACCCCTTGAGGCGGTTGAGCACACCCAGCTTCAGGGAGGCTGCCTTTGCAAGACTGGTTATATGGTCCTTCCAAGTGAGAGCAGAAGAAAAAGAGACACCTATAATATTGAGAGAAGATGAAAGATTGAGTTTTGTATTGTTGAAGTGTAAGGGATAGTCCTCTGAGAGTTCCGGATGGGTAGTAAGATGAAGAAATTCGGTTTTGGAAGCATTAAAGGCAACAAGGTTTTCCCTGCCCCAATTGGAAATAATAGTTATAGATCAGAAGATAAGTGTTGCATGGCTTTATTACGTTTGTTTTAGAGGATTGCTGGCTGGGGCTTTCTGGAAAACTAATTGAGTAGTGTAAGGTAGAGTTGTCTGCGTATGAATGGATGGGACTGGAGGTAGGCTACAGTTGAGAAGATCATTTATGAAAATTAGAAAGAGAATGGGGGATGGGACAGAGCCCTGAAGAACACCAGAGTTGATACGATGAGGAACTGAGCGATGACCGTCCATAACCGCAGCTATGGAACGGCCGGAAAGGAAATTAGAGACAAAGGCACAGATGGAAGGATAGAAACCGAAGGAGGGTAGTTTAGAAATTAAAGATTTGTGTCAGACTTTATCGAAGGCCTTCGATATGTTTAGTGCAATAGAAAAGATCTCACCGAAGTCCCGAAAGGAGGATGACTAAGAGTTAGTAAAATATGAAAGAAGATCACCAGTAGAGCGACCCTTAAGGAAGCCATACTGGCGATCTGAGAGTAGATTATGAGAAGAGAAATGCTTAAGAAATTTGGAAGCAAGAATAGTTTAACCCATTGAGCACCAGCTGATTTAAAATAAATGTACAATGAGGGACCAGCAGGTTGTCATTTTGTTTTTATTCTTGAAAATACATTGGATGGGTTAGTAATAAGGGAAAAAACACAAAAAAAACAATCACCTAGGTCATTTACGGTTCCTGCGGAGCAGCGGAAAGTCGCAATTAACATGGGGAAATGAGTAGGCAAAATACTGGAAAATTACTCCCGCGTGCGCCCACACGCACATACGAGAGCTTCCAACCAACGGTTTTGTTGCGTGGGATACTAAAGCAGTTCCCATACAAATCTGAACCCTCTAGGTGCCATAGGACAAGAGTAATTAACACGAACGCAACCATTGCGTCGCTGGGGTTTAGCGTTACATACATAGGCGACGCATAACGTGCATCGCTGGTACTCAAGGGGTTAAAAAACTTTAGAGATACAAGAGATGAGAGCAATTGGATGATAGTTGGAGGGATGAGAGCAGTCACCCTTCTTTGGGACAGGTTGATTGAGAGCACACTTTCAGCAAGAAGGGAAGACGTTAGAGTAGAGACAGAGACGAAAGAGTTTGCCTAGGCAGGGATTCAGCACGGAAGCACACTGTTTGAGTACAATAGGAGGAACACCGTCCGGACCGTACGCCTTCTCAGTATTAACCCCCTCCGTCACATATGACGCTACCGCGTCATATGGCGGTTCTGCCCAAAACTATCAAATGACGCTACCGCGTCATATGAACCTAGTGAAATAGCTCAATAATAAGTTATATGACGCTTCTGCGTCATTTTGAGCTCAGTAAGTTAGGTAAGTTAGATCATAATCTGTCGGTTGATGGTAACCCAATATTCCTCCGACTCCTAACGGTCCCTCAGTGTAAGAAAGACTGTTGTGGGGTAAATACCGGGCGGTCTGCCAACCCGTAAGTAAGTTAGTATAATATGTCTGGGGGGGGGGGGGGTTTAAGCCCAGAGAGGGTAAAAAATACATCTTTAGAAGAGATTAGGATATCAGGCATACATAGGAGAGAGGGGGGGTGGAGAGGGAGGAATAGCACCGGAATCATCCAAGGTGGAGTTTCTAGCAAATGTTTGAGCAAAGAGGTCAGCTTTGTCAGAGGAAGAAGTGACGGTGGTGCCATCCGAGTGGAATAGGGCAGAGAAAGACGAGGAAGAAAACATTGTTGGAGAGTTTTTTTTCTAGATGCCAGAAAGCTTGGGAAGAGGTAGAGTTGGATAGTTCAGTGCATTTATTATTGATGAAAGAGTGATTGGCAAGTCGAAGTACAGACTTGGCTTGATTCCGGGCAGAAACATAGGAAGAATGAGATTCTTGAGTTTTAAGGCGTCGGTACCGTTTGAATACTTCCTCCTTTTTGAAGACAGCAGTAGAACAAGTGTGAGCAAACCAAAAATTTGTTTTGCATTAGTGAGAGAAAGAAAATGGAATGTATGCTTCCATGCCTGAGAGGAATACCTCGATAATGCGTTCAGCACTCTCCGAGGGTCCCCGGCCACGGAAGCAAAAGTAATTCCATGGGAAATCAAAGAAGTACTGCCAAAGAGCCTCCCAGTCGGCAGCGCCAAATTGCCACAAGCGCCGCCGGTTGAGAGGATCGGGTGGCCGTACTAAAGAGATAGGACAGGTGACCGATATTAGTTTATGGTAAGAGGAGCCCAAAGGAGAGAAAAGATTTACAGTATAAGCAGAAGGGTTAGGGGTTAGAAATAAGTCAAGAATGTTGGGCCGATCTCCGAAGCGATCCAGGTGGGTTGCTGGGCTAACTGCTCTAAATCGTTTAAGATAGAAAAGATGTAGGCTTGTTCACCAGGTTGGTCAGTGGAAATAGACACAAACAATCTTGAGGACAGTAGTGACTAACACATGTCTAAAAATGATCTTCTAGGTAATATGTATGGTTAGCGTTTATAAGCAAATTGCATGTACTATATACAAAGTACAAAGGAGTACAAAGGAAATCAAGCAACAACAGATCTAGTGACCCTTCTAGGCTGCTTGTCCTCCAAAACACTGAGGATCAAGTGTCCAAACAGTGGTTTAGAGAGGGTAAGGGAACATTGGAAAGGGAACTACTGCCCTGGAACTAATGTCCGTGGCAGGACTAGGAAGTTAGTAGGGGACAGATGGGTTAGTAACTGAGGGGAGGATAAAATAAAGTTATTAATTTACAAATGCAGTCAGTCGCGGGTTTGATGCGAGATATTTGTCTAGGCGGAGTTTAAATGAATCAACGGTGCTGCAGTCTATAACGTCTTGTGGAAGCCCATTCCACAAGTTGACAACTCGATTGAAGAAGAAATTCTTAGATTCGTGTGAGTTAAAAGATTTACCAATAATTTTGCAACCGTTTCCCCACGTGTAATTGGTCGATAGTGAAGTACTTACCACAGTTCATATTGTCGATGCCTTTGATGATTTTGAACACTTGAATTAAGTCACCTCTTAATCTTCGCTGGGTTAAAGGAAATAGATTTAATTCTCTAAGATACTCTTCGTATGGTTTGTTCTTTAGGCTAGGTATCATTTTGGTAACTCTACGTTGAACTCGTTCTAGCTTGTTTATATCTTTTTGGTAATAAGGGCACCAGGATTGAACGCAGTATTCCAGAAGAGGGCGGACTAAGGAATTGTAAAGGGTTAGGAAAACGTCTTTGGATTTATGCTCAAATGACCTACCTATAAAGCCAATTATTTTGTTTGCCTTATAAATGAATACTGGACAGTAATGTTTTGGACGATTACACTTGAATGACATAAGTATGCTTATCATAGTATAATTACTATTTGTTATGCAACGTTATAATTTAACGTGCTTAATAGTGATTCCGCTTTTTCCACCTTAGGAAAGAATGTGGAATCTGAACACTCACACTGGAGCGCAACTAACTTCAACATTATAAATCATGCAACAATAATAATCAATGGCACAGAATACACAATTGAGTTTCACAGGTTTTATTCCTTAATTGGCTAGGGTACAAATCAGATACAGATACATAAAGAATCGAAAGTCCTTTAGGGAGAGGAGCACTTCGACGAACACTAAACATGAATCATAAATTGAATTAGTCCTAGAATAACTGATGACCTAGGAGAAAGTAGATTAGGTGATACAATAGTACAAATAATACTGATCGAATGTTCTATCGTAAACACAGAACAATTGTACACAGAGGGGTTTAGTCTCGAATAATAAATAGTACCTTGAAGGGAATTTAGCGAGGGCGAGGTAGCTACGCGCTGAGTGTAAATAGTAGTACTGTGACGACATACATACAGCACTGAGGTTATGGTAAATAAGGTACTATTGTATTTAAGTTTAACCTTTACGTTAATGCAAAGTTTACAGGAGAATTAACTCAAAGAGTCAAGGTAATGAATATAAGTTCATAAACGGTTTAAATAAATACAATAGTCATGTTCGCGTGACTGAGTAATCCTCGCCGGGCGGATAATTAATACTACGTGAAATACAGAGTTAGAAATAACTCAAACTGAACACTATGTGAATTATAAGTCATGAAGCGTGACAAATATTAATAGTCAATAAAAGAGACTGAATGGTAAAACGCTCTGTGAATAACTCATCTATATCTTACGTACCCTGCTGATGATAAAGCATAGAAACAAGATCTGAATAAGAGTTCACTTTAGTTTTACGTGTATAGATGCATGTATAATTTCCCGAACAAATATCTATATTACTCCTCATAAGAATACAGGAGCCTATACTCGAAGAATTATATATATATATTTATCCCGCTGATAGAAGTGTGGTGTTCTCTCTAAATCGAGTTACGGATATCTAGGAGAAGAGAAGAATCATAAATCTTCAGTGTCTACGTTTATGTGAATCTTACCATATCTTATTAACCCTTACTGTAATCTTCAAAACAATTTCCAAAATTATTGTTAGTTAAAGGATCTGAGTAGTAAAGGTAGGAGCCCGTAGAGAGTCTGGAACGCACGTGGTGATAAGTTCAGTTGTCCCTCCTGTTTGACCAAGGGGAAGGTCACGGTATCAACGCACTGTCCAGGCAGGTGATGCTCTCTTTCTCTCTTCTACGTCCTTGCTTCGGGGTCACAATTCAAGACACTTGTTTGCACTATTTGATAAGACTCTTCAAGGATCCAAGGTTAGCCTTGACAGATATCTTATTTCCTATTCTATTGATTAGCAGTTAATTAGGTTCGTCCGAGGGAGAGCTATTCAACTGGTTAATCAAGGCAGCTTGTCAAGAGTTTAACCCTTTAGCGGGCAAATGGCCTTACAGGGATATTTGTGGTAGGGTGGGAATTTGAACGCTTTAACCCTTTAGTGGAAAGCTTCAACACTTGGACCATCTGGTGGTTTTTTACTATTTTAACCCTGTTTTTGTAACTTCCTGTACAGATATTTTTATTAATCGGTGAATCACACTTCTATAATATATAAAGGACATAATGCCCACAGACGAGCCAGCGTTCGGCCCCTCGATTCGGCCATGAAAAGAGATACTAGCATCGTCGCTGCCAAAAAGTACAAGAACTTAAAATGTTCCCTGGGCAAGATCCTCTTGGACCCCGATGGTTCGGGTCCCCTAATCGAAAAGCGATGTCTGGCCGTCTCTCGGATGGCCGTAAAAGCCTTTCAACTGTGCAATTCCATAATATGGGATGTACTCGAAAAAGAAGAAGAGAAAAAAGGGCGAGAACGACTGCCGCCGCCGGTGTATCTCCGACGGTATCACCGACAACAGAATTTACAAAACTGAACACGTTTCGTGCAACTCTTCACCCAAGGATGCGAAGCCAAGAAGAGGAGGAAACCCAACCCGGCGACAACTGACACGTGGGAGAGACGGTTCGTTAATAATTGTTGCAAGGGTACTCTCAGCCAGGTGGGTTTCGTGAAAGTTCAAAACGACGACGACAACAGAAAAAACGAAGGATAAACGGAAGGAGGGGAAAAAGAAACGAAAGTTGCAAAGAGATTGGTCTACCTGCGAGGTCTGCGTCGTTGCTCTGCCCAGAGTGATAATCTCAACGACGTCGACGCTCAAAGGAGAAAAAGACAAACGGGAACAAAAATAGGAATCGGCGGCAGTACCGACACCACCGACGGTAGAGAAGATGTCAACATCAACGACAACGATAACGATACCAACAACCCTGTCTCGAGTTCACGTAAGTGTCTGAACGGTGGAGCCTTTCTAGACAGAGACAGTAACGCTGCCGCCAATATTGCCCAGAAACTCTTCCTGGATTTGTCTACGTCGTCATCGACACTACAGAGAGGAGTCAAGGTTGAAAAGAAACAAGTTTTCTGGTTAAATAAAGTTTACTATAAAACAAAAATCACCACACCGTGCACACGTGACGGAGGTGTGAGTAGTACGGTTCTATATAAAGGGCCGTATATAACCCCGAAGCGGCAAAACAATAATGACCCTTACCGACATTCGGATCGGTGAGTTGTTTGCCCGCTAAAGGCTTAACCCGGGAACTGCGGGAAGACTCTTAAGAGTTCCCCCGGCGGACTGCGGGAAGACTCTTAAGAGTCAGAGAAAAAAAAATCAACTTTAAACATCGAAAAAAAAAAAAAAAAAAAAAAAAAAAAAATTGCCCCTGGGCCATGCAAAATATCACTCCTCTACCTCCCCTCCTTCCCCACTTTCCTCCCCTCCTTCAGTTATCACCTATTTTCCCTGTTATTCCCTTATTCTGAGGTATATTTTCGTGCTAACATTAGCGAGTTGCAAGCAGGGCCTTGTCATCACTGTTAGCAAGTGAGTGCAAGAGAGAGAGAGAGTATCGATCGACTGTGTCTCAGTGGCCTTGGGGGAAATTGGCGGGAAAGCAGGTTGCCTCACCCATACATTATATAACTCGCGGCCTGTATCTCCGATTTTGACCATCCAAACGCTGTTTTCACCCGTTTTATTGTTGTTTCAGGTTAATACCTTTATAATCAACCCATAATAGGCGTGTATGGATAAGTATTAATGCTATATATGGTAAAATTAATATTTTAGTGATGGAAACAGCTCAAATACGTCAGCACAGGCAGACGTTTCTAATTACCCCCATGCGCACTTCTTAGGTTAAGGGGAGAATGGCTAGCACCTACGGATTCTTTATCCGAACTTTCCTAGCTACCAGTTAAGTGTGTTTGCCCTAGGGAGAAGCACTCGACTCTATAACTATTTCAGTTTTGCCTAACTTCCCTTGGGTCAGTTGAGATCCTATTCACTTTTTGGTTAGGGTTAAGTGGCTGTCTTCTCGGGGCAGCAGGTACATGTTGTTGAGAGGTTTTTGATGTACTGTGAGCTTAGGATTTATACTATAAATATGAGGGTTATTTGTCCGGGATGGCTTGGATGTTCCTTGTTTATTTATATTTACTTTAGGCTTGGAGACGGCCTGTTGGGGTAATGAAAAAAGGATTTCTGATGGTTGGGAAAATAGAGAATACTCCTGTTGTATGGAGGTGACTTTAGAGGACAGGTGATATTGCATTTCAACTTGTTTGCTCACTTGGCTGCCACGGTTAAGTTTACTTTGGGCAGAAGACACAGGGGGATATTGGGGGTTTTGGTGGTGAACTTCCATAAACATCTCTTCAGAATAGAGAAGGTCTGGCTTGGGGTTGGGTATGTCCTGGTGGGGGGGTATGGACGCGTTCATTCTCCTGGAAAGGGGGAGTGACGCGTTTTCTATCACATGAAGGGGGTTTGACTCGTTTTCCCTGACCATGTTTAAGCGGTGTCTGTGATGGAGGGGCCTTTGTGATTTTCGGTCTGCTTGATATGCTGGCAATACGGCACTGGTTGATTTGGCTGTTGTCTGGATACGGGATCAGGTTCTTGATTGTGTTTGGCTCTTGTTGGCTGGTCCCCGTCATTTCACTATTCCATATAGTAGGAGTTGAAATTCGTACCTTTTATTTTATGCTTCTAAAATATCTTAAAACTGTGATTTGTTGATAATTTTCTAAATTATTTGGGATTTTGTTTAAATATTAACTGATAAGGATTACATGGCATTACCTGTCATAGAATTCTTGGTTTTCTTGTGCTGAGGTTGGGAGAGCCAGGGTGCCTCTCAGCTTTAAGCACCAAGATACTGAATCCTGGTAGTTTTGCTTCTCGGGAAACAGCATTACAAAATTTTCCTCCTTTTTACCACACACCTTATTGTCATCCACCTCTATCTCCGCAGTGGGTCCCTCAATTTGAAAGTTTCCCTGAAATAGACTGAGAACAGGGCGAGGAATGCTATCCCCAAGTTCCTCCAAGGCACATTCCGCAAAGCTCCTCATCTGCGAGGCGTCCAGCGAGAAATTATAGATGCGCAGATCAGCAACTTCAGCGTGCAGGCTGTGGGACAAGTCAAACTGTCCATCAAGGTTGAGGTCTTGGCCAATCACTAATGTGCTCCCCTCACCACCCTCCATCTCCAGAACGTCCCATGCAGCCAGCTCCACGTGAACATCCTCCTCCTTTTCCTGGATAAGAGATTTGATCATAACACTAAATTTATATTTTCTTATTTATTGTTCCTCCCTCCAGGCATCTATTTTGTATAGCATGTATATTCAATCATTGCACACAATGAGGTGTGGAAATCTTATTGTAGATAATGACTTTGCAAAAGGCTTGAGTTTGACCTCCCAAATTAATGGAGGCCACTTGTAGTCAAGGAGTTATTTTGACCTGCTAAATGATCATAAAGGCAAGAGATAGAGTGGCCTATTAGGTAGAGGATAAGCAATTAGAACACAAAATAACTTTAAGCTTCACCTGTGATTAAATGTTCAAACTATATGGTATGTCTAATACTGTCTTACCACGTTATCATTGAGGAAAAGGTCAGAGCATAGGCCTACAAGGAGGGGTAGTGGAAGAGGCTAGGAAACACATTAATTTTAAACTTTACTTGTGATGTTATTTCAATATGCCTATTATGGACGTCTAAATAAAATGTAATACTATGCTATTGTCTTGAATGGGTAAATAGAAGTAAGTGATCTTAGTGGAAGTAGATGGAGTGAGCTGGTAGAGGGAAAGCAAAATACACTGGTGGTCACTTGTAGAGATTCAGGGGAAGGTTTTAGCTGCGTTTTTCGTTACCACCACTGATTAGCCATTTGGCTTTTGGCAGAAAATGCCAAAAATTATCAGTAATATCCGAGACATATTTACATACAGTATTCTCATCGTCAAACTTGTTACTGCTTCATAATCATCAGCCAACTAAAAAATAGCCCTATATAATATTTAATTATCACTAGAACAATACACTATACCATGTAGGAAGTCTTCTGGAGAAAGAGGGCACAATTAGAAAACAATACAAGATAAACTATAGCACAAATCTATGCTAGAATATAATTGAAAAGTCGCTAGATAGTCCCCAGACACTACAAACTTGTATGTCACTAGATACCATATGTTGAAGTATCTGGAACAATCTTTAGCAATCGAAAAATCTCTGCAACTCCTTAAAATGGTGAAAATAACTTGAATATCGCTAGAATTCATCATATCTTGATGTCGCTAGATGGAAGTTATGGAAGTGATTTGCTGGATCTAGGCGGTAGCCGCTACATTGCCACCATCGTACTAAGACCATTTATTTCGGCTATGGTGAACAAGGCTAGATTTCGAAACTATTAAAATTATTTCAAAGTACAGAGATCATCAGATTGGTTTGGAAGTCGATGTAGACAATTTCAGTTCCATTAGTTTAAAAAACATTCTCATACAATGCTACATCCATTAAAACTTCGATAGGAGAAATGACAGAAAATGATTTAGAAATGTGCAGTACATTAAATAGTCAATTTCTTTCCGTTTTCACTAATGAAAATTTGGCACAGTTTCCAGAAGTCCGTAAGGTATATAGCGATAGTATAGAAAATAGGTTAAGTACGGTTACTATAAGTAGAAATGATGTGCTTAAGGAAATTGACAGACTGAAACCTCATAAATTGCCTGGTCCTGATGAGGTATATGCTAGAGTATTAAAAGAATGCAGAGATGAGTTAAGTTACCCATTAACATTTCTATTTAACAAGTCATTAGAAACAGGTATAGTTCCAGAAGCTTGGAAGCTTGCAAATGTAGTTCCTATCTTCAAAAAAGGTGATAAATCAATAGCATCCAATTACCGTCCCATTAGTCTCACTTCAATCATAGGAAAGCTACTAGAGTCAATTATTGCTAGGAAAATGAGAAACCACTTAGAAACATTTAACTTAATCAATTCTTCTCAGCATGGATTCACTCAGGGACGGTCTTGCCTTACTAATTTGCTTAGTTTTTTCTCAGAGGTATATGAAGCAGTAGATGATGACAAGTCATATGAAATTATATATTTAGATTTCAGTAAAGCTTTCGACAGAGTCCCTCATGAAAGACTGATGAGAAAGGTTTAGGCACATGGAATAGGTGGGGCGTTGTTAGGATGGATTAGGTCATGGCGAATTGGTAGGAAACAGAGAGTCAGCATAAATGGTACCAAGTCAGAATGGGGAGCAGTCAAAAGTGGTTTCCCCCAGGGATCTGTATTAGGTTCTCTGTTGTTTATTATATACATAAATGACCTTGAATTAGGTATAACTAGTAGGATAAGTAAATTTGCAGACGATACCAAAATGGGGAGAAAAATTGATTCAGATAGAGATATAGAGTGTCTGCAAAGGGATCTAGATACCTTACACGAATGGTCAGTAAATTGGCAGATGAAGTTTAACATTGACAAATGCAAGGTATTAAAGATAGGGAAGATGCATACAAATGTTAAATATAAACTAGCTAATATGGAATTAGAAAACTCAGACTGTGAGAAAGATCTAGGTGTGTTTGTTAGCAATGATTTGAAGCCTAGAAAACAATGTATAAGCGTTCGTAACAAGGCAAACAGGATTCTCGGGTTCATATCTAGGAGTGTGAGTAACAGAACTGCTGATGTTATCTTAAAACTTTACTTGTCATTAGTGAGACCCCATATGGATTATGATGTTCAATTGTGGTGTCCTTATTACAGAATGTACATAGATTCATTGGAGAGAGTACAACGTAGAATGACAAAAAAGATCCATAATATTAGACATTTTCGGTATGAAGAAAGGTTGAAGAAATTAGGCTTATATTCGTTAGAGAGACGCAGAGTTAGAGGGGATATGATAGAGGTATTCAAGTGGGTTAGTGGGATTAATAAAGGGGACATGAAAAATGTACTAAAGCTCAGTGATAGCGAAAGAACTCGTACAAATGATTTCAAATTAGATAAATTTAATTTCAGAAAAGATATAGGTAAATATTGGTTTGGTAACAGAGTTGTAGATGGGTGGAATAGGCTACCAAGTGATATAGTGGGATCAAGAACGATAGGGAGCTTTAAGATAAAATTAGATAGGCATATGGACGAGATGGGTTGGGTGTGAGGGGGATCTACCAGGTGTGGGCCAATCGGCGCTCAGCAGACCCCTGTAATCTTGTGTTACTCCCTGACCATTTTGGTGGGGGCAGTACTCAAGGTATTAGTGAGTTGGGCCTATAATTGGGCCTTGTAATTGGGGTTGGGTGTGACAGGGATCTGCCTTGTGTGGGCCGATCGGCTTTTTGCAGACTCCCATTTTCTTATGTTCTTATGTACTTCGAGGGTACATGATGGTTCACTTTTTGGGCGATTTTTGCATGTATTCATTATTTTTCTAGTTTCCTCCCTAGACCTCCATCAAATTTAAAAAAGACATCCATTAGATCCCCCTTCTAGTTTAATTTGTACATTTTTCGGTAGAAAAACGCCCCGGCCGAAGGCCGGTTCTTCCAACATTACAGGCTTACCATCGTTCGCCAGGGAAATTTTTTGACACCTAAATAGCACGAAAGGTCTAAATATTGACGAAGAAATGGAGCAAAAGGTCTTAAAATCGACTATCTAATGGGGCAAACATCTTAACATCTGAAAACTAATGGGGCTAAACATGAGGGAGAAAGTGGTCCAGAAAACCGGCCCATCCCCCTTAATAAAAGAAGCATTTCTTTCCCCCAGATCGTTCAAGCGAACGCATTCATTTGCTCTTCTTTTTGTTTTACGAACGACAACAAATGCTTAGTATATTTGGGTTTGGTGAACCTTTTGGGGTTCCTAGTTATACAGTATATTAGAACATATTTATATTTTGCACACTCTTATAAGTATAAAGACTTAGTTGTTAACGTGAAAGGGTTAACCCTTTCACGCTTTTGACGCAATTTTGAGCCTATTAGGGATACTTTAAAGCCTTTGTTACCATCAGGGGTATTTATGAACCTTTAGTTTAGTTACTCTGCAGTTGTCTTTGAGTTAGCTGTGGGCAGAAAACTAATTTTGGAGAGGTAATTATACGAGTGAGAGAACTCTATTTCTCTATTGCTAATCTGGCAACCTCTGCGTCATAAAAGCGTGAAAGAGTTAAAGAGGAAATACAGAAAAGCCCAATTTCGAATGATGGTGAATTACTTTACTTTGGCGTATGTTTGGGTTAACTTAAGACTACATTTAGATAGATAGATTTTTGTTGCATTCGCCAATGAAATATGATGACTTCCTTACAGATATATACTTAAAGCCCGAATCGGATTGACTTTTCGCTTTCTCAAACCAGTTCTTCACTACCTCAAGCCAGTGGAAAAGCAGGTTTGAGTTGGATTGATATTCGACACCCTTAATGGTGTAATACGACACCTTTTCCAGTCTATCGGAAATAGTGGTGGTAACGAAAAACGCAGTTTATGAGTCTTGTAGTGCAGACTCTCTTGAACACCCGATCATCACCGTCCTGCTTACATAATTTAGAGCCGTGCAATTCGAGTGTGCAAAATATAAATATGTTCTAATATTTAACTAGGAACCCTAAAAGGTTCACTAAACCCAAATATACGAAGCATTTGATTTAGTAGCAGTCTCTACGTTTCCAACGTAGGGCTTAAGATCTCAGCCGCTACCACAGCGGGCCGATTTATCGGTACTAGCACGAAGTACCAATAATCTCTAGAGTTGCACCTCAATTCACTACTAGGCATGTTGTACACACTCCGAGACGACTAAAGATGGAAACAAAATTAGAATAGCGAAGGAGAGAAAAAAGTTATAGTTTCCCATTTAATCTAGCTGCTCTCCTGTAGCCATGCTCCATGTTCTATGAGCCTGCGCCACACTATATAACACCATCAGTCACTTCGTGCACGCCATCGATGACACACGCCTTTTTCTATGTTCTGCGAGTGCCTGTTTTTGCCTGCCCCTTCGCTTCAACTAAGTGAGTGTGAGCCTTTTCAGGCTGTTGAGGTTTTAGAAGGATGTTTCAGTGATGTATGCAGCACTTTTCGGATTTATGGCGTGTTTTTTGGTGTGCGCGTAGTGCTGGAGACGTGTTGAATTATATTGTTTACTTCCAGGTTGGTTGGTCCTCAGCGCCGCGTAGTGGTCGTTGAGTGCACTATTCCTACCCTCAGTTTTTGGGGTTAATTTCACTTTCTAGTCGCCTTTAACGTAAATTGGGGGGGGGGGGATGTATGCATTTCCGCGTAATGCATTGTAGTTCTTTTCCCTTTTTCGTGTTTTTTGTTTATTTGTTTTTCGTATGACTATGTGTCGATGTTTTACAAGACTTGAGCATGAAGTTTCTCCGGATTCTGCTTTTGTGAGAGCATAGGGCACACAGCATTTATTCTGTTTCAAACATGCTGCTTTGGTCTCCACTTGACCTATAAGCCCTTCTGACTTGTTTTTCAACATGTCCATAGTTGGTGGTCTTGTAATTATTCGTCGTCTGGTTCACACTCTTGTCAGTTCCTTTTCGTTTCCCCAGGTCTCCTTGACTCGCGGTTACGTGGTTCTGGTAACAGTGTCGGTCGTTCGTTAGCCTAACTTTTGGTTTTGCTTCCTTTAACGTAGTTGTGTTTTTTTTCGGGCAGTGTTTAGCTTTGTTACTTAAGTTCTTTCACTCATACTGCCATAGTGTTTTTTCTTTTTTGTGTATTGTGTAACTAAGCTAGGTAATTTTTTTACCTTGAGCTGACCGCAGTCGGAATGGTCCATACAGGTCCTTTCCTTCTCTTTCCTCTTGTCTCAACTGACTTGGTGGTTTCGGTATTATACGCTCTTGTTAAAATTCTCGCCTTTATGTATTGTGTAACTAAGCTAGTTTTTTGTTTACCTTGAGCTGACCGCTGTCGGAATGGTCCATACAGGTCCTTTCCTTCTCTTTCCTCTTGTCTAAACTGACTTGGTGGTTTCGGTCTTGTAGCTCTTGTTAAATTTCTCGCCTTTCTTACGGTTTTACACTGTTTTTGGTCTTCCCCTGCCTGTTTTTACTTGATCATAGGTGGGGGGATGTCTGGACACTGTGTTGGGGTCCTGCTCACAGGGAGGCTAGGCCTTGACAAGTTGACTCGACGTTTGTATTTACACACGTTTTTTCGCCACACAGGGGAGGATCTCCTGGTGTCCTCTGGCTCTTCATCTTATTCTAGAATGCCTCTCTACAAGCGAATTTCTACTTTTTGATGTACACTGTGCCCTGTATCTGTATCGGGGAATCGGCCACATAGCCTTTCTCCTTGGTTATTGATAAAGTTAAGGTGCCCTGTCTAAGTTTGAATGTATGTACAATCCTGGAAATGGCTGCTTGGCTAATTTCCTATCCTCTGTGTGTCCTCCTTCTGTGCCTAGTTTCTGCCCTACAGGCGGCCTTCTAGTATACTAGGTGGACTCATAGGTATGTACAAACCTGGAAATGGCTGCTTGGTTGATTTTCCTATCCTCTGTGTCTTCCTTCTGTGCCTAGTTTCCGCCCTGCAGGTGGACTTCTAGTATATTAGGTGAACTCACAGGTATGTGCAATCCTGGAAATGGCTGCTTGGCTGATTTTCCTCTCCTCTGTGTCCTCCTTCTGTGCCTAGTTTCCGCCCTTCAGGCGGCCTTCTAGTATATTAGGTGGACTCAGGGACCTGTTGAAAAGTCCTAGGACTCTGCTCACATGGAAATTTTCCTGTGTGTCTTGGTTCCCCCTCCTATTTATACCAATAGGGTGTTGTTGGGAAGCTCACACTTGACTTTTATTTTACTGACAGGGAGGCTAGGCCTTGACTTGACTTGACGTTGTGTTTACACATGTTTTCCACTGAACAGGCGGGGCGTCCTCTGCCTCTTCCTCTATCTCTAGAAATCTGCTCCACAGGTGGATTTTCTACTCTTGGATGTACCCTGTGACCTGTATCTGTAACCAGGAATCGGCTGCATAGCTTTTTCCTCTGGTTATTTATGCCCTTTGCATTCATCTGCACCCAGGGAATGGCTGCTTGGCTGGGTTTCCCCCTTGATAATATCCTCTGTGTCCCTCTGTGCCTCGAATCCGCTCCATAGGCGGCCTCTTGCTACTGGATCGACACAGAGACCTGCTGAAAAGTCCCAGGCCTCCGCTCATGTGGCGTTTGTCCTGTGTGTATTGGATTTCTCCTCCTATTTATACCAATAGGGTGTCGTTGGGAGGCTCACACTCGACTTCTTTACCTACAGTTTGTGCCTGCTCTACCGCCGGCCCTCCCTGACATGGTGCCGCTGTGCCACTTCCTCCCTACGCTCCTCCGGTGGGCTCTCAGGTATTTCTAATGGATGGGGTTCTCTTTTCCCCAACTGGATTGGACCTGTTCCCTAGGGTTGGGCCTTGCTAATGGGCTTGTCCCAGCCCTGGTGTTTGTGGTCTACTATGTGTGGGTATTTTCCTTGTCTTTCCTTGTTATATCTGCTACTTGGCGTATTCTTGGATATTGTCTTACTATGGTGTGTCATCTGCAGTTTAGTCTACACTGCCTCATACTTTTGACCTGTCTTACCTCCACTGGTGAGTACCGTTCCCCCGTTTTTGACAGTCCCATGATGCCGCCTCTTCACCACTGCCTCTGCCCGATGTGCATTCGGATCGTCATGCTGGGCCTTCAGGGGTGCTGCCTCCACAAGGCCTGCTGCGGCAAGGACGTCTCTGATCCCTGCTGTGGTGGAGTTTGCCTCTCTGCCCTTCACCTCCTGGGCTCTCGCCCTACGTCGGGGGAGGCTGAGGGCTACGCTGTCTCTGACACTCTTGGGCCACCATAGCCCGTTACATGTACGTTGCCCTACTCATGAGTTTGAGTCTGGCAGCTCGGCGCCTACCAGGGGATGCATGACCCCTCGGCACAGTGTACCTCTGGTGCCGGCGTCTGCCCAGTCTGTGGTATCTGCAGCGACTGGCAGACAGGAGAGGCACTGTTCCCGCTCTGGTTCTCTTTCTGCTATTCGCCAGCCCTGCGCTGCTTCCCCTTGCCAGCGGGACTGCTCCCCAGGGAGGTCGCAGGGTTCCACGACCTTCAGAGCGATTCAACGTCCTGTCCTACTGCTGTCTTCCTACACCTCTCTCCCGCCCTAAGGGAGCTCTCCCTGCTAAGGGTGGGGTTCTTGTTCCACCCCACTTATGCGGCTGACTCCCGGACCTGAGCCTGGGGTTGGTCTCCCAGCCTCTCTCCGTGTCTCCGCTCTCGTTCGGCATTCCCAAGGTCTGGATGCCATCCTTCATTTGGGCTTCTGTGGTTTGGTGGGCTGTGGTGCGTCCGGTGCGGTCACACCGGTGACCGAGTAGCCTGTGTTCCGGGCCGTCAACGCCATAGGTTTTTTCACGGAGGTTGCTGTGAGAGTGTCCCCAGGCCGGCAGGATGTGCAGTACTTCTCCTACCGTCCCTCAGTGTCGTCCTCCGCTGTCGCCTAACCCTGGGCGGATTCCTCCTGCCGTGCCTTCTTGACGGATGTCCGCTCCCTCTCTGACATCTCTGAGGCACACAGTGTCCTGATGCTGGGGCTACTGCTCCTCAGTACTGGTCCCTGGGGAGAGTGTTTCCGTGAGGTGGTTGAGTTTTGGCAGGGCTCCGACGGTGGGTTCCCCGACCATCCCCACCATGGCCTCCACTTTTGTGTCTGGCCTGCTGCTCCTCTCCTCAGGCTTACCTGAGATCTTAAGCCCTACATTGACTTTGCTTTTACTACCCCGTCCAGGACGTTCGCCACCCATTACCGTCGAAAGGTTTGGGTGATTTTTCTGCACGTCAGCCCCTGCCGAAGTCCTCAGCCACTTCCTCCTGACGGGCCTTTTAAGTCCGGGACTGTTCCTAGGGGTGGCTTGGCAGGAGGCTTTCCTGCTTGCGCTGAGCGACACATGCTTCGCACAATGGGAGGTCGTGGCAAAGCTCTCATCGTCCTCCGCCAACCACGTGAGTGGAGGTCCGTCGCACGCATGGAGCCCCGGGCCTGGGGCTTGGGCTATGGAACAGGCCGCGGGGGGCGTGGTGTACGCTCCTCCCTTGGCCGTGGGTACCCGGTTCCCCGTCCCGTCCTGTAGGTGGACTATGCTTGCAGGTTTCGGGGCCCTCGTCCTACGCTCCTATGCTCGGACAGGAGGGGGACAGGTCGGAGCGCGAGGCCCGCCCTCCGTTTTCGTCAGGACGGCCGGGAGGATGGGGGGAGACCGTGGTCATTCCTTTCTCCATGACAAGTTTACGGGAGGCTATGCTCCGCACAACACGTAGCTCCTGGCCAATACCCTCTCCCCTCCCCCGGCCGTCTCATTGACTTGGTGGTGGGTCCGCCACAAAGCGCCCGCACCGACTTCTATCGCCCCCACTTCGGGCACTAGCCACGCCGGACATGGGCATGTCGGTGGTACAGAAGGGTCTGGCCTGGAGGTGGAGGTCCCAGCTTCCTCTCGGGCGCCCTCCCCGACATCGACGCAGTATCTCAGGAGGTGACCCGGATTATCCGGTCCGTGTATAGGAGAGGTGCCGTCGCGATAAAATCTTCTACAAACAGTGTGTACTGGACACACTCGCTGTAGTCGTCTGTGTCACAAACCTGGGGTTCACAATTGCTATTCCCAAAGTTTGGCCTCCCACCTTTACACTGAGTGCCATGGGACCTACACGGTGCTCCTGTTCCCCGGAGTCGGGAGTACGCATCAACACTTCGCGTGTCATGTTCTGCCCATTCTCGTTCACAAACGTATTCTGGGTTTTCCCTACTGGGATCTTTCCCTTGGGCGGCACTGACCATGCCTTTAGGCCAGCTCAGAATCGACCACCTTGTTCTGCTGGTCCCCTAACACTTCCCTGTATCGCTCCCTTACTGGCTGTGGCCGGTACCGCGCTTGCTACATATGAGCCTATCACACTGGGTTGCTCGGGGCTCGCTCGCTGCAGCGGTGCCCTGGACGGCTCCCCCGGCAGCCATCTGGTTGGACACAGATGCGTCGTGTGAAGTGGGGTGGGGTTCCCAATCTAACATGGGTCATCGACACCACGGCCATTGGTCAGGGCTCTTACGCTTACACTTCCATGCCCTGGTCCTGTTGGTACTGTACATCTTCCTGCGGGATCACTGACTATCCCTAGCGGGCATATCGGTAGCCTTTCGGTTGGACATCATATCCGCTGATGCCTTCGGCACGGCCTGGAGTGGGTGACGGTCGGTGTCCACATTGCCTCCGCCCGTCGCACTCCTCATGTGCTAAGTCCTACACGGGCTGGATGAGTACTTGCGCAAGGTTTGGTTGATCGCGCCCATGTGTCCAGCCCATGCATGATACGCTCCTTTATACATACATACGATGGTTTAACGTCTTTTTCCATTACATGCATTGTAACGGCTCAGACGGGGTTGCCTTTCAGTTTATAGTGAATACATATATTTATTTGAGTGACTATTTGACAGTGTAGTGTGGAAACTTATTTTATATAAAAGATGTCACGGTGAGTACTCTATGGAATTTCAATTATATTATATATATATATATATATATATATATATATATATATATATATATATATATATATATGTGTATATGTATATATAGGCTACATATACAGGTATATATATATATATATATATATATATATATATGTGTGTGTGTATATATATATATTATACAGTATATATACTGTATAATTATATACAGTATATATATATACCGGTATATACTGTATATACTGTACAGTATATATATTTATACGGTATATATATATATATATATAATTTAATTTTGTTGGTTTTTATTTAATGATTTATTGATTTATTTACTGATTTTTCTTAAATAAAATAGCAAATCTAGTGCAGTACCTCATTGGGTGACGTTGAAAACCGCTTGTATTTCTCTGGTTTGACAACTTGTATATAATATTTATATATTATATAATATATGTATATATAATTATACAGGGTGTCCCAGGAGGAAAGGGCATAACTTCGGGAAATGATAAAACATAATATTCTAAGCCTAAAATGTTCTTTAATTTTGTTCTCCAAATCTCAACCAGTAAAGATATATTGCATGTTGAAAATGGCATTTTCTTAAGAATTTCCCCATAAGGGTGGCCTAGCTGTCCTAGTACCTACCACTCCTCCATCTAACTGCAATTATTTTACCATGTTATTGTAAAGATATTATAATTTTGTAAGTTGCAAAATTATTATAAATATTTGGACCAGTTGGAAACTATCTGACATGGAAGAGTCCATTACAGTGAGGCGGGGAGGACACTACTTAAAACCTTCAATATCTTTTTAACGGTTGAGATTTGGACTTTTTGTTATGCAATATTTTAGGCTTAGCATACCTTGTTTTATCATTTCCCAAAGTTATGCCCTTTCCTCCTGGGACACCCTGTATATATATATATATATATATATATATATATATATATATATATATATATATATATATATATATATACAGTATATATATATATATATACAGTATATCATTACCAGGGCTCTCAGAATGGAATATTGGAATTACCTTGGAATATGTGGAAAATTACCTTAAATCGTAAGAGTTTACCTCAGTTTTCAATTGAAATTACTCCAGAATTACCTTGTCTAAATCGTACATCATTTGTAATTTTTACCTATAACTAACTATATATTGGTATCTATGTGTAATTAATCTCTGTTTTTCCCTATAGTAAACTACCAGTAAGGTGACAAATAAGTTTAATGGTTGTTTAATTTTACAATGCAATTTGTCAGTAATTATACTAGTATATTTTCAGTGTAAAGTACATGGGAGGTACCTCAAAATAACGAAACTTGGAAAATACAATTTAAGTTCAAGGAAAATACCATTTTTGGGGAATGACATTAAGTAGGCCTATATGGGAGATTCATTAAACAGTAATGGACATCTTGTGAATAATTTAGGAATTGGTACATAATGTACATATATGAGATATTTTTTTTTTTTTTTTTTTTTTTAAGAGACAATGAACGGAGGAAGGAAAAACACAGATAA
Source organism: Paralithodes platypus (assembly GCA_032716605.1). NCBI lineage: Eukaryota > Metazoa > Arthropoda > Malacostraca > Decapoda > Lithodidae > Paralithodes > Paralithodes platypus. The sequence goes on along the minus strand of CM064564.1, from coordinate 20,816,268 downwards.
AACAAAAAGGTCCATGTGCCTAAAGGCATCCTCCATTCATAAAATGTTTGTAACAACTGGATTCAAACATTTGTAGATTGTAAGTTTGTGGAAAGCAATTCGAGGGAAGTGAATTCCAAAGAGTAGTAGCTCTGGGGATAAATGAATTCTGGTAAGCAGAAGTTCTGCATTGTGGAGGAGAAAGTGTAAATTCATGGGCGCTCTCAGCTGCCCTAGTTCTACGGGGAAAGATGTGGAGAGGCGGCACAATTGAAGCAAGTTCCTCGGAACAATTGCTGTGAAAATATCTGTAGAATAATGCAAGGGATGCAACGTTTCTTTGTATGGATAATGTAGGAAGGTCCTGTGTGATTACAGGGTTATTGATTAATCTAATAGCTTTATTTTGAATTTTGTCCAACTGCCTCAATGCAACCACTCCACTTCCACCCCACAGAGGTGAACAGTAATCCATCTGAGAACGCACATGACTTTTATATATCACGGCCAACTGCTCGTCAGTGAAGAATTCTCGAACTCTGTACAGGAGTCCCAGTTTTTTAGAGGCATTCTTAGCAATGCTTCTAACATAATGTGTCCAGCTCAAGTTAGTAGTTAATGTTACACCGAGAATGTCAATACTAGGGGAAGTGGGAATATTTACATCATTAACAAATATATGGGAGTCAGTGAGATTCTGTCGGTTAGAAAATTGAATGTATTTGGTTTCCTGTGCATTAAAGGAAACTAGATTCTTTTGTCCCCATCCATTAATTCTAGAAAGGTCCTGGTTCAGAGAAATTGCAGTGTTTATTTTTGAATTTATAAGATCGGGTTGGGTGAAAGAATTGGTAAATGTGAAGGAACTGTGGAGTGTTGAGTCATCTGCGTAGGAATGTATTGGATTATGAGTGGTAGATATGAGATCATTGATATGAATGAGGAACAGAATTGGGGCCAAAACTGATCCCTGGGGAACACCAGCATTTATTGAGTGAAATTGAGAATAAAGGCCATCTATCATTTCACATATTTTTCTGTTATGAAGATAAGAAGAAATTAGTGGAACTAATGATGCAAGGCCGTAGTGTGACATCTTCGACAATAAGGATTGATGCCAGACTCTATCAAATGCCTTTGATATATCCAGTGCTATTGTATGTGTTTCACCATGTTGGTCTGTAGCTTGGTTGATTTGATGCGTAAGAAGGCAAAGCATGTCTGCAGTTGATCGACATTGTCTAAAACCATATTGCCTATCACTGATTAATTTATTATTCTCAAGATGCTTAATTATGTGATTATTTAATATAATTTCAAAGACTTTACCAAGAGTGGAAGTTATAGCTATTGGTCTGTAGTTTGATGGATCTGAAGAGGCACCTTTTTTAGGAACTGGATGGATGTTTGCTTCTTTCCAGGGTACTGGGAAGCATGAGGTATGAGTACACAGACGGAAATTTTTTGCCAATACAGGAGCGAGCACCAAGGAGCAATTCTTAAGTACTATTGGAGGAATTTCATCTGGACCAGGAGCCTTATCTACTGAGAGATTCTGCAAAATAGTTTTGACATGTCTGGTGTGGATCTTAAGTGAGGGAATTTCAGGCGAATTAAAATTAAGTACAGGGACATCTTGATTTATTTCATCTAAGGTTGAGTTGGTGGAGAAAATATCCGCAAGAAGGTTAGCTTTACCTCGTGGGTCACTTACAAGATTGCCAGTCGGAGATTTTAATGGTGGAATGGATGAAGCAGTAGTGAAGTTGGATTTAAATGAGTTAAGAGTAGCCCAAAATATTGTTTTATCATTTGGATTATTTAGAAGTTTATTTGCCTGCTTGTGGAGAAAGTTTGATTTAGTTAGGTTTAATACAGTTTGGCATGATTTCTGATGTTTCTAAAGTAATTAAAGGCTTCATGAGTTTTTGATCTTGTGTATGCATTGTAGGCTATTGCTTTTTGTTCAGTTACTCTAGCACAATTATGGTCAAACCATTTAGGTGAATTAGATCTTTTACTGTACTTTTGATGAGGAATAAAAGTTTCCATTCCAATTTTTACAAAATCTTGTATGTGGCTCAAGGTGGAGTGTGCATCATTAGAAAAGAAAGAGGTCCAGGGAATATCAATAAAGAAACCTTGAAGACCCTCCCAGTCTGCCCTATCGTAATGCCATTTAGTCACCAACACAGGTTCAGAGTGGGAAGGTGTGGTAGGTGATAGACAGGTGGCCTGTATCAGACAGTGATCAGAAGATCCAAGCGGGGACCTCACTGTAACATCATAATTGTCTGAATTGGTTGTTAAAAATAAGTCCAGTAGGTGGGAATTATGATTAGGATTATCTGGTACACGGGTGGGTTGGTTGACTAGTTGAGTGAGATTAAATGAGTCTGCAAATAGCTCACATTCAAGACCAGCATCATCAGTCCTGGCTGAATGAGTGAGCCATTCAACATTATGGACATTAAAATCACCCAACACAGTGATTTCAGAAGAAGCATTTAAGTTGAGGACACTGAGTTGTGAGGACAGAGAATCAAAAAGACTTTGCTCTGGAGGAGTATTTGGGGAACGGTAGATGCAACATATGTATAATAATATAGAATAATCAAAATAGGGACAATTGAAACTAGTAACCTCCTCCAGGGCAAAAATTTAATTGTGTTCTTAGTAATATTACTACACAGATTACTTACATTATATACAATTGAGCAAGTTTCTGCTGGTTGAATGTGTTTGTCTGGGCTGTGCAACTGTATCCCTCATACTTACAACAAAATTAGCAAAAATGAAGAGGGTACTACCAAACCGGCAAACCCTAATATCGAACGAAGATCAAAATTATAATTGATGTCTAGTTTGTGATAAAGGATTAAATGCCATTACATTTCAGAAAGATTACTGCATGTTTCTGCTTATTTTGTTTATGAATGTATAGGATACAGTGAGGTCTCACGTTAGTGAGGTTTAATAATTATGGCCATATAATCTAGACGCAAAGACCTTGAAAATGATTCTTGAAATTCCCTAGAACTAATAGTAAACTATTAGTATCTCAAAAATATGAGACAAAATATATATGTAGTGTACACACTTCTTGAATGCATAGTAAGCAAAAACGAAGGCAACTCTGTTGCTGCTTTCCTCGTCGTCCTAACTGTCTCTAACTAGCTTATGTCCGCATGTCGCCAGTCAGACTGAGACTCTGACTGGCGGCACGAGGACAGGAGTTCCTGTAAACTCCTTGAAAACCAACGGCCATCCCAGCCACGTATCATACAGGTACTGAATGCGACGGTCACACAATGTACAGACGCGAAGTGATTGGGCAAGGTTATCAAAGTACAGTACTCTAATAATTGTTGGATATTTGTCTATTTATTTGGTATTAAAAATGGCTGTTAATGACCACAATTTAAAGTTTTACCCTGGATTTCGTCAGAATTACCTGGTAGATACTTGGATTACTTCAGAATTACCTCAAAAATGCCATTACCTCAGAATTACTTTAAATGAGGTGAGATTACTCTAATCTGAGGTAATTACCTTAAAATGAGAGCCCTGATCATTACATCCACAAACGTCCTTAACATCTAACCACATACACAATAAAGTGTAGGGTTAATAAATGATGAATGTACTTCCATATCATAGTGAGGTTGGGTTTAGTCTAACACTCAGTACATGCTCCTATATATCGACAAGGTATATGTACGAAGAGTGTGTGCTAAACTTATAATCTTCTTGGCAGCCCAGTGGTAGAGTACTGTCATCCTGTTTGTGGGTCCCGGGTTCGATTCCCAGCAGTTGCAATCATTCATCATTTATTAACCCTACACTTTATTGTGTATGTGGTTAACCCTTAACTAGCGGCGCGCAACATAAGTCGAGTATAATAAATCTGGACTATCTGGCGGCGCTCGACATAGGTCGTGTGGCAATTTCAGCACGTAATGTTGCTGAGAGAGAGAGACAAGTGGTGGCAGGAGAGTAGCGAGCGTATGACTGCTCCAGACCACCGCGGCGAACCTACTGACAGGAATCCCACCTCCTCCCTCCCTCTCTCACTCGCTAAATACGGAATTGTATGGGGAAAGTGCCGAATTACATGCTTTTTGCACTCGAGTTGCGCGGTTGTTGCAAGAAAACTAGCCATCATAAAAGGATCGTTATGGTGTCATTGGAAAGCTCTGTTTATGCCCTTTCAGGGATAGATACTTGTTTTACGCTCTGGGTCTTATTTAGGCATGAAAATGATCACGTAAACAGCCCTATTTTGGCTAAAAACACCCCGCTGGGCGGTACATATAAATAAACCGCTAGCCCGCTAATCTAGTGTTAAATGTTAAGGACGTTTGTGGATGTAATGATATAAAAAGAATGTCGTGTTAATTGACATTGCTTTCATAATATATATATATATATATATATGTATATATATATATATACTGTACATAAATATATATATATATATATATATATATATATATATATATATATATATATATATACATAAATATATATATATATATATATATATATATATATACAGTATATATATATATATATATATATATATATATATATATATATAATATATATATATATATATATATATATATATATATATAAATATATATAATGGCAGGCCACCAAACACGCAGTAGCCCTGCCCACTCCTTTGCCCCCCTGTCATGTGTATATATACCCGTAATTTTGAACATTGTAATCATTCCTTGAAGATGCTAGATGCCTAGCAAAATGTCACACCACCATGAACTTTGCTAGCCTTATCCACCTGCTCACTGAACCTCAACGAAGAATAATTAGAAACCTCGAAACTCTGAATAATAAAATATCTAATGCTGAAATTACTATTTCCTTTAACCTTGTTTGCCTTAAAGAAAATTTATTACCTGGCTTTACTAACATATATATATATATATATATATATATATATATATATATACAGAGTATATTCAGTAATAATAAAAATAATAGTTCTTAAAGCTAGCGAATGCTAAGCTAGCTAAGGATAGCTCAATAAGGCCGATTAGGTGTATTTCCATTGGGGTCCTGTACTAGCGGCTCGCTTGGTGTAGTGACTAGCGTCTCGGACTTCCACCCAGAAGGCCCGGGTTCGCGCCCACGCTCGGCGCATTAAAGATTTTTCACAAGTACTGAGTCGTTACCATCCCTCATGAGCAAAGGGATGGGGTAGTAGTACAGGACCCCAATGGAAATACGCCTAATTGGCCTTATTGAGCTATCCTTAGCTAGCTTAGCATGCGCTAGCTTTAAGAACTATTATTATTATTATTATTATTATTACTACCCCATCCCTTTGCTCATGAGGGATGGTAACGACACAGTGCTTGTGAAAAATCTTTAATGCGCCGAGCGTGGGCGCGAACCCGGGCCTTCTGGGTGGAAGTCCGAGACGCTAGTCACTACACCAAGCGAGCCGCTGTATACTGTATATATACTGTATATATATATAATATATATATATATATATATATATATATATATATATATATATTGTCATAATCACTGGACTAAAGCTAATGACTTATTATATTGCACTGATATCATATAGATGTTAAACTTCCAATCTGAGATGTATTCCTTAGTCATACTGTATATGTTTAAGTTGATCTTATATTGAGTTCTGATGTATATCAATATGTGCTAAGAAAGATTCATTATAGTGTCAGAGATAGCTTATGTTTAAATTGACCATATGATCAAGTTATTGTAGATTATATGGTGGTTGTCTTACTAAGGAATGTCTCCAGCTGATTGCAGGGTTGCCAGTTTGTCGCTTGAGTTTCATCTGGCAAGATTCAAATTTGAATGTCATTTTTTGCTTTGTATGAATTATTGTATGGATTTGGTACTTAACTTATGACCATTTATATGGATGAAATAGGTGACCATATTGTTAATCCTGAGTGAATTTTTATCCGAGATAATATCTAAGTTGGGTAAATAATGGCAAGTTGTTAATATTCTGGTTGCCTGAGTTGCCAGACACCGCTTGGGTGTATATAAGCCAGGTTAAGGGAAATTTCAGGCAGTAGCTGTCGGTCCCCATACGGAGAGGATGTTGCTCTCTCTCTCTCTGCCCTGGTTTTACAAACTAAGATGTTGGGACACCTCTACTGATTGTTTTACCTTGGTGTTGTGATATATTTATAATTCTGCATGTTGGAATGTATACACAGAGATAAGACAGGTATATAATTAAGGAGTCAGTATGGAAATATATGATGTATGATCTTTTTGGTTTCTGCTATGTCATTCAACCAGCCTTGAGTTTTAGTATGTTGATGATAGATATATCATATGTTTCATAGCATGTATATTCATTGTTTTTTATGACTTTTTTATGTTATGTTCATTAAGGAAGTGTGGACAAATATTATTATCTTTATTGATATTGTTATAATTGTGTGATGATTTAAGTTTACATATAGTTAGCATGGTACACATGAAATTAACTAAGGACTTGTGGGCACAAAATTAATATGAACTATTTGTATACTTTGGTAAGATATAGAGGAAAGGAATCTCTATGGTGTGAGAGTACATTGCCCATGAGTTTTGATTGTATGATACAAACATTTCAACATTATGTGTGACATTTATTATTTGAAAGGAATACTCCATTACATTCATGTTGCTTCTGAAACACTTAAAATATTGCAGTACTATAAATCACTCATTTTAATTTATAACTCCTTCAGAGATTAATGTATTTAGACATAATAATCTGAGTCCTGTAAGAATCCTAAATTAATAAGATTTATTCTATAACTTTGAACTTGTGTTTGATATATTCCCAATAGTATATAGTCTGTAGCAAATATTTAAGTAATAACATTCATTATGAGGGTTTTAACGTCCGACACCTGTGCTTTTACCACTGTACTGTAGATAGCTAGTTGCAGGAGGGTTAATTGGTATTCTCTTGTGTTAACTTTACCTACTTGGCCGTGACAAGAGGTTGGGAGTCGGCCCCGACGTGATATTTTTTGGCCACCTTGGCCAGGATAGTAAACCTGGATTAATTATTGAGCACATGAACGTGGAGTAATCCTGACTGATGTTATAATTTATGTGTATGTTAAATCTTTTCTGCACTTGCTGTGAACATTTTCAGATTCTCGTACAGGCTTAACTTACATTTTCTTGACATTAATCATGCCTCTAGTGAATGATCACGATATAGAAGAGTTCCTTAGTGGTAGTCTGACTCGGGTTTCTATCATCTCACTTTCTAAATATTAGCTCAAATTAGTTGCTAGTCATTTGGGAGTTCAACATTCGGCCAAGCTCAATAAGTCTGAATTAAAAGACCGTGTAATGGAAGCGCTACACGATAGACTTGACGGGGAAAGAGAAGTGCTGAATGTAGACGGTGACATGGACCATGGGGCCATGAGTAGTAGCATCACCGAACAGGTGGAGGGACATAGCCTTGATGAATCTAATCACAGACTCTTACATGGGACATCTGTTACTCATGATCTTGATAGCTCTACCATGCACTTTCAATTAGAGCTTGCCAGAATAAAACTTGAACAGTCTAAAACAGAAGTAGAGAAAGCTAAACTAGATTTGGAGATGAAGAAATTAGAGTCTTCCCATTCACAGAGAGAGCAGGGTGGTGTAAGAGCTGTTGATGTTACTAAATACATTCACATGGTACCCAATTTTGAGGAAAATTATGTAACTGGGTATTTCCAGACCTTTAAAAAATTGCAATAAACTCAGAATGGCCGAGGGAAAAGTGGGTAATACTCTAACAGAGTGTACTTAACCCGGCAAGTGCTGAAACACTAATAAGAGTTTTACCGCTGCGCTGCGAAACCCCTTATATAATCCCGGTTTTTGAACGCGTACCAAAACCGCGGGTTTACAGCCAGGCATCTACAAATTGGTGCGGGTGTAGTACGACTTGGCACCTCTCGATACCACCACCCCACACACAGGCAAGCGGTACACATGCACGCACGTACACACGCATTGGAGCCGACACCACCCTCACACTCTCGCCCTGATGACACAACCAGGCCTCCTTCTGGTGGTGTCAGCGGCTGTGGAAGGCAGAGAGTGGCTGCCAAAGACCCTAGCTACCATTACTACGGCACGAGTAGGTCCGAGGACGAGGAACCTGCACGTAAAGCACGTAAAACACTTGCAAGCAAGGGCAGTGCACAGAATCATTGTCTTTCTGGGACACTGCCAACACCACCCAGGCAACTGCTACCACCACTACCACCACCACCGCCACCGACACAGGAGGCCGCCCTTGGTCTGCAGGACCTGCGGGGGCCACTGGGAAGACAGGGAAGGGCATGGGTAAAAAAACTTTTACCTCTGCCACTACCACCGTGCCACCACCACCACCACCACCAGCCGCCCCTGCCACCTCTGCCCTTGCCGCCCCTGCCACTGCCACTGCTCCTGGCCGTGCCCCTGCCCCTGCCAAAGGGAAGAAAGGGACGAAGGGCAAGGCGACAACGGCGACAGGGACAACAATAATTGCACATACAGCTGGCTGACCTTGGCTTGCCAGCGACTCACAGACACAACTTCCCTCCCTCCCTCCCTCCCACAGTCCACCCACCAACCACACCTCTCCCATAACCTCCGTTCCCGCCTGTAAACTCTCTCATAATTCGCTTATATGTCGCATATTTGGTCTATATGCGGCATATTCCTTGGTATATGGGTGGCCTACATACGTACACGTACTTTATATAGCATGAGAGTGCTGTAAATACGATATATATACGTGATATTTCAGCCAGCACACCCTGTACTCTTCATACCTTCCCGCCTAAACTCTCTACCTGTGTTCCCGCCTCTAAACTCATTCAGAATTCGCTTATATGTCGCATATTTGGTCTATATGCGGCATATTCCTTGGTATATGGGTGGCCTACATACATACACATACGTACACATATGTACACATACTCTACATAGCATAACAGTGCTCAAAATAGGATAAATACGCGAAATTATGCCCTAACCCACTCTCCCCTCCCTCTCCTCCTACCCCCTGGGCGCGTGAATATTCACCCGGGAAATCTTGCCGCGCGATGCCATTCGCTCCACTTTTTTCAACTACGGACCGCCCCCGACCCCCCACAGACATTTTTTGTGGGGTCAAATATATATGGCTCGATGCGCGCGAACATTCCCTACACGTTGATGTATTTTTCATCGATATTTGCAAGGGGCGCCCAAATCGTCATACCTCCGCACAGGGGTGCCTGCATACTATAGGGGCTGCACAGCGGAGAGGTTAAGGGAAAAGCTCTGACAGCCTATACTGCACTCTCTGTTGATGAGAGTAAGGATTACGAATTTGTGAAAGAGATAATCCTAAAATCCTATGAACAAGTACCTGAGGCTTACAGAATTAAATTTAGAAATAATTGGAAAAGCAATTCCACCACTCATGTTGAATTCCTGTACGAGAAAACAAAAGCATAGGTGGCTGCTTTCTAGGGAAATTCAGGGAAATTATGATCAGCTGTATGAATTAATGCTGTCAGAAGAGTTTAATCGCACCATTAGTAAGGATGTAGCTGCATATCTTGCAGAGAAAGGTATCACTGATGTTAAGAGGGCAGCCACCCTTGCAGATGAGACGTACATGCTAATCCGAAAAGTAGGAACTAACCCCAATCACAACAGACAAAAAGGCAACACACAAACAGAAACAATAAAGTCTCCCCACAATAGTGTTATGCCTACTCAAAAAATTACACCCCAGACTAAGACTCCTTCCTGGACACGCAACAAAATTGACTATAACAAGATGAATAACACAAAAGAGAAAGAGACTAGGAAATGTCACTACTGTGGGAAGATAGGACACCTAGCTTATGACTGTTATGATAACAAGAGAGACATGGGAAATATTCAGGGTAGTTACATAAACAGTTTTAAACCAGTGGCATTTGTTTCTACTAAGGGGCATGTAGCCAAAGAGAGAGGAGGAAGAGGCTTTTGCTGATTTTGTTTCCCTGGGCAAAGTTGGGAAGGAAAGCAACTCACAGCCTATTAGGATCTTGAGAGATACTGGTACTGCACAGACACTCCTGAAGAAGTCTGCACTCAACGAAGTAGCAGACGAGGGGAAATACATCCTGCTACAGGGCATTGGTGGTAGTCTCTCTGTTCTACTTGTGCAGGTGGAGGTACAAAGTGAATTTGTAAATGGCAGTGTCACTGTGGGACTCGTGGAGGAGTTACCTGTGCCTGGGGTGGACATGCTCCTTGGAAATGATATGGCTGGGGGCAAGGTCAAGACTTCTCCCATTGTCGTGGTTAGGCCCACGCAATATAAGGGTATCGAGAAGCTAATGATGGTCGAACCGGATTTATTTCCGGCCTGTGCAGTAACCAGGGCCATGGCACATTCTCAAGCTGATCATGACTACAATTGGGATAACAATTGTTACGTCCTGGGATATATAAACACTGGGCTCTTTCTATTGGACTAGGTATGCGGCAACAAGCAACAACGGAAAACGCTAGATCCAACCCTTATCTATAAACCCAGGCAACAAACCACCCTAAACCGTCAAGAGTCCTGCCTGGACAACAAGGTATCCTATGACTCGGTTACAGGGTGCACGCACTATAGACTGCTGATAGTCAAGTAGGCTATATAAAAGATCACACAATTAAGTTGACTTAAAGCTTCAAGGAAAAGATAGATAACGGAATTAAATTGCAGAAACAATTTAAGAACAAACTAGAAGAAAGTACATTTAACGTTACGTTAATTAATACAACTAATCACCCCTGCGTGAAAGAAGGTGAAAGCAAACAGTCCTCAAAATATCGTACAGGTAGACAAGATGCGGGTTTCTAAACTGCATGCGGCTACTGTAGGATCTGATGCTTAGCAAAGAAAGTACGTTACGGATTTAGAGAACTCTTAACTCATAAGCAGGAATAAATACTAGTGATAGGACCTACAGTGTATAATGGCATAGGTATAATTAAATAAAGGCAGCAACTCGCAACATAACCACATACAGGTGTGCTTCTCACTCTTAGTCAGGCAAGCCTGCTCGGACAGAGTCTCTAAGCCACACCCTGACTCACAATGCTCACAAAAACGGTAAACTGTGGCACAATAACAAGCATGCAGAGATAATAAACCCCTAGCTGTTAATCTGCCAGGTGGCAGAGGTCTAGCCGGAAGGATATAGGCTTCGGATACCCGGGCTGAGCCACCTGCTCTATCCTAGGGACGTTCCCAAGTCTGTGCGCCAAATTACTCTAATTGAAAGGGTGCTCTCTTGAGAGACTCAGATCGCAAGTATCTGACTCTCTCCTGGCGACCCTAAAACAAAAGCAAGACGTGCTAGCGCAGTGCTGAGTGGACTAGGCAATGGCCCTCACACAACACAACGCTAGACACACAGGGACACAGACAAGATAATGCCCCCAGACTCCCACGGGTATCCTAGTAAAGTCGTGCGGGTCCACAGGACTCGCACCAGCAGACTTTACTTAAAGGATCGCAAAAAGCCTCCCCTCCGGTCTAGCCCCTGCTAACCTGACACAAGAACACACTAGCAAGCATGAAACCACCAAATATGAGACAACAAAAAAGCTTCCTAGGTCTCATTAACAATTACGTCTCTGCATAAGGCCCAAAATCCTATCTAATTATCTGAGAGCTCGTCGTTAATACAATAATAGATATAAGGTCTATCAAGGGGATGGGATAATTAAATAGATTGGTGAAGTAGTGGAAGGAAGGCATACAAAGTAAGAGAGAAAGTTTCTAAGTGGGGTTGAGAAGGATAGATATCAAGGGGGTCCGAAGGGTACGACAGTGAAGTGAGCTCTGAGTCTTGAATCTGTCTGGACCTCACCCTAGGCATACAAAATACATCCCAGGCTTGGCAACACTCAACACTGTTGCCTGGTCAAAATCCTCTACCCCGTGCGTGAGTCGAAACTAAGCCTAACGTTGCAATCAAATGCATATGGCAACGCTTCAGGCTCGTCCCAAGCTGGCAAGCGAAGCAACGTCCCAAGCCGGTCTCTCTCTCCCGCTCGTCTCCTCCCGCCCTCACTAGACTTACATCTTATATATTATAATGAAATAATCAACTATCGAGATTAAAATATACTAAGATGCGTTGGTTAAGAATAAGGGCAGCTTCAAGCTGTGAAACAACATAAGAATATCCCAGACATTAGTTACGTTGTCGTAGGATATATACTAAGGAAAAGCCTGCCGACCGGCTGCCACCAGCCGGTTTCTAAACGGCTGGGCAGCCGACGCGCGCGCATGCCCGCACGTGGCTACTATGCAGAAGCGTCACACAATGAAGATAATGGGGATAATAATGATGAAGGGGAAGCTGACTCGTTTGAGGAGCCTAGTGAATATGCATTGGAGAACTTATTCACTGACATATCTGCAGAGGACGGTGAGGAGCCCCCGGATGCTGGTGATATTAACCCCAATGTTTTGCCCCAACTAAAGTCATCTCAGTCCCAAAAAGTAGATCCTGGATTGCGGAAACTAATGCAGAACTTAGGAGAGCAACCTGATGCAGAATTCTTCATGTACAATGATGTCTTGATACGCCGATTTATTCCCATCGATTGTGAGGTGGGTGATATTATGTGGAGGTCTGTGGAGCAGATCGTAGTGCCCTCATGGCCTCATCTCATAGGAAGGAGATTCTGTCCCTGGCACATACCGGTGGAACGGCTGGACACATGGGCGTGAGGAAGACACTGGCTAGGATCCTGACCTGCTTCTACTGGCCAAATATCAAGAAGGATGTGAGTGAGTTTTGCAGGACCTGTGATACCTGCCAATGTTTTGGTAAGCCCAACCAACCCATAACCGTGGCACCATTAATTCCCATACCCTATTTTGAAGAACCCTTCACCCGTGTATTGATCGATTTGTGGGCCCTCTGCCAAAGACCACTTCAGGCCACATTTACATCCTCACTCTTATGGACATGACCACATGTTATCCCGAAGCTATCCCTCTTAGGAAAATTAGTGCATCTAACGTAGTAAAAGAACTATTAAACTTCTTCTCTAAGTTTGGCATTCCTAAACAGATTCAATCTGATCGAGGGACAAATTTCACCTCAAAATTATTTTCCGAAGTAATGAAAGAATTGGGAATTGAGAAATTAACGTCATCAGCATTCCATCCCCAAAGTCAGGGAGCATTAGAGAGATTCCATCAAACGTTGAAGTATACCTTGAAAAAGTTTTGCATGGAAAACTCGCCAGATTGGGACAAGGGACTACCCTATGTATTGCTTGCCATCAGGGAATCACCAAATAAATCTTTCGGATTTAGCCCGTTTGAATTAATGTTTGGTCACAAAGTAAGAGGACCCATGAGGTTGATGAAAGAGGAGTGGATGAATGACGGTGAGAGTTTAGGCTTACTGAAGTATGTGTCCGAGGTGAAAGATAGACTTAGGAAGTCCTGGGAATTGGCTGGAAAATGTTTGGACAAGGCTCAATCCTCTATGAAGGTGTGGTACGACAAGAAGGCCAGAGCTCGTGTATTCCAACCAGGTGATGAGGTGCTGGTTTTAAATGCCTCTACAGGGTCAGCCTCTCGCAGCGAAATTTCAAGGGCCTTTCACAGTGAAAAAGAGGCTGAATGAGGTAAACTATGTGATTTACACTCCAGAAAAAAGAAAGAAAGAACGTATGTGTCATGTCAATCTTATGAAATTGTACCATAGAATAAATAATGTAGTTGCCCCAGTTTTAAATGTAGATGTAAAAGAGATGGACACAAAAACTGAGGGCAGAGACTTGGGTGAATCATGGTATGATGATTTAGACATTCTGGATATTGTGAATGAGAAACTGGGACATTTAGAAGGTGAAAAAAGAGAAAAATTAATGAGTTTCTTGTTTCCTACAAAGATGTAGTTAAAAATGCCCCAAGGAGGACCAATGTGTTAATGCATGATGTGGATGTGGGAGAAGCAAATCCCATTAAGTTACGTCCGTATCGTGTGCACCCTCAAAAGGCTACACAGATCCGTAAGGAATTAAACTATATGTTGTCCCATGATTTGATTGTACCTTGTGTGAGTGAGTGGTCATCTCCTGTAACTTTGGTACAAAAGCCAGATGGGTCTCCCAGCTTCTGTATAGACTTTTGCAAAATCAACGATGTAACCAGAGCAGATACTTATCCTATGCCTCGTGTTGATGAGTGCATAGATGAAATAGGGTGTGCAAAATTTATAAGCAAACTAGATCTTCTTAAAGGTTTTTGGCACGTACCTTTAAGTGAAAGGGCTCAAGAGTATTCGTGTTTTGTTACATTGGGAAAATCATACAAATGCAAGGTAATGCCTTTTGGAATGAAAAATGCTTCAGCCACATTCCAGCGATTGATGAATATTGTCACTCAGAATTTAGAAGGCTGTGTTGCATATATAGATGATCTCATTGTTTATGGAAATTCATGGGTAGAACATTATTGCCGACTTGAGAAATTGTTGGAAAAATTAAGGGAGGTAAATTTGGTAGTCAAGTTAAGTAAGTGTGAATTCGTAAAAGCTAAAGTAGAGTACTTGGGATATATAATCGGTCAAGGTACTCTTGTTCCCCATCATGCCAAGGTTGATGCCATTTTTAGCATGTCTCCCCCAGTAGATCGAAAGGGGGTGCAACGACTCCTGGGTAGGCTATGGTAGGCTATTATCGGATGTTCATCTTAAATTTTGCTGATGTCGTGGCACCTCTTACTGATCTACTGAAGAAGAATGTAAAATTGATGTGGTCACTAGAATGTCAAAGTGCTTTCAGCCAACTACAAACTATTCTGTCAAACTCTACCATATTGATGGCTCCAAATGTTGATAAGCCGTTTAAACTTGCTGTGAATGCCAGCAATATAGGTGCTGGAGCTGTTCTTCTACAAGATGATGAGAACAGTATAGAACATCCAGTTTCTTACTATAGCAAGAAATTTAATTCTTCTCAGAAAAATTATTCAGTGATAGAAAAAGAGTTATTATCATTAATTAAAGGATCGCAAAAAGCCTCCCCTCCGGTCTAGCCCCTGCTAACCTGACACAAGAACACACTAGCAAGCATGAAACCACCAAATATGAGACAACAAAAAAGCTTCCTAGGTCTCATTAACAATTACGTCTCTGCATAAGGCCCAAAATCCTATCTAATTATCTGAGAGCTCGTCGTTAATACAATAATAGATATAAGGTCTATCAAGGGGATGGGATAATTAAATAGATTGGTGAAGTAGTGGAAGGAAGGTATACAAAGTAAGAGAGAAAGTTTCTAAGTGGGGTTGAGAGGGATAGATATCAAGGGGGTCCGAAGGGTACGACAGTGAGGTGAGCTCTGAGTCTTGAATCTGTCTGGACCCCACCCTAGGCATACAAAATACATCCCAGGCTTGGCAACACTCAACACTGTTGCCTGGTCAAAATCCTCTACCCCGTGCGTGAGTCGAAACTAAGCCTAACGTTGCAATCAAATGCATATGGCAACGCTTCAGGCTCGTCCCAAGCTGGCAAGCGAAGCAACGTCCCAAGCCGGTCTCTCTCTCCCGCTCGTCTCCTCCCGCCCTCACTAGACTTACATCTTATATATTATAATGAAATAATCAACTATCGAGAATAAAATATACTAAGATGCGTTGGGTAAGAATAAGGGCAGCTTCAAGCTGTGAAACAACATAAGAATATCCCAGACATTAGTTACGTTGTCGTAGGATATATACTAAGGAAAAGCCTGCCGACCGGCTGCCACCAGCCGGTTTCTAAACGGCTGGGCAGCCGACGCGCGCGCATGCTCGCACGTGGCTACTATGCAGAAGCGTCACACCTCCCCCAAGATATAAGACCCTTGACTAAGTTCTTCATATCTAACAGAAAGCTTCTCATAGTACCACACACTGTTGCGACACAAGGCACTATATAATTATAACAAAAATAAAGACTGTTGCGCTCCACCGAGCAAGTTCAACTAACTTAGCGACAATAAGCGAAAACATTCAACTTAGATACTGCTACAACATCTTATACAAAATTCTACACGTTATAAAAAATAAAGAGTTTTTATAAGGTTTTTGCTTTTTTAATTTGTTTTTTTCGGCTGAACTACAGTGACAGCCTATTTTCCTCCACACTCAACCCTCAATCCTGTGGCAGTCTAACCAACATCATCCACCCTTGATAGACAATCCGCTATCACGTTATCAGAACCGGCAATATGGCGTATGTCCAGATTATACTCCTGAAGCATGAGTGACCACCTGGTCAGCCTCATATTCCGGTTATGAAACTGATTCAAGAATTTCAGAGGGTGATGATCGGTATAAACCACTACGACTGGTCCGAAAGCAGGAA
The DNA here is from genome assembly GCA_032716605.1 of Paralithodes platypus. Classification (NCBI taxonomy): domain Eukaryota; kingdom Metazoa; phylum Arthropoda; class Malacostraca; order Decapoda; family Lithodidae; genus Paralithodes; species Paralithodes platypus. The sequence goes on along the minus strand of CM064564.1, from coordinate 20,799,859 downwards.
CATATACATCGAAGTGCCTGAGCGCCAGCACTATCGCCAGGAGTTCTTTTTCAATTACAGAGTAATTCCTTTGTGCACTATTGAATTTTTTACTGTAAAAACTCACTGGATGTTCGATACCTTCATCATCTGTCTGTAACAAGACAGCCCCAGCCCCTACGCCACTGGCATCAGTCGCCAGCTGAAAAGGTCTGCTGAAGTCCGGGGCCCTGAGTATGGGGTGGGTACATAACAGGTGTTTCACCAAGGAAAACGCCTCTGCACACTCAGGAGACCACCGGAATTTCTTGTCCTTAGATAATAAGTCAGTTAAAGGTGCAAGTACAGTCGAATAGCCTTTGATGAAGCGACGATAATAGCCTATCATACCTAGAAACCGCATGATTTGTTTCTTAGTCGTAGGCTGGGGAAACTGATCGATGGCTTTGATCTTTGTCTGTGGAGGGCACACCTGACCCATCCCCACCTCGAACCCTAGGTACAAAACTGTGGCTTTGACAAAATCGCACTTACCCAGGTTTACCACCAAACCTGCTTCATTCAGTTTATTAAAAAGCTGTCCGATGTGAGCACAGTGACTGTTAAAATCCTCGTCGTATATTATGACATCATCTAGGTACACCGTACAGTTGGGAATGTCGGCTACAATGTCGTTCATTAATTTCTGAAACGTTGCAGGGGCATTTTTCAGCCCGTATGGCATAACATGGCAACGATATGTGGCACCGTCCACCACAAACCCACACACCTCTCGCGCTCGCTCAGACAAGGGCACTTGCCAATAACCCTTAACAAGGTCTATCTTAGTGAGGAACTTGGCTTTCCCTATCTTATCCACACTGTCGTCCACGCGAGGGAGAGGGTAGGCATTTGTGGGGGTTAAACCATTCAACCTGCGGAAATCTATACAAAACCGCACCTTGCCATCTGGTTTGGGCTGCAGTGTGACTGGAGAAGTCCACCTTACTGCACCCTCAGAAATCAGCCCACGTTTCAGCATATAATCCAGCTCTTCCCTAAGTACTGGTAATTTAATAGGGGGAACACGGTATGGCACTGATTTAAAGGGCGGGTAGTCCCCAACATCGACATCGTGCACCGCTTGAGTAGTGAGGCCAGGATGCTCTGCGAAATCAGCTGGGTTTGAATCAAACAAGTGCTGCACAGCTACACGCTGTTGCTCAGGCAGGTGCAATATCAACTCGTGAGCCACTTGTCTAGAATTCCCCGCCCACTGATCCGCGGAAACATGACAATCCCAATTATCCTCCCCCGCAGCTTGACTGTCCCTTCCTCCTTCTCCACCACGATCGCTGCAGATCAACACCGGGACAGTGAGAGGCTCGGAGGGGCGCCTCACATACTCTTTCATCAGATTTACATGGCAAAGTTGGTTCTTTTTCTTACGATCAGGAGTAGCTACTAAATAGCCGAGATCAGAAACCTTCCTTACAACCCGATACAGACCAGAATACTTGGCAGACAAGGGGTGTCCCACCAGAGGCAGTAGTATCAGTACCTCCTGATCTACTTCAAACTCTCTCAGCTTCACCTTCTGGTCGTATCTGTCCTTCATCTGAGCTTGTGAACTCTTAAGATTCCGACCTGCTACCTCCAAGCTCTTTAGCATTCTCTCACGGCTTTCAACTACATACTTTAGAAGCGAGCATGGCTTTGTGACTCCCTCCCAGATCTCCTTGACTATGTGGAGGGGCCCCCTGACCCTGTGTCCAAAAACCAACTCGTTCGGGCTCTCCCCAGGTACTTCTCTCGCAGCAAATAAAACGTATGGGAGACCTAGATCCCAGTCCTTCCCATTTTCCATGCAATAACACCGCAACATACTCTTGAGAGTCGAGTGCCACCTTTCCAAAACTCCCCGACTCTCGGGATGGTAGGCAGATGACACCACAGACACTATCCCATGTTGCTGCATGGTCTGCTTAAACAGAGCAGAAGTAAAATTGGATCCCTGATCAGACTGGATCTCCTGAGGGTAGCCATAACGAGGGAAATAGACAAGTAGGTTTTTGACAACAGTCTTAGCCATCCCATTGCGCATGGGGTAAGCATCTGGATACCGTGTTGCTACATCCATTACAGTTAGTAAACATTTATTGCCGGCACTAGTGGGGGGCAATGGGCCAACCATATCGATAACTACTTTGCTGAAGGGCGGCCCAATGACAGGGATTGGTTGTAACGGGGCTCTCGGGATGACCTGATTGGGTTTCCCAACCACTTGACAAGTGTGAAACTGTGACACCCATGACACGACACTCGCCTTTAACCCAGGCCACCAGAAAAGCTTGCTCAGAGCTGCCTCCGTCTTACGTGCCCCCAGGTGCCCTGCCAAAGGCACATCATTAGCTAATCTCAATAAGCTCTCACGGCACACCCTCGGTACTACTAACTGGTCCACTAATCCTGACCCGCCATCCCACTTTTTCTTGGGATCCTGATGTCTCTGATACAAGATCCCCTCGGACAAGAAAAAATCACCAGGCTGCGCATCCTCATCGCTCTCCAGTTCGACAGCACCATTACCACACACCCTGACTTCAGGATCTTCCAGCTGCAAGGAACATATATCAGCAGGTGCGAGATTATCCAAGTTCATCTTAAATAATTTATTTCCACCTCCAATGTCCCGCTGAGCCATCCTTTCCTCACGCTGCGCATAACGATGCTGTCGCAGAGTCTCTTCCTGCCCTGCACCTGCACTAGTGGTGACAGGCCCCGGGGCCTCTCCAGACTCTAACATAGGTGCCAATAATGAGTCACCAAGAAACACTGCCGGCTCAAAACTCTCCAATTGACCAACACTTCCCGTTTTCTTGTGACCTTTCCTCCGCGGTTTGATAGACTGAGGTGGTGGCTGCAAGGCTCCGGATGTCTGAGAACGCGTCACAACACACGCCATGGTTTGTACGCTACACTTCTCAACCCACTCCTGTTCCTCCCTACTAACGTCGGCCGCCTTCTCGGCAACGACCAAGGGTGAAACCTTAGAAGCAGGCACCGCAAAGTCGTTGCCGAGGAGGAGGTCGACGCCCCCAACAGGCAAGTTCTCTACAATTCCGACATCCAGCTCCTTCGCCACACCATCCACCTCCAGCTCCATCCGCACCAGTGGGTAGGACTTCGTAGCATTGATCCCCTGAACTACCACCACCCGAGCAGCGTTAATCGGTCTACCAGTAAAGTTCTTTAACAAGGTCTGAGAAGCCCCCGTATCACGCAATAGCTTAACTCCTCGCCTTTCGCCAGCCCACCTCACAAAACCATGCCCTCTATGACCCCCAAAGACGTCGCGGACAGGGTTCGAGCCTTCCGGACTCTTGAACACAGGCTGTGTCCCACCCTCTGACGAACTACCCTTGGCAAACTCAGAAGATATAGACGACACCCCTATGCTGCGGGCCAATGACACAACATTGTTTGGTGGCTTGTTCGGACAAGCATTTGCAAAGTGACCCTCCTTGTGACATGCAAAGCACTCTTTACTCTTTGGTTTCCCTTGGGAGTGGGAGGTACCATTAGACTTCTTATACGGGACGGTATTTGGTTTATGTTCAGTTTTATTGTCAGTGCTAGATGGTTTTGTGTATCTATGTGTATCAAAATTCTTGGGAGGGGGAGGGGTACGATCCTTTGCACCCGACTCACTCCTAGCTGCTGCTTCGCACCCTCGAATTAATGACAGTCGGCGGTCAGCCATTTCTGCTGCCTCCTGGAGAGTTCTAGGATTTTTTTCCTTTATATTTAATGTTAAGTCCCCGCCTGTGCACTTAAAGAACTGCTCCAAGAGAACCAGCTCACTCAACTCCTCAAAAGTAGCTGCCCTCTCAGAACGCAGCCAATGTCGTAGTGCATCAGACAAGTCCCGGGCGTGTTCTAGGAAGGTACTATCCTTGCCCTTAGTAACACCCCGAAACTTCAAGCGGTAAGTTTCTGGTTGTAACTCATAGGCCCGTAGCACAGCCTTCTTTAGCTCATCATAAATTACACAGGACTCTAAAGGTAGTGCATCATACGCTTTTAGCCCCTTTCCTAGGAGTCTTGATGAAACTAATGCTGCCCACTTTTCCTGAGGCCACTGGTGTTCCTGACACTTCTTCTCAAATCGCATAAAAAACTCAGCCACACCTAATTCATCGAACACAGGAACTAGTTTAAGCAGGTGCGACAATGATTGGTCCCGATGTCTGTTACCTCCCCCAATATTTCGCCCTGTTACCTCCACTGGAGATCTCTCCAGCTCCCTGTCAGCCCGATACCTCGTAGACTCTGCCTGCAGTTCAGCCTTTCGTATGAGGCTGTCTATCGGCAGCCTCAGCCTGAGCTCTAGCAACCTCAGCCTGCACACTAACCTGTCTTTCGGCAGCCTCAACCTGAGCTCTAGCCTGTCTTTCGGCGGCCTCAACCTTGGCCATCTCAAGCCGAAACAACAAATCTGGAGTCAACCCTTGAGGAGGGGAAGGTGCATTTAATGGAGAGGGTCCCTGTGATTGAATTCCACGCTGCCATTGACCATCAACTTGGGGGTATGTACTAAATTCAGGCACCCTGACGTTTGATATGGGGGTAGAGTGGAGGGGGGGCTGGTGTCCGGGGCCCCCAGTCGCCTCTCCACCCAGGTCTCTCCCTTCTAAACCCAATATCAAAGTCCTCAGCTGATCTTTCCTCATGCCACTTAAACCCTGGTGACCCTGAAGACCTGCCACACACTTTAAACCATACTTATTCAGCTTCAACACCCTGGCAGCGGAAAGGGGCACCTCTAAAAATCTTCTAGCACCCTCCTCGCTATCGACTAGCCACTCCACAGGTCTTTCTCCCTCCGAGCCCGTATCGTGACCTGACCCATCACTGTGTTCTGATGTATTAGACATGTTTGTGTACTGCAGTAATTATCACGGTTATAGAATGTGCCTTATCTCCTATGAAAGTATGTATATACTTAAAATGCCCCAGAACGAGAAGCCCACCACAGAAGCCATGAACGAACACCACACAGAAACACCAAAGGAAAGGTCCACAGAACGAAAGGACCAGCTGACCGAGCCCGCCATTCCAGACAGGCCCAAGCCCGCAGGGCTAAACAGCTCCAGGACACACCCATTTACCTTTTCTAAACTGACCATTTTCCACACCTCACGTACACTAACCCCCTCGTGTCCTACACTCCTAACTACAAAGATGATGAACAGGAATATACATTCATATTAAAAACACCCATGCCTGTCCCGACGTTGAGCCAATGCCAACACATCAGACAGCCATAATTATATCTATGTATGTTCTTGCATCCGAGAAGTAGATGTTATATATCTTAGAAGTTAAAACACCCACGCTGTCCCTAGACCTCGTATATCATTTTCCATGACGAGTATAGATATGTGTAACCCGTGCTCAGTCGCCCCTTGCATTGTTCCTCTAGTAACTAAGTATTAATATTAACATTCCCTAACATCTTGTCTTGCCAGACTAAGCTTCTGAAGACCCATCGCCCCATAAATCTATGTATGCAATCCTTAGGTTAAGTATTTCTATCCGCCATTGTGTTCACCTTTTTCCATTTACTTTCCACAATTGTCATACGTCTTCCCCTTGCCTCCTTCGTATCCACAGCCCACACTACGCCAATTTACTTCGTGCCTTACACCACTTACCCCAACCAGAGATTGTATAAGATAACCTGGTTACCAGTATCTGTCATAAGTACCCCGAAAACAATAACTAAGTACCCCTACGAACTGCCGCTGTGGTTGGTATTTTATACTTAATAGAAAACGCAGTTCCCAGGGCCAACTAATAGTATCCATAACCCTCTGACTGATCACATAACTCTATCTTTTCCAGACTCATATACCACCCCATAGTTGCATTCCCCGGTAGCATTTGGCTAACGTATTCTACTGCCTTTTCAAACTTCCATATCAATTGTAGCCTAATGCCACCCCCACGCCCAGGGACCTTAGGGGCAAAATTTCCCTGTAGCCCTTGAACTCTTCCCCCACCCTCATGAAGACACCCGCGCTTCTCGACTCTTGTCCGACCTAGCCTCTCTCTCATACCTCTTGAAGATCCTTGAATTGTCCGTTGCTAACGCTCTCCAACCTTTTATATATATACTCCTATCCAGCCTACCTTCACTTAGTAGGCCAGAACAACATTAGAACTTTACTAGCCCCTTGCATGCCATCTATTCTCTTACAACACATTCACAACCCTGCACCCAATGGTCGTCGGTGCGAGGCTAGCCGCCCCGCCAGTAACTAACTTCTATTGCCATACTTCCAGATAAATGTGGCAGTGTAAGCAACCCAGTCTCCACCATATCCAGCAAACCCTACAATTAACAACCAGCCGAGTAAAACCAGCTAGCTAAGGCACCTTCGGTTTTGGTATTAAAGACACCCACATCTGTCTCATACATAGAGGGTTATTACAAACACTGGTGATATGGCAAGCCCCTAGCCACAGCCGCCGGACGACTATCACAGAAGAGAGGGCGCCCAGCTCCCCCTTTTTGCCCACCCGAGGAGGGAGACCCCCACCCCCGCGGAGGTATACCTGGCCCCTGTTTTGACTTTCGAGTCATTGCCAGGTAGCACAGGAATTCTTCCTATCGATGAACTAACCATGAATGACTAACACCTTTACTAACCTCTATTAACTCACAATAAACCATTTACCTTTCTTGCATGCTCTGATCACTAAATTAGCACCTCAGCTATACCATAGAATGAAGATTGAACAATCTAGAGAGACGCTCCTATCACAGCTGTCCCCATCCTCCTCGCAAAGTAGATCCAGTCTCTCTCCCCTAAATACGTCCAGTATAGCCAAAATAGTACCTCTTACTAAGGCTCAGTTATATGAAAATATAAAGGCTTCCTATCGCCCTGTGCCACAACAGTAAATACCATCTTACCTAGTCCCCATATCTATTGAGAGCTCAATTAAGTCCATAAGACTCGAGATCCCTACTGTCTACAGGGTCCAGAACCGAGCCTATAAATCTAACTCCCGCCCCCAGTCAAATCAGTTGAAAGCTAGACACCAACCAGGGGTCACTACCCTGCAGTTAATTTCTAGCTCTGCCCTTGTGTTGTTCCGGAGTGAGATCCCAGAACCGGCAGACTCCGTGGCAGATTTGGATAGAAGGACCTGCCCACGTATTGAAGAACTTCACACATATGGCCCCCCTGGACGGCCGCGGAACCAGTCGTTAGCCCCCAACATCATGGACGCAAGATAACCAGGACCAGACCCATCAGATACTACCCAAGATTCCCTTTAGCAGTACTACATATTACTGTGCTGTTTAGAGATTCACTAATTAATATTTCTACGAAGTGGCTAAGACCTTGCCCAGTGTAACTCATACTTAACCATTCCATTTGGGACGTACTAAGCGATCAGTGCTCTTTAATTAACAGGCGACCTTGACTCTCGTAATTACCTTATTCAGATATTAAAACTCTAGTGATATCTAACGTTCTCCCACTGATTTGCGTTCTATGTATTTCTGAGACAAGGATATAAAACTTAGATCAGTACCCCCTGAGGTTACTAGAATTCCCGTGCTCTAAAATACGCATGTCTAATCTAGTCTGTGAACTACTACTTGTGCACCAGAGCTACCAGTAATAAATCTAACAGTGAATATGAATCTATAAGTAACATTGATGGTCTTCGGTATATAAACCTGTGAAATCAAAGCCAGTGATCAGAAGATTAATACCTGAACGTTGGAAGTGGGAGACTAGGCTCCATCCAGATCCACTTATGCTAGTGTTGTTCAATTCTATTATATTGTCTTACACAAGTATTCTGCAGTGGTATATCAATAAACGTGATCATGTAACTTGCTACCATGTGTTTCTTTGTGTTCTCTATTCCTCATATCTTGTATTGTGCATGCAGCCTTATATACCCAGTCAATTTAGAACTCACATTACCCAAGTTAAACCTGTAGAAAAACAGGGCATAACAATACTAATGTTATTTAAAGTCTTTAATGTGTTATATTGGCTGCTCCAAAAAAAAAAACTCTCTGTCCACTGTATTCCTTTAATCATAAGGAATCTCAAAACAAATGACCACTATATTCCTCTGTTCAGTAAATCCTATGCAAGGTCGCCATTTGTTACATCCTGGGATATATAAACACTGGGCTCTTTCTATTGGACTAGGTATGCGGCAACAAGCAACAACGGAAAACGCTAGATCCAACCCTTATCTATAAACCCAGGCAACAAACCACCCTAAACCGTCAAGAGTCCTGCCTGGACAACAAGGTATCCTATGACTCGGTTACAGGGTGCACGCACTATAGACTGCTGATAGTCAAGCAGGCTATATAAAAGATCACACAATTAAGTTGACTTAACCCTTATTTAGCGGCGAGCAACATAAGTCGAGTTAAAAAAAGCTGGACTATGTGGCGGCGCTCGACATAACTCGAGTGGCAATTTCAGCACGTAATGTGGCTGAGAGAGAGAGACAAGTGGTGGCAGGAGACTAGCGAGCGTATGACTGCTCCACCGCGGCGAACCTACTACACAAATCTCAGCTCCCTCCTCCTCCTCTCTCACTCGCTACATACTCAATTATGTACTGAAAGTACCGAATTACCTGCTTTTTGCACTCGCGTTGCACGGTTATTGCAAGAAAACTATCCATCATACAAGGATCGTTATGGTGTCATTCGAAAGCTCTGTTTATGCCCTTTCAGGGATAGGTACTTGTTTTACGTTCTGGGTCTTATTTAGGCATGAAAATGATCACGTAAACAGCCCTATTTTGGCTAAAAACACCCCGCTGTGCGGTACACATAAATAAACCGCATAGGCCGCTCGTAAGGTGTTAAAGCTTCAAAAAGATAACAGAATTAAATTGCAGAAACAATTTAAGAACAAACTAGAAGAAAGTACATTTAACGTTACGTTAATTAATACAACTAATCACCCCTGCGTGAAAGAAGGTGAAAGCAAACAGTCTTCAAAACATCGTACAGGTAGACAAGATGCGGGTTTCTAAACTGCATGCGGCTACTGTAGGATCTGATGCTTAGCAAAGAAAGTACGTTACGGATTTAGAACTCTTAACTCATAAGCAGGAATAAATACTAGTGATAGGACCTACAGTGTATAATGGCATAGGTATAATTAAATAAAGGCAACTCGCCATAACCACATACAGGTGTGCTTCTCACTCTTAGTCAGGCAAGCCTGCTCGGACAGAGTCTCTAAGCCACACCCTGACTCACAATGCTCACAAAAACGGTAAACTGTGGCACAATAACAAGCATGCAGAGATAATAAACCCCTAGCTGTTAATCTGCCAGGTGGCAGAGGTCTAGCCGGAAGGATATAGGCTTCGGATACCCGGGCTGAGCCACCTGCTCTAGCCTAGGGACGTTCCCAAGTCTGTGCGCCAAATTACTCTAATTGAAAGGGTGCTCTCTTGAGAGACTCAGATCGCAAGTATCTGACTCTCTCCTGGCGACCCTAAAACAAAAGCAAGACGTGCTAGCGCAGTGCTGAGTGGACTAGGCAATGGCCCTCACACAACACAACGCTAGACACACAGGGACACAGACAAGAAAATGCCCCCAGACTCCACGGGTATCCTAGTAAAGTCGTGCGGGTCCACAGGACTCGCACCAGCAGACTTTACTTAAAGGATCGCAAAAAGCCTCCCCTCCGGTCTAGCCCCTGCTAACCTGACACAAGAACCACTAGCAAGCATGAAACCACCAAATATGAGACAACAAAAAAGCTTCCTAGGTCTCATTAACAATTACGTCTCTGCATAAGGCCCAAAATCCTATCTAATTATCTGAGAGCTCATCGTTAATACAATAATAGATATAAGGTCTATCAAGGGGATGGGATAATTAAATAGATTGGTGAAGTAGTGGAAGGAAGGTATACAAAGTAAGAGAGAAAGTTTCTAAGTGGGGTTGAGAGGGATAGATATCAAGGGGGTCCGAAGGGTACGACAGTGAGGTGAGCTCTGAGTCTTGAATCTGTCTGGACCCCACCCTAGGCATACAAAATACATCCCAGGCTTGGCAACACTCAACACTGTTGCCTGGTCAAAATCCTCTACCCCGTGTGTGAGTCGAAACTAAGCCTAACGTTGCAATCAAATGCATATGGCAACGCTTCAGGCTCGTCCCAAGCCGGTCTCTCTCTCCCGCTCGTCTCCTCCCGCCCTCACTAGACTTATATATTATAATGAAATAATCAACTATCGAGATTAAAATATACTAAGATGCGTTGGTTAAGAATAAGGGCAGCTTCAAGCTGTGAAACAACATAAGAATATCCCAGACATTAGTTACGTTGTCGTAGGATATATACTAAGGAAAAGCCTGCCGACCGGCTGCCACCAACCGGTTTCTAAACGGCTGGGCAGCCGACGCGCGCGCATGCCCGCACGTGGCTACTATGCAGAAGCGTCACACAATGAAGATAATGGGGATAATAATGATGAAGGGGAAGCTGACTCGTTTGAGCCTAGTGAATATGCATTGGAGAACTTATTCACTGACATATCTGCAGAGGACGGTGAGGAGCCCCCGGATGCTGGTGATATTAACCCCAATGTTTTGCCCCAACTAAAGTCATCTCAGTCCCAAAAAGTAGATCCTGGATTGCGGAAACTAATGAAGAACTTAGGAGAGCAACCTGATGCAGAATTCTTCATGTACAATGATGTCTTGATACGCCGATTTATTCCCATCGATTGTGAGGTGGGTGATATTATGTGGAGGTCTGTGGAGCAGATCGTAGTGCCCTCATGGCCTCATCTCATAGGAAGGAGATTCTGTCCCTGGCACATGACGGTGGAACGGCTGGACACATGGGCGTGAGGAAGACACTGGCTAGGATCCTGACCTGCTTCTACTGGCCAAATATCAAGAAGGATGTGAGTGAGTTTTGCAGGACCTGTGATACCTGCCAATGTTTTGGTAAGCCCAACCAACCCATAACTGTGGCACCATTAATTTCCATACCCCATTTTGAAGAACCCTTCACCCGTGTATTGATCGATTTGTGGGCCCTCTGCCAAAGACCACTTCAGGCCACATTTACATCCTCACTCTTATGGACATGACCACATGTTATCCCGAAGCTATCCCTCTTAGGAAAATTAGTGCATCTAACGTAGTAAAAGAACTATTAAACTTCTTCTCTAAGTTTGGCATTCCTAAACAGATTCAATCTGATCGAGGGACAAATTTCACCTCAAAATTATTTTCCGAAGTAATGAAAGAATTGGGAATTGAGAAATTAACGTCATCAGCATTCCATCCCCAAAGTCAGGGAGCATTAGAGAGATTCCATCAAACATTGAAGTATACCTTGAAAAAGTTTTGCATGGAAAACTCGCCAGATTGGGACAAGGGACTACCCTATGTATTGCTTGCCATCAGGGAATCACCAAATAAATCTTTCGGATTTAGCCCGTTTGAATTAATTTTTGGTCACAAAGTAAGAGGACCCATGAGGTTGATGAAAGAGGAGTGGATGAATGACGGTGAGAGTTTAGGCTTACTGAAGTATGTGTCCGAGGTGAAAGATAGACTTAGGAAGTCCTGGAATTGGCTGGAAAATGTTTGGACAAGGCTCAATCCTCTATGAAGGTGTGGTACGACAAGAAGGCCAGAGCTCGTGTATTCCAACCAGGTGATGTGGTGCTGGTTTTAATGCCTCTACAGGGTCAGCCTCTCACAGCGAAATTTCAAGGGCCTTTCACAGTGAAAAAGAGGCTGAATGAGGTAAACTATGTGATTTACACTCCAGAAAAAAGAAAGAAAGAACGTATGTGTCATGTCAATCTTATGAAATTGTACCATAGAATAAATAATAAAATGCCCCAGAACGAGAAGCCCACCACAGAAGCCACGAACGAACACCACACAGAAACACCCAAAGGAAAGGTCCACAGAACGAAAGGACCAGCTGACCGAGCCAGCCAATTCAGACAGGCCCAAGCCCGCAGGGCTAAGCAGCTCCAGGCCACACCCAGATACCCCTTCTAAACTGACCATTTTTCCACCTCATGTACACTACCCCCTCGTGTCCTACACTCCTAACTACAAAGATGATGAACAGGAATATACATTCATATTAAAAACACCCATGCCCTGTCCCGACGTTGAGCCAATGCCAACACATCAGACAGCCATAATTATATCTATGTATGTTCTTACATCCGAGAAGTAGATGTTATATATCTTAGAAGTTAAAACACCCACGCCTGTCCCTAGACATTGTATATCATTTCCCATGACTAGTATAGATATATGTAACCCGTGCTCAGTCGCCCCCTTGCATTGTTCCTCTAGTAACTAAGTGTCTCTAATATTAACTGCCACCAGTATTGATACGACATAGCGGCACTGTCCTAGTGTCGTATTGTGCCAAGTACAGATCGACCAGGTTTCATCACCTTATTAGGACGACGACTATAATGTCATCGTTCATTGATGAATGCAATCCTTAGTTTAAGTATTTTTATCCGCCATTGTGTTCACCTTTTTCCATTTACTTTTCCACAATTGTCATACGTCTTCCCCTTGCCTCCTTCGTATCCACAGTCCACACTACGCCAATTTACTTCGTGTCATGCACCTCTTACCCCAACCAGAGATTGTATAAGATAACCTGGTTACCAGTATCTGTCATAAGTACCCCGAAACAATAACTAAGTACCCCTCCGAACTGCCGCTGTTGTTGGTATATTTATATTTAATAGAAAACGCAGTTCCCAGGGCCAACTAATAGTATCCATAACCCCTCGGACTGATCACATAACTCTATATTTTCCAGACTCATATACCACCCCATAGTTGCATTCCCCAGTAGCATTTGGCTAACGTATTCTACTGCCTTTTCAAACTCCAATATCAATTGTAGCCTAATGCCACCCCCACGCCCAGGGACCTTAGGGGCAAAATTTCCCTGTAGCCCTTGAACTCTCCCCCCCCTCTCATTAAGACCCCGCACTTCTCTACTCTTGTCCGACCTAGCCTCTCTCTCATACCTCTTGAAGATCCTTGAATTGTCCGTTGCTAATGCTCTCCAACCTTTTATATATACTCCTATCCAGCCTACCTTCACTTAGTAGGCCAGAACAACATTAGAACTTTACTAGCCCCTTGCATGCCATCTATTCTCTTACAACCCATTCACAACCCTGCACCCAATGGTCGTCGGTGCGAGGCTAGCCGCCTCGCCAGTAACTAACTTCTATTGCCATACTTCCAGATAAATGTGGCAGAGTTAGCAACCCAGTCTCCACCACATCCAGCAAACCCTACAATTAACAACCAGCCGAGTAAAACCAGCTAGCCAAGGCACCTTCGGTTTTGGTATTAAGGACACCCACATCTGTCTCATACACAGAGGGTTATTACGAACACTGGTGATAGGGCAAGCCCCTAGCCACAGCCGCCGGACGACTATCAGAGAGAGAGGGCGCCCAGCTCCCCCTTTTTGCCCACCCGAGGAGGGAGACCCCCACCCCCGCGGAGGTATACCTGGCCCCTGTTTTGACTTATGAGTCATTGCCAGGTAGCACAGGAATTCTTCCTATCAATGAACTAACCATGCATGATTAACACCTTTACTAACCTCTATTAACTCACAATAAACCATTTACCTTTCTTGCATACTCTGATCACTAAATTAGCACCTCAGCTATACCATAGAATGAAGATTGAACAATCTAAGAGAGACGCTCCTATCACAGCTGTCCCCATCCTCCTCGCAAAGTAGATCCAGTCTCTCTCCCCTAAATACTTCCAGTATAGCCAAAATAGTACCTCTTACTAAGGCTCAGTTATATGAAAATATAAAGGCTTTCCTGTGCCACAACAGTAAATACCATCTTACCTAGTCTCCATATCTATTGAGAGCTCAAATAAGTCCATAAGACTCGAGATCCCTACTGTCTACAGGGTCCAGAACCGAGCCTATAAATCTAGCTCCCGCCCCCAGTCAAATCAGTTGAAAGCTAGACACCAACCAGGGGTCACTACCCTGCAGTTAACTTCTAGCTCTGCCCTTGTGTTGTTCCGGAGTGAGATCCCAGAGCCGGCAGACTCCGGGGCAGATTTGGATAGAAGGACCTGCCCACGTATTTAAGAACTTCACACATATGGGCCCCCTGGACGGCCGCGGAACCAGTCGTTAGCCCCCAACATCATGGACGCAAGATAACCAGGACCAGACCCATCAGATGCTACCCAAGATTCCCTTTAGCAGTACTACATATTACTGTGCTGTTTAGAGATTCACTAATTAATATTTCTACGAAGTGGCTATCTCTTTGCCCCAGTATAATTCATATAACCATTCAATTAGGAAGTGCTAAGCGTATCAGTGTTCATTATTTAACAGGCGATACTAACTCTCGTAATCAACCATATGCCCAGATATTATTACCTAGAAGGAAACCCTAGTGATATCTGAAGGTTTGCCCACTGATTTGCGTTCTATGTATTTCTGAGACAAGAATATAAAACTTAGATCAGTACCCCCTGAGGTTACTAGAATTTCCGTGCTCTAAAATACGCGTGTCTAATCTAGTCTGTGAACTACTACTTGTGCACCAGAGCTACCAGTAATAAATCTAACAGTGAATATGATTCTATAAGTAAAATTGATGGTCTTCGGTATATAAACCTGTTAAATTAAAGCCAGTGATCAGAAGATTAATACCTGAACGTTGGAAGTGGGAGACTAGGCTCCATCCAGATCCACTTATGCTAGTGTTGTTCGATTCTATTATATTGTCTTACACAAGTATTCTGCAGTGATATATCAATAAACGTGATCGTGTAACTTGCTACCATGTGTTTCTTTGTGTTCTCTATTCCTCATATCTTGTATTGTGCATGCAGCCTTATATACCCAGTCAATTAGAACTCACATTACCCAAGTTAAACCTGTAGAAAAACAGGGCATAACATTGGCGGCAGCGGTGGTTTTTGATTCGGATAAAAGGTTGCATTACACTGCAAGTTTGGAACAGTAGAAGCATGGCAACATCGCAAAATTTTCAGCCACTCGCACACATTCCCAAGTATGATGTAAACACGTATGATATCACCAGTTACTTAGACATAATAAAGCCAGTGTACGATGTGGTACTTCATAATGACCGCGAAAAAATCGCCATTACAATTACGCATATTATACAGTTGAGAGAAGCCGTTTCCCAACTTGTTGATAAGCCTACCTTTAAAGAATTTATTCGCCAAACTGTGACACAGAATACGCCAGAGTTGACCTGGAACCAGTTTCGATCCTTCGTGATCCGGACCTTAGATCCACTTTTGGGTTCCCCCGTCGCCCCCAAAATAATAAAAGTCGACGAGATCAAGTATGAAGGGGATATAAATGTGACCCTCATACAACTCTACAGATACGTGAGGACCACGTATAGCTATGAAGATTACGACCAACAAAATGAACTCTTATTCACCGCATTGGTAAACATCCTCCCACCCCACATCACCGCCCATCTCGACCCGTATGGCTTATTCGAAGAACATATGCTCTCCATCAGAGAAGAATGCCTACGCAGTTCGATGAATCCCCTATCCAACCCTTCAGCCCCTATCCAAGACTCCGTGCACCCTTCCAAAATGACTTCCGGTGAAAGTCCAACCCCAGTGCACTCTTCCTTGCCTCTATCCTCTCTGACCATCCCTAAATTTTCCCTTGCCCAGCCATCCACCAACGATCATCTTCCATCAATTGTGTTACCCCATAAACCCCATCCTTTTTCTATGCATGTCAAACAAACCCACCAACCCCCCATAACCTATCAACAAACCATCACTGCCACCCACACACCCACCACTCTGATCCTCCCACACGCGCCGTTAACCCCCCCCCCACGCGTGTCCCCCACCAAAGTGGTTTCCCCCCCCTCATGCGTACCGAACACCTGCTCACCAGTCGGTCCCCCACCATCATGAGCCCAGCTAAACTTTCAACCTCCCCCTCTTCACCGTTACCCCACACGCCCCAAATTCCACCCCCAAAGATCCCGCTCGACAAAATACCACTCCCATCCCAATCCAACCACAAAACTTTTTCCACCTGGGCTAAACCCCAAAATACTCTCTCTCTCGCCCCAAACAACATAATCAACCTCTCAACTTCAACCACTCCTCGAAATCCCATCCATGTCTCTCCCGAAAATAAAATCAGTCCAAATTCAACCCCTCTCAAACCACAACCCTGCCTGCCCAGCCCCCCCCCCACCCTCTCCCTCTCAAACCCTTACACCCCAAACCTCCAAACCACCCGATCATAGTAAACTCTCAACCTTCAGCCATACTCACCCTTCCCCAAACCCCACTCATGACCACAACTCTCTACACAATTCAACCCCTCCCCAGCACCAACCTCTTCCGCAACAACAACCCCGACTCGACCTGCCCGTTTCATCTTTAAAACCCCCCTATCACTACCCCCGACCGAAACCACTTAGACCAACCTACAACACTGGCCCCGGGCCAGCTCGCCCCCGACCCACATTCCTAACGACAAGAACTAACGGTAGATCCACCCCAATATTCACTTAAAATCAGGATTGGTAGAGGAGGGGGGTCATGCCGGCTCGTCCACAGTCCAGCCTCCCTACCACTCTTGACCTAGATTCCTAGCTTCACTTCCCATTAAAATGTATAATTTCACAGACAAAGTACAAGACAACAACCTTTTAACGTAACTTCTATAATAATAACAGTACAGCCTTCTTACAGGTCTGCCACTGACAGACTTCCCAGCAGTACCCCTGACTCAATGCCACCCAAAATTACCTCCCCCTTTTATACCATTTTCGAATTACTACCACCCAAAATTAACTTGCTCCCCATCCCTTGCCCCTTCTTGGCAAGCCATCCTGAATCTCATTAAAGTAACTTCTCCAACTAAATCAACTCAACCCCAGCTCAATTATTCAACTCACACACGTTGGGTCAAGCCCCGACACCCTATTTCTCCCACTATTATCACTGTCTCTCCTACTTACCAATAAATACTTCCCTTCTTTCACCCTCACCCACCTTTTCTATATTCATTCATTCATTCATTCATGATGAGGATATTATTGTACTTGATTTTTTTTATTTTTTTCAATTCCTAAGCGATTGGGCATGATTCTATAAATTTACATGTTTTCCATATACTGTATATATTATTTTTTTCCCTTAGTCATACTACTTTTCTTGTTAACCTACACTTTTCTGACTATCTTTTAAATTTGCTTTATACATTGTTAAACACTTTACCTCTTCTTAATTTCCTGTGTTCTTAATTATCTGTTCTTTCTTAAATTTACATGTTTTCCATATACTATATATTATATATTTTTTCCCTTGGTCATACTACTTTTCTTGTTAACCTACACTTTTCTGACTATGCTTCTTTTTACTTCACCCTTGAGGCTCGAGGACGAGCCTATAATGAAGGAGAGGGAAGTAAAATGCCCCAGAACGAGAAGCCCACCACAGAAGCCACGAACGAACACCACACAGAAACACCAAAGGAAAGGTCCACAGAACGAAAGGACCAGCTGACCGAGCCAGCCAATTCAGACAGGCCCAAGCCCGCAGGGCTAAGCAGCTCCAGGCCACACCCAGATACCCCTTCTAAACTGACCATTTTTCTACCTCATGTACACTACCCCCTCGTGTCCTACACTCCTAACTACAAAGATGATGAACAGGAATATTCATTCATATTAAAAACACCCATGCCCTGTCCCGACATTGAGCCAATGCCAACACATCAGACAGCCATAATTATATCTATGTATGTTCTTACATCCGAGAAGTAGATGTTATATATCTTAGAAGTTAAAACACCCACGCCTGTCCCTAGACCTTGTATATCATTTCCCATGACTAGTATAGATATATGTAACCCGTGCTCAGTCGCCCCCTTGCATTGTTCCTCTAGTAACTAAGTGTCTCTAATATTAACTGCCAACAGTATTGATACGACATAGCGGCACTGTCCTAGTGTCGTATTGTGCCAAGTACAGATCGACCAGGTTTCATCACCTTATTAGGACGACGACTATAATGTCATCGTTCATTGATGTATGCAATCCTTAGTTTAAGTATTTTTATCCGCCATTGTGTTCACCTTTTTCCATTTACTTTTCCACAATTGTCATACGTCTTCCCCTTGCCTCCTTCGTATCCACAGTCCACACTACGCCAATTTACTTCGTGTCATGCACCTCTTACCCCAACCAGAGATTGTATAAGATAACCTGGTTACCAGTATCTGTCATAAGTACCCCGAAACAATAACTAAGTACCCCTCCGAACTGCCGCTGTTGTTGGTATATTTATATTTAATAGAAAACGCAGTTCCCAGGGCCAACTAATAGTATCCATAACCCCTCGGACTGATCACATAACTCTATCTTTTCCAGACTCATATACCACCCCATAGTTGCATTCCCCGGTAGCATTTGGCTAACATATTCTACTGCCTTTTCAAACTCCAATATCAATTGTAGCCTAATGCCACCCCCACACCCAGGGACCTTAGGGGCAAAATTTCCCTGTAGCCCTTGAACTCTCCCCCCCCCTCTCATTAAGACCCCGCACTTCTCTACTCTTGTCCGACCTAGCCTCTCTCTCATACCTCTTGAAGATCCTTGAATTGTCCGTTGCTAATGCTCTCCAACCTTTTATATATATACTCCTATCCAGCCTACCTTCACTTAGTAGGCCAGAACAACATTAGAACTTTACTAGCCCCTTGCATGCCATCTATTCTCTTACAACCCATTCACAACCCTGCACCCAATGGTCGTCGGTGCGAGGCTAGCCGCCTCGCCAGTAACTAACTTCTATTGCCATACTTCCAGATAAATGTGGCAGAGTTAGCAACCCAGTCTCCACCACATCCAGCAAACCCTACAATTAACAACCAGCCGAGTAAAACCAGCTAGCCAAGGCACCTTCGGTTTTGGTATTAAGGACACCCACATCTGTCTCATACACAGAGGGTTATTACGAACACTGGTGATAGGGCAAGCCCCTAGCCACAGCCGCCGGACGACTATCAGAGAGAGAGGGCGCCCAGCTCCCCCTTTTTGCCCACCCGAGGAGGGAGACCCCCACCCCCGCGGAGGTATACCTGGCCCCTGTTTTGACTTATGAGTCATTGCCAGGTAGCACAGGAATTCTTCCTATCAATGAACTAACCATGCATGATTAACACCTTTACTAACCTCTATTAACTCACAATAAACCATTTACCTTTCTTGCATACTCTGATCACTAAATTAGCACCTCAGCTATACCATAGAATGAAGATTGAACAATCTAAGAGAGACGCTCCTATCACAGCTGTCCCCATCCTCCTCGCAAAGTAGATCCAGTCTCTCTCCCCTAAATACTTCCAGTATAGCCAAAATAGTACCTCTTACTAAGGCTCAGTTATATGAAAATATAAAGGCTTTCCTGTGCCACAACAGTAAATACCATCTTACCTAGTCTCCATATCTATTGAGAGCTCAAATAAGTCCATAAGACTCGAGATCCCTACTGTCTACAGGGTCCAGAACCGAGCCTATAAATCTAGCTCCCGCCCCCAGTCAAATCAGTTGAAAGCTAGACACCAACCAGGGGTCACTACCCTGCAGTTAACTTCTAGCTCTGCCCTTGTGTTGTTCCGGAGTGAGATCCCAGAGCCGGCAGACTCCGGGGCAGATTTGGATAGAAGGACCTGCCCACGTATTTAAGAACTTCACACATATGGGCCCCCTGGACGGCCGCGGAACCAGTCGTTAGCCCCCAACATCATGGACGCAAGATAACCAGGACCAGACCCATCAGATGCTACCCAAGATTCCCTTTAGCAGTACTACATATTACTGTGCTGTTTAGAGATTCACTAATTAATATTTCTACGAAGTGGCTATCTCTTTGCCCCAGTATAATTCATATAACCATTCAATTAGGAAGTGCTAAGCGTATCAGTGTTCATTATTTAACAGGCGATACTAACTCTCGTAATCAACCATATGCCCAGATATTATTACCTAGAAGGAAACCCTAGTGATATCTGAAGGTTTGCCCACTGATTTGCGTTCTATGTATTTCTGAGACAAGAATATAAAACTTAGATCAGTACCCCCTGAGGTTACTAGAATTTCCGTGCTCTAAAATACGCGTGTCTAATCTAGTCTGTGAACTACTACTTGTGCACCAGAGCTACCAGTAATAAATCTAACAGTGAATATGATTCTATAAGTAAAATTGATGGTCTTCGGTATATAAACCTGTTAAATTAAAGCCAGTGATCAGAAGATTAATACCTGAACGTTGGAAGTGGGAGACTAGGCTCCATCCAGATCCACTTATGCTAGTGTTGTTCGATTCTATTATATTGTCTTACACAAGTATTCTGCAGTGATATATCAATAAACGTGATCGTGTAACTTGCTACCATGTGTTTCTTTGTGTTCTCTATTCCTCATATCTTGTATTGTGCATGCAGCCTTATATACCCAGTCAATTAGAACTCACATTACCCAAGTTAAACCTGTAGAAAAACAGGGCATAACATTGGCGGCAGCGGTGGTTTTTGATTCGGATAAAAGGTTGCATTACACTGCAAGTTTGGAACAGTAGAAGCATGGCAACATCGCAAAATTTTCAGCCACTCGCACACATTCCCAAGTATGATGTAAACACGTATGATATCACCAGTTACTTAGACATAATAAAGCCAGTGTACGATGTGGTACTTCATAATGACCGCGAAAAAATCGCCATTACAATTACGCATATTATACAGTTGAGAGAAGCCGTTTCCCAACTTGTTGATAAGCCTACCTTTAAAGAATTTATTCGCCAAACTGTGACACAGAATACGCCAGAGTTGACCTGGAACCAGTTTCGATCCTTCGTGATCCGGACCTTAGATCCACTTTTGGGTTCCCCCGTCGCCCCCAAAATAATAAAAGTCGACGAGATCAAGTATGAAGGGGATATAAATGTGACCCTCATACAACTCTACAGATACGTGAGGACCACGTATAGCTATGAAGATTACGACCAACAAAATGAACTCTTATTCACCGCATTGGTAAACATCCTCCCACCCCACATCACCGCCCATCTCGACCCGTATGGCTTATTCGAAGAACATATGCTCTCCATCAGAGAAGAATGCCTACGCAGTTCGATGAATCCCCTATCCAACCCTTCAGCCCCTATCCAAGACTCCGTGCACCCTTCCAAAATGACTTCCGGTGAAAGTCCAACCCCAGTGCACTCTTCCTTGCCTCTATCCTCTCTGACCATCCCTAAATTTTCCCTTGCCCAGCCATCCACCAACGATCATCTTCCATCAATTGTGTTACCCCATAAACCCCATCCTTTTTCTATGCATGTCAAACAAACCCACCAACCCCAGATAACCTCTAAACAAACCATCACTGCCACCGACACACCCCACCACTCTGATCCTCCCACACGCGCCGTTAACCCCCCCCTCACGCGTGTCCCCCACCAAAGTGGTTTCCCCCCCCTCATGCGTACCGAACACCTGCTCACCAGTCGGTCCCCCACCATCATGAGCCCAGCTAAACTTTCAACCTCCCCCTCTTCACCGTTACCCCACACGCCCCAAATTCCACCCCCAAAGATCCCGCTCGACAAAATACCACTCCCATCCCAATCCAACCACAAAACTTTTTCCACCTTGGCTAAACCCCAAAATACTCTCTCTCTCGCCCCAAACAACATAATCAACCTCTCAACTTCAACCACTCCTCGAAATCCCATCCATGTCTCTCCCGAAAATAAAATCAGTCCAAATTCAACCCCTCTCAAACCACAACCCTGCCTGCCCAGACCCCCCCCACCATCTCCCTATCAAATCCCCACACCCCAAACCTCCAAACCACCCGATCATAGTAAACTCTCA
Source organism: Paralithodes platypus (assembly GCA_032716605.1). Lineage (NCBI taxonomy): Eukaryota > Metazoa > Arthropoda > Malacostraca > Decapoda > Lithodidae > Paralithodes > Paralithodes platypus. Next base: position 20,777,861 of record CM064564.1, on the reverse strand, counting down.
ACCTTCAGCCATACTCACCCTTCCCCAAACCCCACTCATGACCACAACTCTCTACACAATTCAACCCCTCCCCAGCACCAACCTCTTCCGCAACAACAACCCCGACTCGACCTGCCCGTTTCATCTTTAAAACCCCCCTATCACTACCCCCGACCGAAACCACTTAGACCACCCCTCCAAAACTGGCCCCGGGCCAGCTCGCCCCCGACCCACATTCCTAACGACAAGAACTAACGGTAGATCCACCCCAATATTCACTTAAAATCAGGATTGGTAGAGGAGGGGGTCATGCCGGCTCGTCCACAGTCCAGCCTCCCTACCACTCTTGACCTAGATTCCTAGCTTCACTTCCCATTAAAATGTATAATTTCACAGACAAAGTACAAGACAACAACCTTTTAACGTAACTTCTATAATAATAACAGTACAGCCTTCTTACAGGGTCTGCCACTGACAGACTTCCCCAGCAGTACCCCTTTTGACTCAATGCCACCCAAAATTACCTCCCCCTTTTATACCATTTTCGAATTACTACCACCCAAAATTAACTTGCTCCCCATCCCTTGCCCCCTTCTTGGCAAGCCATCCTGAATCTCATTAAAGTAACTTCTCCAACTAAATCAACTCAACCCCAGCTCAATTATTCAACTCACACACGTTGGGTCAAGCCCCGACACCCTATTTCTCCCACTATTATCACTGTCTCTCCTACTTAACCAATAAAAACTTCCCTTCTTTCACCCTCACCCACCTTTTCTATATTCATTCATTCATTCATTCATGATGAGGATATTATTGTACTTGATTTTTTTTATTTTTTTCAATTCCTAAGCGATTGGGCATGATTCTATAAATTTACATGTTTTCCATATACTGTATATATTATTTTTTTCCCTTAGTCATACTACTTTTCTTGTTAACCTACACTTTTCTGACTATCTTTTAAATTTGCTTTATACATTGTTAAACACTTTACCTCTTCTTAATTTCCTGTGTTCTTAATTATCTGTTCTTTCTTAAATTTACATGTTTTCCATATACTATATATTATATATTTTTTCCCTTGGTCATACTACTTTTCTTGTTAACCTACACTTTTCTGACTATGCTTCTTTTTACTTCACCCTTGAGGCTCGAGGACGAGCCTATAATGAAGGAGAGGGAAGTAAAATGCCCCAGAATGAGAAGCCCACCACAGAAGCCACGAACGAACACCACACAGAAACACCCAAAGGAAAGGTCCACAGAACGAAAGGACCAGCTGACCGAGCCAGCCAATTCAGACAGGCCCAAGCCCGCAGGGCTAAGCAGCTCCAGGCCACACCCAGATACCCCTTCTAAACTGACCATTTTTCTACCTCATGTACACTACCCCCTCGTGTCCTACACTCCTAACTACAAAGATGATGAACAGGAATATTCATTCATATTAAAAACACCCATGCCCTGTCCCGACGTTGAGCCAATGCCAACACATCAGACAGCCATAATTATATCTATGTATGTTCTTACATCCGAGAAGTAGATGTTATATATCTTAGAAGTTAAAACACCCACGCCTGTCCCTAGACCTTGTATATCATTTCCCATGACTAGTATAGATATATGTAACCCGTGCTCAGTCGCCCCTTGCATTGTTCCTCTAGTAACTAAGTGTCTCTAATATTAACTGCCACCAGTATTGATACGACATAGCGGCACTGTCCTAGTGTCGTATTGTGCCAAGTACAGATCGACCAGGTTTCATCACCTTATTAGGACGACGACTATAATGTCATCGTTCATTGATGTATGCAATCCTTAGTTTAAGTATTTTTATCCGCCATTGTGTTCACCTTTTTCCATTTACTTTTCCACAATTGTCATACGTCTTCCCCTTGCCTCCTTCGTATCCACAGTCCACACTACGCCAATTTACTTCGTGTCATGCACCTCTTACCCCAACCAGAGATTGTATAAGATAACCTGGTTACCAGTATCTGTCATAAGTACCCCGAAACAATAACTAAGTACCCCTCCGAACTGCCGCTGTTGTTGGTATATTTATATTTAATAGAAAACGCAGTTCCCAGGGCCAACTAATAGTATCCATAACCCCTCGGACTGATCACATAACTCTATCTTTTCCAGACTCATATACCACCCCATAGTTGCATTCCCCGGTAGCATTTGGCTAACATATTCTACTGCCTTTTCAAACTCCAATATCAATTGTAGCCTAATGCCACCCCCACACCCAGGGACCTTAGGGGCAAAATTTCCCTGTAGCCCTTGAACTCTCCCCCCCCTCTCATTAAGACCCCGCACTTCTCTACTCTTGTCCGACCTAGCCTCTCTCTCATACCTCTTGAAGATCCTTGAATTGTCCGTTGCTAATGCTCTCCAACCTTTTATATATATATATACTCCTATCCAGCCTACCTTCACTTAGTAGGCCAGAACAACATTAGAACTTTACTAGCCCCTTGCATGCCATCTATTCTCTTACAACCCATTCACAACCCTGCACCCAATGGTCGTCGGTGCGAGGCTAGCCGCCTCGCCAGTAACTAACTTCTATTGCCATACTTCCAGATAAATGTGGCAGAGTTAGCAACCCAGTCTCCACCACATCCAGCAAACCCTACAATTAACAACCAGCCGAGTAAAACCAGCTAGCCAAGGCACCTTCGGTTTTGGTATTAAGGACACCCACATCTGTCTCATACACAGAGGGTTATTACGAACACTGGTGATAGGGCAAGCCCCTAGCCACAGCCGCCGGACGACTATCAGAGAGAGAGGGCGCCCAGCTCCCCCTTTTTGCCCACCCGAGGAGGGAGACCCCCACCCCCGCGGAGGTATACCTGGCCCCTGTTTTGACTTATGAGTCATTGCCAGGTAGCACAGGAATTCTTCCTATCAATGAACTAACCATGCATGATTAACACCTTTACTAACCTCTATTAACTCACAATAAACCATTTACCTTTCTTGCATACTCTGATCACTAAATTAGCACCTCAGCTATACCATAGAATGAAGATTGAACAATCTAAGAGAGACGCTCCTATCACAGCTGTCCCCATCCTCCTCGCAAAGTAGATCCAGTCTCTCTCCCCTAAATACTTCCAGTATAGCCAAAATAGTACCTCTTACTAAGGCTCAGTTATATGAAAATATAAAGGCTTTCCTGTGCCACAACAGTAAATACCATCTTACCTAGTCTCCATATCTATTGAGAGCTCAAATAAGTCCATAAGACTCGAGATCCCTACTGTCTACAGGGTCCAGAACCGAGCCTATAAATCTAGCTCCCGCCCCAGTCAAATCAGTTGAAAGCTAGACACCAACCAGGGGTCACTACCCTGCAGTTAACTTCTAGCTCTGCCCTTGTGTTGTTCCGGAGTGAGATCCCAGAGCCGGCAGACTCCGGGGCAGATTTGGATAGAAGGACCTGCCCACGTATTTAAGAACTTCACACATATGGGCCCCCTGGACGGCCGCGGAACCAGTCGTTAGCCCCCAACATCATGGACGCAAGATAACCAGGACCAGACCCATCAGATGCTACCCAAGATTCCCTTTAGCAGTACTACATATTACTGTGCTGTTTAGAGATTCACTAATTAATATTTCTACGAAGTGGCTATCTCTTTGCCCCAGTATAATTCATATAACCATTCAATTAGGAAGTGCTAAGCGTATCAGTGTTCATTATTTAACAGGCGATACTAACTCTCGTAATCAACCATATGCCCAGATATTATTACCTAGAAGGAAACCCTAGTGATATCTGAAGGTTTGCCCACTGATTTGCGTTCTATGTATTTCTGAGACAAGAATATAAAACTTAGATCAGTACCCCCTGAGGTTACTAGAATTTCCGTGCTCTAAAATACGCGTGTCTAATCTAGTCTGTGAACTACTTGTGCACCAGAGCTACCAGTAATAAATCTAACAGTGAATATGATTCTATAAGTAAAATTGATGGTCTTCGGTATATAAACCTGTTAAATTAAAGCCAGTGATCAGAAGATTAATACCTGAACGTTGGAAGTGGGAGACTAGGCTCCATCCAGATCCACTTATGCTAGTGTTGTTCGATTCTATTATATTGTCTTACACAAGTATTCTGCAGTGATATATCAATAAACGTGATCGTGTAACTTGCTACCATGTGTTTCTTTGTGTTCTCTATTCCTCATATCTTGTATTGTGCATGCAGCCTTATATACCCAGTCAATTAGAACTCACATTACCCAAGTTAAACCTGTAGAAAAACAGGGCATAACATTGGCGGCAGCGGTGGTTTTTGATTCGGATAAAAGGTTGCATTACACTGCAAGTTTGGAACAGTAGAAGCATGGCAACATCGCAAAATTTTCAGCCACTCGCACACATTCCCAAGTATGATGTAAACACGTATGATATCACCAGTTACTTAGACATAATAAAGCCAGTGTACGATGTGGTACTTCATAATGACCGCGAAAAAATCGCCATTACAATTACGCATATTATACAGTTGAGAGAAGCCGTTTCCCAACTTGTTGATAAGCCTACCTTTAAAGAATTTATTCGCCAAACTGTGACACAGAATACGCCAGAGTTGACCTGGAACCAGTTTCGATCCTTCGTGATCCGGACCTTAGATCCACTTTTGGGTTCCCCCGTCGCCCCCAAAATAATAAAAGTCGACGAGATCAAGTATGAAGGGGATATAAATGTGACCCTCATACAACTCTACAGATACGTGAGGACCACGTATAGCTATGAAGATTACGACCAACAAAATGAACTCTTATTCACCGCATTGGTAAACATCCTCCCACCCCACATCACCGCCCATCTCGACCCGTATGGCTTATTCGAAGAACATATGCTCTCCATCAGAGAAGAATGCCTACGCAGTTCGATGAATCCCCTATCCAACCCTTCAGCCCCTATCCAAGACTCCGTGCACCCTTCCAAAATGACTTCCGGTGAAAGTCCAACCCCAGTGCACTCTTCCTTGCCTCTATCCTCTCTGACCATCCCTAAATTTTCCCTTGCCCAGCCATCCACCAACGATCATCTTCCATCAATTGTGTTACCCCATAAACCCCATCCTTTTTCTATGCATGTCAAACAAACCCACCAACCCCAGATAACCTCTAAACAAACCATCACTGCCACCGACACACCCCACCACTCTGATCCTCCCACACGCGCCGTTAACCCCCCCTCACGCGTGTCCCCCACCAAAGTGGTTTCCCCCCCCTCATGCGTACCGAACACCTGCTCACCAGTCGGTCCCCCACCATCATGAGCCCAGCTAAACTTTCAACCTCCCCCTCTTCACCGTTACCCCACACGCCCCAAATTCCACCCCAAAGATCCCGCTCGACAAAATACCACTCCCATCCCAATCCAACCACAAAACTTTTTCCACCTTGGCTAAACCCCAAAATACTCTCTCTCTCGCCCCAAACAACATAATCAACCTCTCAACTTCAACCACTCCTCGAAATCCCATCCATGTCTCTCCCGAAAATAAAATCAGTCCAAATTCAACCCCTCTCAAACCACAACCCTGCCTGCCCAGACCCCCCCCCACCATCTCCCTATCAAATCCCCACACCCCAAACCTCCAAACCACCCGATCATAGTAAACTCTCAACCTTCAGCCATACTCACCCTTCCCCAAACCCCACTCATGACCACAACTCTCTACACAATTCAACCCCTCCCAGCACCAACCTCTTCCGCAACAACAACCCCGACTCGACCTGCCCGTTTCATCTTTAAAACCCTAAAACCCCCCTATCACTACCCCCGACCGAAACCACTTAGACCACCCCTCCAAAACTGGCCCCGGGCCAGCTCGCCCCCGACCCACATTCCTAACGACAAGAACTAACGGTAGATCCACCCCAATATTCACTTAAAATCAGGATTGGTAGAGGAGGGGGGTCATGCCGGCTCGTCCACAGTCCAGCCTCCCTACCACTCTTGACCTAGATTCCTAGCTTCACTTCCCATTAAAATGTATAATTTCACAGACAAAGTACAAGACAACAACCTTTTAACGTAACTTCTATAATAATAACAGTACAGCCTTCTTACAGGGTCTGCCACTGACAGACTTCCCCAGCAGTACCCCTTTTGACTCAATGCCACCCAAAATTACCTCCCCCTTTTATACCATTTTCGAATTACTACCACCCAAAATTAACTTGCTCCCCATCCCTTGCCCCCTTCTTGGCAAGCCATCCTGAATCTCATTAAAGTAACTTCTCCAACTAAATCAACTCAACCCCAGCTCAATTATTCAACTCACACACGTTGGGTCAAGCCCCGACACCCTATTTCTCCCACTATTATCACTGTCTCTCCTACTTAACCAATAAAAACTTCCCTTCTTTCACCCTCACCCACCTTTTCTATATTCATTCATTCATTCATTCATGATGAGGATATTATTGTACTTGATTTTTTTTTTTTTTTTTCAATTCCTAAGCGATTGGGCATGATTCTATAAATTTACATGTTTTCCATATACTGTATATATTATTTTTTCCCTTAGTCATACTACTTTTCTTGTTAACCTACACTTTTCTGACTATCTTTTAAATTTGCTTTATACATTGTTAAACACTTTACCTCTTCTTAATTTCCTGTGTTCTTAATTATCTGTTCTTTCTTAAATTTACATGTTTTCCATATACTATATATTATATATTTTTTCCCTTGGTCATACTACTTTTCTTGTTAACCTACACTTTTCTGACTATGCTTCTTTTTACTTCACCCTTGAGGCTCGAGGACGAGCCTATAATGAAGGAGAGGGAAGTAAAATGCCCCAGAACGAGAAGCCCACCACAGAAGCCACGAACGAACACCACACAGAAACACCCAAAGGAAAGGTCCACAGAACGAAAGGACCAGCTGACCGAGCCAGCCAATTCAGACAGGCCCAAGCCCGCAGGGCTAAGCAGCTCCAGGCCACACCCAGATACCCCTTCTAAACTGACCATTTTTCTACCTCATGTACACTACCCCCTCGTGTCCTACACTCCTAACTACAAAGATGATGAACGGGAATATTCATTCATATTAAAAACACCCATGCCCTGTCCCGACGTTGAGCCAATGCCAACACATCAGACAGCCATAATTATATCTATGTATGTTCTTACATCCGAGAAGTAGATGTTATATATCTTAGAAGTTAAAACACCCACGCCTGTCCCTAGACCTTGTATATCATTTCCCATGACTAGTATAGATATATGTAACCCGTGCTCAGTCGCCCCCTTGCATTGTTCCTCTAGTAACTAAGTGTCTCTAATATTAACTGCCACCAGTATTGATACGACATAGCGGCACTGTCCTAGTGTCGTATTGTGCCAAGTACAGATCGACCAGGTTTCATCACCTTATTAGGACGACGACTATAATGTCATCGTTCATTGATGTATGCAATCCTTAGTTTAAGTATTTTTATCCGCCATTGTGTTCACCTTTTTCCATTTACTTTTCCACAATTGTCATACGTCTTCCCCTTGCCTCCTTCGTATCCACAGTCCACACTACGCCAATTTACTTCGTGTCATGCACCTCTTACCCCAACCAGAGATTGTATAAGATAACCTGGTTACCAGTATCTGTCATAAGTACCCCGAAACAATAACTAAGTACCCTTCCGAACTGCCGCTGTTGTTGGTATATTTATATTTAATAGAAAACGCAGTTCCCAGGGCCAACTAATAGTATCCATAACCCCTCGGACTGATCACATAACTCTATCTTTTCCAGACTCATATACCACCCCATAGTTGCATTCCCCGGTAGCATTTGGCTAACATATTCTACTGCCTTTTCAAACTCCAATATCAATTGTAGCCTAATGCCACCCCCACCCAGGGACCTTAGGGGCAAAATTTCCCTGTAGCCCTTGAACTCTCCCCCCCTCTCATTAAGACCCCGCACTTCTCTACTCTTGTCCGACCTAGCCTCTCTCTCATACCTCTTGAAGATCCTTGAATTGTCCGTTGCTAATGCTCTCCAACCTTTTATATATATACTCCTATCCAGCCTACCTTCACTTAGTAGGCCAGAACAACATTAGAACTTTACTAGCCCCTTGCATGCCATCTATTCTCTTACAACCCATTCACAACCCTGCACCCAATGGTCGTCGGTGCGAGGCTAGCCGCCTCGCCAGTAACTAACTTCTATTGCCATACTTCCAGATAAATGTGGCAGAGTTAGCAACCCAGTCTCCACCACATCCAGCAAACCCTACAATTAACAACCAGCCGAGTAAAACCAGCTAGCCAAGGCACCTTCGGTTTTGGTATTAAGGACACCCACATCTGTCTCATACACAGAGGGTTATTACGAACACTGGTGATATGGCAAGCCCCTAGCCACAGCCGCCGGACGACTATCACAGAGAGAGAGCGCCCAGCTCCCCCTTTTTGCCCACCCGAGGAGGGAGACCCCCACCCGCGGAGGTATACCTGGCCCCTGTTTTGACTTATGAGTCATTGCCAGGTAGCACAGGAATTCTTCCTATCAATGAACTAACCATGCATGATTAACACCTTTACTAACCTCTATTAACTCACAATAAACCATTTACCTTTCTTGCATACTCTGATCACTAAATTAGCACCTCAGCTATACCATAGAATGAAGATTGAACAATCTAAGAGAGACGCTCCTATCACAGCTGTCCCCATCCTCCTCGCAAAGTAGATCCAGTCTCTCTCCCCTAAATACTTCCAGTATAGCCAAAATAGTACCTCTTACTAAGGCTCAGTTATATGAAAATATAAAGGCTTTCCTATAGCCCTGTGCCACAACAGTAAATACCATCTTACCTAGTCTCCATATCTATTGAGAGCTCAAATAAGTCCATAAGACTCGAAAACCCTACTGTCTACAGGGTCCAGAACCGAGCCTATAAATCTAGCTCCCGCCCCCAGTCAAATCAGTTGAAAGCTAGACACCAAACAGGGGTCACTACCCTGCAGTTAACTTCTAGCTCTGCCCTTGTGTTGTTCCGGAGTGAGATCCCAGAGCCGGCAGACTCTGTGGCAGATTTGGATAGAAGGACCTGCCCACGTATTTAAGAACTTCACACATATGGGCCCCCTGGACGGCCGCGGAACCAGTCGTTAGCCCCCAACATCATGGACGCAAGATAACCAAGACCAGACCCATCAGATGCTACCCAAGATTCCCTTTAGCAGTACTACATATTACTGTGCTGTTTAGAGATTCACTAATTAATATTTCTACGAAGTGGCTATCTCTTTGCCCCAGTATAATTCATATAACCATTCAATTAGGAAGTGCTAAGCGTATCAGTGTTCATTATTTAACAGGCGATACTAACTCTCGTAATCAACCATATGCCCAGATATTATTACCTAGAAGGAAACCCTAGTGATATCTGAAGGTTCGCCCACTGATTTGCGTTCTATGTATTTCTGAGACAAGAAATCAAAACTTAGATCAGTACCCCCTGAGGTTACTAGAATTCCCGTGCTCTAAAATATGCGTGTCTAATCTAGTCTGTGAACTACTACTTGTGCACCAGAGCTACCAGTAATAAATCTAACAGTGAATATGATTCTATAAGTAACATTGATGGTCTTCAGTATATAAACCTGTTAAATTAAAGCCAGTGATCAGAAGATTAATACCTGAACGTTGGAAGTGGGAGACTAGGCTCCATCCAGATCCACTTATGCTAGTGTTGTTCGATTCTATTATATTGGCTTACACAAGTATTCTGCAGTGGTATATCAATAAACGTGATCGTGTAACTTGCTACCATGTGTTTCTTTGTGTTCTCTATTCCTCATATCTTGTATTGTGCATGCAGCCTTATATACCCAGTCAATTAGAACTCACATTACCCAAGTTAAACCTGTAGAAAAACAGGGCATAACAAATAATGTAGTTGCCCCAGTTTTAAATGTAGATGTAAAAGAGATGGACACAAAAACTGAGGGCAGAGACTTGGGTGAATCATGGTATGATGATTCAGACATTCTGGATATTGTGAATGAGAAACTGGGACATTTAGATGGTGAAAACAGAGAAAAATTAAATGGGTTTCTTGTTTCCTACAAAGATGTAGTTAAAAATACCCCAGGGAGGACCAATGTGTTAATGCATGATGTGGATGTGGGAGAAGCAAATCCCATTAAGTTACGTCCGTATCGTGTGCACCCTCAAAAGGCTACACAGATCCGTAAGGAATTAAACTATATGTTGTCCCATGATTTGATTGTACCTTGTGTGAGTGAGTGGTCATCTCCTGTGACTTTGGTACAAAAGCCAGATGGGTCTCCCAGATTCTGTAAAGACTTTTGCAAAATCAACGATGTAACCAGAGCAGATACTTATCCTATGCCTCGTGTTGATGAGTGCATAGATGAAATAGGGTGTGCAAAATTTATAAGCAAACTAGATCTTCTTAAAGGTTTTTGGCAAGTACCTTTAAGTGAAAGGGCTCAAGAGTATTCGTGTTTTGTTACATTGGGAAAATCATACAAATGCAAGGTAATGCCTTTTGGAATGAAAAATGCTTCAGCCACATTCCAGCGATTGATGAATATTGTCACTCAGCATTTAGAAGGCTGTGTTGCATATATAGATGATCTCATTGTTTATGGAAATTCATGGGAAGAACATTATTGCCGACTTGAGAAATTGTTGGAAAAATTAAGGGAGGTAAATATGGTAGTCAAGTTAAGTAAGTGTGAATTCGTAAAAGCTAAAGTAGAGTACTTGGGATATATAATCGGTCAAGGTACTCTTGTTCCCCCTCATGCCAAGGTTGATGCCATTTTTAGCATGTCTCCCCCAGTAGATCGAAAGGGGGTGCAACGACTCCTGGGTAGGCTATGGTAGGCTATTATCGGATGTTCATCTTAAATTTTGCTGATGTCGTGGCACCTCTTACTGATCTACTGAAGAAGAATGTAAAATTGATGTGGTCACTAGAATGTCAAAGTGCTTTCAGCCAACTACAAACTATTCTGTCAAACTCTACCATATTGATGGCTCCAAATGTTGATAAGCCGTTTAAACTTGCTGTGAATGCCAGCAATATAGGTGCTGGAGCTGTTCTTCTACAAGATGATGAGAACAGTATAGAACATCCAGTTTCTTACTATAGCAAGAAATTTAATTCTTCTCAGAAAAATTATTCAGTGATAGAAAAAGAGTTATTATCATTAATTCTTGGTTTGAAACATTTCAATGTACTGTATATCTCAACCCTTCACGAGAACCTCTTACTATTTACACTGATCATCATCCCTTAAAATATCTCAATACATTTAATAATCATAATCAAAGATTGACTAGATGGAGTTTATTCCTACAAGAATACAATTTGAAAATGATTCATATTAGAGGTAAATTGAATGTGTTGGCTGATTACTTGTCCAGGGTGTAGGAGGAAAGATAGGTTGACTGTATTTATGTTACAAAATGTTTTAGGGGTATACATTTGTCTTCGTCAAATTTTCTTTAAAGGGGGGAGTGTCAGAATCACTGGACTATTATCATAGTATTGTTATTAAAGCTAATGACTTATTATATTGCACTGATATCATGTAGATGTTAAACTTCCAATCTGAGATGTATTCCTTAGTCATACTGTATATGTTTAAGTTGATCTTATATTGAGTTCTGATGCATATCAGTATGTGCTAAGAAAGATTCATTATAGTGTCAGAGATAGCTTATGTTTAAATTGACCATAATTTATGATCAAGTTATTGTAGATTATATGGTGGTTGTCTTACTAAGGAATGCCTCCAGCTGATTGCAGGATTGCCAGTTTGTCGCTTGAGTTTCATCTGGCAAGATTCAAATTTGAATGTAATTTTTTTGCTTTGTATGAATTAATAGGATTTGGTACTTAACTTATGACCATTTATATGGATGAAATAGGTGACCATATTGTTAATCCTGAGTGAATTTTTATCCGAGATAATATCTAAGTTGGGTAAATAATGGCAAGTTGTTAAGATTCTGGTTGCCTGAGTTGCCAGACACCTCTTGGGTGTATATAAGCCAGGTTAAGGGAAATTTCAGGCAGTAGCTGTCGGTCCCCATACGGAGAGGATGTTGCTCTCTCTCTCTCTGCCCTGGTTTTACAAACTAAGATGTTGGGACACCTCTACTGATTGTTTTACCTTGGTTTTGTGATATATTTATAATTCTGCATGTTGGAATGTATACACAGAGATAAGACAGGTATATAATTAAGGAGTCAGTATGGAAATATATGATGTATGATCTTTTTGGTTTCTGCTATGTCATTCAACCAGCCTTGAGTTTTAGTATGTTGATGATAGATATATCATATGTTTCATAGCATGTATATTCATTGTTTCTTATGACTTTTTTATGTTATGTTCATTAAGGAAGTGTGGACAAATATTATTATCTTTATTGATATTGTTATAATTGTGTGATGATTTAAGTTTACATATAGTTAGCATGGTACACATGAAATTAACTAAGGACTTGTGGGCACAAAATTAATATGAACTATTTTTAGACTTTGGTAAGATATAGAGGAAAGGAATCTCTATGGTGTGAGAGTACATTGCCCATGAGTTTTGATTGTATGATACAAAGATTTCAACATTATGTGTGACATTTATTATTTGAAAGGAATACTCCATTACATTCATGTTGCTTCTGAAACACTTAAAATATTGCAGTACTTTTAAATCACTCATTTTAATTTATAACTCCTTCAGAGATTAATGTATTTAGACATAATAATCTGAGTCCTGTAAGAATCCTAAATTAATAAGATTTATTCTATAACTTTTAACTTGTGTTTGATATATTCCCAATAGTATATAGTCTGTAGCAAATATTTAAGTAATAACATTCATTATGAGGGTTTTAGCGTCCGACACCTGTGCTTTTACCACTCTACAGCAGATAGCTACTTGCAGGTAAGTTAATTGGTATTCTCTTGGGTTAACGTTACCTACTTGGCCGTGACAATATATATATAATATATATATGTGAGATGCCACAGGAGGAAAATATTCCAACCATTCCCCCCAACCATCTACCAACCACAACAACCATCTCCGAACCACCTGTACGAGTTGCTTCCATAAGAACTTGCAATAACAATCAGAGATCCCCAAGACCCAACAACGACAATAACAGGAGACGGGGGTAGAAGGAAAATGGAGTTCGCAAGGCTAACTGCAGTAACCAACCAGGACCGAAGAAGGAAAACGCAAGTCGGAGGGGAAACTGCGATAGCAGCCAAGACACACACGTGGACACCAAGGACTCCAGCAACACTATGGAGATTCAACACCAACCCTTTCAGTGGGCTCCTGTGTCATATCATAATCAGATGAAAGGAAATATTAAGAGGCAATTTAACCATTTAAATCCATTATTCAATCACATTAACCATGCCAGTGATGAGGAAATGCACAAACAAATAATAATATAACAACATGACACATCGTGTCTAAATCTCCCTCAGAGCCAGTACCAACCAAATATTCAACTTCAAACAATGCCTACATCCTCCTCTTATAATCCCCCAGTGAAATCAAATCTTAATGCGACCGGCTCCCTGACAGAAAACAAAGCCAGAGTCTAACACATGTCCCTCTTGCCCCGAAACCGGGCGCCAAAAGTGCCGACAAAATCAGAGTCAATATGTGCGTTGAGCCTAAGCAAAGTAAGCCTTCAGCCCTCAGACTTCACCAACAATTTGGGTTCGGAACTAGAAGTAATCAAAGGTAGAGATCTCGGTGAGGAACTTCATTCCTTATCAACTAGCAGTCATCCACACATAAGGGGCCTAGTATATAATTCTATTGGAAATGTCTCCAAATGTGCGCCTCCTATCGAATCCCAAGATCTCGTGCAGAGCAGCCTCTTAAGTCTTTCTCGTGACTTGGTATTCCCAGTCGGGGATGAGATAGATTTATTGGCTGTGACCTCTTTTGATACGAGCATAATAGATGACTCCAGTACTTTTGATACAAACCTAGTTAACGCTACTCAGTCTAAGTTTGCATCATTGTACCCCTTCGAGGTTCTGGATAGCTTGTTCTCTCATTGTCCACCTATGCCTGGAAATACCTTAAGTATAATCAGTTTAGGGGATCCTTTTTTATCATCTTCCAGGTTCAGTCCGTATAGTGAACGAGTGTGTTGTGCCGAGACAAGAGAAGAGAGAGAGAGAGAGAGAGAGAGACGAGTGTAACCTGAAATTGTTTGTGCCCGAGCCTAGCTGAGAAGTATGAAATCCCAGGTCCCTGTAGTCAAGAACCAGGACATCTAATCCTACACCAGTGTGCTCCAACGTAGCTCTACCAGTGCCTACTCTCTCTACTAAATCCTTAACCTAAGAAGTGCGCATGGGGGTAATTAGACACCTCTGCCTGTGCTGACGTATTTGAGCTGTTTCCATCACTGAAATATTCATTTTACCATATATAGCATTAATACTTATCCATACGCGCCTATTATGGGTTGATTATAAAGGTATTAACCTGAAACAACAATAAAACGAGTGAAAACAGCGTTTGGATGGTCAAAATCGGAGATACAGGCCGCGAGTTATATAATGTATGGGTGAGGCAACCTGCTTTCCCGCCAATTTCCCCCAAGGCCACTGAGACACAGTCGATCGATACTCTCTCTCTCTCTCTCTTGCACTCGCTTGCTAACAGTGATGTCAATGCCCTGCTTGCAACTCGCTAATGTTAGCATAAAAATATACCTCAGAATAAGGGAATAACAGGGAAAATAGGTGATAACTGAAGGAGGGGAGGAAAGTGGGGAAGGAGGGGAGGTAGAAGAGTGATATTTTGCATGGCCCAGGGGCAATTTTTTTTTTTTTTTTTTTTTTTCGATGTTTAAAGTTGATTTTTTTCTTCTCTGACTCTTAAGAGTCTTCCCGCAGTCCGCCTGGGGAACTCTTAAGAGTCTTCCCGCAGTTCCCGGGTTAAGGTGTTTCCTTGTCGTAATGGTAACGATGATTTTAGTGAGGGTCTAGACTGAGGTATGATAAGGTTCACTAAGTGTTAACGTAAATTAAAGAAGATTTTCCATTCTTCCCTTCTTTGTTTGTGATTCGTTGCTCTGCTTCGGGAGAACAATACACTTTTCTATCATGCGGAAAACGTTTATATACTTCTTCGGGTACAGGCTCCTGTATTTATTAATGTGGAAATATACAAATGTTTATCCGGTTATAAAGACCTACACCTACACTTGAACGCTTACTCAGACCTTAGTTGATACGCTATGTGTCATCCGGGTACAAGTCCAATAGTGAAAGTTCAAGTCGCGAGTAATTGCTCCTCAATCACGTATATATGACTATTATATTTATCACAAGTTTATGAAGTAATAATTCATATACAGTATATTACTCTTTGAGTTATTACAGTTTAACCCTTGTCTAGCGGGGGGTCTGTGGCCGTTTTGGGCCTTTTCAGGCCATTCTGACTGCTATATCAACCATCAGCATGAAAGGAACTGTATTGTGCCGAAAACTAGGCGAAATCGCTACAATATGACACCACATACAGCTACGTAGCACTCGTGGAGCCCTGACAGTGTTACCTCATAGATGGAAGTTTAGCTGATTTTGCTACATTGTTCACTTTTCGCTAACTATTGGTCACACTGCCATCCACCCGTGCAGTTGGGGAACTTGAGTTAGTGTGGGCCGGGAGGCCACAGATGTCGGACGTATAGTTCATTACTGTTCCACCCATTTTCACTCGATCTTCACCCATTTTTCACCCGTTTTCTCCCAGTTTCTTTCACTCGACTTAAGTCGAGCGCCGCTAGTAAAGGGTTAAATACTTATTCAAGTCACTTTGACTTATTGTTCGTTTAAAAATCAAATACTGTCGCATTGTCCATATTTATCAGTGCTATGCTTATAACATCGCAGTAACTATTATTTACTAATTTGCAAGCCATATTTGAGGGCTTGTATATTTATATCAGGACTTTATTTATTGTGATTTGAGACTTATCCTCTTTATGTGTTATTATTCATATGTTCATTTGTAACATTATTATTCTCTTTACATGAATGTTATTGAAATAGCGAAAATAAAGAAGACCTCCACACACCAGCCAAGGAAGACTTCCAGACTACCACAAGGAAATACTTCCATACACCAACAGGAAAAAGAAGAAGGAGAAACTCAACAAGAAAGTAGAACAAGACAGCAAAATGGTGACCACCGAAGAAGACAGCAAGATAGGGGACACCGAAGAAAGCGCACCAGCCAAGGGGAAACAGAAGAAAAATAAAGGAAAGAAGAACAAGTCCTACATCCCAAAATAACTAACATGCCCCGTATTCCCAAAGTGCCCCACAGTCATCAACGAACCGTAGAACAAGAGGAGAAGAGAAGCCAGAAGACAGGAGCAAAGGAAGAAAGATCACCCAGAAATATACCCACAAGGAAACAACACAGGTACCAACAGGACAGCAAAATGGCGACCACCAAGGAAGACAGCAAGATGGCGGACACCGAGAAAAGCGTACTAATCTGCGGGAAACAAAAACAAAACAAATGGAAGGAGAACATAAAGAATCCATACCTACAACAATATTCACCTTGCCCCGTATTCCTAAAATTCCCCACAAGAAGCAACCAACAACGGAACAAGAGAAGAAGAGAAGTAAGAAGACAGGAGAAAAGGAGGATATATCAACCAGGATATACATGCCCAGGGAAACAACACATGTACCCAGTGTCCTTCAAATTACAAAGGAAAATAATAATACACCAGTTCTAGCCACCAGCAGGCAAGCCCGAGTTGCCGCTATTAATACCGGATGCCCTAGTACACCAGGGAAGAACATTAAAATCTCCTACTGTTCACAACAAACACAGAAAAGGAAAATAGTGTTCAGCCAAGATGAGAAGGACTCCCACAACCATCAAAGGATTAACCCGTACAGCCCCAGCGACGCGCCTGACGCGTCGGCGATGTATGTAACGCACAGCCCCAGAGACGCGCCTGGCGCGTCACCCTAATTGCGCCGACCGTAACCTCAGGTGTAGCCACTCAAGAGGGCTCAGATTTGTATGGGAACTGTGTACGTATCCCACGCAACCGTGCCGATGGTTGAAAACTCTCAAAGTCCACGTGCGTGCGCGCGAGCGCGCAAAAACCTGTTTTTTTGGGATAATTGCCTTAAACTTTTTACTCTTATAAAATCCGTTTTTGGGGGCTCTGTAGGACCATTTTTAAAGCTTTTTGAGCGGTTTTTCGTGGTTTTTCCTTCATTCCTAACCCATTCGCTATTGTTTCTGGAATAAAACCATTTTTTGAAAACCGGCCGGGTTCTGGTGCGCAAACATTACAAAACTAGCCGGGGCTCCACGGGTTAAGCGCTTACGACCTTCCTACACCAAAGGGTCAAAATCCTTGCATACCAGTTTCTAGGGGGTCCTCCCTAATCCCCCAGATTAACCCTGACCGCACTTGTGACATTTATGCTCCCATACACCCATCCCTGTACATGTCAGCCTAACTCATCACTATGCTGGAGAAAACTGATCAGGGCAAGCAATTTCAGGGCTTCGTAAGTGTTGGCATACCAACTTACAAAATCCTAAAATTACCCTCCCATTCAGTTGGTGACCATCGGCATACCGAGTCCCACAGGTTTTGAAGAGTATTTTCCCTATTGAGAGATCATTATTAGTAGTTGGCATACCATCACTAATATTGAGTCTTTAATAAACTGCACCTTTAGTAATAGAAGGCTGAAGTACGAGGCCATACCCACACTTCAAACTTTTATTATTAAAGCCGCACTCAAGTAAGACTACCAAGTGGAAGTTGGCATTCCAAAGCCACTTGTGTAGTTCAGGGCCCTGCGAGATACCGTAACTGGCACTCTGTAAATAGACGTCCTTGGTGTATTAGTCTGTAGCATACTATTGGACTTCTACAACTAAAAGGTTTAAACACCGTCCCGAGTTCTTTGAACATTTTACAAAGATCAGTGGTAGTCGAGAATACAAGAGTGGCCATAGCCATATTGTCTCCTCGCGTTAGCCCGATATAGTGCCAACTCGTCATAACTGGGGCACTATATTTAAGATCCTAGCTCAAGAGTACCTGAACAGAACTTAATCAACGATTAATATAAAGGTCAGGATAGTCGAGTATCCCTAAGTTTTACGCTCTATATACTCGCGTTCGTCTGATGAGGTGCCCAAATATATTTATATATTCACGGAGCCGCATTTAAGACCCCACATTCATTAATCCATCTGTAACTTACTACTTCATACGACAGGCCAACATCGACGGCCGCAAAGGAGACTCAGAAGACTACAAGCTGCCCCCCATTGAAAACTCATTAATCCCAAGTGTCCACTACTGGAATTACTATATGAAAACTGAAGAAGACGTTGATACCAGTGACGAGATATAATAAGTTAGAGTCCCTAAAATCGGCTCTGCCAAATTCTAACCAGTACGCCAAGTGACATTAAGAAGTTAGAGTCCCACATTGTCTCTGCCAAAAGTCCAACTGCATATACAAAGTCAGAGTCCCCACCATTGACTCTGTTAAATTCTCACCAGTGCGCAAGGTGACAGTAATAAGTTAGAGTCCAGTGTATTGACTCAGAATATAACCTCGTCCATAAAGTGTAAACTTAGTATCTTATTCAAATATTTAAGCAACACATAAATAGTATTCAACGCTACAGTATCTTCATAACTATATTAGTGTGTAATTATATAACGAGGCCCGCCAAGCTTAATTACTATATGCCTGAGCTCCTCCTAGATCCTCGATCGTACTAGAAGAGTAATTTTTATGTTTTGTATAAACTTACCTATACACTTTGTAACAATATAACCTTTGATATATGTGCTTAGAGCTTAAGATAAATAAACTGTTCTTAAAATATTATCTCAGTGTTATATATGTATCCTCTAATTGGCTTATATGCATGTATTGTATGAACTCTGAAATCTCCAGTCTTGAAAGAACTCACCTCAACCAATAACTAAGCTGAGATAAAATCACGCTATAACAGTTATGTTGAGTGGTACTTGAAAAGTAGACAGCATAGATAAAAAACACCATCTGAGGAAGAGCACTTTATTGACAACATTTCGCAGATAGCTTCATCAGATTTAATTTTTAATTTTCCAGGTTATCAACTGCTCCAAAATTTCAGACCTAAAGGTGGTGTATGTTGCTTCGCAAAATCTGAAATTGCCCTGGAGGAGGTTACTAGTTTCAATTGTCCCTATTTTGATTATTCTATATACAAATTAATTTCTGCTGGTAAATTTAAATACATATGTTGCATCTACCGTTCCCCAAATACTCCTCCAGAGCAAAGTCTTTTTGATTCTCTGTCCTCACAACTCAGTGTCCTCAACTTAAATGCTTCTTCTGAAATCACTGTGTTGGGTGATTTTAATGTCCATAATGTTGAATGGCTCACTCATTCAGCCAGGACTGATGATGCTGGTCTTGAATGTGAGCTATTTGCAGACTCATTTAATCTCATTCAACTAGTCAACCAACCCACCCGTGTACCAGATAATCCTAATCATAATTCCCACCTACTGGACTTATTTTTAACAACCAATTCAGAAAATTATGATGTTACAGTGAGGTCCCCACTTGGATCTTCTGATCACTGTCTGATACAGGCCACCTGTCTATCACCTACCACACCTTCCCACTCTGAACCTGTTTTGGTGACTAAATGGCATTACGATAGGGCAGACTGGGAGGGTCTTCAAGGTTTCTTTATTGATATTCCCTGGACCTCTTTCTTTTCTAATGATGCACACTCCACCTTGAGCCACATACAAGATTTTGTAAAAATTGGAATGGAAACTTTTATTCCTCATCAAAAGTACAGTAAAAGATCTAATTCACCTAAATGGTTTGACCATAATTGTGCTAGAGTAACTGAACAAAAAGCAATAGCCTACAATGCATACACAAGATCAAAAACACATGAAGCCTTTAATTACTTTAGAAACATCAGAAATCATGCCAAAACTGTATTAAACCTAACTAAATCAAACTTTCTCCATAAGCAGGCAAATAAACTTCTAAATAATCCAAATGATAACAAAATATTTTGGTCTACTCTTAACTCATTCAAATCCAACTTCACTACTGCTTCATCCATTCCACCATTAAAATCTCCGACTGGCAATCTTGTAAGTGACCCACGAGGTAAAGCTAACCTTCTTGCAGATATTTTCTCCACCAACTCAACCTTAGATGACATAAATCAAGATGTCCCTGTACTTAATTTTAATTCACCTGAAATTCCCTCACTTAAGATCCACACCAGACATGTCAAAACTATTTTGCAGAATCTCTCAGTAGATAAGGCTCCTGGTCCGGATGAAATTCCTCCAATAGTACTTAAGAATTGCTCCTTGGTGCTCGCTCCTGTATTGGCAAAATTTTTCCGTCTGTGTATTCATACCTCATGCTTCCCAGTACCCTGGAAAGAAGCAAACATCCATCCAGTTCCTAAAAAAGGTGCCTCTTCAGATCCATCAAACTACAGACCAATAGCTATAACTTCCACTCTTGGCAAAGTTTTTGAAATTATATTAAATAATCACATAATTAAGCATCTGGAGAATAATAAATTAATCAGTGATAGGCAATATGGTTTTAGACGATGTCGATCAACTGCAGACATTCTTTGCCTTCTTACGCATCAAATCAACCAAGCTACAGACCAACATGGTGAAACACATACAATAGCACTGGATATATCAAAGGCATTTGATAGAGTCTGGCATCAATCCTTATTGTCGAAGATGTCACACTACGGCCTTGCATCATTAGTTCCACTAATTTCTTCTTATCTTCATAACAGAAAAATACGTGTAATGGTAGATGGTCTTTATTCTCAATTTCACTCAATAAATGCTGGTGTTCCCCAGGGATCAGTTTTGGCCCCAACTCTGTTCCTCATTCATATCAATGATCTCATATCTACCACTCATAATCCAATACATTCCTACGCACATGACTCAACACTCCACAGTTCCTTCACATTTACCAATTCTTTCACCCAACCCGATCTTATAAATTCAAAAATAAACACTGCAATTTCTCTGAACCAGGACCTTTCTAGAATTAATGAATGGGGACAAGAGAATCTAGTTTCCTTTAATGCACAGAAAACCAAGTACATTCAATTTTCTAACCGACAGAATCTCACGGACTCCCATATATTTTTTAATGATGTAAATATTCCCACTTCCCCTAGTATTGACATTCTCGGTGTAACATTAACTACTAACTTGAGCTGGACACATTATGTTAGAAGCATTGCTAAGAATGCCTCTAAAAAACTGGGACTCCTGTACAGAGTTCGAGAATTCTTCACTGACGAGCAGTTGGCCGTAATATATAAAAGTCATGTGCGCTCTCAGATGGATTACTGTTCACCTCTGTGGGGTGGAAGTGGAGTGGTTGCATTGAGGCAGTTGGACAAAATTCAAAATAAAGCTATTAGATTAATCAATAACCCTGCAATCACACAGGACCTTCCTACATTAGCCATACGAAGAAACGTTGCATCCCTTGCATTATTCTACAGATATTTTCACAGCAATTGTTCCGAGGAACTTGCTTCAATTGTGCCGCCTCTCCACATCTTTCCCCGTAGAACTAGGGCAGCTGAGAGCGCCCATGAATTTACACTTTCTCCTCCACAATGCAGAACTTCTGCTTATCAGAATTCATTTATCCCCAGAGCTACTACTCTTTGGAATTCACTTCCCTCGAATTGCTTTCCACAAACTTACAATCAACAAATGTTTAAATCCAGTTGTTACAAACATTTTATGAATGGAGGATGCCTTTAGGCACATGGACCTTTTTGTTTTATCTGTGTTTTTCCTTCCTCCGTTCATTGTCTCTTAAAAAAAAAAAAAAAAAAAAAAGGTCACTAATAAATACTGGTACATAGGAGGCCTTAAATATCCGTCAAGACAGGTGGCGGGGGAGGAGTGGGAGCTGGGGGTTGGGAGGGAGGAAGGAGGCAGGACAGGGAGGGTGCAGAAGCATGGGGGGAGGGCAGGCGGAGTCTATATATGGGTAAAATACATCAGTATACATACTGATGTATTTACCCATATATAGGCTCTGCCTCCCTCCTACTGATATATTTTACCCATATATAGGCTCCACCTCCCCTCCCCCCATGCTTCTGCCCCCTCCCTGTCCTGCCTCCTTCCTCCCTCCCAACCTCCACCTCCCACTACTCCCCCGCCACCTGTCTTGACGGATATTTAAGGCCTCCTATGTACCAGTATTTGTTAGTGACCTGATGAAGCTATCTATGAAACGTTGTCAATAAAGTGCTCTTCCTCAGATGGTGTGTTTTATAACAGTTATGTTTACTTTTCCAGAGACATATTGAGATTGTACCCTAGCTACTAAGGAATAAAACCTGTATATCCTTTACTGTGTGTTTTGTGTCCATTGCTTATTACTAGAGTGTCGATTTATAGAGCCAAGGCTGATCTTTACCCAGCGGAGAGGTATCTAAGTTGATGATTAGCGCTGATTCCTAAGGTGGAAATCGCAATCAGATTATCTCACGTTTAATTGAAGCCGTGGCATAACACTGGTGGCAGCGGTGTCTCAACTCGGAAAGACGACCTTCGTTTCTCTATCTCACTCAGTATAATCAATACACAAATATCATGGCTGGGAAATTACTTGAAATTATTCCTTTCAAGCCAGAAGACCATGATATTAACACATATCTCGAAGTGGTCAAGCCCATGCTTGAAATTGTGTTTAAAGATGACGAAGCTTCAAAGATTCACACGGTAGTAATGAAGTTGGGACGGCATATGTCCCTCGTTTCCGTTTATTTGCGTGACACTCCCAATTTGACCTGGGCTCAATTTGAAAAGTATACCAAAAGTGCCATAAGTCCATTTTTCGGGAAAATTAATTGCAAACCAGCAGTTTCACAGTGTTGAGTTTGCAGGAAATCTAGATGCTACCATTAGCCAGTTGAAACAGCTAATAGTTACAGCTTTCCCAAGTGAATCTGCGGCAGCAAGAAAAGAGAACGTGTTTAGTGCTCTACTTCGTCTATTACCAGCGTCAGTAAGGGATCATTTCGCCATCATAGAACCAAAGGGTTATCACGAGGACCTACCGTTTATCCGGCGAATCCTGGCACTTCAGAAAAGCAATGAAAAACACAAAATTGCCGCGATAAGTCGAGTCACCACCCAACCTCAGCACTCTTTTGCCCCTTCTGCAGCTGCTTCATTTCATCGTTCTGCAGATAAGATGGAAGATTGGGCCATGGTCAGGTCCTCAGACTGGAAACCCTGTAGTCCAAAGTGCCCTCTGTCCTCCCTCACGAAGTCATTCTCAGAGTTAGTCAACCGTCGTCCCAAACTTCCTCAGTTTTGGGGCCAGATCCCCTGGATCAAACCACGATGTGTTGCCACCATCACAGAAGACAGATCTGCAGGGATCGACGATGCCACAGAAGAAGGACTACCAGAAGACACCGTGGTACTGGAGGAGTCATCAAACATGCAAGATAATTCAAGTTTTTAATCCGCCCCCGCCCACCTGTCGTCAATCTGGCGGGGACTCGTGATGGGACAATATCAAGTACAGGATTTTTTTTTTGTATAATAATCTTACTATTCCAGCTGTTAAATATAGACTTTTGATTGACATGGGCATATCCCGTTTGTGTCTTTTCTCATCATACTTTACCAAGCACAAGGCCATTTTTGGGCCTCTCCAACCCTCCTCTATTGTATTAATTGACGCAAACGGAGGCATTATTCCAAATCGAGGACAAACAGCTCCCCTCTACGTAGCTACCAACACCCCAGGTCACGGTCATCATCATCCATATCTGATCTTCCCATCTGCTGAAACCAATAATGATAGGTACTTAGGCTTTGATTTACTGTGCTCACTACGTAAAACCATTGATTGTGTAAGCAGAGTGCTAACTTTTGACACCAAATCACTAAAAGAAAAAAAAAGAAAAAAAAGAAAAAACAATCAGCTAACCTAAGTCATTCCTGTTAGCACCATCAGAACCTCTCAGGCTATCTTAACCAAAACTGTTACGCTACCCCCTCACCACGAACAGTGGATTTCTATCTTGCCCACCTTATCTGGTGAATTAATTCTAACCTCCAGTCTCCAGAATCCCTTTGATAGGGATTGGCTCACCGTTCCCGCTATCATACCTGAACATTTAAATCAAGTAAAAATTGCCAACATATCTGATCACCCCCTCACTTTGCCAAAAGGGTTAACAATAGGTGAATTAGAAACCCACGATGATGAACTATCCCTACCTGATAATGAAGCCTCTGTTCCCACCCCTAAATTCCCTGAGATTCCCCCACAATTAACCCACCAACAAAAGCAAGATCTACAGAGACATCTTCGTCCTAATCAGCCAGAGACGTTGGGGAGACTCAAGTACTCAACCACCCTATCCACATCGTAGGACCTCCTATCCGCCAACCTATTCAACGAAAAAAACCCATCCAACATTAAGAAGAGGAAACCCAAGTACAAGACATGATGGACACAGGTGTAATTCGCCCTTCAACTAGTCCATGGTCTTCTCCAGTAGTACTTGTGAGGAAGAAAGATGGGTCCATCAGATTCTGCATCGACTACCGCCAACTCAACGATGTCACCATCAAAGACGCCACAACACTACCTCGCATCGATGATTCACTAGACTCCTTACTTGGAGCTAAATGGTTCACCACCCTTGATTTACAGGCAGGATATTGGCAAGTCCCCGTCGTCTCAGAACATCAAGAGAAAACGGCTTTCTCCACCAGTCAAGGGAGACTATACGAATTCACCGTACTGCCCTTCGGGTTGTGCCACTTTTTCCAGACTGATGGAATCAGTACTACAAGGACTCACCTGGGAAACTTGCCTTGCTTACCTGAACGATATCATCGTATTCGGGAAAACCTGGTCCGAACACCTTCAACGCCTTCGCCAAGTGTTTCAAAGAATCTGTGATGCCCACCTTAAGCTAAAACCTTCTAAATGCACCATGGCTCAGAAAGAAATCAAACTCCTTGGCCACATTGTCTCTGAAGCAGGAATTTCACCAGACCCATGCAAACTACAATCAATATGTGCCATCACACGCCCCAACAATGTGAAAGGAGATCGCATCTTCTTAGGGTTGGCATCTTATTACCGGCACTTCGTTAAAAACTTTGCCACGATAGCCAAACCCCTTCACGACCTGACCAGAAAAGAAGAACCCTTCCTATGGACAACTCAACGATTACAGGCATTCCAAACCTTAACCCTTAATTAGCGGCTCACCACATAAGTCGAGTTAAATAAAGCTGGACTATGTGGCGGCGCTCGACATATGTCGAGTGGCAATTTCAGCACGTAATGTTGCTGAGAGAGAGAGACAAGTGGTGGCAGGAGACTAGCGAGCGTATGACTGCTCCAGACCACCGCGGCGAACCTACTGACACGAATCTCAGCTCCCTCCTCCCTCTCTCACTCGCTACATACTGAATTATATGGGGAAAGTACCGAATTACATGCTTTTTGCACTCGCGTTGCACGGTTATTGCAAGAAAACTAGCCATCATAAAAGGATCGTTATGGTGTCATTCGAAAGCTCTGTTTATGCCCTTTCAGGGATAGGTACTTGTTTTACGTTCTGGGTCTTATTTAGGCATGAAAATGATCACGTAAACAGCCCTATTTTGGCTAAAAACACGCCGCTGTGCGGTACATATAAATAAACCGCATAGGCCGCTCGTAAGGTGTTAAAAGACTTACTAGCTGCACCAGTCGTCTCCTTCCCGGATTACACCAAACCTTTCCATCTCTACACTGACGTCTCCCTATTCGGAATTGGTACAGTCCTCGCCCAAACCCGGGAAGATAGGGAACACATCATTGCCTGTGCCAGCAGAACTCTCAACCCTGCTGAAATCAACTATCCTGTAACTAAACGAGAATGCTGGGACATATTTGGGGCACTCCAGCATTTTAACCCTTATTTAGCGGCGAGCAACATAAGTCGAGTTAAAAAAAGCTGGACTATGTGGCGGCGCTCGACATAACTCGAGTGGCAATTTCAGCACGTAATGTGGCTGAGAGAGAGAGACAAGTGGTGGCAGGAGACTAGCGAGCGTATGACTGCTCCAGACCACCGCGGCGAACCTACTGACACAAATCTCAGCTCCCTCCTCCCTCTCTCACTCGCTACATACTCAATTATGTACTGAAAGTACCGAATTACCTGCTTTTTGCACTCGCGTTGCACGGTTATTGCAAGAAAACTATCCATCATACAAGGATCGTTATGGTGTCATTCGAAAGCTCTGTTTATGCCCTTTCAGGGATAGGTACTTGTTTTACGTTCTGGGTCTTATTTAGGCATGAAAATGATCACGTAAACAGCCCTATTTTGGCTAAAAACACCCCGCTGTGCGGTACACATAAATAAACCGCATAGGCCGCTCGTAAGGTGTTAAAGCATATCTGGCCGGGGTCAAGGTCACCATCATTACCGACCACCAAGCCTTACAGTGGCTCAGAAAAACTGATACTAAAAATGCCTTAACTGTCAGATGATGAGAGTCCCTTGAAGAATTCAACTTCGAAATCGCATACCGGTGGAAAACTTCACACCAATGCCGATGCACTGTCCAGATTACCCCTGCAACCCACGTTCACCACAGCAACAATTCGAGCAATCTACCACTAAGACTCTACCGACCAGGATCAACAAAAACTTCTTCAAGCCTATCAAAGTAAGAACAAACCTGACTGGATATCACAAAATGTGTTTGACCAACTAGAAAGAAAGGGAGACAACCTGTACAGCACAGATGGCAAGATTGTTATCAGTCCCAACACCGCCATAAACGTTATGCAATCTCTGCACTCACATAATGGCATCCACCTAGGCCAAAAGAAACTAGTTACCACATTTCAAGATATTTATTGGACACCAAGAACCTACGTTACAGCCAAAATGATTACAGAAGCTTGCCGTGCCTGTGCCTTAGGAAAAGACAAAACCAGAACCCCAGGACCATCAGGTAAACTCATTGCATCCCAACCATGGCAACTCCTAGCTGTCGACGTCATGGAACCAATGGACGGGTTCAAAGGCTATAAATATATAATAACATTTGTAGATACGTATTCAAAATACGTCATTGCCTGCCCAGCCAAAGAACACTCCGCTTTTGCTGTTGCTGAGGCCCTCTTGCAACATGTGTTCCCCTACTTTGGTCTTCCCCAAGCCATACATTCGGATAATGCCCCCGAATTTCAGAGCTGGGCACTTTAGCCAACACTTCCGCAAATAGCCAATTCCGCCATGGCGGAAGTGTCATTTTGTTGGCGAATTAGCGTTGGCGCCAAAATGGCTGCCTATTTGCGGGTTTGAAGCTCTGGAAAGTACCTCCATGTTGCAAACCTCGAGTCCGCAAAATAAAAATTCCAGCCGCCAGCCAGCCTGGGCCGCTCCTGCAGCTCCAAAAAAAGTCATGTGACCAAGCCAACTACCTGTGTTCTGGAATCTAGGCCTATACATCGGCTCTTCACGTTTGTTCACTTGCTTAGTAGCAAGCGTCGAGCTAACACCTACAACACACAGCAGTCCAAGAGTTCCAACCTGCTAGCACTTCAACTTTGTTTATATTTTCGGCCTATTGAAGTGAACATGGAGTCTAGCATCATGCCTACCGTAGCTGCCAACAGCATGGGGAGCAGTTCACCACCATCATCCGACAGTGATGCTGCAGAGCATGCAGAAATCGAGGACCTAAGCCACCCCTGGCCCCACCTAGAAACCTTCTATGGGCCTGTAATTACCAAGAAGATGTCTCTGGAGAAGGGCTTTATAACTTTATAATATAGCCTAATCTAAGATTATAAAGTTAGGATATCGTTAATTTGATTGATAGCCTGTTAATTTTTAACCTAAACTAATGTTATTAGGCTACCCTAATCCCATCAAAATGCCTCAAAGCATGTAGGCCTAGGCTAAGTCTAACTTCTATATATAGGCTAGGCTATATAGCCTAGGCCTAGGTCTATAATCACTAATCTCATCAAAATGCCTCAAAGTATGTAGGCTAAATATTGCATGTTGTAACTTCTCTCTATATATATATATATATATATATATATATATATATATAGCCTAGGTCTAGGCTATAATCACTAATTCCATCAAAATGCCTCAAAGCATGTAGGCTAAATATTGCATGTTCTAACTTTAATATATAGCCTAGGCCTAGGTCTAGGCTATAATCAGTCACTAATTCCATCAAAATGCCTCAAAGCATGTAGGCCTAGGCTAAATATTGCATGTTCTAACTTCTATGTATAGGCCTAGGCCTATAATCACACTCATTTTATTAGTTTCAAGTAGAAAGTGTTAATTTTGAAAGTATCATATAGGCCTAGACTAAATTTAGCCTACAATAAAATTTTATTAAATTTTGATCTGAAGCTAGGCCTTTATTCTGAGCGTTAAAATTAATAGGCCTAGGCTACTTTCTATTAAATTACTTAATCTATCTAAAGTAGACCTATCTAGGCATATATAGCCTATTGCCATTCCCAAAGGGGGGACCACGAATAAATTGCCTCCTTGCACCTCTGTGATCCGGCGTACCTCCTCCTGAATGGTGCGGAATTGCGAATACTGATTATTACTGAAGCACTCTCCCCATAAACAAGTTGCCCCAACGTTTTACTGCCCATGTGGACAAACTAAGTGGCCTATGCTATATATATTAACCCTTTCACTGTGGGTGACATTCTGGAATGTTTTGGCAATTTACAGCAATTTCCAAGCTTTAAAAGCCTGTATGTATATCCTTGAGGTCCATGGAAGTTGGGCAACATTATATTTAAGTAAATATATATATTTATTGACATTAGAGATTGAATTTATTGATTTACCCTTGATTATGTAGTTTAAATTTAAAATTAATAAAAAACGGTTTGCGTTTGCATATTTGCATTTGAGGACTAGAAATTTCACAAGGTTTGCACATTGGTGTTTGCTGAAGTTATGTTCTGGGTTTGCTGATTTGTGTTTGCTGACTTGACTTTTTGTTTGTGGTGCCCAGCTCTGCCGAATTTACAGGACATGTTTGGAGGCAAATCTCCCAGATTTTAGACTAGAAGATCAACCATTCCTCCCCTTATTGGCAACAAGGAAATTCAATCTGCGAACGCAGCCACAGAACCATTGCTAACCAAATCAGAACCCGGCTGCAACAGATGAAATAGACAGATTGGCCAAGTCAGGTTCCAATTGTACAGTGGGGGATAAACGCCTGTCCTTGTGAGGATGGCATAACTCCTCACAAAAGAGTATTTGGAGAACCATCGCTACTGCTTCCTCTACAACACTTGTCAGTCCCATCAGAGCCCTCACCTGACCTCAACCAGTCACTCGTCCACCTACGCAACAGATTAACCCGCTGAGTGCCAGGGACGTATATATACGTCCTAGGGTGTTGTCACGCCCAGTGCCAGGGACGTATATATACGTCCTCGCCGAAAACAAATCGTAGCAGCGAAACGACTGCACCTATGGCTTTCATATTTTTACCACATGTACCTTACCCTTTTGGCTACCCACCACAAAAATCCCAAATCCCTCCTCCCATCCACTCGCTGACTGTCGGTCCCGTCAGAAGGAAAAAAAAGGAAAATCTGTGGCGGCGAAACGATTGGACCAATCGGTTCCATATTTGTGTGACAAGTCCCTTACCCTTCTGCCTTCCCCCCACCACACCCCCAACCGCCTCCCACCACCCACTTCCAGCGTATCCGTACGAAGAAAAGGAAAAAAAGGAAAATCCGTGGTGGCGAAACTACCTCACCAATCGGCTTCATATGTGTAACACAAGTCAATTACCCTTCTACCTTCCCCCCACCAACCCCAAAACCACCCTCCCACCAATACATTCCGATACCATAAAAGTCTCTGTAGTCTATAGTGTCTTTTCAGCTACTTTTGGGACCATCGGGGACCTGATTTCTGGCGAAAATGGACAAGGGGAGTTTTTTTTTTACCATTATCCTTCCTTTCTCTCCCAACTTGATAGATTTAGCCAAAAAAAAAAAAAAAAAAACTCTGGCACTCAGCGGGATAAGACAACTCCAGTATCTCCAAGACTTGAAACCTGATGAGACTCCAAAGATCAACCCATACCACGTCGGCGACCTTGTGATGGTGGCCCAACTTCCCGTACCATCAAAATTAAAACCAAGATTCAAGGGTCCCTTTGAAATACTGACAGTGCCAAATTGCTACCAAGTCACAGTCAACTACTATGGGGAATCACGCATATATCGAAACCGTTATGTACGCCGCTTCCAACCTCTCGACGATAACACCACTATGTTGGCTAACCCTAATGACAATGTTGCATGCCCCACGACTAATCTCGACCCTTTACCTACCACAACACAGAGCCTACCAAAGAACCCTAACCCAGCCTTACCCACTTTACCACCTCTCCCCATCCCTAAACCAAAATGCCCCCTACCTACCCCCCCCCCCTCCTATTCCAACCCCAATGCCCTCCTTTCCTAACCATCCTATATCCCTTCCCCCAATCACTCGTGCCCTCTCAGCTCCACCTGGGGTTTGCACCTATTCCTACCTTATCCCATTCCTAATCCTCCTATCCAAACCCTTCCAATTCCAACACAACCTACCCTACCTAGTCCTCTTCTTCCACCAACACCGAAATTCCTTCCTTTACCCCATCTCCCCCAACCCAGATAATAACCCCTTCCTACCCGTCCAAAACCCCACTCCTAACCTTCCACCTCCTTCACCCCCCATCCTACCAATTCCCCTTCCCGCTCCTTCCTCCGCCAAACCCAAACCTCATCTTAAACCCCAACCCCCTTCCCACTCCAAACTAAAAAAACAGTTTCCTCACATCCCCTTCATTAACCCCTTCACCACCACCTATCTCACACACTGTGTATTCCCGGTATGGCCACCGCATCACTAAACCTAGGCAATGGGAACCAGCAACCCCTACTAAGAGACAAACACCAACTCCAACCCCACCTGTGCAGCCAGACGCCACACCCACCAGCCCCATGCCTGCCTCTGCACCTGCACCACCATCTCCAACCCCACCTGTGCAGCCAGTCGCGACGCCCACCAGCATCACGCCTACCTCTGCACCTGTATCTGCCTCACCTGCCTCTACCCATACACCTGCCCAAGCTGCCCTAGCAGCCTCCAGCCTACCTCGCCAGTCTACCAACAAAAAAAACCCTTACATCGCAGTAACTGCTTCCCCTTCCCCCTCTAAACTTATCAATGCTACCCCCCCTAAAGTCAATAAACCTAATGACCTCCCCTCACTTCCAACCTGACCTCTGAGCCTATCCCTCAGGATTCAATCATTCCCTCCTCGGACACAGCTCCAGCTGTAAGAATTCAAGAGTAAACAACGTGAAATTTACCTATAAACTTACAAGAGTTAACTTACTTTAAACGATGATAGTGATGGATAGCTCAAGGATAGAATTAGGAATAGATAGAAGGTATAGTGGCCACTAGGAGTTAAGAATTAGAGTGACTTAGCATGAAACAGGTGGTTGTATTGGAGCGGCTGGAAGGAGGTGTTCACGAGGTCGTACCTAAAGCGAGTCTGTCTGTTCCCGACAAGCAACCCGCTTGTCCCAAAAATGACGCATGCGCAGTTCATATCCACCAATGCGTCATTTAACTATCTACAAAATATACCGGATTAATTGTATTGATAAACCGATATAATTATGGATGATAAACCCATAGAAACTTAATACGAAATAGTACATATCTTTTATAAAGATATATTACTTAGCCTAATACTGGCGCCTAATTTGAACTTCCAGTATGTTTACTCAACCTAAACTGTCAAGTTACTTACGAGTCTCGACACATTCCCACCACCAATATATACATTATCTACAATAATCCCGCAGCGATGTTAGATCTCCAAAGCTGTGAAGAACTAACAGCGGCTCGGCGAAGAGGTAATCTTCCAACAGGATCGTTACTGGCAGATGGTCCAGCGACCGCTGGTGACATAGAGGTGGAGTCGTGAGAGCTAACACCGTCACCAGCAACGGGATCGAAAAGCTTTCGATTTCCTGTTCCAATGGATACAACTTGACGATGGGTCGAGTGGTCAGGCCAGTTTTTGTCCTAATCTGGACCACTCTAACCAGATCATCTCGTCCTGTCCTGGATAGAGTCTAACTACCCTACCATGTTTCCAAAGGACACGAGGTCCCTCGTCATGTATTAGCACGATGTCATTTACCTTTGGCCATACACTGCTTGATGAGCCTCTTTTATTCTGATAGGCTTCTCGTAGTGATGCCAAGTATTCACTAGACCAACGCCTCCATAGGTCCCGGATCAATTTATTGATGTAATTGTACCTGCTGTGTATCGCTGCTTTACTATCGTAACTAGGGTCCCGCAGCTCATCTAGCTGAATTACGTCCTTTGGGAAGTCACGAAGTCTACGACCTTGAACCAGCATGGATGGAGTAATAGGACAAGGGTCCTCCAGATCACCCGAGACATACGTTGAGGGGCGATCATATACGGTAGCCTCCAGCTCCAATAGGACAGTAGTTAGTTCCTCAAAGGAAACTAGAGCGCAACCTAGTACCTTTTTAAGCCCAGCCTTCACAATACCTATGGCTCTCTCCCAAATAGCTCCGAACCAAGGCGCACGTGCTGGTATAAAACGCCATTCACATCGGATTTCGGCAAGATGAGCCTGAAGACTGGGATCGCTTTGGATGTCTTCCAAGTGTCTGGAAGCTCCTACAAATGTAGGAGCATTGTCGCTTAACATAATCTGTGGAAATCCCTGCCTACTACAAAATATCCGGAACGCATGGATAAAGCGGTCACAGGTCATATTGCTAACTACTTCAATGTGAATAGCTCTTGTAGTAGCGCACGTAAATAAAAGCATATAAGCATTGTTGTTGTGTGAGTCCCGGACAGGAATTGGTCCTGTATAATCAACCCCTGTGACCTCGAAGGGATCTCTAGGAGTAGTCCTGATGTCTGGTAGAGGAGGTACTCTAGCTTTCGCGTAGGTATTACCCTGTATTTTACGACAGGTTATACACCTACTGGTCACTTGTTTAACAGCTTGTCTTATCTTAGGTATCCACCACCTTTGCCGTATATATGCGACCACTTGATTAACTCCATAGTGACAACAGACACGATGACACATATTGATGAGCATGGTAGTGAAAGGATGTTTGGAAGGCAATAGTATCGGATATTTCATTGAATCCGGAAGAGCCCCTAACTTCAATCTACCTTCACATACAATTAATCCTCCTCTCATGACAAGTCCTAATTGGTTTACCAAATTGTTGCGAATACCCTTGTCACCAGACAGCATCTCGTACACCTTTGGGAAGCATTCCTGCTGGCATCTTTGAGCTATAATCTTTTCTGCTACTTTTAGTTCCTTTATGCTGAGGAGGGCACTCTCTGTGGGAGACGTCCCTTTAATTTTTGCCTTCAAATTATTTTTGTATCGAATAGTCCATGCAAGTACCCGAATTAATTTCTCATAACTGCCATAATTTTCCCAGTTCCATAACTGTGTGTCCTGTTCATCATTGGTCCCAATGACTTGGCTAGTTACTTTTGGTGTCGGGTCATCTGGTAATATGTCTTCTGGCCACTCGTCTTTGTTTCGGAGCCACATGGGCCCCTCCCACCAAAATGCAGAAGATTTCAGATGTTTTGCCGAAACACCTCTAGACAGTAAGTCACTAGGGTTTTCTTTAGAGGACACGTACCAGAATTCTAGTCGGAAGAAGGGATATCATTTCGTCAACTCGGTTTGCGACATACACTGGAAGCTTCTTCATACTACGCAACCAATGCAATGTAACCTGGCACCATAAAACAATGTTGTCGACTTTTACAATATTATGATAGGCTTCCTCCACAAATTTGATTAATCTGGCGGCTAGCAAAGCAGCAGTTAGCTCTAATCTTGGTATAGTTATGGATCTTATGGGAGCGACCTTTGCTTTAGCGATCACCAGACAGCTATGTTCCGGGCTCACAAAAAATATTGCAGTGCCATAGGCAACACCACTTGCATCGCTAAACGCATGAAGTTCCACTGAATCAGCATATACCGTCCTCCGAGGATAAGTAAAGTCACAGCAGAGGTGCAGATCCTTGGTAACTGTAGACCATTCGGTAGCGCAGTCTTCAGGTAGCGGATCATCCCAATCTAGTTTCAGTCTCCATAATTGCTGTAAGAAAATTCAGGACCTTACTGTAACGGGCAGTAGTACACCGAGTGGATCGAACAGTTGTGCCGTCACTCTTAAGCACTCTCTCTCTGTTGCCTTAATGGTCTCTGAGAGACTAGCGTTGAATGTCAACAGATCAGAGTCAGGTAACCATAAGAGTCCTAATGTCTTCACTCGCTCTTGATTCTTGGCAGCAACACCATCCAATTGCAGGAGGTCACATAGTTGAGGACTCTTTGGTAGCCTATTCTCTGAGATATAAATGTGCTTGAGACATTATTCTTTGGGCATCCCAGTAACGCTTAACCCTTATTTAGCGGCGAGCAACATAAGTCGAGTTAAATAAAGCTGGACTATGTGGCGGCGCTCGACATAACTCGAGTGGCAATTTCAGCACGTAATGTGGCTGAGAGAGAGAGACAAGTGGTGGCAGGAGACTAGCGAGCGTATGACTGCTCCAGACCACCGCGGCGAACCTACTGACACAAATCTCAGCTCCCTCCTCCCTCTCTCACTCGCTACATACTCAATTATGTACTGAAAGTACCGAATTACCTGCTTTTTGCACTCGCGTTGCACGGTTATTGCAAGAAAACTATCCATCATACAAGGATCGTTATGGTGTCATTCGAAAGCTCTGTTTATGCCCTTTCAGGGATAGGTACTTGTTTTACGTTCTGGGTCTTATTTAGGCATGAAAATGATCACGTAAACAGCCCTATTTTGGCTAAAAACACCCCGCTGTGCGGTACACATAAATAAACCGCATAGGCCGCTCGTAAGGTGTTAATGACAGTCTCTTCATCACTGCCTGTACCCTGGAGGTTGTCAATGTACAAACCATCCTTAATAGCCTCCACAACTTCGGAATCCTCTTTGATAATGGAAAGATGCTTTAACCCGGTGAGACCCAGCGTCACACGTGTTGCGTCGGCAGTCTTTGATCACCAACTCCCAGCGACGCATCACGTGCGTCCGACATATAAAAAACACTTACGTGGCTCGTAAGGTAGGAAATGGCGGGAGAATAGGAGGGGGAGGTACCGTAGTGTGTGTGGGAGCCGGGCCAGTAGGTGTGAGCGGGCCGAGACAGCCGTGCGGCTGGTGGTGGTGGGCTTAGTGGAGATAGTTTACACCCCTAGTTCACCGCCACTTTGAACCTTCATTACTCCGGTCGTATGGGAGCTAGAGGCTTGAGATTTATGTGAGATACTCCTTAGGATGTATGCCGTACAATGCCATACTCAGTTTTTACCCTAGTGCTCCCGGGCGGGTGGTCATGCGGGGGAGCCGAACTATTGAAACCCCCCCCCCCCCGCCTCCCAAATGACCGAAATGAGTTTTTTTTATTTTTGTCTTCATTTCTCACCATTCTCTTCCATTTTGGCTCAACAAATTTTTTTGAGGCTCCCCCCCCAAACCCCCCACCGGGGGGGCCTCCCCCCCCCCCAAAAAAAAAATGTCAGAGGTGATTTTTTTTTTTTTTTTTTTCATTTCTCATCCTTGTCTTCCATTTTAGCAAACAAAAAAAATAAGTGAAAATGGCTTGGGACTGGGGTGAACAAAATATTATAACTAGCCGGGGCTCAACGGGTTAAGATCGTGGCATTAAGAAGAAACTGTGAGCAAGCCGCCCCGAACAACACTACCTTAAATCGGTAGCAAAGTAAGGGTGAAGATAAGTCCAAGGGATCCTTTGGCCACAGAAATCGGGTGTAATCAAGATCTTCTTCATGAAGTCTCAACATGAGAAAGGCTTTCTCGATGTCACTTATCCAGGCATATTTGTGTACCCTGAATCACAGCAATATGTTTGCTAGATCTGGCACTAGTGATGGCCCTGTGTAAAGGCAGTCTTTAAGACTTGGCTTGCCTTTGCCAATACTAGCGGAACAGTCGTACACAATACGAACGGGCGTCGTCGTGCTATTCTTGGTAACCCCGTGATGTGCCAAATAATTACTGTTCTCAGTAACACCGAAAGGAACCTCTTCAATAAAATCACGATGAAGTTGATCTTGGATAACGTTGGTATAGTGACAACAATAGACAGGTTCTTGTTTGAATCGCTTCTGCAGACCCCTTAACCCGGGAACTGCGGGGAGACTCTTAAGAGTTCCCCCGGCGGACTGCGGGGAGACTCTGAAGAGTGAGTGAAAAAAAAAATCAACTTTTGACATCGAAATTTTTTTTTTTTTATTATTTTTATTTTTTTATTTTTTTATTTTTTTTTGGCCCCTGGGCCATGCTAATTCTCAGTCCTCTACCTCCCCTGCTTCCCCACTTTCCTCCTCTCCTTCAGTTATCACCTATTTTCCCTGTTATTCCCTTATTCTGAGGTATATTTTCGTGCTAACTTTAGCGAGTTGCAAGCAGGGTGTTGTCATCACTGATGGCAAGCGAGTGCAAGAGAGAGAGAGAGAGTATCGATCGACTGTGTCTCAGTGGCCTTGGGGGAAATTGGCGGGAAACCAGCTTGCCTCACCCATACATTATACAACTCGCGGGCTATATCTCCGATTTTGACCATCCAAACGCTGTTTTCACTCGTTTTATTGTTGTTTCATGTTAATACCTTTATAATCAACCCATAATAGGTGCATATGGATAAGTATTAATGCTATTAAAGGTACAATGAATATTTTAGTGACGGAAACACCTCAAATACATGCGCACCGGGAGAGGTGTCTAATTACCCCCATGCGCACTTCAGAGGTTAAGTGACCCGCTGCTAAACCATAATTAAAAGGCAGCTTCTCTTTTTGTTGGTTCCATGGCAGTCTGACTTCATATTGCTGATTCTGTGCAGAGTATGTGTTACTGCCTCCTTGTATAGGTCCAACGCAGTCTTGTTTTCCTTTGAATCTTCGTTTGGAGAAATTCCTAGATGATCCAGTTCCCACATACATTTTAATTCATTATGACATGGATTATATGATTCCGTGGATATGTATTGATCCATCGGGGTGACCGCAACTTTCAATATTGTAACTACCTCTACTTGGGCGCTAGACTTGTCGTTATGGCAGGAGCCACTTAGTGCATAACCAAATTTAGTGGGTAAGAGAATTATGTCACCCTCTTTTTTGTACCCTGGCCGCACTAAGTCATAATAATAATCGGCACCAACCAACAAGTCCAGTCGAGAAGTCTGTGTCATTAGAGTATCAGCTAATTTGTAGCCCTTGCTCTGCAACACTTTCATGTCTGCTTCAAGGCATTCTGATCCTTTGTGATCCAGGAGAGTTTCTACCACAACTGCTTGTAGAGGATAGTTTCTGCCCCGGAACTTGTACTTGAAGGACACTACTGGATACTTTCTGCTCTCACATGCTCCGGTAAACCCTCGCAACTCTAGCTCTTCAACACCCAATTTTTCATGATGGATAGAGCGGAATTTAGAATGAAGGTGCGCTGTGAGCACTGATCCAGCAGCGTATGCATCTTGACTGTTCCTCTTGATTCCTTTACTGTTGGCAGCATAACAGTTGGGAGGATAATACTAGTCTTCTTTGAAGATACAGACATCGTGGTAGTTTGCGTTTTGGTCTTTGTTACCTGTTGAGGTTTTTGCTCCTTCTTTGCACCGTCCCATTGAGATCTGGACTGACGGAGGATTTGGTAGTGTCTGTTATGACAGAACTTGCAGCTGCGGGGCCCACAGTGAGACGCCACAGGGTTGCTAGATATTTCCACATGTAGATCTAACTTACCTAACTTACCAGCCAAAAAAACGGCCCAAAAGCGTCATAAACTTATTTCTGGGGAATATAATAAGTTCATATGACGCTCTAGCGTCATATGAGTTTTTAGGCCATACCTCCATATGACGCGATAGCGTCATATGAGTCGGAGAGTGTTAATACATCTTACCTATATGGATGTAAAGCACACTCAGAAAGTTAGCTGATGCCAATAAAGGCAAGATATAGGGAACCCCGACTTAAAACGTAATAATTAAACGTGTGATGTCGGGGTATAGCAATAGGTGTGAAATATGACGCGGAACGCAATAATGAAAGTAAACGAACAACGCCTAAATATATCCACTCTTAAAATTAAATAATTAACCTTATATTAAATGCGGCAATTTTGTTGGTGTAGGGCAATAATAAGGGAAATAAGATGCAGAGCGCAAAAATTAAAGTTAACGAATGCCTATACTATCTCCACTCACTAAATATAAGTAATTAATCTTACATAATATGCGGCAAAATGTTGTTAGAGTACACTAAGGAAGGGATGCCAGAAATGGTATAAGACAAGCCAATGTAATCTATAAACATTGAAACAAACTAGGCTAGCCCAATATCTACTTGGTACCATAAATGTTTGTGGCAGTTACCCCTTTAAATTTAGCTGAAAAGACCGTACAAAATAATTTTAGCCCCTTTAATTGACCACTTGCGAGTCTCAGGCTATAAGGAAGTTGTATTAGACATCGGTAATGCAAAATCATCGGCTAAAATACAGTTGCAGTGTATTTATATATGCATAAAACACAATTCACGATACTGTTATTCACCAGAAGCCTAAATCATTATAGTATTTCTGTTTAACCCGGCAAGCGCGATAGGCCTCACGGAAGGCTTCCTATAGGGAACGCGATAGGCCTCACGGAAGCAAGACCATAAATAAAGCCTTCCAAAAAAAAAAAAGGCCTATCAAAACAAAGGATTTTGTCTCTAGGTGAGATAATTCCCCTCTAGTACTCATCCATGTGTTTCTCACCCCTCCCCCTCCCCTCCTTCCCCACCTTATTCCCCCCTCCTCAATTATCACCTATTTATCCTCTTATTATCATCATTTATCGGTTATTTTTCTCTCCCGCGATAATGTAGCACAAGTTGGTTGCATAAAAGATCGTTATGCAACACCCAGACACCGGCACACACCGCCCCGCTCGTCTCAGTTGACTCCCAGACAGCGAGAGGGGAGGGCTGCCTGTGGCTCTCTCTCGCCTGAGATTATGACCGGGTTGCCAATATCTTCGTTTTTCACCACCCAAATGCTTTTCCCACTTATTTTAGCACTCTTGAAGGTTCATATATACATCATATATGTAAAATAAAAGCATACCGAAAACAAATAATGCTTTATATTGTAAATATAACGAATTCTGTCAGAATCCAGGGCTAGAAATGCACAAATAACTACCCTAGCACCTAGGTCTATATCGCGCTTGTCAGGTTAATAGCGATGTTCACAATTTCAACCCCCAAACAGGACGAAACTAGCAATTCGGGAATTGTTTATCACTTTAACTTAATTAAGTGTTGAATTTAATACCTAATCTACCCAATGTAGCCTAGAAAACAAATTAAAACTAGGAACCCAATTAAATGGTTAACCCAATTTAAATCCAATTAAATTTAGCCTAGCAAACATGAAAATTATGAACGCAAATTGATGGTTAGCCTAATTTTATACCGCCGTTTCCCGTCCCTCGTCCTCTGTTGTTCCGTTGTTTCAATGCTTCAAAGGCTGGTAACGAACGAGGCTCTCCCAGGCCGCAGTGTTTCGTAATCGTAATAGTAATTAGGTACATCGATATCGACATAGTAAGGATATAAACGAAGTCCTGACACGAAATCACCGGCCACAAGGCACTTATATATACTAGGGAAGCGGGAGCAGGCGCAAGAAGAAAGGAAAAGCGAGGAAAATATAGCAGGCAAAAGAAAATAAATAGGAAGAAAAAGAAAAGACGAAACGCTAGCACATGGCAAAGGTTTCGAGGTTCGAAGGACCATTTTGTAAGAATTCAAGAGTAAACAACGTGAAAGTTACCTATAAACTTACAAGAGTTAACTTACTTTAAACGTTGATAGTGATGGATAGCTCAAGGATAGAATTAGGAATAGATAGAAGGTATAGTGGCCACTAGGAGTTAAGAATTAGAGTGACTTAGCATGAAACAAGTGGTTATATTGGAGCGGCTGGAAGGAGGTGTTCACGAGGTCGTAACTAAAGCGAGTCTGTCTGTTCCCTACAAGCAACCCGCTTGTCCCAAAAATGACGCATGCGCAGTTCATATCCACCAATGCGTCATTCAACTATCTACAAAATATACCAGATTAATTGTAATGATAACCCGATATAATTATGGATGATAAACCCATAGAAACTTAATACGAAATAGTACATATCTTTTATAAAGATATATTACTTAGCCTGATACTGGCGCCTAATTTGAACTTCCAGTATGTTTACTTAACCTAAACTGTCGAGTTACTTACAGTCTCGACACCAGCCACATCTCCCACCATGAAAGTGGCAAAGCTCTCCCTTCACGTCCAAAATGAAGACCGTAATATCACCTACCCCAGACAACTTCTTAACATCACCCACCATTCAGATGTTCCTCTCTCCCTCACCATTTATAGACGCTAATGGTATAAATAATATCACAGCCAGAGTGTGGTGCTACTTCCTCCATCATCTGCAGCCTTAGATCAGGACCAACACCTTCAAGAAGTACATGCTCCAGCCCCGAGGTCGGGACTTTTTTCTGGAAGGCGATGGTGAGATGCCATGATACTTACTTACTTGATACTTTTGATGTGTTCGCCACTCTTCTAGCGGCACCAAGGAGCGCGGCGCCCCTCGTTATGGGTGGTGATTTTGGTGTAGTCTAGTAAGTGAATATAACAAGGGGAGGAGGATTCCTAGCCTCCTGCCGCCAAAAGGAAAAGTAGGACAGTAAAAGAAGGAAAATATTCCAACCATTACCCCCTACCATCTACCAACCACAACAACCATCTCTGAACCATCTGTACGCGTTACTTCCATAAGAATTTGCAACAACAATCAGAGACCCCCAAGATCCAAAAATGACAACAACAGGAGACGGGAGAAGAAGGAAAATGGAGTTCGCAAAGCTAACTGCAGTAACCAACCAGGACCGAAGAAGGAAAACACAACTCGGAGGGGAAACTGCGATAGCCGCCCAGACACACACGTGGACACCAAGGACTCCAGCAACACTATGGAGATTCAACACCAACCCCTTCAGTGTGCCCCTGTGTCATGTCATAATCAGAGGAAAGGAAATATTGAGAGGCAATTTAACCATTCAAAACCAGTATTCAATCACATTAACCATGCCAGTGATGAGGAAATGAACAAACAAATAATAATATAACAACATGACACATCGTGTCTAAATCTCCCTCAGAGCCAGTACCAACCAAATATTTAACTTCAAACAATTCCTACATCCTCCTCATATAATCCCCCAGTGAAATCAAATCTTAATGCGACCAGCTCCCTGACAGAAAACAAAGCCAGTATCTCACACATGTCCCTCTTGCCCCGAAACCGGGCGCCCAAAGTACTGACAAAATCAGAGTCACTGTGGAGGATTATATGACCCAAAAAAAAAAAATCTTTTACCACACCAATCAAAAAATAAAATAAAATAAAAGTAAATTAACCCGTTGAGCCCCGGCTAGTTATAATATTTTGTTCACCCCAGTCCCAAGCCATTTTCACTTCTTTTTTTTGTTTGCTAAAATGGAAGACAAGGATGAGAAATAAAAAAAAAAAAAAAAAATCACCTCGGACATTTTTTTGGGGGGGGGGGGGGGAGCCTCAAAAAAATGTGTTGAGCCAAAATGGAAGAGAATGGTGAGAAATGAAGACAAAAATAAAAACAAAATCATTTCGGTCATTTGGGGGGAGGGGGGGGGGTTTCAATAGTTCGTCTCCCCCGCATGACCACCCGCCCGGGAGTACTAGGGTAAAAACTGAGTATGGCATTGTACGGCATACATCCTAAGGAGTGTCTCACATAAATCTCAAGCCTCTAGCTCCCATACGACCGGAGTAATGAAGGTTCAAAGTGGCGGTGAACTAAGGGTGTAAAGTATCCCCACTAAGCCCACCACCACCAGCCGCGCGGCTGTCTCGGCCCACTCACACCTACTGGCCCGGCTCCCACACACACTACGGTACCTCCCCCTCCTATTCTCCCGCCATTTCCTACCTTACGAGCCACGTAAGTGTTTTTTATATGTCGGACGCACGTGATGCGTCGCTGGGAGTTGGTGATCAAACACTGCCGACGCAACACGTGCGACGCTGGGTCTCACGGGGTTAATAGATAGACTACCTTATGGATATTATAAGATGATGGTGGAATAGTTGATATCTTAACCCATAATAGCCCATCTAACAGATACCCTAACTAAACATTGTATTAATGGCCATCTATATCAATGACTTAGCTATAACTTGGGTCCTGGCGTTGTTTCTATGGATTCCGGCTTCGGTAGATGGGGTTAGAGTCCTGGAGTCCGGGCCGGGCGCGTGGAGTGTGGTGGGAGGTCACGAGACACGTCCTGATAGTTCAAAAGTTTAATGGCGTCGGGTCGGAACTTCAATTTCCGACTCTTAAATAAATTATATATTAATTTGTTACCAAGGGTTCATTCCCTCTTCACTTATTCATATAAATGAAAAATAAGCATTTAATTATATAAATATTAATGTAAATATCGTTTCACAATGATTTAGTAAACATATTATCCAGGGGTTGAGGTTACCACAACAAATTGTGGATATCGTCTGCGAGTCTGCGATCGATCGCGGGAGTTTCAAAACTGATCCCTAATACAGTACCTCTAAGTTTTAATCCTACAAGGTTTTATAAATAAATTAACTTGGCCAAGGTAATCTTATAGTTCTAAATTACTTGATATTAATTATTCTTTACAATATTTACAATCACCAGGCTCTGGTAGGAAATTGTTCACTCTAATGAGGTTACCCTAAGAAATGGCTATTACCAACCCTTCCCATTTACCGGTGTAGTCAATTTATTTCTCACAGATTGGGGCCCGGTGAAGTATAATGTGTTGCATCATGTTATGTGACCTGCTACTGACAAATCACGCCAATTTCTTCTAGATCCCGCAGCAGCTGCTCGTTGTGGTCTAGGTCTCCCTATTACTATGGGTTGCTGTTCTTCCTCCGATGGGATGGTGAGCTCCATAGGTGTGAGCCGATTTACAGTTCGGAGAGTTGTTTGTCCTCGAGATAAAATTTTAACTGTTCTGATAACTCCTTCGGGATCAGGATAGACTTCTAGGATCTTTGCCAAGG
Organism: Paralithodes platypus; assembly: GCA_032716605.1. Lineage (NCBI taxonomy): Eukaryota > Metazoa > Arthropoda > Malacostraca > Decapoda > Lithodidae > Paralithodes > Paralithodes platypus. The sequence goes on along the minus strand of CM064564.1, from coordinate 20,734,360 downwards.
GCCATTTGGAGTGAGGTTGGTCCATTTTCAACAAGACTATGTTTGCCATTTCAGGTTTGCGACGGTTACTAGCAGAATTTGCACCATAATACCTTTCCCGTAGGCTTAAACCCTTGAAGCTCTGACGCGTTTTAGCTGTATATTTTGGCTATCATTAGACGATTTTGTGCAGCTTAGGAAGGATCTGTGGGTATTAAAAGGGTAAATACTATCTCAATCAACCCTTTGACGCCGCCTCCCTGGGGGCACGGGTCCTTGGAGCGGCTTCGGTCGCGCCGGGAATTTCCACACCTCTCACACCACACAGTTTTTCCTACACCGAGAAATGACTCTCCGGCTGTCATTTCTCGAAGACTTCTTCTAGCCGGAGACATTGAGAGCAACCCAGGACCCACGTACGCATACATATGTCCAACTTGCTCAAAACCCATCACTTCGAGTCGCCACACTAAGGGTTCAGTTCTCTGCAATGCATGCAGGAACTAGACCCACTTCACCTGTACAACACTTGCCTCCAAGAAACACTACACGAACACCTGGACCTGTTCCTCATGCCCCTCCCTCTCCCAGTCAAATCCCTCGTCTAAAACCCGTCCACCTCTCCTCCCCAACCCACCTAGCCTTTCCATATCATCCACTCCCCCCCCTAAAACCCATCCACCTCTCCTCCCTAACCCACATAACCTCCCCATACCATCCACATCCTCAACTCAACATACCACACCCCATCCTAATCCATTCCAACCCCCATCTCCTGCTCCCCAATCCCCACCCCCACCTCACCCATCCCAACCTCCAGCCCCTCCCTCACACCCACCCCATCCTCGTGCAGCAGCACCCAACATACATCGTGCACATAACATTAACATTCTCCAATTGAACATAGATGGCATTAACACAAAGAAACACGAACTCTCACACTTCATCAAACAACACAACATACACATTGCCATCTTACAAGAAACAAAACTCCGCACATCACAAAAAACACCCACATTTCATAATTTCACCACCATCAGACAAGACCGGGCTGTCGGCGGGTGCGGTGGACTCATCACCCTGGTACACAATGAAATATCATACATAGTAACCAGTGTACAAACCAAATCCCTCCTCCCCCCAAATGATAACACAACAGAAATACAATCAATTAAAATACACACTGGCAACAAATCCAACATAACCATCATAAACACATACATCCCTCCCCAAACATCCCCTACAGTACCAAATGAATACAGACCACACTTACAACACATCACAAACACCCCACACATCATCCTGGGTGGTGACTTCAACGCCAAGACGTCGGCCTGGTTTGTCGACAACCCCGACACAGACAGAGGGCTGGTACTACAAAACCAAACAGATAACCTCATCATCCTTAACGACATCCATCAACATACCCATATTCCTCACCAAGCCCTCTATAACCCATCATCTCCAGACATCACCTTTTGCTCCCCAGAACTCGCCCCCACAACATCCTGGAGGGTGGTCAGAACCTTAGGCTCTGACCACCTCCCGATCATTATCACCACCAAAACCAGACTCACCCCAGCTAGCCACAAACACACATACACCAATTATAAAAGAACTAACTGGGAAGCATTTACAAATGAGACAGAACCACACTTCACAACTCTAAACAGTACACCCATCACTAACATCAACAATGCTGTACACATACTCAATAAATCTATCCAAAACGCTGACAAGAAACACATTCCAAGAGGTAACAGAAAAAGATACAACCCCAACTTCACACCAGAAATTCAAAACCTCATCAGACAATGCGACACACTGAAACACTCCCCAGCACCCCACACACAAGACATCACACAACAAATTCAAGCACTCAACACCCAAACTAACAACAAAATACAAGAACAACAAAAACTAAATTGGAATAACTTCCTACAAACCCTTATCACAAAACAAACCCCAAAAAACTCTACAAAACACTAAACAGCATCACAATTTCCAACAGCAACACAACACAATCACATGCTGCAATCACAACAACAGACTCTACTCCTTCATGTAAACAACAAGCAAACAGTCTCATCAATCACTTCTCACATGTCAGCCACCTAAAACCTCACAAAGACGACCGACGTGTCATCCGACGTAAGAGACAATTCCCCACAGACCCTGACTATACACCCTTCACCAATCACCAAACAAAGCATATCATCAACAATCTCAAGCACTCAGCCGCCTGTGGCCTAGACAACATAAGCAACATACACCTCAGACACCTGGGACCACAAGGCATACAAGCACTCACTAACATATCAAACTATAGCTATTCACACAACACAATACCAGACATATGGAAGCATGGTATCATCATCACATTCCCCAAACCCAACAAAGACCCCACGCTACCCTCCTCGCACCGCCCCATCACACTCCTTTGCTCCCCCTCCAAAGTCATCGAACGCCTAATATTACAACTAATTACACCCGACCTACCCCTAGCTCCAACACAACATGGCTTTAGGCCACTGCACTCCACAAACACTCTTCTCACAGACCTTACACAAAGAGCTTTTGACGGCATCAACTCAGCTAGACCACCACACAGATCACTATTAGCCACACTCGACATTAGTAAAGCCTTCGATGCCATCCCCCGCCACAACCTAACAAACAAAATCTACAACACAAACATGCACAACAACACAAAAAGGTGGCTGGCCAACTTCCTAGCAGGCAGATGTGCACACGTATCTTTTGCCGGTCAGTCATCTAAAATCAGAAACTTTCCAAACGGAGTCCCACAAGGATCCGTCCTATCGCCCGCACTCTTCAATCTGTACATGCACGATATAACTACACCCAATACGCCCCAAATAAACTTAGCCTCCTATGCAGATGACATAACACTCACATGCACACACCATGACCCAAGAAGAGCAACAGATCTCCTTCAACCCTATCTCAACACACTACATGGCTGGTGCACTACAAACAGACTTAATCTAGCCCCAGCCAAATCCACTGCAACCCTGCTCACAAGCTGAACAGGTGAACACGAATACATCCCTCAACTCACCATAAACAACACACCCTTAACACATGCACACACACCCAAAATCCTAGGAGTAACATATGATACTCATATGACATTCAAACAGCACACCACAAATATTAAAAAGAAACTGACAGTCAGACTTAACGCCCTCAGGTCACTTGCTCACACAAAATTTGGACACAACAAAGAAACTACCACCACAGTATATAAACAATACATAAGATCAGTGATGGAATACGCAAGCCCAGCCTGGGCTTCTAACCTAGCTGAAACACATCATAAGACCTTACAGACTATTCAAAACAAAGCCCTGAAGATCATTACAGGCTGCACAGCTACTGCACCCACAGATCACCTACATCAAGAAACCAAAATCCTCAAAGTCAAAGACCATCTGGACATGAGAGGCACTCAATTCCTGGCAGCAGCCTCCACGAACCAAGACCACCCACTAAACTACATGGCAACACACCCACAGACACCAAGAAATATCAAAACAACACCCAGCACACGGTATCACACACAATTATTGTCCTCTCTCCCTCCCTGCCCACCCCGAACCAACTTCCAGAAGCACATCCATACTCATATCTCTCGCCAATCCATCCACTCACTCACAGACAACACGCAGCTGCATGCACGACCTCCCGAAATCCATCCTTCCGAATCCTCCCTCCCTCGCGAGGACAGAGTCCACCTGGCCAGGCTGAGATGCGGACACCATCCAGCTCTCCTGAGCTATCAGAAGAGACTGGATGACTCCGTTGTTGACGCCTGCTCGGGATGTAACACAGCACCCCATACCATTAAACACATCATAGAAGACTGCATTTCACACAACCACTTACGCCAACAACATAATCTACACTCAATGATAGCTCTGTGGGAAAGCCCGATCGTGGCCATGGCCTTCCTCAGGGACTCGGGGCTGTTCGGCCAGGCAGCTTAGGGAACAACAACAACAACAACAACCCTTTGACTTCCATATAATGTTACTAATCTGAATAAAAACTAGCGGTGATGCGCCCACAAAGTTTTCCCATTGTCAATAATCAAACATGTGGGACAACTTCGCCGAGTGGCAAATCTTCTAAATAAATTCATAAAGGTTTCCGAGCTCATGTCCTCTGTTATTTCCAAATGTATAGCCCGAGTGCTGGTACAGGTGAATAGACATATATAAACCTTCTTGGGTGGTCCATCATCTCATGTGAGAGTGATGGCACCAGTATAATCTACACCTGTTACTTCAAACGGTTTCCTTTGGTGAATGCGGTCTGGCAGGAGAGCTGGTGGACCAGGGTGGGGAATAGCTATAGCTGTATACCTCTTGCAAATAATGCAATTCTTGATACAGCGCTTAACAGCATGTCGTTCCTGGGGTATCCAATAGTTTTGCCGCATATAGGCTAGAGTGTCTGCTACCCCACCGTGTTTAATGGTTTCATGCGCTTTTAAAACCATCAATTTGGTGAGATCGCAAACCTTGGGCAATAGGATCGGATGCCGAGTTTTGAGGGGTAGATCAGCTTTACCAATACAACCTTGACAACATATTAATTCTTGATTGTCTAGATACAGCCCAAGATCCTTCATTCTTTTTGTTGGCTTGGGATTGGGTTTACTTAGCTGTGTCAATTCCTCCTCATACTTTTCAGCTTGTGTCCTTTTGATCCAGTAGGTAAGTGGGTCTAATTCCTCCATCTTTACCTTCTTGCTCAGGAAATTAAACACAAATTTAGTTACAGTTAATAGTTTGTCCAAATTGGAGAACTTGGTGATGTCAATCACTGAAGGCTCTGGGATAATTATTGGGTCCGTATGAACATGATCATTATTAACCTTCTGGTATGATTTTTGTTCTGGCCAATCACTCTGACGTAGCCAAACCGGACCCTGAAACCACAGAGGTTCGTTAATAAGTTTCTTGACACTTACACCTCGGCTCACCAAGTCAGCCGGATTATCCTAGGACTTAACATTCATGAATTTATAGTTCATTTGTAGTTCATTTATTTTGTGTACTCTGTTACGCACATAAACTATGTGACTATCATCATTAGCTATCCAGTGCAAACATATCTCACCATCTGTCCATATATACAGTATTTCTCACCTACAAAGGGAAACATACCATTCAAATAAGTAGCAAACCTAGTTCCCAATTCAACAGCGGTCGACTCCAACTGTGGAAGGGTACTTTGTTTTAATGGCACTACTCGGGACTTGGACATAATCAAAGTTGATCGGACTTCAGTGACACAATAAGCTACTGCACCATACGCCTTAGATGAGGCATCACAAAATACATGCAATTGAGCACACTCATTATCAGAGGTAGGATCACATCTAGGAAACTTGACTGATGACACCTTTTCATATTCCACCTGCAATTTGTTCCATTCTTCTGTATACTTTTCAGGTAATGGAGTATCCCAACTCAGTGCTTCTTTACAGGCTTCCTGAACTAAAATCTTCCCTTTAATTGATATGGGACTAAATATGCCCAATGGGTCGAACATCATAGAGACCTGACTTAAGAGTGTGCGTTTTGTGAGTTTTACATCGGGAAACTTTAGGGGCTTTAGATACATCTCATTAGTAGTCGTTTTCCACTGCAATCCTAGTACTGGTTGACATTCTGGTATTTGGTAGTCAGGATAGTCTCCTCTTATCTGGTCCAAAAGAATATGAGAGTTTGAATTCCAACTTTGTAGTGGCATATTGGCTTTATTACAGTCTTGCCTTGCCAACTTGTAGATTTCAATCACCTCTTCTCCACTGTCAGCAACGCCACTGTCAGCAACGCCCTGAAGATTATCCATGTAAAACAGTTGACCCATTTCTGGTTTCTCTGTCTTCTGGAAAGGATATCTCAAAGTGCTGCATAACAAGAAAGGACTGGAGCAGGAACCAAATAACACTGACCGAAAGCGGTATTCTTTTATCAGCCCACCATGCTGAAAAGGATCTTCAGGCCAAAGGAACTTTATGAATTTGCGGTCCTGCTCCTTTAACTCTATTCTCAAAAAGGCTTTGGAGATATCCGCCACAAACCCAAATCTATTTGTCCTGAATTTTAATAGTACTTCACCCAGTATTTCAGTCAGATTTGATCCTACATAGAGACAATCATTTAGACTTGCTTCATTCTTCGCTGCTCGAGAACTGCAGTTAAATACCACTCTGATGGGGGTAGTACAGGAGTCCTTACTTACAGCATGATTAGGAAGGTAATGACCCTCTTTGTGGTTTATTTCACCTGGGACCTCCACAAAAAGTCATTTTCCAACTGCTCTTGAATTATTTTATGACAAGTTTCCAGTCGTTCAGGATGTTGACGCAACCTCTCCATTATTTTATTCAGTTGACATCTTGAACTCTGATAGTTAGTTGGTAATGCAGGAGCATTTGTCTTCCATGGAAGGCCTACCCAGCACTGGCCATCCTTATACTCAACTGTGTCTAGGTAGTGGTTATATGTTAAGATGTCTGCAGGGGTGGGAAGATCTGCTTCTATACCCACATTATCCAGTTCCCAAAGTTTGTGAACAGATTCTTGTTGTTCCTCCAGAATGTCTCCTAGTTGTGATGGAATTAATTATTCACCAATTCTAACCACCACCAGAGATTGTGCAGGAGTCACAAAGACTGGATCCATCCGGTTGTCTGATTCACTTAGGCCGCATGTGGGTAGAGATCCCATTATTATGTATCCACCTGATGAAGAGATTAACCCCCTCCGACATCTATGACGGGATCGCGTCATATGGGGGTATGCCCAAGAGTATCATATGACGCGATCGCGTCATATGAACTTAGTGAAATACCTCAATAAGTAAGTTATATGACGCATTTGCGTCATATTGAGCTCAGTAAGTTAGGTAAGTTAGATCAGAATCTGTCGGTTTGTGGCAACCCCAAATACCTCCGACTTCTACCGGACCCTCAGTGTCAGAGAAAGTGTTTTGAGGGAAATACCGGGCGTTCCGCCACCCCATCAGTAAGCTAGCAACTTATGTCTGGGGGGTTAACTGTATACCATGTTTCTGAGTCATTTTTCGCAAGAAGCGTCCACAATAGTCGGAGCCGATGATCAGTTGAATTGGACCTACTATGTCAGACTCTATATTACGGTCTGCTAGTTGTACACCATTCTCTTTTAAGTAGTCAGATGCTTCCTTCAAACCCTTATTTGTCACAGAAGTGTTCATGTCTTCCTTAACCACCGCTATCACCTTACATTTATATTTGCCTAATCTAATCAGGGGTTTAACCACATCAAATGTTTGCATTTCCTTATTTGACAAGAATCCAGTTATTGCCATGTTCACTCTCCCCACTGTTGGTAAATTCATGGCTCTGACAACATCTCCAGCAATGAAGGTCTTTTGCACTCCAGTATCAAAGAGTGCTTTGACTGGCATAACTTTTTTCCTTCTGATCAGTTGAACCTCGGCTGTAGGAGTAGCTGCCGGCGTATGCATTGGCTTTCCTGTGGTCAGGGTCATATTCACACTTGTAGTTTTGGGTTGTACTTCACTGATTTTGGGACACAACGCTGTATGATGTACACCAGTCTTGCACCGAAAACATATATTTAATTTAGAAACACATTCCTCAGTAGAATGTCTTGAGCTCAGGCAAACAAGACACTTACCTAGTTCGATGAGTCGTAGAAGTCTAGCCTTAAGATCTGGGTAAGTCCTACAATACACTGTGGAATGTTGTTCTGAACATAAAATACACACCTTCCGGGTTTCTTGTTTTACCACTGGTGTGGACTTAATCTCTCTGGTTACTTCTTGGGTCACTGGAGAATTGAGACGTGAATATTTACTCTCCCAAACACCATATGTTTTTGATACTGTACTAGTTGGATTATTCTGTTGGACGGAGGTCACATAGGTACCAACCTCTTCCATCTTGAACTATTTTGCTTTTTCCTTAGTCCCTGTTGTAGATGCTTTTGTATACTTAACCTTGTTGTCTCCTTCCTTTATACCGGTATCCTTCTTAGAAACCTGCATGTGTTTGCACAGCACTCTTAAGCCGTCTTCTATCTCTTGATACGTGAAGCAGTTCTTCTAATACCTGTGATACAATTCATCACAGGTTTTCTGAGAGAGTTTTTGTTGTACAATGTGGTTCAGTAGCCAAGAAGCTGAGTCAAGATCTTTCTGTGTACTAAGTGATTTTAAAACACAATTCAAGCTGATCCGGAATGATTGATGATCCTGGTACGTGTGCTTAGGTCCTGATCAATCGAACAATTTGTAAACTAGGCGGTGTAGAGTCAATTCGGTATCATCAAAATTCTCCTTGAGTACTTGTAGAGCTGCTGTATAATTGGCATTTGTTATGGGAAGTTCCTTAACCCCTTATTAGCGGGGCCCGACTTAAGTCCGTATAGAGAACACCTGCCCAAAGAGCGGGGCCCGACTTTAGTCCGTGTGCAATTTTGGAGCAATATTGCCTCTGAGAGAGAGACGAGCGGTGGGCGGAGCGTAGGTCGGGCTTTGACCGTTCGCCACGGGTCCAGCGGGCCTACTGACGTTTACTCCACACACATCCACCCTCCCTCCCTCACTACACAGGGTATTATGTCAAGAAATTACCGTATTTTAGGGATTTTTCCTTCGTCTTGCACGATCGTTGCAAGAGAACGCGTGGTTGTAGGAGGATGGTTCTGGTGTCATTGGAAAGCTGAATTAACGCCCTTTCAGAGATACATAATTGTATTACACTCTGGCTCTTGTTTATGCATGAAAGAGAGCACGGAAACAAGGCCATTTAGGGTAAAACCCCCCGCTTGGCGGGTAGTAGAAATTCCTTACGGGCCCGCTCGTAAGGCGTTAATAAGATCCAATGCAAAACCCTTAAGTTGACCCAACAAGTATGAAAGTTTATTTGCCGCAGAAATATCTGATCTGTCATGAACTAAACCCTTATATTTATCCCAAAAGGTATTCCAATCAGATTGCCCATCAAATTCAGGTAAGGTTATAGGTAGCAACTTAAAGCTTTGTTGTACCGGAGCCGTAATACCATTACTGATACCATTACTCCCTGTCCCGGTAACTGTCTCTGTCGCCAATGATTCGAACACGGCTAGTTGATTTAAATAATTTTTGCGGGCATCTGCATAGGCCCGTTGTATTTCCTCAAAGTTTTGAGATTGCTCGTGTTTGATGTAAAAATCCTCCAATTTATTGAAGGATTCTTCCTAATTAGCCCACCGGGTTTTAAGATCTTGGATTTGAGACTTTAACAGCTCCCTCGGACAGGGTTCCCGTCTTTTTACCTCCTGGCAATTATTTAATGCTCTAGTTACCCAGCCTAATTTCCCCACCATAGAATTTCTCAAGAGTATATCAGTCATTTTGGAAAATGGGTAATTATTTTTAAAACAATTATTAATATTTATACTGAAGACAATTTTCAACAATCAAATTTACATTAATTTATAACGCATTCTTAATTTAGCTGTTAATGTTTAGCATTATACGCATACCAATACTTGCTAAAAATTCTGATGAAAATTTTGTTGAAAATCTTTATAGTCCCCGATATTATTTACCTAATACGTGGGAACCCACGGTAGTAGGGGGAGGTAATATATTATTTATAAAATTTTGTATATGCTCCGTCCCGAACATTTAGCTGGTCTACCTGGTCTTTCAGACGCGGGTGACATTAGGACAGAAACATAAAAATGGACTAAATTAGCAAAAAATAGGAAAAATTCAGGTACCGGAACAAAGCTCAAGCTTCAAATTTTTAGTTATTCATTAATTTATTGTCCCAGATGTTCGTGGGAACCTGTGGTAGTAGTATTTTTCTAAGGGGGAGAAAACATATTTATAATTTATTTAATTTTTTGTATATGCTCCGTCCCAAGTATTTAGCTAGTCTACCTGGGTGACGTTGAGGACGGAAACATAAAATGGCCTAAATTAGCTAAAAATGGGGAAAATTTAGGGACTGAAACGAAACTCAAGCTCCGAGTTTCACAAACGCCAGAGAACTCAACGTTACAGACCCTCCTACCAATCCTCTACCACAGGATTGAAACACCATGCTATTTTATCTTATCCCTTTAATCAAGAGTGTAATACCACTCACCCACGGCCATCGCCTGACAAATCAACCAATCTTCCTGTGAATCGACGATGTACTCGTGATAGCGAGCTAGCTGCGCGGCTAAACCTCTCCGGTTCCAGTGGACACCGTCACGTCGTAAATTTCGGCGATAGGGTCTGGCTCCAAACTGGAACGTTTTATAGCCGCGCAGTAGTCTCTGTAGTCGCCGATTGACGGCTTGGTAAATTGTGCGGTAATGACGGCGGGTTACTCCTGGCTCGCCCTCAGGGATGGGAGGCAGCTCTCGTGGCTCCAACAGCGCAACGGCTACTTTAGAGCCACAGCGCTGCTCAATTAGTTGGATGGTAGAGACGATGTCATCCGTAACCTCAGACACTTGGACCGTCTCGTGTACGTCGTTGCCTCCCAAATATAGAATGGTCAGATGGTGAGGCCAATCTAGTACACGATTCAGTCGCCTGTCTGTCAGAAAATTACGGGATCTACCACCTGGGCCTCGATAGCATCTCACCTCGCAGTTAGGGACCTCAAAATGGCGCGGGATTAGACTATGTCCCACAAACGCGACTTTATACATCACCGCTACAGCAAAGACCCTAACAAGTATGAAAGCAATCAGCCTTAACCCGATCCCCAGCCTACACGCCAATCGGAATCCTCACTCGGGGCACCAAAATGTGGAGGATTATATGACCAAAACAAATATCCTTTACCACACCAATCAAAAAATAAAATTAAGTAAAAGTAAATTAATAGATAGACTACCTTATGGATATTATAAGATGATGGTGGAATAGTTGATATCTTAACCCATAATAGCATATTTAACAGATACCCTAACTAAATATTGTATAAATGGCCATCTATATCAATGACTTAGCTATAACTAGGGTCCTGGCGTTGTTTCAATGGATTCCGGCTTCGGTAGATAGGATTAAAGCCCTGGACTCCGGGCCGGGCGAGGGGAGTCTGGTGGGAGGTCACGAGACACGTCCTGATAGTTCAAAAGTTTAATGGCGTCGGGTCGGAACTTCAATTTCCGACTCTTAAATAAATTATATACTAATTTGTTACCAAGGGTTCATTCCCTCTTCACTTAATCATATAAATGAAAAATAAGCGTTTAATTATATATATATTAATGTAAATATCGTTTCACAATGATTTAGTAAACATATTATCCAGGGGTTGAGGCTACCACAACAAATTATGAATATCGTCTGCGATCACGGGCCTTTCAAAACTGATCCCTAATACAATATCTCTAAGTTTTAATCCTACAAGGTTTTATAACTAAATTAATTTGGCTAAGGTAATCTTATAGTTCTAAATTACATAATATTAATTATTCTTTACAATATTTACAATCACCAGGCTCTGGTAGGAAATGGTTCACTCTAATGAGGTTACCCTAAGAAATGACTATTACCAACCCTTCCCAGATACCGGTGTAATCAATTTATTTCTCACAGTCACTATGTGCGTTGAGCCTAAACAAAGTAAGCCTTCAGCCCTCAGACTTCACCACCACTTTGGGTTCGGAACTAGAAATTATCAAAGGTAGAGATCTCGGTGAAGAACTTCATTCCTTATCAACTAACAGTCATCCACACTTAAGGAGGCTAGTAGATCATTCGATTGGAAACGTCTCCAAATGTGCGCCTCCAATCGAATCCCAAGATCTCGTGCAGAGCAGCCTCTTAAGTCTTTCTCGTGACTTGGTATTCCCAGATGGGGACGAGATAGATTTATTGGCTGTGACCTCTTTTGATACGAGCATAATAGATGACTCCAGTACTTTTGGTACAAACCTAGTTAGCACTACTCAGTCTAAGTTTGCATCATTGTACCCCTTCGAGGTTCTGGATAGCTTGTTCTCTCATTGTCCATCTATGCCTGGAAATACCTTGAGTATAATCAGTGTAGGGGATCCTTTGTTATCATCTTCCAGGTTCAGTCTGGATAGTGAACGAGTGTGTTGTGCCGAGACAAGAGAAGAGAGAGAGAGAGAGACGAATGTAACCTGAAATTGTTTATGCCCGAGCCTAGCTGGGAAGTGTGAAATCCCAGGTCCCTGTAGTCAAGAACCAGGATATCTAATCCTACACCAGTGTGCTCCAACGTAGCTCTACCAGTGCCTACACTCTCTACTAAATCCTTAAGGTGTTTCCTTGTTCGTAATGGTAACGATGATTTTAGTGAGGGTCTAGACTGAGGTATGATAAGGTTCACTAAGTGTTAACGTAAATTAAAGAAGATTTTCCATTCTTCCCTTCTTTGTTTGTGATTCGTTGCTCTGCTTCAGAACAATACACTTTTCTATCGTGCGGAAAACGTTTATATACTTCTTCGGATACAGGCTCCTGTATTTATTAATGTGGAAATATACAAATGTTTATCCGGTTATAAAGACCTACACCTACACTTGAACGCTTACTCAGACCTTAGTTTATACGCTACGTGTCATCCGGGTACAAGTCCAATAGTGAAAGTACAAGTCGTGAGTAATTGCTCCTCAATCACTTATATCTGACTATTATATTTATCACAAGTTTATGAAGCAATAATTCATATATATTACTCTTTGAGTTATTACAGTTTAAATACTTATTCAAGTTACTTTGACTTATTGTTCGTTTAGAAATAAATACTATCCTGTTGACCATATTTATCAATGCAACGCTTATAACATTGCAGTAATTATTATTTACTCATTCCCAAGCCATATTTTAGAGCTTGTATATTTATGTCAGGACTTTATTTATTGTAATTTGAGACGTATCCTCTCTATGTATTATTATTCATATGTTCATTTGTAACATTATTATTCTCTATACACGAATATTATGTTTACTTTTCCAGAGACATACTGAGATTGTACCCTAGCTATTAACCCTTAATTAGCGGCTCACCACATAAGTCGAGTTAAATAAAGCTGGACTATGTGGCGGCGCTCGACATAGGTCGAGTGGCAATTTCAGCACGTAATGTTGCTGAGAGAGAGAGACAAGTGGTGGCAGGAGACTAGCGAGCGTATGACTGCTCCAGACCACCGCGGCGAACCTACTGACACGAATCTCAGCTCCCTCCTCCCTCTCTCACTCGCTACATACTGAATTATATGGGGAAAGTACCGAATTACATGCTTTTTGCACTCGCGTTGCACGTTTATTGCAAGAAAACTAGCCATCATAAAAGGATCGTTATGGTGTCATTCGAAAGCTCTGTTTATGCCCTTTCAGAGATAGGTACTTGTTTTACGTTCTGGGTCTTATTTAGGCATGAAAATGATCACGTAAACAGCCCTATTTTGGCTAAAAACACCCCGCTGGGCGGTACATATAAATAAACCGCATAGGCCGCTCGTAAGGTGTTAAGGAATAAAACCTGTATATCCTTTACTGTGTGTTTTGTGTCCATTGCTTATTACTAGAGTGTCGATTTATAGAGCTCAGGCCGATCTTTACCCAGCGGAGAGGTATCTAAGTTGATGATTAGCGCTGATTCCTAAGGTGGAAATCGCAATCAGATTATCTCACGTTTAATTGAAAACGTGGCATAACAATATATATGTATATATATATAAATATATATATATACAGTACATATATACCGGTATATATATATATGTATATACCGGTATATACAGGGTGATTCAGTAACCCTTTTCATAAATTTAATGGCAAATTCGGGAGACAAAAATAAGACTAATTTACTCTATGACCCTTAGGGTGAGTCTTTGATATGATGGAGATATTACACCTTTAAAGTTGTCGATAGATAGAAAAGAAAAAAATCTAATGAGTGAGAATGAAAATGTCATTGCAAACTGGCAGGGTAGCGTAACCAAGACTTGGTATCAAAATGGCTGCATACGGTAGCTGGATGCAGTTCGTTTCGCAATTTACAAAGGTACATTTCTACTGTATTTGTATTATCATCATCATTATTATTAATAATCATTGTATTAGTAGTAATAGTAGCAAGGGGAGAAGCAGGCGGCGGAGGAGAAGTAAGAGGAAGAGGAGGAGGAGTAAGTGGTGGAAGAGGGGTAAGTGGAGGAGGAGGGATCTTCCTGCCGACTTTGAGCTTTGATACTCCGCTCATCTTAATGAATCATGAATCAATCTGTACATGAATCTAAAGATTGTTTCTTTGCTTACACGTGGTATGTAAGTGGTTGAATATGGTAGCAGTTGTCTCAATGCTCAAAAGAACATTAACATTTTATCACCATCATCATAATTAATACTCTATTCATCGTAGCTGTAGTAGTAGTAGTAATAGTCGTAGTTGTATTATTATTATTATTATTATTATTATTATTAGGTCAAGTTATGTCATTAGCATGTTATCATTAATTATTTATACAGTATTGTGAAATTTATTGTTATTATTATTGATTGGTGCTCTTGATGGTTTGTACAGTAATTGTTTCATGTGGTGCTTTAAAGCTTCTCATTATGTTTGTTTTTGTTATTAATTTATCATAAATAAATTTATGGTTAATGAAAATCTCATGTTTGTATATACTTTATTTACAAATACTTTACAATACAGTATTACAGTATACATTTTGATACCAAGTCTTGGTTACGCTACCCTGCCAGTTAGCAACGACATTTTCATTCTCACTCCTTAGATTTTTTTCTTTTCTATCTATCGATAACTTTAAAGGTGTAATATCTCCATCATATCAAAGACTCACCCAAAGGGTCATAGAGTAAATTAGTCTTATTTTTGTCTCCAGAATTTGCCATTAAATTTATGAAAAGGGTTACTGAATCACCCTGTATATATATATATATATATATATATATATAAAAGTATATATATATATATATATATATATATATATATATATATATATATATATATATATATACAGTATATATATATATATATATATAGATATAAATCCCAAGCGCAAATAACCCCTAGTGCAACTGGCTCCCTGACAGAACACAAAGCCAGAGTGTCACACATGCCCCTCTTGCCCCGAAACCAGGCAACCAAAACGTTGACAAAAACTGAGTCACTATGTACGCTGAACAGAGTAGAATTCAACAATGAGCCTGCTGCCTTAACACCTTACGAGCGGCCTATGCGGTTTATTTATATGTACCGCCCAGCGGGGTGTTTTTAGCCAAAATAGGGCTGTTTACGTGATCATTTTCATGCCTAAATAAGACCCAGAACGTAAAACAAGTACCTATCCCTGAAAGGGCATAAACAGAGCTTTCGAACGACACCATAACGATCCTTTTATGATGGCTAGTTTTCTTGCAATAACCGTGCAACGCGAGTGCAAAAAGCATGTAATTAGCCACTTTCCCGATACAATTCCTTATATAGCGAGTGAGAGAGGGAGGAGGGAGCTGGGATTCGTGTCAGTATGTTCGCCGCGGTGGTCTGGAGCAGTCATACGCTCGCTACTCTCCTGCCACCACTTGTCTCTCTCTCTCAGCAACATTACGTGCTGAAATTGCCACTCGAGTTATGTCGAGCGCCGCCACATAGTCCAGCTTTATTTAACTCGACTTATGTGGTGAGCCGCTAATTAAGGGTTAAAACCAGATTTTGGTTCTGTTCTTGAAACTTTTAGGTTAGAAGGGAAAAGGAATAGTATCGGTTACTGTGAAGGAGCAAAGTCTTTGTTCTCTGGCTGCTCCAACAAAAATGGGTCAGATAATAGTTCAATCAGGGTCCGCACCAACAGAAGTGGGACCAAGATCGAACCGCATAATTGAACACAAAGTAGGCCTTTCAATTTGACCTCTAACTACACCAACGAGAGTGGGACAGAGATTGAGTCACTAGCCTCAACAACATTCCAAGAAAGGTTCGTAGTAGAAGAACTCAGTACAAGTAAGTGCAAGTCTGCCCAAATCACTTAAGCCTGGACTTGCATCAAAGTACTCTATCGAGACTCAGGATAGTAACAATCTTAACTGTCCACCTACGCCCGGAATAACTTTATGTTTACCGAGTGTAGGGGATCATAATTTAGTTTCATCCCCTAAGTTCAGCGAGAATAGTGGTATTGTGAGTCGCACTAAGACAAGGGCGCGAAAAAGCAGCGCAGAACGTATACTGGAACTGTTTGGGCCTGAACCTAGCTGGGAAGCGTGATTATCCCAGGGCTTCTGTAGTCAAGAAAAAAGACAACCGTGCCTCTACCAGTGTGCTCCAACCTCGTTCTCCCAGTGTTTCTACTCTCTACGAAATCCTTTAAGTGTTTCTCCTAGTTCGTAATGGTAACGATCATTACAGTGAGGGTTTAGACTTAGGTATGTCAAGGTTCATAATTATATTAACGTCAGAATAGAAGATTTTCCATTCTTCCCTTCTTTACTTAATATCCGTTACTCTGTTTCGGGAAAACAGTACACACTCTATCGTACGGAAAATATTTACATACTTCCTCAAATTCAGGTTCCTGTATTCTTCGGCTTGGAAATATATATATATTTATCCGGTTATAAAGACATACACTTACACGTAAAACTTGAACACTTCGTCAGACCTGAGTTTATGCGCTACCTATCATCCGGGTACAGATCCAATAGTGAAAGTTCAGTTGCAGAGTAAACTGCTTTCTCAGTCACGCATAGTTGACTAATATAATTATTATGCTTTTATGAAATTATCTTTCATACTTAATACTCATTGAGTTATTACAGTTTAAATACTTTACTCGAAGTCACGGGAGAAAAGAAATTCCCGTTTGGCAACCGTCTTCCAACTTGTTCGAGTTAGTGCATTCTTGTAGTGAATAGCTAAATGATATACAATGATGCTAAAAACAACAGACTTTAGTGTAAAACAGTAAAATAAATTGTATTTACCTTTTGTTCTAAACACAAACCTAAATGAAACATATTAGTAGTCAACTGATGAAATACATTGTTGTGGCCGAGCGAATGGAATGAAACAGTGGCGCAGTAAGGGGAGGACAGAGGAGGATGTTAGATAATATACCATATATCTCCCATATAAAGCAATGTTGTTATGTCACATGTGTATAGGTTTGCAGTACAAGGCACATGTGAACAATGAGCACCCTGAACATAGGTATTAAAGGAACATTATTGTAGAGAAAATACGAAAATAATGTCAAGGGAGGAAAAGGGGGCTTATACTCTCTGTGTGTTATTATTCATATGTTCATTTGCAACATCATTATTATTTGTATATATCCTTACTTTTCCTGAGACATATTGAGATTGTACCCTAGCACGTAAGGAATAAAACCAGTATATCCTTTACCTATGTGTTTTGTGTCCATTGCTTATTACTATTGTGTTGATTAAGATAATTAACCCGGGATCAGTGAGAACACTCTTAGGAGGTTATGGTGGGCAAGGGTGAGGACCCTCTTAAGAGGTAAGGCCTAGAAAACACCTTTAAATGGCCCCAGTAGCACTTGAAATGTTTTTTTTCCCTTCCATACCTCATATCACTATCCACATCCCCTCCGTCCCCCCTTCCCCCCCCCCCCCCCGCTTTCCCTTCCCCCCCCCCCTTCAATTATCACCTATTTTCCCTGTTATTCCCTTATTCATTGGTATATTTTTGTGTAAACATCTCCAAACCGATCCTAGGCTGTGGTCATGTGTGTGTTACGTGAGGTAGAGACTGGGAGAGTGTGAGGGAGTACTGCTTCAACCCTTGAGAGAAGAGGGTGTGAGGCCGGCTGGCTCACAATTGATGAATGAACCGCTCGCTAACAATTCGCGATTTTGACCATCCAAATGATATTTCCACTTGTTTTATTGTTGTATTCCTTCAGACGTAGCTTGAAGGAGCACCTGAACTGGACAGCTGCGAGAAGGGAGCACCAAGCTTATGTCTACTACTAAATACGACATAAGAGATAGGCAAAACAAACTGAAATGATTACTGAAATATTTTGACCAGTCCAACTATAGAATGTAAGGTATCTTAACCCGTTGAGCCCCGGCTAGTTATAATATTTTGTTCACCCCAGTCCCAAGCCATTTTCACTTTTTTTTTTTTTTTGCTAAAATGGAAGACAAGGATGAGAAATGAAAAAAAAAAAAAAAAAAAAAATCACCTCGGATATTTTTTTTTTGGGGGGGGGGAGCCTCAACAAAATTTGTTGAGCCAAAATGGAAGAGAATGGTGAGAAATGGAGAAAAAATAAAAACAAACTCACCTCGGTCATTTGGGGGTTGGGGGGGGGGGGGTCGAAAGTTCGTCTCCCCCGCATGACCACCCGCCCGGGAGCACTAGGGTGAAAACTGAGTATGGCATTGTACGGCATACATTCTAAGGAGTGTCTCACATAAATCTCAAGCCTCTAGCTCCCATACGACCGGAGTAATGAAGGTTCAAAGTGGCGGTGAACTAAGGGTGTAAAGTATCCCCACTAAGCCCACCACCACCAGCCGCGCGGATGTCTTGGCCCGCTCACACCTACCGGCCCGGCTCCCACACACACTACGGTACCTCCCCCTCCTATTCTCCCGCCATTTCCTACCTTACGAGCCACGTAACTGATTTTAATATGTCGGACGCACGTGATGCGTCGCTGGGAGTTGGTGATCAAACACTGCCGACGCATCACGTGCGACGCTGGGTCTCACTGAGTTAATATAACCCCCTAGAAATACTTACTCTAAAGTATCTACTTTTTTTTTATCCTCCCCTTTTTCCCCGGCTAACCTAATCCCACAAGGACCCCAATGGAAATACGCCTAACGGCCTTATTGGGCTATCCTTAGTTGGAATTATGCAAAGCTGGTACATGTCATATTTGTAACATATTATGTGGTACCAACATTGTAAAATGCTAACTGAATATATATTATTATTATTATTACTATCTTCATATTAAAGGCAAAATAGGCGCATATGAACAAGTAATAACGATATTTATCGTAAAATGACGATAATAGGCAGGAATGGAGCTTATTATTTCGGCCCAGAACTGTGGTGTTCAGTACACCCTGCGCGCGCTCGCCGGGTTAAGGCCAGTCCTCACCCAGTGGAGAGGTACCTAAGTTGATGATAAATGCTGATTCCTAAGTTGGAAATCGCAATCAGATTGTCTCACGTTATTTGAAAACATGGCATAACATAATATAACTCATGCTAATTACGTTCTGGAAGTGCTTTGTGATCTATTGCGTTTTGTGTGCCAAGACTCCCCAAGAGCGCTTTTATAACTGATACATGCCCTATGATGAACTCTAATAATTGAGAAACCTAACAGTGTATTTTGTCTATTGTGTTAATGTTATTCATTGCTTAAAGAGCCAAAACCCAGTTTCATATATTGTAATTCGTGCCATTGATGGGTTATTCATTTTCTTATGTTTAGATAACGTCTAAATGTTATTTATGTCTGTACAATTAGCCAGGTAAGCCAACCAGTATTTTGTAACCTTAATTGAATGCAATAACTATAAATATCTGTCTATGTTATCCCCCCTGAATGTTTGTATGTGTGTTCATGTGTGAGTTTATTCCTTACCCAATTGAGATTGGACCTACGAAATAAGCCAGCTAAATCCAGTAAAAATCCTGGTATAACAGGTATTAGGTGTCTTACTTATAAAATGTATAAATCATTTTTGGTAAAAATACTAAGATAGTTTTTTGCAAATTTTAGTTCTTGATGAATAGGCTACTTTTGAGAAGTCGAAACGTTGATACTAAAGATGTTCGTGAATACCCTGGTCCTCCTCTTTCTCCCAAGACTACGATTCCCAAGGAGCAAACCTGTTCTTCAAATTCGAAGTATACCTTGCTTTCAATATATATTCTGTGTTACACTAGATCATTATATTAAGTTAAAGAATAATTTACCTTTGTTATGGATTTAATGTGACATACCATGTGATCGTAGAGAAAAGAGACGGAGTGGGATGGTAGGCGGAGAGCGAGACACACTGGCTGCCATTTATAGAGATGTAGTGGCACCTTGGGGGTCTTGTAGTGCAGGCGCTCCTGACAACACCCGATCATCATGGTCCTGCTTACACCGTTCATCTCTAATGGGGTACAGTGGCGGGGTGTAGGCATAGGATTATGGAGAAGAATGTATTAATGAATATTTTCCTCTTATTTTCTGAATCATGGGGTTGGAATTCCTATCTCCAGTAGATATTTTCCACGAACATATTGAAGTCTGCATGGTGCAAGGGTAGTGCTCTAAACTTTTACACAGGAGACCTAGGATCGATCCCTCAATGGGTTTTAGCTTTAGCTTTAGCTTGAGGACCCGCAGAGGGCTGCACACAGGCAGCATGATATGCGGGGATTTTGCGGGTAGTTAGGGGACTAATGCCCGGTTCACACGAGCCGTCTTTTGCGGGTCCGTTTTCGGGCCTGTGACGACATATATGAAAATCGGACCCGGAAAATTAAAGTTGAAAGGAAGTGCGGGCTGCATTCCAGAGTACGGACCTGACTCTGGGGTATGGAACGTATACTTTTCTGGCGTAAGGTAAACACCTACTAGACGATCGTCAACATGGACTGAGAAACAATCTATCTTGGTGTTTATTTCCTAATTTTGAACGAAGATGAACCACCACCATAATTCAATGCATATTAACTAGGAAAATATATCAAAACCAAGCTATCACGTAGCCTGCAGTTGACCACATATTTATATAAGTTCTGTTCCTCTCCGTGACCATGTTAATGAAAATATATTGCGCATCATTGAATTACGAGTGTATAGTGGTTAATTAATATGATTAGTAAACTGATAATTAAAAGAAACTGCACTCGCAATGCAATTCATTCGTATAGGATTACTATATAATTTACTTTCATACATCAGATCACGATTATAAACAACTTATGTGGGCAACGGTACCTGGACATAGACTAATTATATGCACTGTAGAAGGGAATCGAGATTGTATTGGAGAAACATGTTGTTGTTCTGTAGTTATAATCTAGGTATTTATTGTCTGTATCTGGAGGCGCGCGAAGCAGTACAACATGTTAACTTTGGTGGTGCTGCGACGGCTGCCAGGTACACGATCAATAGGTTAACATATTAAACTGCCTTAATATTTGCCTTGCCATTAAAATTATACATATAACGTATATTGTTATGCGGTATTAACTATAATGTAATGGAAATTGGCACAAACAAATTATACACATTTCACTTCAATGTACAAAGTACGGAACGGACTTCTTGTGCGGAGACGAAAAAGATAATTCGAATCCATCTTTTTGTCCGGTCCGGATTTTGGTAGACGGCTTCCCGGTTCACACTACGTATGGCCAGCATGCCTGTAAGTGACGTCACTCTGACGTCACAATGTTTTGTACGGGCCGAAAAACGGCTCATGTGAACTAGGCTTAATGGGAAGGATGATGATTAGGGGAACTGTTAACTATATGAGATGAAAGATGATTCTACTCTTGGATGCTGCGGGGAAAAAATGAGTACCCAAATATGTCGATGCTTGCCTGGTAGGTGTGGTATTTTCGGTTGTGGCTGCCTCTATGTGGATCGTATATTTGTAGGGTGTAAATATGTGTTGTTGTCTATGTCTACTAGGTGGTCTGTGATTTTTTATAGCATTTGATGTCTGTATATTTGTCTTCTTGTTGCAAGTGTGTCTAATTTAATTTCTTGCTTAAGCAAAGTGACCGATGTTGTGTGTCTGTAATCACGTCTGACCCATGTTGCCTCTTTATTTTGTATGGCCTCTAATTTATTAATGTTGTTGTGTGTGTGTGGATCCCAGACGGTGTCACAGTATTCAATGTGTAGTTGAACTAGTGTTTTAAAAGCTAAATTTTTTATGTCTGTGTTGCACCTTCTTAGGTTCCTGCGCAGGAACCCCTGGGCTTTGTTGGCTTACACTGTCTCTACTCACATGTGTGCTCTACCTCATGTCTGCTAAGAGGTGGACTCCCAAATACTTATGTGAATGGATGGTATCAAGGTTGGTATTATGGAGTTTATATGCAAAGGGGACAGGTTTCATTGAGCGGGTAAAACATATGTGATGGCATTTATCTGGTCTGAAGGTAATTTGCCACTTGGCTTCCCAGTCTTCAAGGGCAGTCAATTCATCTTGAAGTTGAAGGCAATCGTCCCTATCAACTATTGGTCGGTATACTAAACTATCGTCTGCAAAAAATCTAGTAGTAGAAATTAAAGATGATGGAAGATCATTGATGTATAAGAGTAAGAGAAGGGGACCAAGGACAGTGCCTTGAGGTACCCCCAAAGTTACAGGAACAGAAAATGAGTGGGAGCCATCGAGAACAACGCACTGTTCTCGATTGGTTAGGAAAGTCTTAATCTGGTAAATAAGTGGTCCTCGGATTCCATAGTAATCCAGTTTAGCTAACAGTCTACGGTGGGGGGCTTTGTCGAAGGCTTTGGCGAAGCCAAGAACTATGGTGTCAACTTGTTTAATTTTAGGGTCATTTAGGTACTGGGATATGTCAGGAGTCGTTACAAGTAATTACGTCTCGCACAAACGTTTGGGCTGAAAGCCGTGCTGTGAGTCAGTCAGTATATTTTGGTTGATAAAATGGGTCTATGGAAGATGTGTTCTAAAATTTTACAAGGAAATGAGGTTAAAGAAACAGGTCTATAGTTAACTGGGAGGGTTTTGTCTCCGGATTTAAAAATCAGGGTCACGTTCGCCAAAAGCAAGTCGTGGGGAAGTATTTCGGTACTAAGAATCTGTGAAAATATAACCTGCAGGATAGGGGCTAGGTTAGCAGCATTGGCCCAAAGTATCCTGCAGGGACTGGTCCAGTTGCTTTGTCAACATCTACCTCAGATAAGAGTACAGTCAGTGGGGGTATAGTCGGGTGTGGTGATGGTACAGTTCTGGCAGGTCTTCTTGTTCTTGTGTACAAAATGGTGTATTCTGTGGGTGTGTGACCAGATAATCGTTATGTAATAATGTTGTATTACCAGCCGAGTCTTGTTTGCGTGCATTGAAGAAGCTGTAAAACATTTTGGGGTTTTGTTTGTTGTCTGTGAGAAAAGTGGTAGTGTAGCCTAATTAGTTCCTGCTTGTGTCATTTATCTTTATAGTGTTTCTGTGTATTGTTGTATTATTCCCAGTGTTCTGTGTCATTGTAACGTTTGGCTGCTTTGTATACTTTTACCTTGTGTCTGTGAAGTCTGTGCAGCTGTCTATTGAACCATTTGGGTGACGGGTTACATGTTACAGTTTTCTTGGGAATGTGCTTGTCCATTGTGTCTTAAATACAGTCACTGAGTCTGGTCCAATTCGTTTCAACGGAATTGGACATATAGTCCATGAGCCAGGCCAGATATCGGTACCACCTGGGGTGACTAAACACGAATGGTACTAAAATGTTTATAGAGTGACTGTAAGTACATTAAGATATGATAGCCTTCTCGCACTGGTAGCTTAGTCTAATTTTTTTGATGCAATAGGGGCGCTACCCAAAAATAAAGATTTTTAGCGTGACGCTCGGCGTTTTCCTCATTTTCTTTAAAATCCATCACACAATCATCGCGAAACTTTGAACACCTATGTAGAATTATATTCTCTACCAGAGTTGTTCCTAGGTATTTTTCAAATTTCCTCATATTTCGGAATATACTCTATATTTTGGGTATTTTCCTCTAAATCTAGAATAAATCCTTAAATATGGGGAACATTGAAAAATATATTCTAACAGCTCTTGTAGCTTATTTGATTCTCTACAAGAATTATTCCGATGTGTATTTCAAGTTTCTCCATATTTAGGGGTTTATTTCATATTTGGGGATTTTTTGTTATATTTTGGGGATAATTTATTATTGGAAGGAGCAAACATATGTAGAGTGGTTTCCATGTAATGTGTTTGTTTGTTCATGGTTTAATGGTGATATTTTTTGCAGGTGTGTGTCGACTGTTTGACGGCAGGATGGAACCATCTGCGAGGAAGAGAGCACGGATCGACTGTATCATCCACTGCTCTGATGATGACAGCGATGCTCTGGTGTCACCACAGGATTTGGACTCCTGGAACACATTGCTCAGGGCTGCAGAAATCAGGCAGCATGATCCAGTCCTGGAAGCAGCCAAGGGCCTTGAAGAAGGAGGAATACCACACATACATTATCACCGTAAATGTCGTAGTCTCTTTACAATGAAGAAGTCACTGGATTCTATCCTTGCCAAGGGTGTCAAGATAGAATCAGCAAGCGTCGACCCCAGGAGGAGGGCATCAAGGGATGCCCCTAGTACTAGCAGGGTGTATGCCAAAGTATGTATCTTCTGCGAGAAGTCAAGCAAGTACATAAAAACAACAAAGACAAGGGAGCCACTCATACAGTGTGTTGAGCTACGAGCAGATGAGAAGATTCGCAGAGCAGCAATAAGGAAACTCAACCAGAGAATCCTTGGTTTAGTTAGCAGAGACCTTGTTGCTGCAGAGGGTCACTACCACAAGTCGTGCTACAAACTCTTCACAAAAGATGATTTCCCAGCGGCCGCCAGGTCGGGTGCAGGTGAAAATCAGGAAGAAAGCGAGGAAGCACGCTACGAAGAGGTTGAGACAGAAGCCCTCGAGGAACTCTGCTTGTATATAAGGACCAAATTATTCCCCAACCCAGAGGTACTGCCTATGACAAACCTCACATCTAGGCTTGAGAGATCCATGATGTCCCGTGGTATTATCCAACTGAAACCAGCGACAAAGAAACATGTTCGCCGAAAGATTGAAACCGAGTTTGGAGAATCACTACGCTTTGTCCCAGATGAGAAAGGAAAGCTTCTAATCTATCCACGCAGCCTCTCAATGGACGACCTTGCCCGGCAAGCACACAAAATGGCAAAAGACCTGCAAGAAGCAAGAGCAGCTAACTCTGAAGATGTCTTAACCAAAGCAGGAATGCAGCTGAGGAATGAGATCAATAAACAAGATGTGAGTCAGCCATGGCCTCCCGATACAGATCAGAATGTCATTCCTGCAGCAGTCACTCAATTCCTGCACACCCTGCTGACAGGAGAGTGTGAGTGTGAAACTCCCTCTGAAAGAGCTCAACGTCTTGCCACTTCCTTTGGCAGTGACTTGGTCTTTGCTGTTACCAGTGGCAAGACAAAACCACCCAAGCACGTACTGCTGACCAATGCTGTAAAGTCTTTGACAGGAAACACAGAACTGATCCGAACTCTGAATCGTCTTGGTCACTGTGTGTCTTACTCAATGTTTGAGGAGATCGATACAGCCCTTTGTATCCAGAAGCTGGAATGCTCAAAGGATGACATTCCACTGCCAGCAAACATCTACCCTGGTGTGTTCACAACCCTGGCCTGGGATAACATTGACCGACTTGAAGAGACCCTAAGTGGAGCAGGTACTTCTCATAGAGTCAATGGCATTGCTGTCCAGTCCAAGGTTGCAGGCTCTGTGCCAGAGAAAGTCCTGCCAGAGATTACCAAGTCCAAGATAAGAAGCATCACTCAGACATCATCAATGCTGCCAATATACAATGTTGGGCGGCGGGCAGGGCCACCTAGGATTGAGACTGCGTATGTCGACACTACCAAGGAAGTCCAGGATTCAAAGACAAAGAACCATATCTGGCTTCTTACTCGAATGTCAGACCATGAGGACCAGTCCATCAGCAGTTGGACTGGGTTCAACATCAAAATGCGCAGAGACATTGCAGTGGTTCAGGACACTGTAAGCTACCTGCCCACTATCAATGCTCCCGCAACAGAAATGTCCACCGTTAATGAAATCTTGGAACAAACGCATGCTATCATGCAGTCCTTACAGCTTAACAAGATTGTGTGCGTGTTTGATCAAGCACTCTATGCCAAAGCTGTCGAAGTTATCTGGAAACAAGAGAAGTTCAAGAACATTATCATCAGGATGGGCGTCTTCCACACAATCTGTAATCTCATCTCCACCATAGGAAAGAGGTTTCAAGATGCAGGTCTTAGAGATCTGTGTGTGGAATCAGGTATCATCGCAGAAGGATCAGTGTCAGGAGTGATGAACGGCAAGAGGTACAACAGAGCAGTGAGACTACACAAGCTCGTGTATGAAGCACTGATGAGGCTTGCATGGAAAGGCTTCCTTTCATGGCTAGAAGAAAACCATTCAAGGGACATACACCATCTAGATGAAACACTGAAGGACATCAACAGCTTTCACAGCAATGTGTCTCAGGGACTCTTTCAAGAGCTGATGGAGAGTGAATCATGCACACATATCATGAAGCTTTTCCAAGTTTATCTTGAGACCCTCAGAGATGAACACAACCTCTCAGCATTCTGGATGTCATACCTGGACATGGTTGAGATCATGCTGGACTTAATTCGAGCCTCCAGAGAAGGCAACTGGATGCTCCACCTAGGAGCAATCCGACAGATGATACCGTGGTGTTTTGCCTATGACAAAGTGAACTATGCCCGGTTCCTAACCTACTACTATGCCTTGATGTCTCGACTGCCCATTGAACACCCAGAGGTCCATGAACACTTCATGCAAGGTGGCTTTTCGGTCCAGATCGGTAGCAAGAATCCCTTTGGACGGATCCCTGTGGACCAGACAATCGAAGAGACGATCAACAAAGACACCCAGACACCAGGGGGCACAAAAGGCTTCAGCCTGAAAGGCGGAGCTGTCGCCAGGTACTACCTGACATCGGAGTATCGCAGCAGGTACTTAAGGCAGCTCAGGACTATGGTAGTAGGCCAAAAGTATACTGACTTCAGCCACCCAGACCTACAGATGCCCAGGATTAGAAGAGATGAGGCCGATGTCCAATCTTTAGTTCAACTGATGGAGACCAGCTGGTTGAACCCCTTCAACGCAGAGCAAGAAGATCTTGTCAGTTTGTCAACTGCGACTATGGCACCACCAGAAGTTGTCAAAGACCTTCTAGGGGCCTACAGAATAGGAGAGGATGCATATCAAGCCTTCAAGGAAGAGCGCCTGGAGATCGATACGCCAACTATACAGTTTCATGACACGATGACGAAGACGAAACTGAGAACGTTCACTAACATCAGAATGAAGCCACGCTCACAAGACCATGCCAAGGAGGTTATCTTAAAGGCTGACAGGAACCTATTTGGCCAGATGATCCTTGTTGCCGAGAACAGAAAGCTCAAAATGAGTGATGTCTTGGCTCATCCCCTGGGGCCTTTGCCTTGGGCACTTGCCAGCGGTGATGGGTCTCTCCGCAAGCCCAACAAGGCTGCCCTCGCAAAGGAGTTAGAGAGGAATGTTTCTCCTGCAGAAGTGATACCCGAGCCCTCTGCTACCATAATTGATGGGATGAGCCTGGTCCACAAACTGAAGGGAAACGACAAAACTTTTTCACAGCTTGCAGGTACAGCACTGAGTCACGCTGTTCATGAAGGTGCTAAGAGCAGGCGCATTGATGTTGTGTTTGATATCTACAAGGAGACATCCATCAAGGATGCAGAACGAGCCAAAAGAAGTGCAGGCACAGGAATTCATTTCAAGAACATTCAACCTGGGCACAACATCCAGCAGTGGAGAAAGTTACTCGGTAGTTCCTCCAACAAGGCAAGTCTTATCAAGTTCTTGGTAGAAGAATGGAAGGCACCACAGCACAGGGAGAAGCTCAAGGACAAGGAGCTGTATGTCACATGTGAGCAGCGCTGCTTCAAGATCACCAAAGAGCAGTGGGAAGAGGCTCCTGAGCTTAAGTCAACTCAAGAAGAAGCAGACACACGCCTTCTTCTCCATGCACTTCATGCAGCAGAATCTGGGAACAAGTCTGTCATCATCACTGCAGAAGATACAGACGTCATGGTGTTGTGTCTTGGCATGTGCCACAAGATCCCATCCCATCTGTTCCAGAAGTGCGGGACGAAGAACCGGACAAGATTCCTGGATATCACCACACTGAGCCGCACACTGGGAGGCAGCGTGTGTGATTCATTGATTGGTATGCATGCCTTTACAGGCTGTGATACCGTCAGTGCATTCGCTGGCCGAGGGAAGATGACGACACTCAAGCAGGTGAAGATGGACAAGACATACCAGCATGCTTTTCACGAACTTGGACGCTCATGGGAAGTGTCTCCTGAACTCTTTGAGAAGCTACAGGAAATCACCTGCCACATGTACCTACCATCTACCCACACAACTAAGGTAAACAAGCTTCGGTATGAGCTGTTCTGTGCAAGACGTGGAGAGGTAGAGTCAAGTCAACTCCCTCCTTGTGAGGACTGCCTCTTCATGCATGCACTGCGTGCAAACTACCAGGCTGCGATCTGGAGGAGAAGTCTTCAGAGCCAGCCATTTGTTGCGAACCCAACAGACTGCGGTTGGATGACAGATGAGGACGGTAAGCTTGCCGTCAACTGGATGCGAGGCTCACCAGCACCAGATGCTGTTATGCAGCTACTGTCTTGCAAGTGTGTGCGGTCATGCGAACTCCCTAAGTGTACTTGCCTCAGCAATGGTCTAAAATGCACGGACATGTGCAGGTTACAGACATGTCAGAACAAGGCTATTGAAGAAGAGCCGGTGGCACAACAGTCAGATTCCGAGTCTGACGTAGATGATATTTAGGAGTAGTAATTTGCCATAATAGTATGTACAAGCCCATGGCATGCTTAGTGTGTATTTACAGGACTTGTATTAAATGTGACAATTACTATATGCATTTTGTTGACATTTAGGCATTCCTGTCCCCAAATTTGACATTTTAAAAAATTTCGGAATTTTCGGTAGGGTATGTCTATTCAAGAAGTGATAACGACCATTAAGCTACCAATGTGCAAGGGCTATCATATCAAAACATAAACTAGAGACATGTAGCAAGCTAAAAACACCTAAGAGAATTAGTCACCCCGGGTGGTACCGATATCCCAAAATTCGGGTCTTGGCTCATGGACTAATAGGGTCGTTGTCAAGGAAGGAGTCTCTGTATGCAGCTAAGTCCCGGGAGATGGCACCCATGTCTGCTCTGTTATATAGATAATGTTCTGGGTAATTGTTTCTGTATGGTAGGTTTTATGTTTGTGTCTAGTACCATGTCATGATCGCTCAAGCCGGGTACTACCTGTCAGGAGTGACTTGGATTCGTTTTATGATCTATGTATAAAGAATTAGGTTCATAATCATGCTCTTTATGTTTTTCAGTAGTTCACATTTACTCGGATTATTATCAAACTATATTCACTTTGGGTGGTGGTTGTTTGGGTTAATGGTGTTTAATTTATATAAAGAGATAGTAAAGGAGTTGTTAGCAGTATAAACTTCAGATGCTTTGTTTACTTTTACGTGGGGTTAAGGAGTTGTTAGCAGTGTAAGCTTCAGATGCTTCGTTTTACATTACGG
Source organism: Paralithodes platypus (assembly GCA_032716605.1). Lineage (NCBI taxonomy): Eukaryota > Metazoa > Arthropoda > Malacostraca > Decapoda > Lithodidae > Paralithodes > Paralithodes platypus. The sequence continues at coordinate 20,704,908 of CM064564.1, read as the reverse complement.
GAGTGTTTGGTTACTCTTGTGAATCTTTTGCTGTTCTAATTGGTTAAAGCTTCAATCTTTGATAATGGCCAAGAATTAGGGAATGGTTCATTACGGACTTGAGGCCTTGGTGATTCACGATTTTAGTGTGTTGGTGGAATGAAACATTAACAGAGTCATCTTCACAGATATGAGCGGGAGTTGGGGCAGAATCGTTCTGGTGCTTGGCCTGACCATAGTGGTGCCTGGATCCTCAGTGAGAGCTGCCTGCGCTACTGGTGACTGGAAGTTGTGACATTATATTCCCCTACTGGGATGTAGTGACTGGACGTGACTAGTGTTTGACGTTGTGGAAGACTACTTGTGGGGGTTATGGGAATTAAGTGACTATTGTGTGTGACTTAGACTCATGACTTCAGTATCTGGGGCAACAGAGACCGTTATTTTATCCAGGGTAGCCACACCACTGCTGGATCTGGTCAGGCATCAGACGGTTCTCCCCGCTTTGGGTAATTAATAAATGTTTGCAATTGTAAGCTAAATTGTTATACTTATACAATATAATGTGTATATGTATCGCTGTGTTTATTTCGTCCTGGTTACCAGAGGAATATGAGAGGGTTGGAAGGTGAATAATATAGATATACTTCTGCAGTATTTCAATCTGAGAAATCTTAGTGATCAGAATGATGGCAAGCTTTACTGGAAATAAGTGTTTCAATGTAGAGACTTTATATTTAATATATATTATGAATATTAACACCTTACGAGCGGCCTAGGCGGTAATTTATATGTACCGCCCAGCGGGGTGTTTTTACCCTAAATAGGGTTGTTTACGTGATAATTTTCATGCCTAAATAAGACCCAGAGCGTAAAACAAGTATCTATCCCTGAAAGGGCATAAACAGAGCTTTCCAATGACACCCCAACCATCCTTGTACGACCACTGGTTTTCTTGCAACGATCGCGCAACCCGAGTGCAAAACCCATGTAATTAGGTACTTTCCCTACATAATTCCCTGTGTAGCGAGTGTGAGGGGGGATGGAAGGGTGGTTTTCACTTCAGTTGGCCCACCGCGGTGGTGGGCAGCGGTCATAGCCTTACTACGCTCCTCACACCACTCAGCTCTCTCTCTCTGCAACATTACGTGCTGAAAATGGCACACGACATAAGTTGTGAACCGCCACTTAGTCCAAATTTATTTCACACGACATAAGTTGCGCGCCGCCAAAGAAGGGTTAAGTATAGCATTTATGAGTATTTATCGAAACTGCAGAGTTATCAGTTTTAATCTATATGTAGCTGTGACAACTGGCGACCGTAACAGGACCCTCTCATATTTACTTGGTGTGCTGGGGAGAGTATTTACGGGGAATATGACTGACATTCAATCATTGATGAAGGTCGGTAGAGAGCTTGGGTATGAAGGTTCGGAGTTGCGTAACTTTGTAGAGTCTGAGAGAGATTATCATTCGAGAATAGAATGTGAAGTTCGAGAGGAGAGGAAAACCCAACGCGATGCAGATATTGCAACTAGAGAATGGGAACAGGAAAAATTCAGATATGAGGCTCAGAGGCAGGAACGCGAGGCTCACCTCTTAACTGCACAACTGGAAGTTGCAAGATTGTGGGTTCAGGGGAATACCGATGGAGGTGGTGGAAGATTTGATGAAGCATCCCAGAGGTCCCCCACAGATCAACGAGGCCAGTTGTCAGCAGTGAGAACCAATGGCCCAACATTACCTCATTTTGACTCTAACCAAGATGATCTCGACTCATACCTCCGCAGATTTGAACGGTTTTCCGCAGCAGTCGGATGGGATCCAGCAAACTGGGCTATAATTCTTAGTTCTCATCTCCAGGAAGTAGTACTTGATGTTTATTCTAGACTGAGCAGTGATGAAGCAGAGGATTACCAGGTGGTGAAACAGGTGCTAATGGACCAGTTCGAGTGCTCGGAGGATGGTTTCAAGGCAAAGTTTAGAAAGGTGCGACCACAAAAAGGTGAGCGAGTAAGCCAGTTTGTAACCCGTCTCCGGAATGTCTTGGACCAATGGTTAGAGTTGTCAGGTTGTGAAAACAGTGTAGGGGGGTTGAAAGACCTTTTCTTAAAAGAACAGTTGATCAATTGCTGTAGCAAAGGATTGCAGACGTATGTGAAGGAGAGAAACCCACTAACTTTGGAGTCTGTTGTTAAGTGGGCAGAACCATATGTTGAAGCTCATGGAGGATTCCATGCAAATACGTCCATATCCAGGTCTGAAACTTCGGATAAACTAGACAAACCAGTTCCCCCCAAAATGGAAAAGGAAAGTTTACAAGAAAAACAGGTAATGTCAACTAGAAAGAACTTTGTGTTTAACACCTTACGAGCGGCCTATGTGGTTTATTTATATGTACCGCCCAGCGGGGTGTTTTTAGCCAAAATAGGGCTGTTTACGTGATCATTTTCATGCCTAAATAAGACCCAGAACGTAAAACAAGTATCTATCCCTGAAAGGGCATAAACAGAGCTTTCGAATGACACCATAACGATCCTTTTATGATGGCTAGTTTTCTTGCAATAACCGTGCAACGCGAGTGCAAAAAGCATGTAATTAGGCACTTTCCCCATACAATTCCGTATATAGCGAGTGAGAGAGGGAGGGAGGAGGTGGGATTCGTGTCAGTAGGTTCGCCGCGGTGGTCTGGAGCAGTCATACGCTCGCTACTCTCCTGCCACCACTTGTCTCTCTCTCTCAGCAACATTACGTGCTGAAATTGCCACACGATATATGTCGAGCACCGCCACATAGTCCAGCTTTATTTAACTCGACTTATGTGTCTCGCCGCTAATTAAGGGCTTTAAATGTCATTATTGTAATAAGGTAGGGCATAAGTGGGCTGACTGTAAGCTACGTAGAACTTCTACGCATCAAGCAAGTGGTTGTCAAGAGGATCAAGCAGGTAACGGCACTGATGGGATACCACCACCGGCGACTGCAGAAGTATTGGATTGTGGTCACGTTACAGATATTGTCAGTTCATTGGTGAATATGCCTATTGCTTCTGGGTTTCTATGTGGACATGATGTTAAAGTACTAAGAGACACAGGATGCAGCACAGTGATCGCCCGCAAGAGTTTGGTACCCGCCAAGTTCTTCACAGGAGACCAACGGATAGTTAAATTAGCAAATGGGCAGGTACATAACTATCCAGTGGCATTAGTAAATGTTGAATCTCCTTATTTTTCTGGGAAAACTATATCTTTATGTATACCTAACCCTGCCTACGACCTGATGATAGGCAATATTCCAGGAGCCACTTATCTTTGCCAGGACCAAGATTGTAAATGTTCCAAAGCCAGCGCTGTAACCACTAGAGCAGGTGCTAAGAAATTGCCGGATCATCCCATCAAGCCGTTGAAGTGTGTGGACAGCACCAGAGGATTTGAATTAACTACAGAGGAACTGAGGACGGCCCAGGAAGAAGATTCAAGTTTGAGGAAATGGCTTGAGTATGCCCTCCAAGGACAACCTGTGGGAAGTAAGCAAGATGTTAGGTTCATTATAAAATGGGGCTTGCTGTACAGAGAGATTGAGGACAGGGGAGAAGAAAAGAGACAGTTAGTACTGCCAAAGGGAGTTCGTCGTGCAGTGATGAGAGTAGCTCATGAGGGTTTGATTGGTGGTCATTTTGGAATGGGGAAAACCAGTGGTAAAATTAAAGAACATTTTGTGTGGCCAGGGATGTTAGAAGAAATCTGTAGATTTTGCCAGTCTTGTGACCTGTGCCAGCGTGTAATCCCAAAAGAAAAGACCGGGAAAGTATCCTTGGGAGAAACTCCGCTGATTGACACTCCTTTCAAGCGGGTGGCCGTTGACCTGGCCCATTGAGCCGAGGACAAAGCATGGTAACAAGTACATTTTAACTTGTGTTGATTATGCCACTAGATACCCAGAAGCCATCGCCCTTCCAGCCATTGACACCCAACGAGTAGCAGAAGCGCTCCTCGACATGTTCTCCAGGGTGGGAGTGCCGGAGGAGTTGGTATCGGATCACAGGGGGCAGTTCACCTCCCAAATGATGTGCGAGGTAAGGAGACTTCTATCCATTCGGCATTTACCAACTACACCGTTGGAGAATGGGGGATGGATTGGTGGAACACTATAATGGAACCCTTAAAGCTATGCTTAAAAAAATGTGTTCGGAGCAACCGAGAGAATGGGATCGGTATCTACCGGCATTGTTGTTCTCTTATTGAGAAGCGCCTCAGGCCAGCATGGGATTCTCACCATTTGAATTGTTGTATGGGAGATCGGTCAGGGGAACTTTAACCATTCTAAATGAAATCTGGGATAAAGAGGGTGTTCAGCCAGAGGTAATGTCTACATATGAGTACGTATTCAAGCTCAGAGAGAAGTTGGAACAGACGTGTAGAATTGCCCAGAACCACTTAAAACAGGCCCAGTTTAGATACAAAACTGCTTATGATAGGAAGGCAAAGGATAGACAGTTCAATGTTGGTGAGAAAGTGTTGCTCCTTCTACCTACAGCTCATAATAAATTGCTTCTTCAGTGGCAAGGACCGTACGAAATCGTGGAGAAGAGGAACCGGATGGACTACGTCGTCAAGCAGGATGGAAGGCACCGGATGTACCACGCCAATCTTCTGCGACTGTACATCGAAAGGAAAGAAGAAGAGGATGCTTCAGTGGCTGTGGTGGAAGAGGAGGAGGAAGAAACTGCGCTACCTCAGGTGGAGGTGCCGCCATTGCAGCAAAAGGAAGGTGTTCAGGATGTGGTAATCAACCCAGAGCTGTCTTCTAATCAGAAAGGTGAAGTAGTAGAAGTACAACAGGTTTTGTTGAAGTATGAGAACATTTTGACTGATATTCCTGGAAGGACCTCACTGATTGAACATGATAAGACTTATTGAAGAGGAGGTTGTCAGGTTAAGAGGGTACCCCATTCCACATGCACTTAGACCAAATATAAGGAATGAAATAGATGTGATGAAAACGCTAAATATTATCAGGCCTTCAACTTCACCTTATTCAAGCCCTATGGTTATTGTAAAAAAACAAGATGAATCCAATAGAATTTGCTTAGACTTTAGAAAGCTGAACTCTCTCACTGTTTTTGATAGCGAGCCCATGCCTGATCCTGACTACATATTTGCTAGTGCCAATGCCAGTCGACAGTTCTTCAGTAAAATTGATTTGACGAAAGGGTACTGGCAAATATCTTTAAATGAGCACTGTAAGCAATATACAGCTTTTCCTACAAAAGAAGGCCCTTTCGAGTTCAACGTTCTTCCTTTCGGCCTCGTAAGTGCACCTGCATCATTTAACAGGTTAATGAGGTTGGTACTTGGGGGCATGACCGGGGTGCAGTTCTTCCTGGATGATATTCTTATTCACAGCAAGACCTGGCAAGAACATTTGAACAGCTTGGATGAAGTACTTCGCCGCCTGGAAGATGCTGGACTTTCTGCTAAGCCATCAAAGTGCGTTATTGCCATGACGAAGGTAGAGTACTTGGGTCATGTAATTGGCAAAGGTAGTATCTGGCCCATGCAGGATAAAGTGGGTAGGATTAAGGATGCACCTCGACCCACCACAAAGAAACAGTTCCTGGGGCTCAGTGGGTATTATAGAAAATTCATACCTCATTATGCCACTATAGCAAGTCCTCTCACTGATCTGACCAAGAAAGGACAACCGAACACCTTGGAGTGGAGAGAACATCAACGGGCCTTCAGTGCACTAAAGCAATATATTTCTATCCCTCCAGTTTTGCTTTTACCGAATGTAAAACATACTTTTATTCTCAGAACGAATGCTTCGAACACTGGACTCGGGGCCGTCTTGCTGCAGGATGTTGATGGAGTGAAACGTCCAGTGGCGTTTGCCAGTCGCAAGTTGGCACCCAGGGAGAGGAATTTCGCAGTCATCGAGGAGGAGACACTGGCCATTGTCTGGGCAGTAGAGCACTTTCAGGTGTATTTGTATGGTCACTATTTTGTGTTGGAGTCTGATCATAAGCCCTTACATTATTTGCAAAGTGCCAGGGACCTTAATCGTAGACTCATTAGATGGTCATTGGCACTGCAGCCATACACTTTCAGGTTAAACTATATTAACCCTCAAATAGCGGGTCCCGCCTTAAGTCGGTTAGAGAACCAAGGCCTAAAGAGAGGGTCCCGCCTTACGTCCTATGCGATTTTGAGCACATCATCGGCTCTGAGAGAGAGTCCACGCGGTGGGAGGACCGCAGGCGGGCTCTGACCGTTCAGCGTGGACCTCGTCCCACCACTGACACCACCACCACATGTCTACACCTCCCTGGTCCCGCGATACAGGGTAAAAACTGAGGAAATTACTGTATTTTAGGTTTTTTCCCTTCGTATTGCAACATCGTTGCAAGAGAACCCGTGGTCATGCAAGGATGGTTCAGGTGTCATTGGAAAGCTCAATTATCGCCCTTTCACGGATACATAATTGTATTACGCTCTGGCTCTTCCTTATGCATGAAAAAGAGCAAGGAATGAAGCTCGTTTAGGGTAAATTTGCCCGCTTGGCAGGTAGTAGTGTTACAAAACTACCCGATAGTTGAGGGTTAAGGGTGGAGAAAATGTGGGGGCTGATTATATGAGTAGGCTTGAAGACTTTTAGGTAAATATATCCTGAGTAGAGTATATATATTTTTGGAGGGGGCGTATTGTCAGGAGTGACTTGGATTCGGTTTAGGATCTATGTATAAAGAATTAGGTTCATAATCATGCTCTTTATGTTTTTCAGTAGTTCGCATTTACTCGGATTATTATCAAACTATATTAACTTTGGGTGGTGGTTGTTTGGGTTAATGGTGTTTAATTTATATAAAGAGATAGTAAAGGAATTGTTAGCAGTATAAACTTCAGATGCTTTGTTTACTTTTACGTGGGGTTAAGGAGTTGTTAGCAGTGTAAGCTTCAGATGTTTCGTTTTACATTAAGGGAGTGTTTGGTTACTCCTGTGAATCTTTTGCTGTTCTAATTGGTTAAAGCTTCAATCTTTGATAATGGCCAAGAATTAGGGAATGGTTCGTTACGGGCTTGAGGCCTTGGTGATTCACGATTTTAGTGTGTTGGTGGAATGAAACATTAACAGAGTCATCTTCACAGATATGAGCGGGAGTTGGGGCAGAATCGTTCTGGTGCTTGGCCTGACCACAGTGATGTCTGGATCCTCAGTGAGAGCTGCCTGCGCTACTGGTGACTGGAAGTTGTGACGTTATATTCCCCTACTGGGATGTAGTGACTGGACGTGACTAGTGTTTGACTAGTGTTTGACGTTGTGGAAGACTACTTGTGGGGGGTACAGGAATTAAGTGACTATTGTGTGTGACTTAGACTCATGACTTCAGTATCTGGGGCAACAGAGACCGTTATTTTATCCAGGGTAGCCACACCACTGCTGGATCTGGTCAGGTATCAGACGGTTCTTCCCGCTTTGGGTAATTAATACATTTTTGCAATTGTAAGCTAAATTGTTATACTTATACAATATAATGTTTATATGTATCGCTGTGTTTATTTCGTCCTGGTTACCAGAGGAATATGAGAGGGTTGGAAGGTGAATAATATAGATATACTTCTGCAGTATTTCAATCTGAGAAAACTTAGTGATCAGAATGATGGCAAGCTTTACTGGAAATAAGTGCTTCAATGTAGAGACTTTATATTTAATATATATTATGCATACTAAGCATAGCATTTATGAGTATTGATCGAAACTGCAGAGTTATCAGCTTTAATCTATATGTAGCTGTGACACTACCCATGTCCGAGTTATCAAAGAGGTGTTGTTTGTGAGATATAGGTAAAAAATGTTGGATGTGACCCCATGTCTTATGTTTGAATTTTTCTCATTATGCTAGATTGTGTGAGTGTTGGTTCAAGTACTGTTTGTGAGAATGAGTGAGTGTTGATTATGTTAATGAAGTTTTCGTGAAGGGATCTTCTGTTAGTATTTGGTAGCATTATATCGCTTACATGGGTGAGTTTGTCGAGGTGTTGCTTGTCTGGGAGGTTAAAGTCTCCAGCCAACCATATATTTTTGGAGAGATCTATTCTAGATAAGGAATCGTCAAGGCCCTGCAGGTAGAAACATCAGAGCTAGGGGGCCAGTACAATGATCCTATATAAAGTGACCTGCAGCCCTGTATCTGCGTCTTTACCCATAACATTTCAGCGTCCGCATTTAGTTGATTGGTTGGGGTTACAACTACTCCTGGCTTCGTCGCTATCATAACTTCGCCATGGTTTCCAGTCTCTCTCGAAACTATTTTCGTAGAGGTTCATAATAACAATAAAAGGTTTGTTGTTGATATGATCTACCGACCCCCCAATTCGCATGTAAATCTATTTCATGATTCCCTCAGTGAGATATTAGAGATAATTACAAGCAATAATATTCCATGCTACATTATGGGCGATTTTAATATAAATTTGCTTAATTATCAAGACAAACAAGTCCATAATTTTATAACCCTAATGTACTCTCACATGTTCTTCCCAACCATAACTAAGCCTACACGAATAACTAGTAATAGTGCCACTTTGCTGGATCATATATGGAGTAATAATATTAAGACTATCATTCTAGTAGCATAGTATTTGCGGAAATTAGTGATCACTTACCAGTTCTTGCCACATTCTCATATCAACAGCCAAAAAACCTAAATAATAAAATCTTAAAAACTAAAAGATTGCTGACTCCTGACAACATAACAACATTTAAAGAAGCACTGAATGAATATGACTGGAATTCATCAATAAATCATGCTGATATATATTCAGATTTTAATACATACATGCAACATTTTTTAACATTGTATAATGAACATTGCCCACTGCGAGAATATACGGTTAAGGCAAAACACATTAATAAGCCATATATTACCCCTGCTATTATTAATTCCATTAAATACAAACATAAATTACAGAAAAAATCGGCGAAATGGCCTATCACCTATGGTGAATATTTTAAGAATTATAGAAATACTTTGTCACAAACCATTAAATGGGCTAAAATACCTATTACAAAAATAAATTAAATACATTTTCTGGTAATGTGAGAAAAACATGGAACCTTGTTAATTCAATACTGAATCGAACGAAACCGAATCAAAATCCGCAAAGTTTTATATTCAATGATACACCAACTACTAATCCGGAAAGTATAGCAAATGGTTTTAATGATTACTTTAGCTCAGTAGGGGAACAATTGCGCCGTGATATTTCTACAGAACCTACTGATTTCGAGACATATCTTCCTAACCCAGTGAATGTTTCGTTTCACCTTTCCCCTGTATCTGAATCTGAACTAGTTTCGGTAATAACGAAATTTAAAAATACTGCTTGTGGATATGATGATGTAAGTGTGTCGGTTGTTAAAGAATGTCCAAGTGTAATTATACCATTTCTTAAGCATATAATTAATAGGTCATTTAAAATCGGGTGTTTTCCAAATTATCTGCAGATAGCCAAAGTTATTCCGATTTTTTAAAAAGGAGATAAAAGTGTTCCCCAGAATTACAGGCCAATATCTCTATTTTCCATATTTAGTAAAATATTTGAAAAACTTGTGGGATCCAGGCTAATAAATTATCTCGAATCACAATCTATATTAACGAAGTGTCAGTTCGGGTTTCGGCCTCGATCTTCTACGGAATGTGCCGTTCATGAGCTAACTAGGGAAATGTATAAAGTTTTAGACACAAAACAATACCAGTTAACGGTTTTCTGTGATCTTTCCAAAGCATTTGACACCCTACCTCATGATATTTTACTTACAAATGTTACATAACTATGGAATACGTGGCCCTGCCCTTAAATGGTTCACTAGTTATCTTAGTCAAAGGAAGCAATTTGTTTTTTTATAATAACGTAAGTTCTAAATGTAAATCTATGACGTATGGTGTTCCACAGGGGTCTGTGCTTGGCCCTGTTTTGTTTATATTATTCATTAACGATATTGTATTCTCAAGTACCAAACTGAAATTTCTTTTATATGCAGATGATACAAACATTTATTTACAAGGCAATAATCTAATGGAACTGGTACACCAAATGAACGAAGAAATAGCTAAGGTTTCAACCTGGATTAAATCAAATGGTCTTACACTTAATTTAAATAAAGCTCATATCTTGTGACTCATTTTACTAGCTATCGATTACCAAATATTGAGATTAAAATAAATAACCATGTAATTAATAAAGTTAATGATGTAAAATTTCTTGGTATTACGATAGATGGTGGAATGACATGGAAACCTCATATTAATTACATTACCGTAAAAATTATCGAAAATTACTGGCATTCTTTACAAAACTAGAGATTCCTTGAATATTGATAACTTAAAGCTACTTTACCTTTCTTTGGCTTACCCTCATATAATTTACTGTTCTGCTATCTGGGGAGGAGCAAACAAGACTTACCTGGACTCTTTATTCTTGGCACAAAAGAAAATACTTCGTATAATGACTTACCAATCTTATAATACTCCTACAAGCCCAATATTTAAGAACAAGGTTTACTAAATTTAGGTGATATTTTGTTTGCTCAGGCAGTGAATTTTGTGTATAAATCTTTAAATGGTCTTGTGTGTTTGGAGGGCGATTTTCATATCATGGTCCATAACTTTAATACCAGAGGAGCCCAGGAGTTGCTACGACTCCCATATTGCAGAACATCACATGCACAACGTTGTCTTAGCTATAGGGGAGCTAAATTATGAAACACCCTTAACGAACCATTCAGACATGCTGTTTCTATATTTGTGTTCAAAAAGTCTATTAAGAAACACCTTTTAGATCAATACTAAATAGCGATGATTTTATGTAAACCAGTCTATTTCATTTCTCCATTAGTAGCGTTCATGTAACTACTGTCATACCTATTCTTAAAGACTACTGAAAATAATTAACTAAGTTGATTCTTGCTGATTCCATGATAAAGCAGGTAATATACTGTAATGTTTTGTATATATTATATTTTTAATAACCGTGTAACCTAGCATTAAATATTTACTTACGTCTATAAGGCTAGCTACATAGAGCTTTTGCTTAGCTAGCTATATATGCCAATCATTCAAATATATGTATTATGATGTATTATTGTATATTATGTATGTACACAATTGGCAATAAAAATCAATCAATCAATCAAATCAATCTCTGTCTTTTCTGTGTAATGTCATGCTAGAGGGACTGTCCGTCGGGAAGACTTCACTGTCTCTAACAACAGTATTGAGCCATGTCTCTGTCCCTATAACAATGTTTGGGTCATAAGTCATAAGAGTGTGGTGAAAGGCGGCTCGTTTGTCTAAAATACTTCTGAGGTTGATTATGAGGGTTCTAAAGGTGGATGGCTCTCCTTTAGCTAGATAGCTTTGGGTGGTGGTGGTGGTAGCTGTAGGACTAAGGATGGTTGAGGAATTAGGTAAGGATATTGGGGTTATGGTCAGTGATTTAGGTCTATGATTAGGTCGATCGGTATAGTGTGGAATGGCATGCGGGAGTCAAGTCATGCGGTCCGTCGTGGGAAGGGGAGGAATTGTCAGGGTCTTCCCTAGCTGTTAGTCTATCCATGGTTCCTATCTGGGGTTTAATTAGTGTGGTGATGGTGCAAACATATTGATGAAGGGGTAGGATCAAGGAGAGATAATCTGTTGGATATGGGATAAGAATGTAAGGATAAGGAGAGAGATGGAACTGGGTAAGCACTTCTTTGTCAGTTGTCACTCATGCTCATGGCCCCAATCCTTCTCTGCATTGACGGGCATCAGATTATACACAATACAAACACAAGGTGAGGTATAAAATAGTACAAGACCACGTTTTATATACGCACAAATAATATCCCACAAATTGAGACTTTACACATATATTCAATAATCAGATATCACAAGTAATACTGCAATCTTCACCTTACATGAGTTAGGGCAAGTAATTAGGTGCATGCTTTGGCTTTGCTTAGATATTAACACTGAATCAGATTTGAGGTAAGTATGGAAATAAATCTTAACATGAGTTCTTGACTCTCGCCAGTATTTATATTATGGTGAACAATATTATTGCCGGGTACTATTAATTTACACAATTATTGTTATGCCGTGATTTTATTCAGGTTTAGCTATTAGTTAGGGTGAGTTCTTTCGAGACTGGAATATCCAAATTCATACAAATACATATAAGAAAGGCAATAGGGATACAGATAATATCGAAATATGGTTTGCAATACAGTGTATTCACTTAAGTCCTAAATACATAACTGAGGGCTAAAGATGCTATCATAAGTATTTCATAGGGTACAACTCAATTTACATTTCTCCCAGCACGATCGCGGATCTAGATGGAGATCAGGTATATTCAATTCAACTTGCATAAGTAATATTCTTCTTGAGAATCATACGCACTATTCTCTTCTCGAAAGTTTATAATAAAGTTACTAAATTCAGGTTTTATCTACTGTATATTCACGATATCTCTTGAGTTAGCTTCTACTCGTGGATAATAGTGGACGATGTGATACACGTTCCTATATTTCTTGGCACACAATATGGAAGCTTAAGCATTGATGAACTTTTTCAGTTTGAGTTCAAGTTTGTGGACTCTGAAATATGGCACTGACTGAGATTATTTTTCAGAGTTCCTGAAGGTGTGTGAAATCCTCTTATTTTATATAAATTCAATAGTTTCGTAATCTAAGTATTAAAGACGTATTTATTGGTGAACACGTAGGTTATTAGTATTATGATATTCACTGGATACTGTAACACTTAGTTTCTGTAACTCAAAGTTTAAGTCTTGACGGACTCTGTTTACTTTTCACTTGGCGGAAATATGACAGAGTTGATGGATGCGTAAAATCGGTCTTATTTTGGTATACTGATTATTTATTGAGTTAGAACGTCGTGCTAAAGAGGGTTATTTGTAGGACGTCCTAATATTAATCTTTTTCTATAGCTTAACTTCGTAGAACACTTTTACAAACTTTTCACGTATTTCGAGGTAGAACTCTGTTAATTTCGGTCACTTTGAACTCTAACTTTTCTTGTATCTCGTCACTGATACTGAATTTAACCCCTAACTATCGGTGCGCAACATAAGTCGAGTTAAATAAATCTGGACTATCTGGCGGCGCGCGACATAGATCGTGTGGCAATTTCAGCACGTAATGTTGCTGCGAGAGAGAGACAAGTGGTGGCAGGAGAGTAGCGAGCGTATGACTGCTCCAGACCACCGCGGCGAACCTACTGACATGAATCCCACCTCCTCCCTCCCTCTCTCACTCGCTATATACGGAATTGTATGGGGAGAGTGCCGAATTACATGCTTTTTGCACTCGCGTTGCGCGGTTGTTGCAAGAAAACTAGCCATCATAAAAGGATCGTTATGGTGTCATTGGAAAGCTCTGTTTATGCCCTTTCAGGGATAGATACTTGTTTTACGCTCTGGGTCTTATTTAGGCATGACAATGATCACGTAAACAGCCCTATTTTGGCTAAAAACACCCCGCTGGGCGGTACATATAAATAAACCGCTAGCCCGCTAATCTAGTGTTAAGTAATTTCTATATTATTTATTTTCTTGGTGGAGAGATGCACTTCGTTGAAGATTTCTTCTGAGGCTCTGTGGGCCGTCCAGGTTGGCCGGTCGTGTGAAGAAGTTACAGTTGGGTTAATGGGCTTGGGGTCTTAAATATGGTTCCGTAACTAGTAATGAAACAGGTGGTCACCATATCGGATTAATGCAAGTATTCTAGGCATGTAGCTTTAAACAAATACTTGACTATCCTGACCTTTATATTAACCGTTGATGAAGTTCTGTTCAGGTACTCTTGGAATAAGGTTTTAACAATTATATCTCAGGTGTTGCCGGATTAACATAACATCGGACTAACGCAGAAGAGTTTAGGTAATGGCTCTTCTTGACTGTCTCTAACCGTTTTAAGAGGTTCAAGGAACTTGGGGCGGTGTTAACCTTTAAGTCACAAATCCTGGTGGGGTGCCACAGACAATTTGCGCCTAGGATTTATATATGCAGAGTGCCCGTGAGGGTGTTTCGCTAAACCCTTCTATCATAACAGATCTTTCTACCTTAGATCTCTGTGAGTAATGATAGTATAATTTCCTAATAGTAAAAATGTTAAAAGGTAGGGGTGCCTGGGTCTTTCAACGTTTTACTATAAAGAAATATAGCCTAATAGATATAACTATATTAATTCCTGGGGTGCCAGAAATAATAAGGTTATGCATATATAGGTTACTGTTGCACTATTAAAGATATTAACCCTCTCACGTTCTTGACGCAATTTTGAGCCTATTAGGGATACTTTAAAGCCTTTGTTACCATCAGGGGTATTTAGAAACCTTTAGTTTAGATACTTCAACCTCTGCAGTTGTCTTTGATTTAGCTGTGGGCAGAAAACTAATTTTGGAGAGGTAATTATAAGAGTGAGATAACTATTTATTATTGCTAATCTGGCAACCTCTGCATCATAAAAACGTGAAAGGGTTAACATATAAGCGGAGGGGGAACATACCACTTATGATTTTAATACTTATGATACAAAAACTATTAAAGGTCTCTTTGTTAAGTGATTGGGTTGCCACAAATAACAAAGATCCTAAAATAGGGTTTGTTATGTTCACAAACAGTATAAGGACTTCGGGGTGCCGTTATCAATAACTGTTTATGAAGGGTCAAAATAAAATTTCTCCATAGCGGGGTGCCGATCCGGAGAAAGCTTAGATTCACTTAATTTCCTTCAGTCAAGTCAAATTGAGTAGTGACAGGGGGTTAGGGGGAAGTGGGGATAGGACAAGAATTAGTTGGATGAAGTGAGTTTTAGGAGGAGAAAAAGGTGTCCAGGCTTAACTGGAGCTGCCTGATGGTTTTCTTGAGTGGGAGATCGGCATTGCTGCGAAGACGGCTGGACCCGACCAGGGAGGCAGTGGGTCGAGAGCTGAGAGGCTGGAACTGTGGGCTATTGTACGGGTAGGGAATTTAAGGCCATATATTTATCCTCCCGGCCCGACTGGGAGTCCCGTACTAATAGCCCGCTGGTGATGAGGTGTTGGTGAGGGTGATGGGTAGTGGTGGTGATATTACTTCCTCGGGATGTCCGGGAAGCCTTGCTTCAGAGCTTGCTTCACTGTTAGGCTGCATTCGATGTAGTTGTATTTGCCTTTTGTGTGAAAATAGCAATTGCAGCCTTCCTTCTTCCAGTCCAACATGCAGTAGCTCAGGAATCCGTTGTATTCAGGTGGGACGCAGTCCTCGTAAGCATAACTCATAGTCATGTTGTGGTCCTTATTCAGGTGTGGTAGGCAGATATCCAAGAACAATTGGTGAGGGGTCTTGGGGGTGTCTGGTTTCTTCTCTACCTGTCTCACTGGTTCGATTTCAATGAGGGGCATGGAGGCACCTTTTTTTGGTTTTGAAGGAGGTGAAGGAGGCTCTGCAGGTGGGTTGGTGTTGACTGCAGGGGTCTCCTCCATCGCCTCTTCTTCTTCTACTGCAGGTGTCGGAGTTGAGTTGGTTTCTTCAGCAGCTCCTCCAGTAGCTTCTACAGGATCAGCTTCTGGAGTTTCTGCTTCAGGTCCAGGGGGACAGTTTTTTCTGTTTAGAGGCGCTTTGATGGTCAAGCGCCTCTGTGGAGTAGGTCTCTGTCTGACAGGACCCCTCTGGGCATTGTCCAACAACCCTCCTGGTACAAGAATACCTGGGAGATTGTTGGCCTGAAGGAGGGCAGGTAGGTATTGCTGGAGGAGGGAGTTGTTTCCTCCAGCAAGAGCCACGGCCGTCCTGATGATAATATCGATCTTAATTGATATATCATTAGGCAGGTCCATGCTCTTTTGTCTGTCAACCTTTTTCATAATACCCTGCCTCTCCTTCAAGTCTCGGGCATGATGTGAGCCCTTGAATGTTTTGCCCCTGGGTCCTGTAACCAGAGTGGCCTCAGAACCTCTTGCCCCTGTTTTGGTGTGGAATTCTACCCTCTCTCCGTCACCTAGAGAGGGTACAGACTTCCTGGGGTTGTTTTTCTTAATATTTTTGTGGTGTACAAAAATATCAGTGCTGTTGTTGTCCCTGGTGATAAATCCAAAGCCCTTCTTCACATTAAACCACTTTACAGTGCCGGCAACGAGTGTGGAAGTTGCGGGAGGCATTGTGGTGGTGGTGAAGAGAGAAGGATATGTAGCTCTGCTCGGTGTGGCTGCTCAACTCAGAATATATTTCCTTCCAATTTCCCTGGCCTAATGTGCACCAATACTGGAGGGTACCCATTCTCTGAGAAAGGATAGTAAGGACTTGTGTCTGCACTGTTTATAAGGACAAGAAGTCCTTCTTGTCCTAGGGGAGATGGATCTTACTGATCGTATAACAATACTCTACTATCCTAGAAGAGTTATTCAAAAGAATATAATGGGCAGATGTAGGATAAATCGAAGTTTTACTTTTCTGTCTAAGTCATCGACAGAACTTAAAGGGGAGGACTATAATAGAACTTTAATACAAAGTTTTGAGGGGGATTTCTAGGCGATCTCTGAGCATGAGATTTCAAAGGGGGAAGGGGTTTTATGACTGTGTTGCCCTTTCTCGTGAATATATTATTTATTCCTATAGGAGTTGTGCACTACTAATGTTGGCAAAAGATATAGAAGAAGTTTAGTTGTTGCTTCTGGAGTATTTGCTATTATTATTTTAAGGGTTAGATATGGAGAACATTTGTTTCATATATAATTACTAGCGGGGTGGCAAGAGGTTTGGGTTGACATTCGTGGGGGTCATGGTAGGTCCGCGGAAGTCCTAGCCTCGCGCGCTTGCTTTTCCTACGGAGTTTTGAACAAGGCTTGTAGCCTTCATAGTAGTCTTTATAGTATCTATCAATGTTAGATTTACTTTAGTAGAGTAAATTGGCAATAGTGCGTGTCCGCTAGGTCACGGGTGTCTCACTTTTGTAGTTAGCGAGTTGTCGATTGATAGACAAGGTTTTTTATAGTGATTATTAAGGTGTTTAATCATCCTTAATCATGTGAAATTTGGTTAGTATAGGTAAGACTGAGATCCCTCTTATATAAAACTATTAAGAACAGTTTCTTATGGTTACTGAAGGTTGTGGCTAGCGACTTGCTACATTGGCAATTCTGATGGTCAGTTTATTAATCTAGGGACGAAAGGCAAAGTTCGTTGGCACAAACTGGGAAAGAAGTACGTGGGGATTGTTTGAATTTAATATAGAGAACTATAGTTTTAGAGAAGGCATGTACATAGGTGTTTCTTATTTCTTGGAAAGATAGAAAGCATCCCTGGGGAATGGTTTCTGTATAATTCTTGTAATGTGACGAGATCCTTCAACATAATTTACTTTTGTGTATCTATCAAATTACCTATTGAATCCGTCTTGCGACATGTTTACCTTAATATTAATTACACTTTGTACATGATGTTTTTTTTAATGTTTATTTGTTTATTTTATATTATACATTTATATGATTATTGATTATATTCTCAAAAGGGTTGGGAGAATAGAATTTTCCTGGTTGGAGCTGACAATCCCGTCGGGCAAATTCCTTTTCCCGGCGTGATAGGGTGACCCTCCTTCCTAGCCGCTTTTCCCGGCGTGATAGGGCAATCTTCCTTCACAGCCGTGAGCCGGCTATGTCTGGCATTCACCTTCGCAGTGGGTGGCCTTGACATTCCTGTCTTGGGCGGGGCCGTGTTGTCCTTTCTTTCCTTGTGCATTTCGTTTCTGGGGTATTTTAATTATATAACATGGAAATGGTCTTTACGAATACATTGAAGCATAGTTTCTTTAGACAAATTAATACACAACTCTATAAGTTTGCTCGCGCGTCTTTACTGAAGGTAGGTTGTCCTTCTATTACCCGATTATCTATGTTTCAACCGCGTGAGACGGTAACTATAACATATATCATTTAATATGTAGTTTCACGTCTGATGTTGGGTTTCCGTAATTAGATCCACCAATTAAGTGTCCCTAGTTATATTGACACCAGAATGTCCAACTATAACCATAAGTGTATTGAATAGGGGATGTCAAGGATATAATCGTGTGTAGTGTTTTCCTATAGGAAATAACATTTGCACAAGGAGGGATTCTAAAAGAGAGACAGAATGACTATATTTTCGTATAAGTGATTTCCTGGGTGTAGGTGGTGGACTTTCCAATTTATTCTTAACCCACTGAACCCCAGCGACGCAAACGCTGCGTCGGCAATGTATTTTTCTGCCAACCCCAGCGACGCATACGTTGCGTCCAGTCCGGTCCGGTCCCAATTACTCCGGTCCTATGGCACCTAGAGGGCTCAGATTTGTATGGAAACTGTGTAAGTATCCCACGCAACCATGCCAATGGTTGAAAACTCTCAAAATCTAACTGCGTGCGCGTGAGCGTGCACAAACATGTTTTTTGGGTGTATTTGCCTTCAATTTTTTACTCTTCTAAAATTGACTTTCGGGGGCTCCGTAGGACCCCTTTTTGACCTTTTTGATCGTTTTTTTGGTTTTTTCCTTCATTCCTAACCCATTCGCTATTGTTTCTGGAAAAAAAACAAAAATCAAATCCTGCTGGTCCCTGGTGGTACATTTATTCTAAACTAGCTGGTACTCAGTGGGTTAACAGCTTTAGAGGGGGACTTATGTTCTTGATCACTAAATGGTGGTTGCACCTTGAACGATCTAGGACCAAATCCTTTACATCCTTTAATTACTGAAGAGTTGTTTCTCTTGCTGTTGGATGGTCTCATACCACATCTTTACAGTAGGCCTACTGTAGAGGTGTTTATTTTGTTGGTAGTCTCGGACCTAGCTGGTGAGCATCGAGCCTCACGGGTAGAGTTGCAACAATATTCACTCATTCTCCACATAAATACACTATGTAAACACACCCCCATTAATAGCAGTATATACATTCTCACCTCTCATCATCATCACCACTACCACCACTATCCCTATGCCAGCATTTTAATAATGTTATCATGGGGCATACAAAGTGAAGGGCCCTTCAGTAATAAAATGATGTGCTTTCATGTTCTCCATTAAGTTGCTATTACCAAAATGAATATATGAATTGTGACCCATGCATAACTGACCAGTGTTGCCTACAAACTGAGACTGAAAATCTACTTTATATAGGAAGACCTATATGAACTTTTGTATAAGGCTCTCTCAGTGATCAAGCCGAGCCCACTGGTGTGAGGAGAGGTACACTGACCATCATCGGACACACGGTAATCCTTTCAGCAGGGTCGATGTCTTTTTCATTTGATGCTAGTTATATTTAGATGTTTCTTATGAAGGTTAGGAAGGATCTGGTTGCTAAAAAGGTAAATTTAAATAGTTTTAATTGCTAGAAGTCCTTCCTAATCTGTATAAAATCGTCTAATAGTAGCCAGAATAAAATGATCAGGATGTCACCCATACTGAAAGGTCCACCCTCACCTGCACCTCGGCTGACCTGTATGTATTGACTTAGGACAAGACTAACCAATATGTAAAGCAGTGTCTCCCTCCTCTGTCTGATAGCTGAGCAGGGGCATGGCTCGCGTCAGGTGCAGCAAACGCAGGTGGAAACACACGCTCATCTGTCAACACAACATTGGGAAACCCATATCAACTAAGGGATTAGTTCACCTAGGTTTGCTAGTTAGCCTAATGTTATATCTCTACTAATTTTCTTATTTTACTGTACATGATCTAGGGGTATCTAATATAGACCATTGTTACGTCTCTATCTTTTGATTTTAAATGCACTGTACAATTTGGGTGTTCAATATCGAACACAAATTCAATACTAAAACTGGTATATATTGTCAGTGTTTAACACAATGACTGCGGCTCTTGTCATATGACAATTGTTTGGTCACCACCGTACCATACGGGGGTTTTGGACTAAAAGTGACCTTCATTCCCTGCACATTTTCATGTAGAAACAAGAGCTAGAACGTATTTCAATGATATATCCCTGAAAGTAGAGGAATAGAGTATAGACCTTTCCAATGACACCTGAATCATGTCTGTACGACCACTGGTTGCCGTGCAACAATATTGTACAGGTGATGCTAAATCGGTAAAAATAAGCGAGTTTGAGCGGTTTTCGCTTTCCCCAGGACTGTAAGGGAGCTGGAGATGTCTCCCACTGTCACTAGTCACCGCCCAGATATGGCTGGCGATAGATGGGATGAACCTGTGCTGCTTATACTTGCTCGTCTGCCTCCCAGGCCTTGTACTACGCAGATATTCGGCAATTGGCATATGACAAGTGCCGCAGTGATGACCGTATGTTTTATATAACAGCCAGCAGTCATTGAGTTAATAATTTTTTTAAAAACAATTCGAATGCTTCATCAGGCTTTTGAGACTATACAGTAGGTGATGAATATTATAAATATATTATATAGTGGTGACTAAATTGATAAAGCTTTAATAAAATGTGTTCTAGGTAATACGCTTATAATTTATAATATTTTCTTTAACAGTCTATGCACAATTTTAGTACATGTATGCACTCTTCTTTACAACCATTACATGAATTTTGTAATTTCTTCATATTATCACCAACCCACCAATTAACTTACAAATAAACCTAAATTAAATCAATGAAACTAATGAAATGCAGCATAAATTATATGTTTCAGTCCGAAGGGAAGAATGAAAACCTAATATTTAGTAGTGGTTCTGGATTCAATCATGCCTTGCCTGTATATATATTTGGCGCTCTTTGTACCAATAAAGTTCTCTTAGAGTTTAGATCGCTATGAGTACTAAAGAAACTAGTAACTTCATAGGGGAGCTGTGGTTGTGGACGGACATCGTTCACTTCCTCTACCTATCAACTCCGGTGTTCTCAGGGTTCTGTCCTATCTTTAGTTATTTTTCTAGTATTCATTAACCTGACAAGCGCGATATAGACATAGGTGCTAGGGTAGTTATTTGTGCATTTCTAGCCCTGGATTCTGACAGAATTCGTTATATTTACAATATAAAGCATTATTTGTTTTCGGTATGCTTTTATTTTACATATATGATGTATATATGAACCTTCAAGAGTGCTAAAATAAGTGGGAAAAGCATTTGGGTGGTGAAAAACGAAGATATTGGCCACCCGGTCATAATCTCAGGCGAGAGAGAGCCACAGGCAGCCCTCCCCTCTCGCTGTCTGGGAGTCAACTGAGACGAGCGGGGCGGTGTGTGCCGGTGTCTGGGTGTTGCATAACGATCTTTTATGCAACCCACTTGTGCTACATTATCGCGGGAGAGAAAAATAACCGATAAATGATGATAATAAGAGGATAAATAGGTGATAATTGAGGAGGGGGGAATAAGGTGGGGAAGGAGGGGAGGGGGAGGGGTGAGAAACACATGGATGAGTACTAGAGGGGAATTATCTCACCTAGAGACAAAATCCTTTGTTTTGATAGGCCCTTTTTTTTTTTGGAAGGCTTTTTTTATGGTCTTGCTTCCGTGAGGCCTATCGCGTTCCCTATAGGAAGCCTTCCGTGAGGCCTATCGCGCTTGCCGGGTTAACGATCTTCTCAACTGCACCTCCAACTCCATTCATTCATATGCTGACGGCTCAACATTGCGTTATTCAACTAGCTTTCCTCAACATCCCTCCCAGCAATTACTTCAAAACTCACGTGAGGAGGCCATATCACACCTGTCTTCTGATCTTTCTATATCTCTGGTTGGGGCAGAGAAAACCTTGTTACTTTCATTGCCTCCATAACTCGATTTCTCCATCTGTCTACTTGTCACAACCTTCCACAAGACTATCACTTATTATTCTTCAACACCATACAAATAAACTCTTTATTCGCAGAGGGCCCCAGGGGTGCAGGACGAATGTTTAAGAAGTGCAGGGGTGAGGGAAACACATGGTTTAAGCTCTAGCTGTTATTTTTAAGTCCTCTGAATGCCGACGATTACAATACAAACATAGTCATGATGGGAGCAAGTAAAAAAAACGATTAATGGCAAACTATAGTAAATGATTAACAATAGATATTGTAATATCCTCTTTCTTTTGGAAGAAGCTAAAAAACATGAACATCGATATAAAACATGGGAGCTGAAATTCATACAGTACTGCACCATCGTAACTGTATTGGGAGAACTACTGATACTTAACCTTCAAGGACTCAAGATATTATAAATGAGGATTGGACACTATAGTTCCTAATTGCACAGTTACTTTACAATGTCTCAATTAAGGAAAACTAAGGCTTAAAAGGATTTCTCTAAACAATAACGCATACAAAATAAACATTATCTCCAAACACATTATATGGTACTGTATTGGTAAATATTCAGCATTATGGTAAACATAATACTGGTACGGTATATCAAATACATGATAATCATGAAAAGTTAAAATAACCTTTTGCTACAAATTCATATAAAATATACACAAGACAAACATGAAGTTTATGACAAGATTATACCATGCTGTATTTGTATTAACAAAACATATTTGTGCCAACAAATATATAACTTGAATATAGCCTAATATACAATATTATTTTTATTAATCTCACCACCACACCCCCAATGAAATTAATTAAAGTATATATGATCCACCGGGATTCGAACCCGGGTTATCACACACATATTTTTGCCACCTTAACCATTACACCACCAGGACGGTTAAAGGTTTATGCACACGCCTACGACTTATTATCCATTCTCGAATACTGGATATTAATCTAATCATGTTCATATTCCCAACCGCACTATGGTAGCCTACTGTTTAAGTGAGAGGAAAGAATATTCATGGGGCACAGATCATATAGACCGGCCTCTCGAAGAAATATCCCTAAACCTACTAATAATATTATTTTTATTAATCTCACCACCACACCCCCAATGAAATTAATTAAAATATATATGATCCACCGGGATTCGAACCCGGGTTATCACACACATATTTTTGCCACCTTAACCATTACACCACCAGGACGGTTAAAGGTTTATGCACACGCCTACGACTTATTATCCATTCTCGAATACTGGATATTAATCTAATCATGTTCATATTCCCAACCGCACTATGGTAGCCTACTGTTTAACCCTTAAAAAGCGGCTCACCACTTAAGTCGAGTTAAATAAAGCTGGACTATGTGGCGGCGCTCGACATAACTCGAGTGGCAATTTCAGCACGTAATGTGGCTGAGAGAGAGAGATAAGTGGTGGCAGGAGACTAGCGAGCGTATGACTGCTCCAGACCACCGCGGCGAACCTACTGACACAAATCTCAGCTCCCTCCTCCCTCTCTCACTCGCTACATACTCAATTATGTACCGAAAGTACCGAATTACCTGCTTTTTGCACTCGCGTTGCACGGTTATTGCAAGAAAACTATCCATCATACAAGGATCGTTATGGTGTCATTCGAAAGCTCTGTTTATGCCCTTTCAGGGATAGATACTTGTTTTACGTTCTGGGTCTTATTTAGGCATGAAAATGATCACGTAAACAGCCCTATTTTGGCTAAAAACACCCCGCTGGGCGGTACACATAAATAAACCGCATAGGCCGCTCGTAAGGTGTTAAGTGAGAGGAAAGAATATTCATGGGGCACAGATCATATAGATCAAATATGAGAGCGAGGTGGAGGGACAGAGAGGGAGAGGTAGACCGAAGGAGAGGTGGAAGGATGGAGTGAGGAAGTATATGAACGAAGGCGGTGCTGGTTGGGGGTAGGGGCGTCGACTGACTGGGGACAGAGGTGCATGGAGGCGGTTCGTTCGTAGCCACCCCTTCGGGGATCACGGCGTCGGGCAATAGATAGATAGATAGACAATATGATCATATTTTGTTTAGAACATAAAGCTTATATCTAACAGGAGATACATTCCTTGTAGATCTCTGACTATACCTACCACAAGCATCACTCTCTCTCTCTCTCTCAATGTCTATGACTCTCATACCACTACTACTCTGATCTGTCACCTTCATTTGTGTTGCATCTTCATTTACATCATCCTCTTTCGGTCCTGAGTCATTCTTTCTCTCTACTTCTCCTTCCCGACCTCATTCATTTGATCTTCTCAAGTGTTGTTGATTACACCTAAAAATGCCTGATCCAGTCATCACATCATATGACCTCACACCAACTTCTCCCATTACAGTTCCTTTCTTTCACGATTTGTCTCCTAAATTGGTTGACTTCATTCGCACCACATCTCCCTCTCTCAGGCGTTTCAAATCTTACGCTCCTCTGTCATGGTACCAAGCACTCTTCATATTCTTCAGTAATTTTGTCTTCTTTTCTAATGCCACATCTATCCCATGAGGTTTCAAGTTATTCGGCATTGGCAACAAATTTCGAGTCCTTCTGCCAAGATTCCTCCGAGCAGGACTTACGTCCACGTCTTGCCTTGGATTGTTCCGGTAATCCAGAACAGCTAAATATGGGTCTTTGCCACGTTCTCCTCCTAGCAATGCCTTATAACACAAACACCTTACATACTACACTACATTTTTTTTTTTTTTTTTTTTTTAATGATGACGACAATACACCCAGCCTCGGAATCTGCCTGGGGGGGGGGGGGGGGGCATCTGTTTTCCCCCTGGTATGGACTCTTCAAGGTGCCACGGACCTCTACCTTCTACTCTGTCTATCCATTTCTGTAACATTCGCAGCCTTTCTAAATTCACCTCTGTAGAACACCGTCTCTCGTCTACCAAACCTGACTTACTTTTCCTCACCGAAACTCAGTTGTAATATAGACAACAAACCCTTCTCTTTATCTCTATCCTCAATTCAAGGGAAAAAGGTGGATGTTGCGTGTATGTATGTATGCAACAATCTTACTTGCTCTCGTGTTCCCAACTTTTACTCTTCTCAATTATCTGGCTAAAGCTATCCTGTCATTCTCCCACTAAATATATCTGTGTTGTTTATCTCTCCACTAATTCTACTAACTATCCAAAATTCTTCGACTAACTTACTTCTTAAGTGGAACACATTCTATTCATCTCGCCCTTCTCTGAAATCTCCATCTTAGGAGATTAAAATGTTCACCACCACCAATGGCTCTCCTTTAATTTCACTGACCAACCTGGTGAACAAGCCTACATCTTTTATATCCTAAATGACCTAGAGCAGTGAGTTCAGCACCCCACCCATATCCCGGACCGCTCTGGAGATCGGTCCAACATCCTTGACTTATTTGTAACCTCTAATCTTTCTGCTTATACAGTAAATCTTCGCTATCCGTTGGCCTCCTTCGATCATAACCTTATTTCTGTCACCTGTCCTGTTTCTCCAGTACAGCCTTCTGACCCCCCCAGCCAGTTGCGCTTGTGGCACTTTGGCGCTGCCAACTGGGGGGCTCTATGGCAGTACTTCTTTGATTTCCCATGGAATTATTTTTGCTTCTGTGGCCGGGGACCCTCAGAGAGTGCCGAGCGCACCTCTGAGGTAATCCTTTTGGGCATGGAAACATACAGCCCATTCTCTTTATCTCAGATTAACTCACAAAAATCTTGGTTTACTCATGCTTGTTTTACTGCTGTCCGCAATATGGAGGAAGCATTCAAACGGTACTGTCACCTTCAAACTCAAGAATCCTGTACTTTATATGTCTCTGCCCGGAATCAAGCCAAATCTGTCCTTCGACTTGCCAAAAACTCTTTCATCAGTAACAAATGCTCTGAACTTTCCAACTCTAGCTCTTCTCAATATTTTTGGCATCTAGCCAAAAACCTCTCCAACAATTAACTTCCTCGTTTTCCCTTCTCTTTTCCACTCTGAGGGTACCACCGTCATTCTTCCTCTGACAAAAGCTGAACTCTCTGCTCAAACTTTCGCTAAAAACTCCACCTTGGATGATTCTGGCGCTACTCCTCCCTCTCCACCCCCCTCTCACTTACTTATGTCCAATATCATAATCTCTTCTAAGGATGTACTCTCAACAATCAGTGTTCTTCAGAGCTATGTCAGTGCATACCCCGTCCCTTGCGGTGAGTGCGAGGCACCCACCTTTCAACACAGTCCCACTCCTATTCTGTCCAGCTCTCCAACCCAATAATTGGCAAATTTTCTGTCTTTCTTCTACTCAACAAGTGAACTCTGGAACTCTCTCCCTCAATTAATCTTTCCTCTTTCCTATACTTAAACTGTTTTGTCTGCCCAGGCATTTTGACCCCAACGACCCTTGAATTTGTCTCTGTCACTCTTTGTGGTTAATTTAGATTAAATGGACTGTATAGGCTAATTAATAATTTAGTATAATGCACATTGAATAATTTTACCTTATATGATGAAACTCAGATGGTGATAGTAGATGGCGGAAGATAGGCTAGGTGAAGTTGGTTAGTGGGACAAGGAATAGGCTAGGAAAGTGACTATAATAAACTAAGATAGATTGTATTTACGTTAAAGTTTCATGATAGCTAATTATGATGATGTGACTATGAAAATGAGATGGAAGTAAAGCGAAAACACCTAAAGATGAGACAAAATGAAGAAGAAGCTTGGCGTGTGCCTGGGACGGAGGTTGTGTGGAGAGTGAGGCCGAGAGAGTCGTCTTAGAGTCTCTCGTGACTGTCCGCGCACGCGCATTGCGTATGGAAAATGTATCCCATCCTTATACAATGAGATACATAGGAACAATAATAATAAGTAATACATTAATATATGGGAATTATAATCCTACAATACTTGCCCATATTCAACTACAGAATGACATATTCTTCCCAAAATTATGGAACGTTCAACATAAGGTTACGGAAGCGTTCAACTTAAGACTACGGAAAGATAAGTAACGCATTAACCCAGATTACGTAGCATCGATACTGTACATACTAAATAGAGTATACTGAGTATGGACATATTCCCGCCACCAAAAATATACAAAATTTACAAAATTATATTTGCCCGGAGGCAATCTTATCCCGCCAAGCTTGGGAGGATATTTGGGCTGCCTGTCGACTTGGGCATCCGCCGGACGCGTCAACAGGCTGCGCCGAAGTAGAAGACAGGGAGGGGACATTTATGGAAAACTGGTCCGAGGGGGCATCCTTGCGATCTAGGTCACCTTCAATAGGATATAGTCGTATAGTCGGACGTGTGATTACTCCAGTCCTGGTTCAAACTTTTGCTACCCAAACCTCACCATCACGACCGGGTAACAACTCCTCTATACGACCCAATTTCCAGAATGCGCGCGGGCCCTCTTCATGGATGGTTACCACGTCACCTACACTGGGCCAATGACCTGTTAATGGTGCTAGTTTACTTTTCTGTGCTTCTCTTAACGTCACCAGATATTCTGTCGACCAGCGATGCCAAATGTCTTGCGATAGTTTACGAATATATTTGTAGCGGGCCGATATCACTTCCTTACCTGTGTAGTCTGGATCTTCCATAGCATCCTCATCATGTTCTTCAGGAAGATCCTGCAGTCTGTATCCACGTACCAGTACTGAGGGTGTGATTAGGGTAAGGTCGTCCAAATCACCAGAAGCATAATATAGAGGGCGATCATTTACTGTGGCTTCAATCTCCAAGAGTATGGTTTTGAGTTCCTCAATCGATATGAGAGCTCTACCCAACACCTTCTTCAGACCCGCCTTCACGATTCCTATGGCTCTTTCCCATATGGCGCCGAACCAAGGTGCTCTGGCGGGAATAAAACGCCATTCGCATTTCACGACCGCAAGGCAGGCCTGAATCTTGGGATTGTTGCTCACGTCTTTGAGATAAGTAGATGAATGTTTTTGCATTGTCACTCAGCATGATACGTGGATATCCCTGTCTACTGCAGAATCTTCTGAAGGCATGGAGGAAGCTATCACAAGTGAGGTTGGTGACCAGTTCCAGGTGAATTGACCTGGTAACGGCACAGGTGAAAAGTATCATATACACCTTAAGATTGGGTGAATCTTTCACAGGGATTGCTCCACTGTAGTCAACCCCGGTAACTTTGTAGGGGTCACCTGGGGTGGTCCGCAGGTTTGGTAAGGGAGATATTCCTACGGGATCATAATGTGTTCCCTGTACCCGTCTAAATTTTAAGCATTTGCGTAGGACTTTCTTGACCACCTGCCTGATTCTAGGCACCCACCATCTTTGTCTGTCATAGGTGACTATGTGTCCAACCCCATAATGGCAACAGAGTCGGTGACACCTATCGATGATAAGATAAGATGGGTGAAGGGATGATTAGAGGGCAGTAGTATTGGATACTTACTTGCCTCAGAGAGTGCTGCCAATCGTAATCTGCCTCCGCAATGTATCAAATCCCCCTTCAAGTATAAGCCCAACTGGTTGATCAGGTTATTCATGGACTTTGTTCCCTTAACCAATCATTTATATTCCTGCGTATATATTTCTTGTTGTTGTTGTTGTTGTTGTTCCCCAGGCTGTCTGGCCGAACAGCCCTAAGGTCTCGAGCAAGGCCTAGGCCATAAACGAGCGCCCCCACAAAATCCTCCCTGCTTACCACTAACAAAGCCCGGGTGACCGAAGCCACTCCAAGGCAGGGAGCTGAGGAAGGTGCAGAAATGCCCGGGAAACCAAAGCCCCACCCAAGGCCCTGTGCCCCTCAGCAATTATGAAGGGAAAGTTGAGGGGTAAGGGAAAAATGTGACGCTTTGGCTCCCAATCTGCCAACTTCTAGGTTGGCAGTAGGGAGGTCAATCCACGGAAAAGACGCCGCCACTTGAGATCTAGAAGATATATAAGTAAAAGGAACAGTCAGAGTAAGCTATGGGTATGGCAGAGATCGCTCAGTTCTCACTCGGATAGACCAGCCCATCACCACATGACTAGAACCCAATCCTCTCAGCATCAGCTAGGAAAGGCCCTAGAAAGCCGCCTTTGGCGGGGGGATAGCTCCCCTATTTCAACTCCTTTCGGGGTTGGGCACCCGACAGAGCTTATGTAGTATTTTATCTGCAATTCTGATCTTCACATTGAGGTAAGCACTACCTGTGGGCAGTGTCCCTTTGATTTTTGCTTTTATATTTTGTACAAAGCGTATCACCCATGCTGTAACACGTTGTAGCTTCTCATAGCTGCTGAATTTATCCCAGTCTCATAACCGTGTGTCATCTTTAGGTACCGAGTCAATTACCGGTGCCACAATAGCAGTGAGTTGATCGCTCAAATCTATATTCTCTGGCCATTCGTTGGGATTATTAACCCGGCAAGTGCTGAAACACTAATAAGAGTTTTACCGCTGTACTGCGGAACCCCTTATATAATCCCGGTTTTTGAACGCGTACCAAAACCGCGGTCTTACAGCCAGGCAGCTACAAATTGGTGTGGGTGCAGTACAACTTGGCAACTCTCGATACCACCATGCCACACGCTCGCCCCGCACCCACTCAAGCAGTACCCAAGCACTTGTCATGGAGCCTAGACGTCCCTCACGCTCTCGCCCTGATGACACAACCAGCTCTCCTTCTGGTGGTGTCAGCGGCCGTGGAAGGCAGAGAGTGGCTGCTAAAGACCCGGACTTCCATTACTACAGCACGAGTGGCTCCGAGGACGAGGAACCTGCACGTAAAGCACGTAAAACACGTGCAAGCAGGAGCAGTGCACAGAGGTCATTGTCTTTCGGGGACACTGCCACGACCACCCAGGCAACTGCTACCACCACTACCACCACCACTGCCACCACTGCCACCACTACCACCGACGCAGGAGGCCGCCCTGGGGCTGCAGGACCTGCGGGGGGCCACTGGGAAGACAGGGAAGGGCATGGGTAAGAAAACTTGTACCTCTACCATTACCACCATACCACCACCACCACCACCACCAGCCGCCCCTGCCCCTGCCCCTGGCCCTGTCCCTGCCCCTGCCAAAGGGAAGAAAGGGATGAAGGGCAAGGCAACAACGGCAACAGGGACAACCATAATATCGTCATCCAGGACCTCTGCTGGCCCTGCCAACGCCGCCCTAACATACAGCTGACTGCCGTGGCTGGCCTTGGACAGCGACACACAGACTTCCCTCCCTCTCACCAACTCACTCACTCCAACTCTTCCCTAAAAACATTCATAAGGGTTATATATCGCATAATTGGTCTATATGCGGTATATTAATTGTAATATGGGTCGCCTACATATGTACACATACTTTATATATAGCATGGCAGTGCTGAAAATACGATATATACGTGATATTACAGCCAACAGACCCTGTACAACTTGGCAACTCTCGATGCCACCCCGCACTCACTCAAGCGGTACACAAGCACTTGTCTCCCGCATAAACTCTCTCACCTCAGTTCCCGCCTCTAAACTCTCTTCTCATAATTTGCTTATATGTCGCATATTTGGTCTACATGCGGCATATTCCTTGGTATATGGGTGGCCTACATACGTACACGTACTTTATATATAGCATGACAGTGCGGAAAATACGATATATACGTGATATTACAGCCATCAGACCCTGTACAACTTGGCAACTCTCGATACCACCCCGCCACACGCTAAACCCGCACTCACTCAAGCGGTACACAAGCACTTGTCTCCTGCATAAACTCTCTCACCTCAGTTTCCGCCTCTAAACTCTCTCATAATTCGCTTATATGTCGCATATTTGGTCTATATGCGGCAAATTCCTTGGTATATGGGTGGCCTACATACGTACACATACCTACACATACCTACACATACTCCACATAGCATAGAAGTGATGAAAATAGGATAAATACGCGAGATTACGCCATAACCCTCCATCTCAAAAGAATCTAGTTTCCTTTAATGCACAGAAAACCAAGTATATTAAATTTTCTAACCGACAGAATCTCACTGACTCCCATATATTTTTTAATGATGTAAATATTCCCACTTCCCCTAGTATTGACATTCTCGGTGTAACATTAACTACTAACTTGAGCTGGACACATTATGTTAGAAGCATTGCTAAGAATG
Source organism: Paralithodes platypus (assembly GCA_032716605.1). Lineage (NCBI taxonomy): Eukaryota > Metazoa > Arthropoda > Malacostraca > Decapoda > Lithodidae > Paralithodes > Paralithodes platypus. Next base: position 20,673,976 of record CM064564.1, on the reverse strand, counting down.
CCTCTAAAATACTGGGACTCCTGTACAGAGTTCGAGAATTCTTCACTGACGAGCAGTTGGCCGTAATATATATAAGTCATGTGCGTTCTCAGATAGATTTCTGTTCACCTCTGTGGGGTGGAAGTGGAGTGGTTGCATTGAGGCAGTTGGACAAAATTCAAAATAAAGCTATTAGATTAATCAATAACCCTGCAATCTCACAGGACCTTCCTACATTATTCATACGAAGAAACGTTGCATCCCTTGCATTATTCTACAGATATTTTCACAGCAATTGTTCCGAGGAACTTGCTTCAATTGTGCCGCCTCTCCACATCTTTCCCCGTAGAACTAGGGCAGCTGAGAGAGCCCATGAATTTACACTTTCTCCTCCACAATGCATAACTTCTGCTTATCAGAATTAATTTATCCCCAGAGCTACTACTCTTTGGAATTCACTGCCATCGAATTGCTTTCCACAAACTTACAATCTACAAATGTTTAAATCCAGTAGTTACAAACATTTTATGAATGGAGGATGCCTTTAGGCAGATGGACCTTTTTGTTTTATCTGTGTTTTTCCTTCCTCCGTTCATTGTGTCTTAAAAAAAACAAAAACAAAAAAATCTCCTCCCTCTCATTCTACACCCTGGGCGCGCGAATATTCACCCGGGAAATCTTGCCGCGCGATGACAATCTGGCCGCGCGATGCCATTCGCTCCACTTTCTTCAACTACGGACTGCCCCCCCACCCCCCCCCAGACATATTTTGTGGGGTCAAATATATATGGCTCGATGCGCGTGAACATTCCCTACACGTTGATGTACTTTTCATCGATATTTGCAAGGGTCGCCCAAATCGTCATACCTCCGCACAGGGGTGCCTGTATACTATAGGGGGTGGGCAGCGGAGAGGTTAAGCCAGCATGGGCCATTCCACCACAACGCAGAAGATTTGAGAAATTTAGCAGACACACCACGAGTAATGCAGTCACTTGGATTCTCCTTGGTAGACACAAACCGGAACTGTGCGGTTGGGAGCAGGGTATGAATCTCGTCGACACGGTTGGTGACGTACACTGGCAGCTTCTTTCGACTATGTAACCAGTAGAGCGTAATTTGGCTGTCACTCCATATAACTGTCTCCGAGATGTTTAGCAAATTTTTAAAAGTTTCCTCGATAAAGTGAACGAGTCTAGCAGCCAACAGAACTGCAGTAAGCTCTAATTTTGGGATGGAAAGGGATCCATAGGTCACTGGTTCGGATCCGGTTCGAAGGACCAATTATGTGGTTAATTTAGATTAAGTGGACTGTATAGGCTAATTAATAATTTAGTATAACGCACATAGAATAATTTTACCTTATATGATGAAACTCAGATGGTGATAGTAGATGGCGGAAGATAGGCTAGGTGAAGTTGGTTAGTGGGACAAGGAATAGGCTAGGAAAGTGACTAATAAACTAAGATAGATTGTATTTACGTTAAAGTTTCATGATAGCTAATTATGATGATGTGACTATGAAAATGAGATGGAAGTGAAGCGAAAACACCTAAAGATGAGACAAAATGAAGAAGAAGCTTAGCGTGTGCCTGGGACGGAGGTTGGGTGGAGAGTGAGGCCGAGAGAGTCGTCTTGGAGTCTCTCGTGACTGTCCGCGCACGCGCATAGCGTTTGGAAAATGTATCCCATCCTTATACAATGAGATACATAGGAACAATAATAATAAGTAATACATTAATATATGGGAATTATAATCCTACAATACTTGCCCATATTCAACTACAGAATGACATATTCTTCCCAAAATTATGGAACGTTCAACATAAGGTTACGGAAGCATTCAACTTAAGACTACAGAAAGATACGTAATGCTGCATTAACCCAGATTACGTAGCATCGATACTGTACATACTAAATAGAGTATACTGAGTATGGACACTCTTTTGGCTTTCGGGAAGACACTCGTACAGGCATCCTGCCTGTTGACTCTTTCATGTACATAGAACAAAAAACAGACATTGTTTTCATTATCAGATGCTTGGCAGTCTTAACAGCAGACTCTACCATGCCATTGTACTGTGGATATTTAGGACTACTTGCTCTGTGCTAAAAATAACATTCATAAGCAAACTTCTTGAACTCCTCACTGACAAATTGTGGACCATTGTCACTAACCACTACTAACGGAATTCCATACTTAGTAAAATGGGCTTTTAGTTTCCTTATTAATGCACATGCTTTAGTTGATTTTAGTACATCAATTTACCAGAAGTTGCTAAAATAATCTACAGTTACTAAGAAATTTTGGTTTCTCAGTTCAAAAAGATCTACAGCTACCCTCTCCCATGGTCGGTCTGCTATCTCATGAAAAATAAGGGACTCCTTACTCTGGGAGTTATTAAACTTAGCACACACTTCACACTAAGAGACATACTCCTTAATTTCTGAATTAATGTTTGGCCAGTAAACACACTCCCTAGCTCGTCTCAAACAACCTTCTATCCCAGTGTGCGAGGAATGTATGATTTCTTTAATTTCGCCTCGCATCTCCATGAGTATTACAACTCACTCTCCTTTAAAAATAAAACCATGCTGGGCTGAAAACTCATCACGAGAACAGAAGTAAGGCACTAGCTGACATGGCAGTTCTTCCTTTGTCTCAGGCCCCCCAGTTATGATTGTTTCTATGAGTAAAGTCATGGTCTCATGACACGCACTAGCTTTTTTAAATTTGTCAAGATGCTCTGGCCTAATTGACAGGAATGAAACCATGTTGACTGCTTCAAATACCTGTTCTCCTCCACTCCTGATAGGTGTGTCCTAGAAAGCAAATCAGATATGTACATCTCCTTTCCTGGCTTATACATAAATCAATGTCATACTGATGTGCACTTAGCAACATTCCTTGAAGTAGCTATGGTGCATGATCTAGAGGTGTCTTTACTATTGACTGTAAGGGTTGTTGGTCACTCACTATCTTTGTTAAACTTCCCAAAATGTACTGGTGAAATTTAGTCCTTCTTGTTGACTAGCTGCCTAATAGGTTCCATCACATCGGACATTCCAGGCAAAACAACGGGCTAAGTAATTTAACATGCCAGCCAGTCTTTGTATTTATGCTACATTCTGAGGGGCTTTCAGTCTTACAATAGACTTATAAGGGCCTGCTCTCAACTCTGTTTGGATACCTTATGACCTAAAATTATATCTCACAACTTCTGAGTTCAGTTTTGAATTTGTTAAGTCTGATACCCTGGTTCTTACATTTTTCCAGCAATTTGTAAACATTATTATCATGGTCATTGTTAGCATGTTCATCATTCTTACCGGCACCATATACCAGGATGTCGTCAGCTACACAGAGGACTCCTTTCAGACTTTCTAGGGCAGTATTCAACCTTTTTTTAAAGATTTCACTGCTCACATTTAACCTAAAAGTTAACCTTAGTCACCTGTACCTTCCTAGAGGTGTCTGGAATGTAGTGAGGAAACTTGATTTGTTATCTAACTCACAGTGCCAGTAACCATTCTTCAAGTCACATTTTGAAAACACCCTAGCCTTGGCCAAGTTCGATCACAGGAAACAGCTGTATGATTTTCTTGAGTGCAACATTTAATGCTTGAGGATCATGCATTAACAGATCCTTTTAGCACCAGATTTCTTACTACCTACTACCATACGACTTACCCATTCCGTTGGTTCGTCCACCTTGGCTATTATATTTGACCTTTCCAGCTCATTTAGCTTGTTACACACTATATTCTTAAAGCTAAGAAGTTATGGCAAATGGAGTTGATTGAGGATCCAAAGTCAGCTTTACAACACCAGGCAATGAGCCTAGTTCATCTGAAAACACATAATTAAAGTCTGCAAATGTGTCATGTACCAGACTGTTATTCTCATAATTAACTGTAAACAAGTTGATCTGCTCTGAGGGTCTTTTACCTAAAATATGAGTAAACTCGTTCAACTACAACAAATTCTGCACAGTATTTCTTCTTGTTCTTTGTGTTAGTCATTATAATTCTACACTTTCCAAGATGATTATATTTACTAGAGTTCCATATGAACAAAATGGTATTACAATTCTCCAGCCATGCATTGGGTATCAGATATCGTGGTAGAACATTAACACTGGTACCACGATCTACCTGAAATTTTACCTCTTTACCATTTGCTTCCATGGTCGTCCTTATCGTTGCTGGATCTTGATGCAATATTCATGATGTACTGGATCTCCTCTTGTTCACTTTCTCCCTCCTCCTGGATGCTGTTGGACTTTTGCTTCCTGGGCTTAGATGCTTGGCGGAAAAATGGTTCTTGTTTCCGCAGGCACTGCAAGTCTTCTTCTCAAACGCAGGACACGCCTCCTTCTTCCACCCATGCCCCACCAATCGGGAGCCACCTTGCGAGCGGTGGCGGGGCTTGAAGCGTGGCCGATGGTCTCACCTATTTAGGTAGTTTACCTATCTTTCTAGGGTTCGGGTTTCATCGGCCTCGTGGACCAAGTGCTCCCCCTTCATCACTGGTAAGAGTGGGGCCTTCCGGTGGTGTCGCACTTCTCAGCTCTGTTTTCCTGTTGATGGCTTGGCATACTTTGGAGTTCTGTTTTGGCTATTCTTAGGTTTTGTTGGAGGGAGTTTGTGGGTGGCTACTGCTCGTTCTTGTAGAACTGGGGTCACATCTGTGGCCCCTTTACGCCAAGCCGAGGGGCTAAGTGTTATGCCGAACTCGACGGATGGAGGCACCTTCATGACACCTTTTTTCCCTGGCGTATATTCTCTGGCTGGATCCCTGGAGCAATTTTTTCTTGTCCCCTAAATGTGGCTCCGTGGTCGGTATGGGACCGGCTGCAGTGAATGTTCTATTTTCGTGTTATGGCATCTAACCTGCCTTTGACTGTTGACGACTCTGGCGATCATTTGGTTTCCCCTCCTGATCCTCCCCCTTCTCTTGTGATGACTATGCAGCCTTTCCAGGCAGGCAGGACACAAACGCCTCCATCAAGTAGGTCCCGTCGTCCTTCAAGAGCTGTTAGGTCCCTTTCTGAGCCAAGTTTACGAGTTCCCTTTACTAAGTTTGTGGTGGTTCTTGCCTCCAAGGGATTAGATCTGCAACATCAAGACATTTTCCAAAACTCACAGAGTCGTCCATTCCGGGCTCGGGTCCGGCCCAAAGAGTTTATAGAGGCGCCTTTGGTTGGCTACCTTCTTCACAGAACCTGGTGGCTTCAGGCGACTCCTCCTGGGCTCTCTCACTTGGGGGCGTTGGCTGGTGTCCCGGGCAGTTTCACTCTCCACGTCGAACAATCTGGGGAGAGAAGGCAGTTTCTTCTCAACAACCAGAGTCTTCCCTGGTGTTGGGGGCAAATTCACCTTAGGGGTACCTAGTAAGCTGACACGACCTGGGCGCTTGTCGTCTTGGGGCGACAAGAGAGGGGCTGGGGAATGTCTGCTTAACAGGACGAGGAATGTCTCTACCACAGAAGCTGTGTTGCAAGTGACCTCGGCACCGAGCAAGCGCAGCTAAGTCTCACTGAAAACACTGGGCGCTACTAGGCTAGACTTGGGTTTGACCACACACCGACGGCAAGCATTATAGGTTAGGCAAGGGTGCACCGGGTTACGACCTGAACAGCAAGCATTATAGGTTACATGCTCAGATCCCCAACTGGTACCACAGTCTAATCATAATTCCTCACACCGACGGCAAGCATTATAGGTTACGCGAGGGTGTACTAGTTTACAACCTGAACAGCAAGCATTATAGGTTACGTGTTCAGATTCCCAGTTGGTATTACGACAGGCCTTTGCCACCTTAACCTCAGCAGTGTACTTTCCCACTTTAAGATTTTCTGTGCAGAGACCAAATATTGGTTTTAAGCCAGCAGGCTGAATGCTTGTCGATGGCTGGGCTGGCCGAGGTAGTGTCTCTTCTGGCTGGGATGTTGCGGCTGGTGCATCTCCAGGCAGGAAGGGCACATCTCTGGTTGGCGATCCTCCTGGTGGTGTTTTCTGAGATGATTTGGGGTGAACAATTGTTTTGTTATTTGCCTTTACTATGCCTGTAGGTTTTGGTGTTGGGGTCTCAGGCTGGTGGCAACTGGAGTGACGATTATGTGGGATAATTGAGTCAGATGGTGATGCTGGTGGGCCCATGTGTCAAGGCTTCCCTCTAATCTGCGTCTTCTGCCCTTTATGTGAGGGCAGCGCTGGCATCTGAGTTGTTGTTGTGGTTTTCGTGTTATAGGTTGGGTCGGTTGATGTGCGTTGTGACAACTCGGTCTTTGGTAAAAATTCTGAGGGTTCTGTGAGGGGTGATGTTGTGGTGCCGTGTCTACTTTTCCGGTCTGTCGTAGTCTGCCCTTCCTTGTTCTCTTTGGTCTCCCGGTACTTAGAGGATGCTTGGGGAGGTATGGTGGGGAGACTGTTCTTTTCGGAGACTGTGTTTGATTGTAGCTATTCTGGCGTGGTGTCTCTCTTGGTTGGTTGCTGGTGCCTGGCTGGTGTTTTTTGATGGCCACATATCATACTGTTATAACGAGAGCGAAGGCTGAAGGAAACAGACTGAAAGGGTGAAGTACGAGTGGGGTCAGTTGGGGAGACGTCCACACACACCGGGCGCTGAGTAAGGATTAGGAAGGGTGAGAAAAGTATGGTGAGGTGGGGTGCTGGGCTAGACAGAATACGAACGAGAAGCGTGATGCTCATCAATCTTTAATTTGATTTAATTTTTGCTTCAAGTAGTATCCAAGCTCCAACGACGCTCCATAGGCAGTTTAAGGATATCCCCTATGACATTGGTAGTTTCTTTAGTACTTTGTTGGTACAATGAGCGCCAAATATATATACAGGCAAGGTGACATTGAGGAAGGAACTACTATTAAATACAAAATATTTATAGTAAATAATTTAGCTATGTACATAGATGGATGACGTGACATAACTAATAATGTATGTTGCGTAAGTAACACAAAATAATAAAACAAAATAAAAATGTTAGATAAAGTATAAATAACGTGATGAGTGTCGTTATTGATATTTTGTTTTTGACAGATAGTGACCTTAATACAGTAGTAACTTTAATGGACACGCATACGATAATTGAATGTATTGAAGCTAAGAGGGCAGTTGTGTCATATCTAGTTGTTTATTAGTTTGTCTATTTTTGTCTATTGTCTATTTTTGTGTCATTTTTCGGAAAATCCAATCCCTTACAAGATGACGTCTCGATTCTTAGCGGAAAAGTATGATACTGCTTTGCCTCGATATTATATCAATGCCAACTTTTAATAATTAAGAACTTATTTCGTTACAAAACAATTCATATTAGCTGTATAATGAAGATGGGGACATGGCAATTTACATTCATCTGAAAAAATAAAAGAATAGAACGAAGTTTAACATATCAACGTATTTGTAACTCTATTCGTTATTGTTTGACCTATTCTATTCATGCTAGGGTAATATAATCATCAGTACAATATATGTATTTTATAATGATTTACAGAATAGAAAATGAGTATTGGATGGTTGTTGTTGTTGATGTTGTAGTTCCCCAGACTGTCTGGCCGAGCAGTCCCGAGTCCGATAGACCGAAGCCATCCAGATTCTCGGGCCACCGAAGGGGCCAGGGTGAGATGAGATCTGTCTCTGAGAGGTCAGCGGGGGAGAGGATCACCAGCCCATGAGCTTGCACTCCCGGGCCAATGCCCCCACCGTCCGCAGCCCACCTTGCAGTGTCTCCTAATCGGGCAATCTCGCCAGCACCTAAAAGGAAAAGTAGTACAGGAAAGGAGACATACAGAAACGGCTAAGGTTGGGTAGAGGATGCCAAACCTCACTCTGGATAGGACCAACCCTTACCCAAGTATTGGATGGTTGAAGGCTACAGTTGCTGGAGTGCTTGGAGCTAGTGTCACGTATTAAGAACAGCATGTGTTCCTCCACTATTTCTTCTATCTATCCAGTGGCGTATATAGATCCTTGGGAAGGGGGGGGGCCATAGGGGTGAATCCATTATTTTAAATTTTATATAATGGGTGGGCGAGCGAAGCGAGCCTCTACAGCTGGGGGGTCTGGGGGGGCGCTGTAAGCCCTCCCAGGATTTTTTTGAAAATCAAGCATCTTTAGGGTACTTTTGAGGCCTCAGCAGGGATATATTGCACTAATTTGATATTCAATGGTAAAACAATATACAGAAGATTATATATGTTCATAATTTCATAATTTCATAATTTTTTTTTCTATTACGGTCTTTGCTAGCCATATGCATATAAATATAATATTTAGCTTGGCAAAGCCCGAGCCATGACACATTCCTGAATAACGAAACTCACAACATTTGAACTACACAACACAAGCCACAGAGCTGAACACCATTACACCACTATCAATCTGACGGTAGTCTGTTCCCCTCACATCAGATCCACAGACGGTGACAGACTGCAGGGCGCGCCGCTACACTAGTACACAGCTCTCCCAGTCAGAACTCACACGTTCTGTACACGACCAAGTTGACCAACCGTCCAACCTGACGAATAATATAGGCCTACTGGGACAAAAGGGGGGGGGGGCCATGGCCGAGTAGCCCCCCCCCCTATATACGCCACTGTATCTATCTATCTATCTATATGCTCAGGCCCAATCCCCACTTTTCCTATTTTTTATTTTTATTTTCTATTTTACTCTTTTATTATTTTTTGTTTTTATTTTCTTGGGGGTGGCCGACTCAAGACAGAGCAAGAACAGGGAAAACACAAAACACAACGCAAAACAATAAACAAACACAGACAAAACACAAAATTCACACACATCTAGGTCACTCAGGAGAATACCCAGAGACCAGGGTCACCAAGGTCGCTCCAGCACTCCCCCGGCCCCCGACCACCCGGAGAGGCTCCGATCTCGGCAGGCAGACATGCAGCGGAGCCAAAGCCACAAGCTTGCCCACCACATTTCCAGGCACACCCTTCATATTAATCATCTCCCCGGGCCAGGCGCCTGATGGACTCTTATCTAGTCCAACTTGCGCCCGACCCCTTCCCCCAAATGACCACGTGTTCACTCAACTATTCACAAGCATTCTCCATTCATTCCTGTTTATTACCACTTCCTTTGCCTGATCTATAGTCATTCCTCTATCATCCAAAGCTTGTCTTACACAGTCTCTCCATCTCAATGGGGGTCTTCCTGCCCTTCAATCTCCCCTTGTATCTAACTCACATATTCTCTTTGAAAGCCTTTCATCTCCCATTCGTTCAACATGAACATACCAGCTCAGCACCCTTCTGTCCACTCTGGCTGACAAATGTTCTTGCTGCCCCACTCTCCTATGTATCTCTTCATTCCTCAATCCTTCTCTACGAGTAACTCCACACATACCTCAAGCAGCTCATCTCCATCACATCCAGCTTTCTTCTCTCCTTTTTCTTCAGAGCCCATGTCTCAGCCCCATAAATCACTGTTGGCACAACAATTCCTTGATACATTGCAGTTTTTACTTTCATTCCGAGATTTCTCATCTTCCACATACTTCCCATTGCTCCGAAAACCTTCCTTCCTTCACACACTCTCTGTTTTACCTCCATTTCCATACCTCCACTCCTGCTTATCGTTGCTCCTAGATATTTCTTACCATTACAATATTATAAATTTGCCTAAAGAATAACAAGTTTTTCACAGACATAAAAAGGGTAAATAAACAAGCTTTATAAAGCACCGAAGGCCTCCATCGAATGCTTCCAACTACTCCTTTCTTCTATTTTTGCCATGTAGACAATTTTGGGCATGTGGGCGAAGGGCGAATTTATTGTTGTGGGGAACTGAAAACCATGTTGATATTAATGCATTGACAATTATAATACAGCGGCGACTTTATTGCAGTGGTGACTTTATTATAATACATAGGTGACATTAAGAGAGTGGGCGTGGACGACATTAATGCGGTGACGAATGTAGTGTAGTGGCAATTGTAAGGCAGGTTTGACTATAATAGTAGCGACTTTTAAAGTGGCGACATTTATATTGGTGACATTCCTAGTGGCGATTTCAATGTATTGGAAACATTAGTGAAGTAGTGACTTTCATGCAGTGGTGACTTTAATGTACTGTAGACTTATTGTGACGACTTTCATGCTGCCGTCAAATATAGTGACAAATGTTATGGGGCCGGCTTTATTAGTGGCCACTTTATAGTGATGACTTTAATATTGCAGACTTTTGTAGTGGCAGCTTTTACAGTGGTGACTTTCATGTGACTTTCATAGAGGCGACTTGAATAGTAGCAGCATTCATAGTGACGGCTTTAACCCTTTATTAGCGGCTCACCACTTAAGTCGTATTTAATAAAGCTGGACTATGTGGCGGCGCTCGACATAACTCGAGTGGCAATTTCAGCACGTAATGTGGCTGAGAGAGAGAGACAAGTGGTGGCAGGAGACTAGCGAGCGTATGACTGCTCCAGACCACCGCGGCGAACCTACTGACACAAATCTCAGCTCCCTCCTCCCTCTCTCACTCGCTACATACTCAATTATGTACCGAAAGTACCGAATTACCTGCTTTTTGCACTCGCGTTGCACGGTTATTGCAAGAAAACTATCCATCATACAAGGATCGTTATGGTGTCATTCGAAAGCTCTGTTTATGCCCTTTCAGGGATAGATACTTGTTTTACGTTCTGGGTCTTATTTAGGCATGAAAATGATCACGTAAACAGCCCTATTTTGGCTAAAAACACCCCGCTGGGCGGTACACATAAATAAACCGCATAGACCGCTCGTAAGGTGTTAATGCAATGGTGACTTGACTACACTGACACCATTAATGCAGTTTTAATTTGCCTGCACTGACAATATTAATGCAGTGGTAACTTGACTGCACTGACAATATTAATGCAGTGCTAACTTGACTGTACTGACAATATTAATGCAGTTGTAACTTGACTGCACTGACAATATTAATGCAGTGGTAACTTGACTGCACTGACACCATTAATGCAGTTGTAACTTGACTGCACTGGCAATATTAATGCAGTGACAACCTGACTGCACTGACAATATTAATGCAGTGGTAACTTGACTGCACTGACACCATTAATGCAGTTGTAACTTGACTGCACTGACAATATTAATGCAGTGGCAACCTGACTGCACTGGCAATATTAATGCAGTGGCAACCTGACTGCACTGACAATATTAATGCAGTGCTAACTTGACTGCACTGACAATATTAATGCAGTGCTAACTTGACTGCACTGACACCATTAATGCAGTGGCAACTTGACTGCACTGACACCATTAATGCAGTGGCAACTTTACTGCACTGGCAATATTAATGCAGTGGCAACCTGACTTCACTGACAATATTAATGCAGTGCTAACTTGACTGCACTGACAATATTAATGCAGTGGTAACTTGACTGCACTGACAATATTAATGCAGTGGCAACTTAACTGCACTGGAAATATTAATGCAGTGGCAACTTGACTGCACTGACAATAGTAATGCAGTGGCAACCTGACTGCACTGACAATATTAATGCAGTGGCAACTTGACTGCACTGACAATATTAATGCAGTGGCAACCTGACTGCACTGACAATATTAATGCAGTGGCAACTTAACTGCACTGACAATATTAATGCAGTGGCAACCTGACTGCACTGACAATATTTATGCAGTGGCAACTTGACTGCACTGACACTATTAATGCAGTGGTAACTTGACTGCACTGACACCATTAATGCAGTTGCAACTTGACTGCACTGACAATATTAATGCAGTGGCAACTTGACTGCACTGACAATATTAATGCAGTGGTAACTTGACTGCACTGGCAACATTAATGCAGTTGTAATTTGCCTGCACTGGCAATATTAATGCAGTGGTAACTTGACTTCACTGACAATATTAATGCAGTGGCAACCTGACTGCACTGGCAATATTAATGCAGTGGCAACCTGACTGCACTGACAATATTAATGCAGTGCTAACTTGACTGCACTGACACCATTAATGCAGTGGCAACTTGACTGCACTGACAATATTAATGCAGTGGCAACCTGACTGCACTGACAATATTAATGCAGTGGCAACTTGACTGCACTGACACCATTAATGCAGTGGCAACTTGACTGCACTGACAATATTAATGCAGTGGCAACCTGACTGCACTGACACCATTAATGCAGTTGCAACTTGACTGCACTGACACCATTAATGCAGTGGAAACTTGACTGCACTGACAATATCAATGCAGTGGCAACCTGACTGCACTGACAATATTAATGCAGTGGCAACTTTACTGCACTGGCAATATTAATGCAGTGGCAACTTGACTGCACTGACAATATTAATGCAGTGGCAACCTGACTGCACTGACAATATTAATGCAGTGGCAACTTGACTGCACTGACAATATTAATGCAGTGGCAACCTGACTGCACTGACAATATTAATGCAGTGGCAACTTGACTGCACTGACAATATTAACCCGTACAGCCCCAGCGACGCGCCTGACGCGTCGGCGATGTATGTAACGCACAGCCCCAGTGACGCGCCTGGCGCGTCACCCTAATTGCGCCGACCGTAACCTCAGGTGTAGCCACTCAAGAGGGCTCAGATTTCTATGGGAACTGTGTACGTATCCCACGCAACCGTGCCGATGGTTGAAAACTCTCAAAGTCCACGTGCGTGCGCGCGAGCGCGCAATAACCTGTTTTTTTGGGATAATTGCCTTCAATTTTTTACTCTTGTAAAATCCGTTTTCGGAGGCTCTGTAGGACCATTTTTTAAGCTTTTTGAGCGGTTTTTCGTGGTTTTTCCTTCATTCCTAACCCATTCGCTATTGTTTCTGGAATAAAACCATTTTTTGAAAACCGGCCGGGTTCTGGTGCGCAAACATTACAAAACTAGCCGGGGCTCCACGGGTTAATGCAGTGGCAACCTGACTGCACTGAAAATATTAATGCAGTGGCGAATTTAAGGCAGTGGTGATATGACTGCACTGGCAACGTTAATGCACTGGCAATGTTAAAGCGGTGGCGACTTTAATGCAGTGGCAACATTAATGCATTAATAGTGACAAATTTAATAGTGATAACTTTCATAGTGGCGACTTCTATAGGGGTGACATTTATTGTAGCGACTTTTGTAGTTACAACTTTTATAGTGGCAACTTCTATAGTGGTGACTTCTAAAGTGATGACTTCCGTAATGACGACTTCCGTAGTGACGACCTTCATAGTGGCGACTTCCATAGTGATAACTTCCATAGTGGAGACTTTTATAGTGACAACTTTCAAAGTGACGACTTTTATAGTGGCGACTTTCTTAGTGACGACTTTTATGGTAACAATTTTTATAGTGACGACTTTTATAGTGACGACTTTCATTGTGGCGATTTTCATAGTGGCGACCTTTATAGTGGCGACTTTCATAGTGGCGATTTTCATATTGACGAGTTATATAGTGACGACTTTAATGTCGTCACATTAACCCTTTCACGCTCATATGACACAGAGGTTGCCAGATTAGCAATAAGAAATAGAGTTCTCTCACTCTTATAATTATCTCTCCAAAATTAGTTTTCTGCCCACAGCTAACTCAAAGACAACTGCATAGGTTGAAGTAACTAAACTAAAGGTTTCTAAATACCCCTGATGGTAACAAAGGCTTTAAAGTATCCCTAATAGGCTCAAAATCGCGTCATATGTCGGAGAGGGTTAATTGTCCACCTACGCCCGGAAATACTTTGTGTTTACCGAGTGCAGGGGATCCTTTAGTGTCATCCTCCATGTTCATCGTGAATAGTGATATTGTGAGTCGCGCTAAGACGGGGGCGCGTAAGAGCAGAGCAGAACGTATACTGGAATTGTTTGGGCCTGAACCTAGCTGGAAAGTGTGATTATCCCAGGGCCCCTGTAGTCAAGAAACAAGACAACCGTGCCTCAACCAGTGTGCTCCAACTTCGTTCTCCGAGTGCTCCTACTCTCTACGAAATTCTTTAACCTGGGAACGGCGAGAACACTCTTAAGAGGTTTTGGTGGGTAAAGGCGACAATCCTCTTAAAAGGTAAGGCCTAAAAAAAGCTTTTTAACCCGGTGAGACCCAGCGTCGCACGTGTTGCGTCGGCAGTCTTTGATCACCAACTCCCAGCGACGCATCACGTGCGTCCGACATATAAAAAACACTTACGTGGCTCGTAAGGTAGGAAATGGCGGGAGAATAGGAGGGGGAGGTACCGTAGTGTGTGTGGGAGCCGGGCCAGTAGGTGTGAGCGGGCCGAGACAGCCGCACGGCTGGTGGTGGTGGGCTTAGTGGGGATAGTTTACACCCCTAGTTCACCGCCACTTTGAACCTTCATTACTCCGGTCGTATGGGAGCTAGAGGCTTGAGATTTATGTGAGATACTCCTTAGGATGTATGCCGTACAATGCCATACTCAGTTTTTACCCTAGTGCTCCCGGGCGGGTGGTCATGCGGGGGAGACGAACTATTGAACCCCCCCCCCCCCGCCCCCCAAATGACCGAAATGATTTTTTTTTTTTTTTTTGTCTTCATTTCTCACCATTCTCTTCCATTTTGGCTCAATTAATTTTTTTGAGGCTCCCCCCCCCCAAAAAAAAAAAATGTCAGAGGTGATTTTTTTTTGTTTTTTTTCATTTCTCATCCTTGTCTTCCATTTTAGCAAAAAAAAAAAAAAATAAGTGAAAATGGCTTGGGACTGGGGTGAACAAAATATTATAACTAGCCGGGGCTCAACGGGTTAAAAGGCCCCAATAGCACTTAAAAAATAATAATAGGTGATTAAGTGAGATAATTCCCCTCCATACCCTCTATCACTCCTCCACATGTGTCAAAACCCCTTCCTTCCCCCATTTCCCCCCCTTCAATTATCATCTATTTTTCTGCGCCAACATCTCCAATCCGGTTCTAAGGCGTGGTCATGCGCCTACCAAGTGCGTGTTATGAGAGAGAGTGCGAGAGAGAGACTCAGTCTGCCTCTAGGCATGGGAGAGGGAGGGTGTATGTCGCGTCTGCCTCACATTTCATGAATGAGCGGTCGGCAATAATTTGCGATTTTGACCCTCCAAACACTATTCCCACTTATTTTATTGCTGTTAAATGTTAATATCTTCATATTAAACGTAAAATAGGCACATATAAATAAGTAATGATGATATTTATCGTAAAATTACGATTTTAGGCGGGAATGAAGCCTAATATGGCCGCCCAGTAGTAGGGTGCTCACTACATATAGCTCGCCTTTTAAAGGTTAATTAAGTGTTTTTCCTAGTTCGTAATGGTAACGATTATTACAGTGAGGGTTTAGACTTAGGTATGTCAAGGTTCACATATTAACATCAGAATAGAAGATTTTCCATTCTGCCCTTCTTTACTTATTATCCGTTACACACTCTATCGTGTGGAAATATTTACATACTTCCTCGAATTCAGGTTCCTGTATTCTTCGGCTTGGAAATATATATATATTTATCCGATTATAAAGACATACACTTACATGTAAAACTTGAACACTTCGTCAGACCTGAGTTTATGCGCTACCTATCATCCGGGTACTGATCCAATAGTGAAGGTTCAGTCGCAGAGTAAACTGCTTCCTCAGTCATCTATAGTTGACTAATATAATTATTATGCTTTTATGAAATTATCTTTCATACTTATTACTCTTTGAGTTATTACAGTGTAAATACTTATTCAAGTTGCATTAACTTTTATTGTTCGTTTTGAGATTAAATATTGTCCTATTTTCCATATTTCTTCAGTACTACGTTTCCAAGATCGCAGTAAGTATCATTTACTTACATTCAAGCCATATTTGAGAGCTTTGTATATTTATTTCAGGACTTTATTTCTTGTGATTTGAGACTTATCCTCTCTGTGTTATTATTCATATGTTCATTTGTAACATTATTATTATTTGTATATGAATTCTATTCCTACTTTTCCAGAGACATATCGAGATTATACCCTAGCAGTTAAGGAATAAAACCTGCATATCCTTTACCTATGTGTTTTATGTCCATTGCTTATTACTATTGTGTTGATTAAGAGAATTAAGGCCAGTTCCCACCCAGTGGAGAGGTACCTAAGATGATGATAAACGCTGATTCCTTAGTTGGAAATCGCAATCAGATTGTCTCACGTTATTTGAAAATGTGGCATAACAATATTTGTAAATACACGATGGTAGATAGTTTTTTTGTTTTAATATTTAGGTAAATAAGTAATATTATTTTAAGTATTGTTTAGCTTATTGGGATTCTATATAATATAATTACTTAGTATATGCTAAAGTTATTGTACATAATTATTACTCACTTCGCCAAGAATGATTCGTTATTCAATCAGCACTTATGATAAATGGTTCATTTATTCATATAGTCTCTCAATTTTTACGGGATCGAATGAAGGATTCATATTATTTACTCGAAATAAATGAAATCATGAGGCAGATTAACTGATTTTTACGGGATCGAATGAAGGATTCATATTATTTACTCGAAATAAATGAAATCATGAGGCAGATTAACTGATGGCCCAAAAAATTGCAGTTTAATACCAGCACTCAACGACTCCACTTGTGTTACATATATTAGCGTACGGAGGAGGAGTGTAAATATTATTACTAATTCACAGTGAACCACTTCTAAATTTGTCTAAACCAGAGTCCACGATAACCAACAAGTTAACATATGGCCCACCATATTACCAAATCGATATCACTACCACAGATAAGTACTCTAGTATTACTCTGCTGGTCAGTAGGTATAGGATGTTTTTTTTAGTGGATTGGTGTTACGAATTATGACCTCCATAAAAAACACCCCGTAAGTTTACTAAAGTTTGTGTTCGTTTTCATGATCATAATAATCTGTTTCATAATTATTGTTAACGATAATTAATGTGATCAATATAGTTATTAAATACCCAGTCCACAACAGTTGTTTTTACTCATTTTAAGTGGGTGATCCCGACGCTCCATGAAAAGAAATCATGCGAGTAATATTTATCCCAATAATTTATATAAATGTGGAATGGTAGTTAGATGAGGGAAGACATGGAATAGTCATGACGACTCTAAAGGTGGGTACACACTTGTTGCGTATCCACGTATAGTATCATCGTTGCGTATCACCCAGTGATATGATACGGTGCAAGAGGGATACACTTGTATACACTTGTATACACTTGTTGCGTACCCGCGTATCGTATCATTGTTGGATGATGCAACAGTCTGTCCCCCGTATCACAACAGGATTCAGTTTATCTTTTGTGACAACAGCAATGAGTTCTGTGTAGTTGGCGGCGGCTTCGTACATATTTATTCATTATAATATTATCAGCAAAAGGAAAAAAAAGTCACTGCGTTGGTGGATTTCAAAACTCTATACAGGACTGAAGTGCAATGGGACAGTGGCGCTCCCATCCACACGAGGCTCGCTGAATTATGTATAATTCCTTTGATGTGACGGCAAAGGTTCGACAAATAGCGGATCGAGCCCATTGTGTATCTTTATATCATATTTTGACACGCAACGGTGCAACACTTCCCCGTCCACACTGATACGCAACGATGATACGATATGTGGATACGCAACAAGTGTGTTCCCACCTTTAAGCCCCTTTCCCACCTACAATAATCAGGCACCGACTTGCCACAAAACGCGGTTCGTGGGCATACAAATGTTTATATTCTCAGAATACACCCTGATTTGTCCTAGAGCACCGTAATGTATTGAGGCTTGTCGGCAAATGCCAGGGAATTTCGTGGTGTGTGCCGATTTTCGGCCAGCCGAACCCAAGCTAATTTTGTTTTGCTTTGGTGTGCATCTTTTTGTTTTGCAGCAAAAGAAAACCATTGGAAAACTGCTATGAGGCCATGATAATGCAAGAAACCGCACAGAATACCAAGAAGTGCCAAGAAAGGTCGATCGGTCAGTCACAGTTTCGCTCTCTCTCTCTCTCTCCATTATCAATCATATAGCTTCCACTTCATCATATCCCAAGTGTCAGCTGTTGTTAACGTACAGGAATTTTTGTTTCTTTCCATCCATTATTATTTTTCTCTCGGTTTTCTAAAATTCTAGCATTTCAAATTATTTCTCGCAATATGTATTTAGAAAACATGTAAAAATACACTTGCTGTCAAAAACGACATGTACCGTAACTAAAATTGCTATACCAGGTTTTTACTAGGGTTGTATTGACTTTATAGGTAGGTTCTTACTCGACTGGCGAAGATGAGAACACACAAGAATACAAGCACGAAGGTAATAGAGGATAATATAACACAGAGTACAAACATAGGTTATTCTTATTCACACAAATCATATGAGTAGAGGTGCAATGTTACATAAGACAGGGATAGATTACAAATAGCAGAACGATCGAGGATCCTCTAGGTGTCTCAAGGGGAAGATATAGGCAGGTTCCAACGATCTCTGAAGACATGGCTGCCTGGTATTCCCTACGATGTCATGGTCCGTGGGGGTGGTCCTGTTGTGTGACGGTGAAAGAAGGTAGGGGAAGCCTTCCTTGTAGATCTTCTGAAGACTGTAGATGTTAGGGTCTTACATGAAAACCAGCTGTTACACCAGTGTCTTACGCTAACGTATCATGGGATTAAAGTAAGGAGCCGTTTCACCAGCTCTCTCTTACAATCCAAACCTAGACTTCTATGGGAGTTTCTGAAGGAATTTATATGTTAAAATTTTGGGATAGTTACGAATATGAGCCGTTACACCAGTGTCTTACGCTCTCGTATCGTAAGGACCAAGTAGGGAGTTGTTACACCAGTGTCTTGCATACTCCATTACTAAAGTCCTGACTTAGAGGGAAGCCGTTTCACCAGTGTCTTACGCTCTTCCAACCAAGTCTTACTGAGGGGGTAGGTTTACTAAAACCAAAGCGTGTGGCCAGTGCTTCATATTCATATTATAGTAATTCCTATTGCAAGGCAAAGTGCTCGATGTTGGGTTGCACCAGTGTGGCCCAACAAGGATACGGAAAATCCTTGCTATCTTCGAGAAAGGCGTCGAGTAGTTCCACCAGTGTCTTACTTTCTCGGATATTATCCCAAGTCTTCCAGATATCTAGTCTACCTGTGTGATCTAGAGTATCTTTTCAACTGTCTGATGAGGGTTTTGGCTGGAGAGGTCTTAATTACCAGTTTCGTCGTTCCTTCCAGTTACGTATCTTGGTGTTAGAAGGGCGGTTTTGCTTAGAGGAAGGTATATGTCGATGGTGGTAGCCCTTCTCAGAATTCGCGCCACGGCGGTGGTGCGTCTCCGGGCAAGATGGGTGCATGGTGGGTTGGGTCTTATGGAAGATTTTTCATCTCTGACTTTGGTACTGGACTTCTTTGGTTTCCCTGGTGGTGTTGGTTGTTAACCTCATGGTTATGTCCTTTCCTGGGGTCGGGGGAAGTGGCGAGATGATGGTGGCGATCCGGGTCTGACGTGGTGAGGAGGCTCTTATGTCCTTTTTCCTTGGCGGCGTGGTGACAGGAGTTGTTTTGATCCTGGTGCTTCCATCTCCTATTGTGCTTTTATCCCCCATTTCAAAAATACTATATTATGTGAAAACTGATAAGTACGGTATTATGTATTTACTACAAATGACCTTATATTGTACTTTGTTTAGGTCTGTATTAAAGTTTCTGCATAACAGACCCGGCCATTATTTGATTGTTTGAATTAAAAAAAAAAAAAAAAAAAAAAAAACATATATATATATATATATATTGGAATGACAGGGCTGGATAACCTAATGCCAAAGGAATACCCAAAACCATTCCCAGCAACGGCAGGAGCCACAAATCACCACTATCGAATCGCGTTCATAACCCGCCGGAAGAAAGACCAGAAACAGCCTCCCCGGGACAGCAACAACAAGGTACCAAAGTCACCCATATCATCACACCAGGAGAGGCGCGCGGCTTACCCTACGTATAATATACGCGGGGGAGGACATCTACCACAGTTTGTTGGTTTATGCCCCCGGGCGCCAGGTGAACAATGGCCATCCGCACCTGGACCAGACCTAGACTATACGGAGGAGGACTTTATGGTAACTAGACACCAACATCCTTCAATCCTCTTCAACCACCCTGGCATTTCAATGCACCACTACCACAGCTAGACGAGGCTGTGCTTGGAATGCCACGGGACCAGAAGATAAGCAGGCCATTCCATACAAGCCTCTAAATAGAGAGAGACCTCCAACCATGTAAATTATTTATCACATGTACCATTAGACGTTAAGCTATTACCTTTTATTATTAATAAATAATGCACACTATTCCCCATCTATTCATGTATGCATTATATTTTTAAGACTTTAGACAACCAAGCAATAAATAAAAAACTATATTTCCCATGCCTCCTATATTCCGGAAACCGCCGACTTGTCACTCTCCGTAAAATCAAATACTACCTGGCCGAAATCAGGTTTGAGTTATACAAGTCAAGTCACTGTGACCCATGGAGTTTCTGTGGGAGAGTATACGTGATCAACTCGACCAGATAGCACCATCCGAATGAGGCTAGCCAAAATCCTCTAAATCGTGCCCTGCAAGCAGAGACTGTGACCAGACGAGTGTGTGTGTGTGGAGGCCGTCCCAGAAGTGACCCTCATTAGTGCTACCTGTGTGGAGGTACCCCTGGACCTTTCCCCCTTGGCAATCAGGCCAAAACGCACCCCCGCACTTGGTCGCCCCAAATGTGTCAGATCTCTACAAGGCTAACCTCTGCTATACTCCTACCCGATATTAAGTGCTTTCTGTTTTACTTATCGTGTTTCGTGACTCTTTATTACTTGTGTCGTGAGTACAGTATAAACGCTACAGTATAAACGCTATCCTGGGATTGATCTTTACATATATATATATACTTAATAATATATATTCATGTATTACCATTAAATTTATATATATCCGTTCGGCCCGATTACCCGCACACTACACGTAAATACTGTGAACACCCCTGACAGATCTGATTTTAAGCTAATTAGGATCATCAGGGTACGTGTATCGGTTATAAATGTTCACAGAGAGTGTTAACTGTCGTGTCTCTAAATATATATATATATATATATACCGGTATACATACATATATATATATATATATATATATATATATATATATATATATATATATATATATATATATATATATATATTGTAGTACTTATTTCTAAGTTTGCTACTAAGGTGGGAATAATTAGACAGTTGTTAAGAAGTTTGTATCTTTTATTTAACAAAACTTCCTGATAGCATATATCCTCATAGCAATCGATTTTCTGTTCGGGCCGGAATGAGTTCAATCCATAGATTGAATATTACCGTCGACCCAATATAGATTGTATGTTGGAACTCTTAAATTCCCGTTACCACCTATTTGGATACCCGTTATTCAGACATTGATTCACCCCGACTTCGATCCAAAGGCACGTCGCTATTTCCAAAAGAATTAACAAAACTTTACTGCGCCTCAATATGTCCTATGGTAAGACCAAGGCTTTAACCTATCTAATCTATACATCCCTAAACTTACAACCTATCTGTATAATTATATACTGTATGTATCATATGTTTTACTACGCCTCAATATGTCCAATCGTAGGACCTAGGCTTTAATCACATTAATCTAGACGTTCCTATATTTACATCTTATCTATTTATATCATATATCTCAAAAACACGTAAATATGTACCCGTAGGCAATTACTTAAATCTAACTCTGTTCCGGAGTGTCCCACACTCCTGATTCCTATCTCACAAATGAAGTTATACAATACAATTTAACTCCTATTTTATTTCACTTATGATCAAGTTTCAACTCATATAGATCATTACATAATTCAATATATCAGATATGTCAACATTACCTTATTACAAAATTTTTACACTTGATTGCCTAGTATATCAGAACACTATTTCATTCAACATGAAATTACTACTTTCAAGAATACAACACCCCTTGTAATAGTCGCCTCGACTTGTTACTTATGTCATGATTACAGGGTCGTTTAATCTGAGAACCGTATTCCGTACAATAGCCTCTTTAATCGAATAACGATGTTTCCTTTATACATAAACAATATATTTCATCAATCGGACTAGTATCCTTCCTGACTATATCTCAAGCTAGGTCTAACTTATCACAAACATGATTAATTTCTATTCTTTAATAATTGGCATAACCCCGTTATCATTAATTATTATATAAAGTAAACGTGCCGTTTTGCCCAAAATCAAAACGGCATACCCAACTCTGCGATGGGTTACCATCATCACTACTAATACCATCATCAATCACAATCACCATCATCACTACTACTGCCATCATCACGACAACTGCCACAATCATCACGACTACTGTCATCATCACCATTACTATGATCATCATCACTACTACAATTACAATCATAGTCATCATCACCATTACTATGATCATCATCACTACTACAATTACAATCATCACTACTACTCTCACCATCATCACTACTACTGTCACCATTGTCACTACCATCTTAATCACTACTATCATCTTTGATACTACAACTATCAACCATCATTACTACTATCATCACCACCATCTTATAACAATCATCATTACTACTGTTAACATCATCACTACTACTATAACCATCATCATTACTACTGTCACATGTATTACCATCATGTATCCTACTGTCACCATCATCACTACTACTGCCATCATCACCATTACTATGATCTTCATCATCACAACTATTGTCATCATCATTACAACTATCACCATCAACACTACTACTCACTATCATCACTAATACTCACAGCATCGTCACTTCCATCATCACTACTGTCATTATTATCACTACAACTATCGTCATTACTTGTCACAGTAGACACGCCGTTTTGCCCAAAATCAAAACGGCATACCCAACTCTGCGATGGGTTACCATCATCACTACTAATACCATCATCAATCACAATCACTATCATCACTACATTTGCCACAATCATCACCATTACTATGATCATCACTACTACAATTACAATAATCACTACTACTCTCACCATCATCACTACCACTGTTACCATTGTCACTGCCATCTTAACCCTTAACTGGCGGCGCGCATCATATGTCGAGTGAAAGAAATTTGGACTATGTGGCGGCTCACAACATAAGTCGTGTGGCATTTTCAGCACGTAATGTTGCTGAGAGAAAGAGACAAGTGGTGGCAGGAGAGTAGCGAGCATATGACTGCTCCAGACCACCGCGGTGGACCAACTAACATGAATCCCACCCTCCTCCTCCCTCTCACACTCGCTACACAGTGAATTGTTTAGGGAAAGTACCGAATTACATGGCTTTTTGCACTCGTGTTGCGCGATTGTTGCAAGAAAACTAGCCGTCATACAAGGATCGTTGGGGTGTCATTGGAAAGCTCTGTTTATGCCCTTTCAGGGATATATACTTGTTTTATGCTCTGAGTCTTATTTAGGCATGAAAATGATCACGTAAACAGCCCTATTTTGGGTAAAAACACCCCGCTGGTGGCTACATATTATTTACCGCCTAGGCCGCTCGTTAGGTGTTAATCA
Organism: Paralithodes platypus; assembly: GCA_032716605.1. Classification (NCBI taxonomy): domain Eukaryota; kingdom Metazoa; phylum Arthropoda; class Malacostraca; order Decapoda; family Lithodidae; genus Paralithodes; species Paralithodes platypus. Next base: position 20,650,378 of record CM064564.1, on the reverse strand, counting down.
CTACTATCATCATTGATACTACACCTATTAACCATCATTACTACTATCATCACCCCCATCTTACAATCATCATTACTAGTTAACATCATCACTACTACTATAACCATCATCATTACTACTGTCACAAGCATTACCATCATGTATCCTACTATCACCATCACCATTTCTATGATCTTCATCATCACAACTATTGTCATCATCACTACAACTTTCATCATCATCACTACTACTCACCATCATCACTAATACTCACACCATAGTCACTACCATCATCACTACTGTCATTATTATCACTACAACTATTATCATTACTTATCACCATCATCACTACTATTATAACCATCATCACTACTAAAAGTATTGTCACCATCATATCTACTACGGTCACCATCATATCTACTACTGTCATCATCATCACTACTGTAATCATCATCAATACAAATACAACCATCATCACTACTATTATCACCATCATCACTAATATCACCATCAATCCCACTATTACTACCATCACTTCTAATGCCAATTAAACTAACTTAACCTAGCAAATACGGAGCGAGATGTTTTCGCCCCCAGCAATGAATGCGTTCTTAGTGTGTGAGCCCCAAAAGGCTCATAAAAACCATATTTTGGGTAAAACCATATTTTGGACCTAAAATCATAACTATTGCATAAATTCAAAACATCTTTTTTGGCTGACGTTCGCATTCATGCAACAAATGTTCGTGTGAAATTTGGTGAAAATCCGTCCAACGGTCTAGGAGGAGTTTCGAGACAGACGGACAACAACGATGACGACAGATTTTTTTTTCGTGTGGTACCCACTATACAGGGGGGGGGGGGGCTGATACCAAACTCTGCTTACGCAGAGTTGATAAAGTAGACATGCCGTTTTGTCCAAAATCAAAACGGCATACCCAACTCTGCGATGGGTTACCATCATCACTACGAATACCATCATCAATCACAATCACCATCATCACTGCTACTGCCATCATCACTACAACTGCCACAATCATCACGACTACTGTCATCATCACCATTACTATGATCATCATCACTACTACAATTATTACAATCATCACTACTACTCTCACCATCATCACTACTACTGTCTCCATTATCACTGCCATCTTAATCACTACTATCATCATTGATACTACACCTATCAACCATCATTACTACTATCATCACCACCATCTTACAATCATCATTACTAGTTAACATCATTACTACTACTATAACCATCATCATTACTACTGTCACAAGTATTACCATCATGTATCCTACTATCACCATCATCACTACTACTGCCATCATCACCATTACTATCATCATCACTACAACTTTCACCATCAAAACTACTACTCACCATCATGACTAATACTAACACCATCGTCACTACCATCATCACTACTGTCATCATTATCACTGCAACTATCATCATTACTTATCACCATCATCACTACTATTATGACCATCATCACTACTACTAGTATTGTCACCATCATATCTACTACTGTCACCATCATATCTACTACTGTCATCATCATCAATACAAATACAACCATCATCACTACTATCACCATCAATCCCACTATTACTACCACTTCTAATGCCAACTAAACTAACTTAACCCCTAACTAGCGGCGCGCAACATAAGTCGAGTATAATAAATCTGGACTATCTGGCGGCGCACGACATAGGTCGAGTTGGTATTTCCCGCCCTAATTTAAGTGGAAAGCAAAATCTAGCGGTCAGGCAGTGTACTACTAAGTCCCACCCACACATCCCCACCGCGTGAGCTTGGCTCAGTACCGCTCTAGCCGCCACAATGGAGAGACAAGATTTGCCCGTGTTCGATTCGGTGCCCGGCCCCAGTACGTCGCGCCAGCCAAGGCGTAGGGCCCCGCTCTCAGCCGAGGAGTTAGTTCTGCTGATGAACTCTTCAGCGGTATCTAGAATATCATTGAATGAAAGCATGGAAGGGCTTGGTGAGAGTGGGGGAAGTGAGGAGGAAGAAGAACTGGAAGATAAACCTGTCATCGGTTTTCACAGACGCCATAACTTGCGGGGCGAAGATGGCGAAGATAGTAAAGATGGTGACGAGGAGCTTGGTGAACACACTGGTGTGGGTGTTGGTAAGTACAATGTACATTTATATTATTTGAGAGATTGATAGAGATTATATATATCGGTGTACAGTAGAATATATTCCTTACGCATGTGACTGAAATTGCTTGCAAGTTTGATTGCAAGCGATTGAAGATTGTGGTGTTGGTCTTCATATATTACGTTTCCATTCATTATAGGCGTATATAATACATATTTATCGGTGTACAGTAGAATACATTCCTTACGCATGTGACTGAAATTGCTTGCAAGTTTGATTGCAAGCGATTGAAGATTGTGGTGTTGGTCTTCATATATTACGTTTCCATTCATTATAGGCGTATATAATACATATTTATCGGTGTACAGTAGAATACATTCCTTACGCATGTGACTGAAATTGCTTGCAAGTTTGATTGCAAGCGATTGAAGATTGTGGTGTTGGTCTTCATATATTACGTTTCCATTCATATCAACCCTACACCGTGATATATACGCCTATAAAATGATGGTAATGATATCATTATTTATTGTTTGCGAGTTTTCATTCATTTGATAGGCGTATATCACGGTGTAGGATTGAGTTCATAGTATGAAATCAACCCTACACCGTGATATACGCCTATCAAATGATGATATCAATATACGGTATATATATATATATATATATATATATATATATATATATATATACTGTATATATATATATATATATATATATATATATATATATACGTATATTTATTGTTCCATATATGATATTTTGGAGAAATTTACTTTCTCAAACAACCCTCACAGCCACCCGGGCAGTACCACCAAGTAGGATATTCTTTCTCTACCTTCATGTATTCATGTATTTATTCATTTCTTCGCGTGACTCCATGTTGCTTGCAATCATTTGATAGGCGTATATCACGGTGTAGGGTTGATTTCATAGTATGAAATCATAGCTAAAGCCGGCGTCACCCGCCGGCTTTAGCACCGCCTACAGCTCCGCATCGCCACTGAGAAAACTCTATCCTAATTTGAGTATTTCATATCCCAATTCCCTTTATTCATTGCATGAACAGTAGTTAAGTGCTTGTTTAACCTCCACATAGTTCTGTAGTTGCCGTGCATGTTATTTTATTGCTTTTCTGACTGATAAACATTGTTGTTTACATTTGTTATCCTAGCTTGTAGCAGACGACGCACGCGCACCTCTAAATCGACCTAGCTTTGTATTTTCTTATTAAACTCTAGTAGTTATCGTATTCAGTATCCTACTGTAGCTATATATATCTGTAATTTTAGTTGTTGCTTGCATGATCTTGTACTGTAGTAACCTTTGACTGATAACTTTGTTTATCTAAATACAATCCTGCTTGACTAGCCTACAGTGACACCAGCGCCATCTGTTGATACAGTATATTAACCCCTTGTGTGCAGTTAAACTTTATTTTTATATAATCTCTATTTGGTGAATTGTATATTTAGTCACATATTCTATTATATATATATATATATATTTGTTTTGCTTTTTTAGGTAGATTATCACCCCTGGTAGCCTACTTCTGCATATTTCATACTTTTTTGTTTTTGGTTATTTTTGTTTTAGGTTAGTCTAGGCTATCATCCCTGGTGGCCTATTTCTGCGTACGGTACTTCAATTTTTAAATTTTCAGTTAGGCTATCACCGCTGGTGGCCTATTTCTGCGTACCGGTATTTCATAATTTTTGTTTTCGGTTAATTTTGTTTTCGGTTAGTCTAGGCTATCATCCCTGGTGGCCTATTTCTGCGTACTTCAATTTTTAAATTTTCAGTTAGGCTATCACCGCTGGTGGCCTATTTCTGCGCTGCGTACCGGTATTTCATAATTTTTGTTTTCGGTTAGTCTAGGCTATCATCCCTGGTGGCCTATTTCTGCGTTCTTCAATTTTTAAATTTTCAGTTAGGCTATCACCGCTGGTGACCTATTTCTGCGTACCGGTATTTTATAATTTTTGTTTTCGGTTAGGATAGGCTATAACCCCTGGTGGCCTATTTCTGTTTAAATAAACATAAAATTGTTTTCGGTTCGGCTATCACTGCGTATTCAAATTTAATTTTGTTTTGTTTTAATTTTTGGTTAGGCTATCACCGCTGATAACCTATTTGTGTGTATTTCAACATTTTTGTTTTCGGTTAGGCCTATTTAAGTAAGTGAAGCGACCTGAAGGGAGTGAAGTGTTTTTAAAGTGAGTTTAGTGTTTTTAAAGTGAGTTAAGTGTTTTTAAGTGAGTGAAGTGAACTGAAGAAAGTGATCGTCACCATGCCTCGTGCCTGTACGAACTGCGCCGGTAGGTTTGGTGCTTCCATGTTTGCTCCTGCCGATCCACAAGTCTGCCGACTCTGCCAGCAACGAGAGGATTTGACAGCAAAATTGGATGAAGCCCTCAACAAGATCAACGCCCTCACCAGGAAGCTGGAATCACTCCAAGAGTTTGTAACACTCAACGTTGGAGTATCACTAACTCAAATTGTTTCAACTCCAGCATCCACCACCGCCCCAACGTCATCTGCCAACAATCCAACACCTGCAGTAGACACTGCAGCAGATGCTTCTGACGAACCTGAGCCGACATCAAACCAGGACAGCCGCCCTGTTCAACTTAGTCTCTCCCCCACTCCTCGTGCAAGAAGCCTGCTAGCACGAACAGTACCAACCCCTCGCCCCCGTTCTAACCACTCCTCTCCCCGACCTGTACGTAGAGTCCCGCCACCACAGGTTTCCGGATTTACACCAGTGAGGAACGGTGCACGGCCAACGCAGAAAAGGTCTCATCTACCAGTCACAATGTCCAACAGATTTGAGATATTGGTAGAGATGGAAGACGAACCAGAAGAGACCAGGCTCGTTGGGGATTCCATCCTACGAGGACAGGTCGAAGAGTTCTGCGACAGAGTCCCAAATCAACGAAAAAGATTTTGCATCCCAGGAGCTGGACTGGACGACATTGTGGAAGCCTTCGAAGATACCACAAAGGATGCAAATGAAAATACCCTTTTTGTCATCCATGCTGGTTCAAATGACGTCATGCGCACCAGATCCGAAGAGTTGATGGAGAAATATCGCAAGATGATCCAGCACTACAAAAACAAGTCAAGGAATATCATCATCTCAGGCATTCTCCCCAAGATCGACGCACCTGACAAATTCTACGACAAGGCTTTCAGCACAAATAGCCGACTAAAACATTTGTGTCTGAGGGAAGAAGTTGAATTCATCAACCTCTGGGACAACTTCTACAACCAGCCTACTCTGTTCCGCAAGGATGGCACTCATCTAAACCCTGTGGGTTCAGCACGCATGGGTCGTCTCCTACACGAAGCAGCCCGCAGCCATGGATCAAAAAACGCCATCCGAGAAGAAGCAGCAGTGACATAAATCATCCAACGCCAAGAAAAAAACAGAGGCAACCGAGGACCACCAGCGATAAGGACCGAAGACAGCGAGGACCGAGGACAGCCATGAACATAAATGTAGATCCGACAAGAACCAAAAATATAATTAAAGAGCGTTCCGTGAGTTCTAAAATAACAAATTTAAAGGTTTTCTATGCAAACGCTCGTAGCATACGCAATAAATTTTCAGATTTAGAGGAGCTAGTGTTTACAGAAAATTATGATGTGATTGGCATAACAGAATCTTGGCTCAATACAGAAGATAGAGACTTTTTAGCAGAGTATTCACTTCCCGGTTATGTAATGTTTGAGAAAAGCCGAATAAATCGAAATGGAGGTGGCGTTTTACTTTATATCAAAGAAAGTCTTAACCCTACCCTCTTGTCAAAACCTCAAATTGTGAACGTCGACGCATCTTTTGTGCTAATAAAGAATAATAAAGGTACCAAAATAATACTTGCATTAATATACAGACCTCCAGCTCAATCAGTGCAAACTGACCGAGAAATTTACGAACAAATTGCAGATGTAAGTAACTCACAAGATACCGTAATTTTTGGTGACTTTAATTTACCTGTGACCAAGTGGGGCGATACTCTTACTTCACACTCCGGACATGACTTGTATACGAACTTGCAAGAGAGTTCGCTTTATCAATTTGTTGGAACGCCGACCCGTGGTAATAACGTTCTTGACATTGTACTTGCAACAAAAGAAGAATTAATAGAGAATTTGAATGTTGGTGATGAATTCAGTAACAGCGACCATCGTACGATAACTTTCACTTTAAAGTTTACTAGTAACGAACCAAATAGTAGCATCGAAAAAGTCCCTAATTTCAAGAAAGCAAACTTCCATAAACTTAGAGCTATGTTTAAAGAAACTGACTGGAGCTTTTTAATTCACAATAACGACATAAATACATCTTGGAAGTTATTCGAAGCCACTTACCTAAAAGCAGTGCAAGACTGCATACCATCGAAAACTCGGCGTCCAGGCCATAATAATAAGCCCAAATGGTGGAATAAAGATATTTCAAACTGCCTGCTTGCTAAAAAATTTGCTAATGATAGATTAAAATCCTCACAAAATGACGAAGAACGGCTGAAATTTGTAGAGCTACGACGCAAAGTCAAAAAGTTAATTAAGCAAAGTAAAAAGACCTTAGAGTTACATATTGCGAATCAAAGTAAAACAAACCCGAAAGAATTCTATAGTTATATCAGAAAGAAAAAAGTAGTTACTTCAACTGTTGGACCGTTAGTCGATGAAAATGGAGAATACACCAAAGACGAAGAACAAATGAGTAATGCCCTCAATACCTTCTTTGCATCAGTTTTTACAACAGAAGACCTCAGTGATATCCCTACACCATCGCCGATTCAGATTGATAATTCAGATGTTCTAAGCAATATCACCGTTACAGAGAGAGAAGTATTGAATTGTTTAGATAAACTCAAAGTAAATAAAACGCCTGGACCTGATACAATCTCGCCTAGAGTTCTAAAGGAAGCTAAGGATGAGCTCTCTAAACCACTGACATTACTATTCAATAAATCCTTGCAGTCTGGAACTATGCCCGATCAGTGGAAGCTAGCCAACGTAACACCGATATTCAAAAAAGGCAGCAAATCCCTACCCAGTAACTATCGTCCAATTAGCTTAACCTCAGTTGTATGTAAAATGCTAGAAACGGTCATACGAGACAGACTCGTAAATCACTTAGAGGAAAATAACATACTTAAAGATACTCAACACGGCTTTCGTAAAAAACGTTCCTGTTTAACCCTTATTTAGCGGCGAGCAACATAAGTCGAGTTAAATAAAGCTGGACTATGTGGCGGCGCTCGACATAACTCGAGTGGCAATTTCAGCACGTAATGTGGCTGAGAGAGAGAGACAAGTGGTGGCAGGAGACTAGCGAGCGTATGACTGCTCCAGACCACCGCGGCGAACCTACTGACACAAATCTCAGCTCCCTCCTCCCTCTCTCACTCGCTACATACTCAATTATGTACTGAAAGTACCGAATTACCTGCTTTTTGCACTCGCGTTGCACGGTTATTGCAAGAAAACTATCCATCATACAAGGATCGTTATGGTGTCATTCGAAAGCTCTGTTTATGCCCTTTCAGGGATAGGTACTTGTTTTACGTTCTGGGTCTTATTTAGGCATGAAAATGATCACGTAAACAGCCCTATTTTGGCTAAAAACACCCCGCTGTGCGGTACACATAAATAAACCGCATAGGCCGCTCGTAAGGTGTTAACAAACCTCTTAGACTTCTTCCACGATATCCTCAACCTCTACGATGAGAGTAAAGCTGTAGATATTATATACCTTGATTTTCAAAGGCCTTTGACAAAGTTCCCCACAAACGTTTACTGCTAAAACTAAAAGCGCATGGAATACAAGACGGTGTGTTGAAATGGATAGACAATTGGCTCAGTGACAGAAAGCAAAGAGTAGTCATAAACGGTAAGGCATCAAAATGGACCAATGTAAGTAGCGGGGTACCCCAGGGATCGGTACTAGGACCAATTCTCTTTCTAATTTACATCAACGACATAGATGAGGGTCTCACCTGTACAATCTCAAAATTTGCTGACGATACAAAAATTGCAAATAGCGTACTCTCAAAAAACAAGTTGACGATATGCACACAATCTAGATAAATTGTCATGTTGGGCCCAAATTTGGCAAATGAGTTTCAATGCGGATAAATGTAAAGTACTACATATCGGATACCTAAATGAGAAAGCAAACTATTCGATGAATGGCACTCAGCTTAAGAATGTAAACAGAGAAACCGATCTGGGAGTAACAATATCGAGTAACCTAAAACCGAGTCAACAATGTTCAGAAGTTGTTAAGAAGGCAAACAAAATATTGGCTTTATAGGCAGGTCATTTGAGCATAAATCCAAAGAAGTTATCCTAACCCTTTACAATTCATTAGTCCGCCCTCTTCTGGAATACTGCGTTCAATCCTGGTGCCCTTATTACCAAAAAGATATAAACAAGCTAGAACGAGTTCAACGTAGAGTTACCAAAATGATACCTAGCCTAAAGAACAAACCATACGAAGAGCGTCTTAGAGAATTAAATCTATTTCCTTTAACCCAGCGCAGATTAAGAGGTGACTTAATTCAAGTGTTCAAAATCATCAAAGGCATCGACAATATGAACTGTAGTAAGTACTTCACTATCGACCAATCTAATTACACGCGGGGAAACGGTTGCAAAATTATTGGTAAATCTTTTAACTCACACGAATCTAAGAATTTCTTCTTCAATCGAGTTGTCAACTTGTGGAATGGGCTTCCCCGAAACGTTATAGACTGCATCACCGTTGATTCATTTAAACTCCGCCTAGACAAATATCTCGCATCAAACCCGCGACTGACTGCGTTTGTAAATGAATAACTTTATTTTATCCCCCCCTCAGTTACTAACCCATCTGTCCCCTACTAACTTCCTAATCCTGCCACGGACATTAGTTCCAGGGCAGTAATTCCCTTTCCAATGTTCCCTTACCCACTCTAAACCACTGTTTGGACACTTGATCCTCAGTGTTTTGGAGGACAAGCAACCTAGAAGGGTCACTAGATCTGTTGTTGCTTGATTTCCTTTGTACTCCTTTGTACTCCTTTGTACTCCCTAGACTGGAACAAGACCTCACGGGCTTCACTGTTCATTGTAAAGCGGTGAATGTTAAGGCTCTCAGCCTATGCCCGAGAGGAAGTTAGTTGGAATATATAAAAAAAAATAAAAAAAAAAAAAAAAAAAAAATATATATATGATATTTTGGAGAAATTTACTTTCTCTCTCTCTCTCTCTCTCTCTCTTTCTCTTTCCTTCTTCCCATCTGTTTGTGCGACTCACTGTTTACCAGGTCAATCCCCGGAATACCCTTTTGACAATTAGCCCCGGGCACTACCATCATGTAGTATATTCTTTCTCTACCTTATGTATTCATGTATTTATTCATTTCTTCGCGTGACTCCATGTTGCTTGCAATCATTTGATAGGCGTATATCACGGTGTAGGATTGATTTCATAGTATGAAATCAACCCTACACCGTGATATATACGCCTATCAAATGATGGTAATGATATTATTTATTGTTTGCGAGTTTTCATTCATTTCATAGGCGTATATCACGGTATACGGTACATTTGTTTCCTTACGAAGGTGACCTTGAAATTGCTAGGACCTCTCCCTCTCTTTTCGTAAGGAAAGAAATGTACTGTACACGTTATATATACGCCTATCAAATGATTGCAAGCAATATACACCAATATACAGTATATATATATATACTGTATATTGGTGTATATTGCTTGCAATCATTTGATAGGCGTATATATCACGGTATACGGTTCATTTGTTTCCTTACGCCGGTGACCTTGAAATTGCTAGGACTCTCTCTCTCTCTCTCTCTCTCAAATCAATCATGTCTTAGTTGTCAAGTTTGAGTCTGCACATCCCTCATACGAAATACCATTCCCACAATTTTCATAGGCAACACAAGACAGGCCAAACGACGAAGATCGTCATCCCCACAGCCACGCCCATCCACATCCAGGCAGCGAGCTTCGTCAGAGCCTCCAGTGATGCCCGGTGAGCTAGGGAACATCTCGGGGGTAGTGCAGCTACCACTAACCCCCGCCCATGGACAACCAGGACCAGCGACGTCAACACCAGCTGTTGTTGCTCTTCCCAGGTTGTCAACGCCACCCGGGCTGCAGCGGATGAGGAGGATCAGGAGGACCAGGCGTCGGCTGACGATGTCTGAGAGTGATGCCGGCACTGGCTCAAGCTCCCGATTCGCCTGAAGCCAGGATATCCCCCATGCCAGCAAGCGATTCTAATGGCGGGCAGGCACAGCCACAGCCACAGCAGGGACCGCCACAACAAGGTGCCCGGGGAAGGGCCCGAGGAAGGGCCCGAGGAAGGGCCGGAAGAGGTGCTCGGGGAGGTGCCCCAGGAGGTGCCCCGGGAGGTGCCCCGGGAGGTGCCCCAGGAGGTGCCCCGGGAGGTGTCCCAGGAGGTGCCCCACGAGTGGTTGGGAGGGGCAGTAGGCCGGACGAGCCACCTATCTTTCAGTGGGAGCACTGCGAGCCTCGGGATATGCCTGGGGTTCCACCCAATTTTGATAAGGGGCCAAATGGCGTCCAGCCTGCCTTTCCCTGTACCGAAAATGATACCCCTTATGACTACTTCCGAGCATTCTTTGACGATGAATTGCTCGGGGACATGGTAAGGGAGACAAACCTCTACGCAAGCCAGCACTCCGAAGAGATGGCCTCGCCCCACATGAGGAGATGGACGCCCATCGATATCCCTGAGCTCCTCGTGTTTTTGGCCCTCACCATGCTAATGCCCCACATGAGAAAGCACAACATGCTGGATTATTGGCTGATGCATGACATTAGATCAACGCCAGTCTTCAACATGTACATGCCCAGGGACCAATACCGACAAATTCTCAAGTGCTTGCACTTTGTCGACAACACTGCCGCACACGGAGCTGACAAGCTTTGGAAAATCCGGCCATTCCTGAACTCCCTCCTGAACAGGTATCGCCGGTTTTTCAAACCTTTTCAGAATGTCGTGATCGATGAGTCCTTGATCCTCTTCCGTGGACGTCTCTCTTTCAGGCAGTACATTCCGTCGAAGCGTCACCGCTTCGGGATCAAGTTCTTTGTACTGTGTGACTGCGAGACAGGATACGTGCTGGACCTCATCATCTACACCGCTACTGATGTGGACATTCCAAACGACCCACTGGGTCTTTCAGGGGCGGTTGTGAAGACACTGATGGAGCCGTATCTGGATGCCAACCGTATCTTGTACACCGACAATTCCTACACCTCTCCTCTCCTTGCCAGGTATCTCCTTGCAAGGAGCACAGGAAGCTGTGGAACTGTCAGGGCAAATTGCGGTTGGTGGATAAGAGTGACATGCAAATCACTGCTGTTGACTGCCTCAGGAAGACGTGTAAGTGGTATAAGAAGGTGGTACTCCATCTTCTTGATGTCACTATCCTGAACGCGTACAACCTGTCGATGACGCGGACAGGAAAGAAGAGCTCGGTAAGGCTGTTCGCGAAGGAAATCATCGACTCCATCTTCAGGAAGCACGGAACCACACGTATGCTATCACCTCCGAGGCCGATCGTGAATATGCCTGCCCGCCTTGAGAGCCGGGAATACTTCTCGACCCACATGCTTGTGTTTTGCCCCCGCTCAGCATCACAAATCGCAGCCAACCGGAAGCACGGACTGAAGCAGTGCCACGTCTGCAGACACACAACAAGGAGGAACCAAATCAGGAAGGAAACCACGTTCATGTGTAGTTATTGCAATGTGGGACTATGCGCTTCTCCATGTTACACCGAGTACCACACACTGGAACACTTGTAGACCTCTTCCAAGACCTCCTCCTCCTCTAGACCTCTTGCCAATCATTCATAAGTTCATTCAATCATTCATTCATCTATTTCAAGCTACCTCATGAATTCATGTCATTCTATCATTCATATAGTGGAATAGCACACTACCCAAACACAAGTGCATTCATCATCATCAGCAACATCACCCATTACATCCATAAGTTTCTAATCTCATCCATCCATCTGCTTCTTGGTCTACCTCATACATCCATGTCATTTGTCTACCTCAATCATATAACTGCCTTTTATCTACCTCAATCCTATAACTGCCTTTTCTACCTCAATGAAATGTGGATTCCACCTCCTGGGAACACCACAAAAAAAAAAAAAAAAGAGTCGTCAACACTACCCCATAGGGTGATTTGGAAATGTGTTGAAATAATATTATTTATAAAACAAAACAAAATTCCTGCAAAGCAAGCGAAACAGAGAGAGAGTGAAAATGCACGCCTATATATATATATATATATATATATATATATATATATATATATATATATACGCCTATCAAATGATTTCAATATATATATATATATATATATATATCAATATATATATATATACATATATATACCGTATATTGATATCAATCATTTGATAGGCATACATATCACCATGTACGGTACATTGTAGGGACAGAAATGTACCGTATACCGTGATATATACGCCTATCAAATGATTGAAATCAATATACACCAATATACAGTATATATATATTGATATCAATCATTTGATAGGCGTATATATCACGGTATACGGTACATTTCTCTCCTTACGAAAGGAGAGTGAAGAGTCATAACAATTTCAAGGTCACCTTCGTAAGGAAACAAATATACCGTACATGGTGATATATATACGCCTATCAAATGATTGATTTCAATATTCACCAATATACAGTATATATATATATATATATATATATATATATATATATATATACACCGTATCTTGATATCAATCATTTGATAGGCATACATATCACCATGTACGGTACATTGTAGGGACAGAAATGTACCGTATACCGTGATATATACGCCTATCAAATGATTGAAATCAATATACACCAATATACAGTATATATATATTGATATCAATCATTTGATAGGCGTATATATCACGGTATACGGTACATTTCTGTCCTTACGAAAGGAGAGAGAAGAGTCATAGCAATGTCAAGGTCACATGTACGGTACATTGTAGGGACAGAAATGTACCGTATACCGTGATATATACGCCTATCAAATGATTGAAATCAATATACACCAATATACAGTATATATATATTGATATCAATCATTTGATAGGCGTATATATCACGGTATACGGTACATTTCTCTCCTTACGAAAGGAGAGAGAAGAGTCATAACAATTTGAAGGTCACATGTACGGTACATTGTAGGGACAGAAATGTACCGTATACCGTGATATATACGCCTATCAAATGATTGAAATCAATATACACCAAAATACAGTATATATATATTGATATCAATCATTTGATAGGCGTATATATCACGGTATACGGTACATTTCTCTCCTTACGAAAGGAGAGAGAAGAGTCATAACAATTTCAAGGTCACCTTCGTAAGGAAACAAATATACCGTACATGGTGATATATATACGCCTATCAAATGATTGATATCAATATTCACCAATATACAGTATATATATATATATATATATATACCGTATATTGATATCAATCATTTGATAGGCATACATATCACCATGTACGGTACATTGTAGGGACAGAAATCTACCGTATACCGTGATATATACGCCTATCAAATGATTGATATCAATATACACCAATATACAGTATATATATATATAATTATATATATCATATATATATACCGTATTTGTACGGTAGCTTGTAAGGAATGAAATTTATTAGTGATAAATGAAAGAGAATACAGAAACTGAACTGAAGAAAGAGTGAAAAAGATATAATAATACAGAAATATTACAAGCAAATAAAGAAAGAGGGATTAGAGAAAAGAATAATGAGAATTACATATACGAAAGGGAGAAATATAGAGAAGAGAGACAGGGAGGAAGGGAGACAGCGCGTACGAAGGAGAAAGGAGGAGAGAGAGAGAAAGTGAGCTAGCCAGAGAGAGAGAGAGAGAGTCAGACAGACAGACAAGAGGAGTGAGAGAGACAGAAAGAGAGAGAGAGAGAGAGAGCGAGAATACAGAGAATACAGAAATAAGGAGAAACAAGAGAAAATAAGAGGGCTTACCGAAGGAATAATAGACGCGCGTGAGGCCGAAGTCAGGACAAAGCGACCGCATCCGAACGCGCCTGGGAAATAGACCAAAAAGTAGCCTCTCTTCCTCACCTCCTCCCACCCTCCACACTCCCTCACTTCATTCAGAATAGACTTCTATGGGGAGACGGAGAGTTGCTCGTTCCAAAAATGATCGTTTCGTTCCGATTGGAGCCATAGTTACGGCGCTAGGGCGAATGAAAGTGAGCGAATATTTCGGGATTGTGCCCGCTGGGCGGCTCGATGTAAAATACCGCCTAGCCCGCCAATAAGGTGTTAACCTAGCAAATGCCCAGTGGGCAAATTTGGTGGGGCTAGAGGAGATCATCATAGGTTCATGAGTATGGGGGGAGGGGGGAGGGGGAGCAAAACGAGCCTGCACAGCTTTTAGACGCTTTTTGAGGCTGATGGAGGGATACCTATGACTATTTTGATGATTATTCAATCTAGTGAAAATGGCAAAAACTAGAACGAGACAATGATCTTGGCTAAAAAATCTAAATTATTATTAACACTCAAAGAGCGGGTGGTGGAGTATATTTGACTGTGCCGCCCAGCGGGGGGTTTTACCGTAAACGAGCTTGTTTCCGTGCTCGTTTTCATGCATAAAAAAGAGCCAGAGCGTAATACAAGTATGTATCCCTGAAAGGGCGTTAAATGAGCTTTTCAATGACACCAGAACCATCCTTCTATGATCACTGGTTGTCTTGCAACGATCGTGCAACCGAAGGGCAAAATCGGTAAAATACGGTAATTTCCTTACATTATTACGTGTGAAACGAGTGAAGGAGGGTGGAGTAGGGCGGAGTACATCTCAGTAGCTCCACAGCCACCGTGGCGAGCGGTCATGAGGTAACCTACGCTCCTCCCACCGCTCCGCTCTCTCTCAGAGCACATTACGTACTCAAAATTGCATGCGACTATAGCCGGGCCCCGCCACATAGTCCTTGGTTCTCTCGCCCGGCTATAGCCGGGCGCCGCCAGTTATGGGTTAAAAAATCATTAGGAAATATTTGAAAAAATGCATCTGAGAGTCTGATACATTTTATTTGTATTTGAGAGTACAGTATAATAATCTTCTAAGATATATTTCCCTCTCATTTGTGAGTATATTTAATTTTTTTGACTGAAAATGTTAAAGTTAATAGTCTCTTATCTTTGATTGCATAATAATGGAGTCACTGACTAGACTTCAAACTTAAGCTGAAACTTTAGACATGTAGGCCTATACATCGAATAGAGTAAAGTAAAAGAACTGAAGAATTATACATGCAAGACAAAAAATATGTCAAACACAAGCAAACTTGGCTTTGCTTCTCTCTGTCGTGTTGATAAAGTCATTCAAAGCCTCCTTTAGTTTAAGATAGCCAGTTGTGGGTCATTGTGGTCCTTAACACTTATGGTGCGGGGATATTTCCGCATATTTCCGCATATTTCCGCATATTTCCGCATATTTCTGAATGAAATGCAATATATTTAGCCAACAACTAGAAGAGAATAGCTTCAAAATGACACCAGAGCCGTGCTGGAGAGCGGAGGGGAGCCTGCCACGCTCCCGCTCATTACCACTCGTTTCCACAGGCTTTAAGATGCTTTAAGAGCCTGTAAATTGCTTTAAATTGCAAGGACGTTCCAAAACGTCTCACGCATCCAATGGGTTAAATAACTTTTAATGCGCCTCATAATGCTGAATGCACGCTCACTGACTGCGTTTGATGCAGGCATAACCAAGCGAAATCTAGCTCATCAGACTACGCTGCCCATCACTAAGACCGCACAGATGGTCACAACTATATCACTCAGACAGGGTTTCACTTTGAAGTCTGAACAAGTCCCTTGGTAGGAATCCGCAAAACCGTTAAGTTGAGCCCTCAACTGAATGACGTCAAGTGTACTGTAATAATTATCCTCCAAAGCTTTAACCCCTGTCTAGCGGGGGGTTTTGGGCTTATTTGGGCATATTCAGGCCCTCCTGAATGATAAATCAAGTATCTGCATGAAAAGAAATGTATTCAGCAAAAAATTAGGCGCTAAAAGCTTCAAAATGAGACCAGAACGAGCTACGTAGCACTCGTGGTTCTCATACAGTGGTAGCAGTAACATGGGGGTTTAGCGTATAGCGGCATATTTTTCCCAGCTATGCTCACTACTGGCTACACTGCCGGCCTCTCGAGAACACAGGGAACATGAGTTAATGGGCGGCGGTAAGCCCTGGGAGTCGGCTGTCTGGCCCGCTGCGCTCCCGGCCATTTGCACTCGATTTTAACCCTTTAAAAGCCTTAATAATGCTCCTAACTTGCTGCAAATTGGAGGCGGACTTAAGTCCGCCCCCGATCTTTAAGGGTTAATATGCTCCTCACATTGTCCAACAGCTCCCTTTATCAAAGTTTGCTGAAGGTTCATATACACTTGGTAGTCTGGTTGATCAAACCTATCTTTAATGGTTGACACAACATTGTCGATGGCTGCAATATACTGACAGCGATAAAACTCGTCTGGAATCTGTGGATGATAAGGTTCTGAACCTTGATCAAACCAAATAGGTCGTCGTGTACGCCGGAGTAGTCTAGGCTCAGGTTCAGCTAGATCACAACAATGAGCTTTCCGGGTTACCTTGTCGTAGAACTGTTGAGCATGTTCATCAGTGCGTAGGCTACGGAGAATGCGAACCACCAGCCTTGCAGTTGCATAAAAGTAGACGATAGACAGACATAATAACCAAATTCATGATATTATATACAACAGTTCTGTCAGTGCTACCAACAATCAAGGAGGCAGCGGCTAGAGAGCAGATTGTTGGAAAATGCTAGCAAATTTAAAAAGGCAAGCACAAATATTAGATACAATAACATAGAAAGGTAATTGATATATAGAAAACATTAAGGGGGGGGGGGCAATGCCTAGTGAGTTAATTGCTCAATAGGTGGCCTTCTGAGAGTGAGGGTCCGAGTTGGGGAATGAGACGGTGAAGCGCAGAGGCGGAGCAGCTTCAGAGATGGAGTTGCTTCGAGCCAGGGTGCTTCGCATGTCTCACTCCCTAGACTGGAACAAGACCTCATGGGCCTCACCGTGTTCAGCGCTTGAGTGTGCAGGCTCTCAGCCTATGCCCGAGAGGGAGTAGTTGGAACATAGAAAACAAATAAAAATAAAATATGATTATTGAAAAGCAGCTTATAAACGAGCATAGGTATATGTGGTTGCCTTAGCAAAGGTAGAATTGTACTGGTCAATTAACCTGGCTCTCTATTTACAATGTTTGGAAGCAAAAGCCATGATTCGTCGTGGCATCCTTGGGATTCCGTATATGGTTTTTATTAGTTCCAAGCTCATATTTATAGCCCCGTAGGTTATTCTGTAACTACACCGTAGCACCTCCATTTGACAGCGAAATCTGGGTAAAATCTCAGGATTCATCACGATTTCCAGTTCGTGGCAATTAAGTCAATCAGCACGTGGTTCTTGTAGGTGGGAAAGGGGTTTTACAGTGGCGGCTTTTATTGTGGCGGATTTTATAGTGACGACTATTATAGTGACGACTTTTGTGTTAACGACTTTCGTGGTAACGACTTTCATGGTGACGACTTTCGTGGTGGCGACTTTCGTGGTGACGATTTTCGTGGTGGCGACTTTCGTGGTAACGACTTTCATGGTGACGATTTTTGTGGTAACGACTCGTGTACATGGCGACTTTTATCGTGAGCGCGGTAACGAATTTTGTGGTAAAGTCGTGGTGGCGACTTCATAGTGGCGACTTCCATAGTGGCGACGTTTATATTAGCAAATTTAAAAGTGTTGACTTTAACCCTTATTTAGCGGCGAGCAACATAAGTCGAGTTAAATAAAGCTGGACTATGTGGCGGCGCTCGACATAACTCGAGTGGCAATTTCAGCACGTAATGTGGCTGAGAGAGAGAGACAAGTGGTGGCAGGAGACTAGCGAGCGTATGACTGCTCCAGACCACCGCGGCGAACCTACTGACACAAATCTCAGCTCCCTCCTCCCTCTCTCACTCGCTACATACTCAATTATGTACTGAAAGTACCGAATTACCTGCTTTTTGCACTCGCGTTGCACGGTTATTGCAAGAAAACTATCCATCATACAAGGATCGTTATGGTGTCATTCGAAAGCTCTGTTTATGCCCTTTCAGGGATAGGTACTTGTTTTACGTTCTGGGTCTTATTTAGGCATGAAAATGATCACGTAAACAGCCCTATTTTGGCTAAAAACACCCCGCTGTGCGGTACACATAAATAAACCGCATAGGCCGCTCGTAAGGTGTTAATGTATTATTGACTAATGCTGAGATGCCAGGGGAGAAAAATATAACAAGATATATTAGTACCCCCCAAAACGAACAGAAACACCACCACCAGCATCAACAACAAATTAGAGAATGGGATCTGAGCAAGCCAGAAAATGCACCCTCAAGACCAGCTCTCACAGAAAACATCGATGAATCCCTATTTATGCAAATTCCCCATCAATACCCTCAATGTCCTCCCATCGAGTATCAAATTAATTCTCCCAGCCAGATTATCCATGCTATACAACAAGTGAATTATCCATCCAGTTCTTCCCTCAATCTTGATACTATAGAATACCCGAATTCCCTATCCATTCCCCAACCTAGTAATTCCCTGCCAATTTCTCACCAAGTCATGCCTGAGGATAGTCCCCTAACCAGAAAATTCCAAATATCCTCCTCCTCTAAGAACCACACTACCATTAATTTTAGTGCAACCTCCCACCCCTCTAAAAATTAAATAAGACTTTCCCACACGCCCCTACTACCCCGAGAGGTAAGCCCCTTGATGCCGACCCAAAAAGGGTTACTACCTGCACAACCCAGAGGAAACTCAAGCAACACTGGGCTCCCTAGTTAAAAAGGGAAATCTGGGCAATACATCCGATAGTGAGGGACATCCATTAGGAATACCAATACCACCGAGAGTAACCCTCGATAATTAGAGTGCTACCGCTAGTGAGGGACATCCATTAACAATACCAATATCACCGGAAGTAACCCTAGTGGAGACAAGAAAGAAGAGAAAAGAAAGAAGAAAGAAGAGAAGAAGACGAGCTGTGGCTTTACTACAAGTGTGTGAAACTCACTAAGCCCCTATAGACAACCTGGGGACATCTGTTCCAGTGTCAACGTGCTCGCCAGACTCTCTACCAGTGCTTCTATGCTTCCTCCATTCTATAAGTGTTCTCTTATTTCGTAATGGTAATGATGATTTTAACAAGGGTTAACTGGGTTTGTTGAGATTAATAATTAATGTAAATACTGAAGTTTGTCCATTCTTCCCTTTTATTCTCTATCCGTTGCTCTGCTAAAGGAGAACAAATACACATCTATCGTGGGATTAATATTCATATACTTCTCGAATACAGTCTCCTGTATTCTTCATGGGAAATATAGCCTACATATGTTCATCCGGGAATAAAAACATACACTTACACGTCAAATTCTGTGAATACTTACTCCGACCTAGTTCTTATGCTAATTCATCATCTGGGTATATAAATCATAGATAAGTTTATTCACAGTGTAATTTTCTCACTCAGTCGTTTATTTATGAATACTATTAATTATCACGCTATATGAAGTTTAATTAATTTGTGTATTATTCGAGTTGTTCCAACTCTCTGTTTATTCAAGTTGCATTAACTTATTGTTCGTTCTGAAAATCAGTCACGCATACATGACTATTATCCAAATCTAACCTATTCATGAATTTATATTCATAATTATTACTCTTTGAGTTATTAGAGATTTATCTCCTGTTCAAGTTCTTATAACTTATTGTTCGTTTAGAAGTCAAATAGTGTCTAAATTTACTTACCTCCAGTACCGCGTGTATGCTAAGCGCAGTAACTATTATTTACTTTGAGTGAAGCCACATTTAGAGCTTTTCATTATTTCTTTCAGGACACTACTTATTGTGATTGAGACTTAACATCTCTGTGTATTATTATTTGTATGTTCATTTATTAGCATACTTATTGTTTATAAATTATGTTCATTTGATGACATTATTATTGCTTATGTTCTTTTAGTAACAGTTATTATTTATATGTTCATTTAGAAACATTGTTATATCTTATATGTTTCATCAATAACCATAACTACATTTATGTGTTACTGATAACTTATCTTTCAATAGCATCTTGAGTATGTACCCTAGCTATTAAGGAATAAAACTTGTGAACCTTTACTGTGTATTTTGTGTCCATTGATTATTATTGAGTGTAATTGTCAGCTAAGGCTCGTTGTTTCCCAGCGGAGAGGAACCCAAGTTGTAAATTGACGCTATTTCCTAAGGAGGGAACTGCAATCAGATTATATCACGTTTTATTATAACGTGGCATAACAAATGCAATAGTGACTTAAATATAATGGAGACTTATATTGGGACTTATATAGTGGTAACTTTAATAGTGGGCATATACAGTGCTGTACAGTGGTGGTTTTAATAGTGGTAATTTCATAAATGGCGACAATACAGTAATAGTGGCAATTATTGTTGTGGTAACTTAAATATTTGTGACTTTCGTAGTGACACTTTTCATAGCGGCAACTTTCACAGTGGCAACTTTCATAGTGTTGATTTTTGTTGTGGCGACTTTAATAGTGGTAATTTTATAGTGGCGACCTTCAAAGTGGTGACTTTTAAAGTGGCGACTTACATAATTGCAGTGGTGATTTTATTGCAGTAACGATTTAGTGTAATGGGTACTCACATTAGTGACAATATTTATAACGGCAAGTTTGTGGAGTGCTAACTTTAATGCACTGTCGACTGTATTATAATGGCAACTTTAATGCAGTGGTGAATTTAATGCAATGACAACTTTAATGAAGTAATGACATTAATGCAGTGGCGATTTTAATGTAATGGCGATATTAATGCACTGGCAACCTAAATATATTTGCAACATTTTTGCAGTTGTGAAATTCATGTTGTAGAGAAGTAAATACAGTGGAGTGGTTAGTGTTACACCAGTTTTTACTGGGGTTGTATTGACTTTATAGGTAGGTTCTTACTTGACTGGAGAAGATCAGAACACACAAGAACACAAACACAAAGGTAATAGAGGATAATATAACACCAAGTATAAACATAGATTATTATTATTAACACAAAGTGATAATATGAAAGTTGCAATAGTAAATAAAACTGGGATAGGTTTCAATTTGCAGCACGATCGTGGATCCTCAAGGTGTCTCAAGGGGAAGACACAGGCAGGTTCTGAAGATCTGTGAAGACGTTACTGCCTGGTATTCCCTACGACGTCCTGGTCCATGAAGGTGGTCCTGCCATGTAACGGTGACAGCAGTGAGGGGAAGACTTCTTGAAGACCTCTGAAGACTTTAGAGGTGAGGATCTTACATGAAAACGAGCCGTTCCACCAGTGTCTTACGCTCTCGTATTATGGGATTAAGATAAGGAGCCGTTTCACCAGTGTCTTAAGCTCTCTCTTACAATCCAGACCTAGACATCTATGGGAGTCTCTGCAGAAACTTCTGTAAGGGAATCTTCGGATTATTACGAAGACAAGCCGTTCCACCAGTGTCTTACGATCTCGTATCATATTTATTATGGTTTTGGGTTTACTAAAACAATAGGTCGCACTACGTGTGGTAAACCTATAATTATAGTAAAGTCCCGTAAAAAGGCCAGAAGTAAATATGTTAGTCGGCTACCAGTGTGGTCTAACAAGAATACACAGTAAATATCCAAGGTACCTTCGAGAAACTGCGTTGAGTAGTTCCCCCTGTGTCTTACTCCCTCAAGGCAATTTCTTGGTATATTATAATCCCAAGTCTTCCAGATAACCTCAGCCAGTGTTTTTGGATATCTTTCCAACTGTACCACTTCTGGATTTGGCTGGGGATGTCTTACCAATTCCATCGTTGTTTCTGGCTGCGCATCTCTGGTCTATAAGGGTGGTTGTGCGCAGAGGAGGGTGTTAGTCGACGGTGGTAGCCCCTCTCAGAATCCACGCCACGGCATTGGTGAGTCTCCGGGCATGATGGGCGCATGGTGGTTTTGTGTTTATGGGAGGTTTTCTCCCCTGGGTGCTGTGGTTGTTGTTTTTTGAGTTCACTGGTGGTGCTGGAAGTTAATCTTCTTATTAAGTCCCTTCCTGGGGTCGGGGGACGTGGCGAGGTGATGGTGGTGACCCGAGCCTGCCGGGTTGGGGAGGCTCTTATGTCCTCGTGTCTTGGCGGCGTGGTGACAGGAAGATGTTTCTTTACTGGTGCTTTGATCTCCTCCTTTGCTTATCTCCCCTATCTCACTTCCCTCTCCGATGTGATAGCCACGACCTTGTGGCTGGACGGCGAAGCACCAGACGTTTCCCTGGCGGGTAAATGTGTGCTGGTCCTCCATATACGCCCACCAAGCTTGGGAGCGGGCGTCAACAGGTCGAGAGGTGTTGGCGTAGATGGTGAGGTAAGAGGTGTCGTGAGTATATTCAAGTAGGGATTCTAGCTCGTTTTGGAATCGGATGTTGTACAGATCGCCAATTTTTTTTCCCCAACGTAGCTTCTTAATAAAGGGAAGTCCCAGGCGATCGTCAGAGTTGGAGGCAGGTGAGATGACGAGTCCTGACCAAGAAAGGCCAACACCAACCCACAACCTGCTCCCGTCTTCAAATAGCAATTCCAACAACACCTGCAGAATTGCTACCAAAAAGACTCAGCCACCACAACCCGGAAACACCAGGATCCAGTACCAACCTCAACACCAGCTCAAGCCGGAGAACGTGCCCTGGACTGAAGAACGGGAAGTGAGTGAGCCAGAAAATGCGCCCTCAACTCTCAAGGAAAACCTGGAACCCCCGGACTACAGGGCCCATTCAAGTAAAACCGTAAAACCCCCAGTGTGTGATTATAGTGAAGAGCTGTTTATGCAAATTCTCCATCAACACCCTCAATACCCCCCCATCGAGTATTGCAATAGTGCTTCCAGCCAGATTAGCCATGCTAGGCCACAAACCAATTAAATTTCAATGCCTTCCTGTCTTTATACCACCATACAATACCCAAATTCCCTATCCATTCCCCAACCAAGTAATGCACTGCTAATTCCTCACGAAGCCATGCCTGAAGATAGCCCCCTTGCTAGAAACTGCCAAATGTCATCCTCCTCTAGGAATCACACTACAACTAATTTTAGTGCAACCTCCCGCTCCTCTAAAATTCAAAAAGCACTTTCACACACGCCCCTACTATGCCGAGAGATAAGCCCCTTGATGCCGGCCCAAAAAGGGTTACTACCTGCCCGAACCAGAGGAAAGTCAAGCAACACTGGGATCACTAGTTAGACAGGGAAATCAGGGCAATGCATACATCCGCTAGTGAGGGACTTCCATTTGGAATACAAATTCCACCGGGAGTAACCCTCGATAACTAAAATAGAGTGTATCCGTTAGTGAGGGACTTCCATTAGGAATACCAATATCACCGGAAATAACCCTAGAACCTAGATATTAAAGTAGAAATGACCACCCCTTTTCCTCTACTTTAAACCTTTCGTTAGCTAAAGTGAAATAACCTTGTGTGGAGAGAAGAGAGAAGAAAGAAGAAAGAAGAGAGAGGAAGACGAGCTTAGGCTTTACAACGAGTATGTGAAACTCACCAAGCCCCTATAGACAACCGAGGGACAACTGTTCCAGTGACAACGTGCTCGCCAGACTCTCTGCTATTGCTTCTATGCTTCCTCAATTCTATAAGTGTTCTCTTATTTCGTAATGGTAACGATGATTTTAACAAGGGTTAACTGGGTATGTTGAGATTCATTATTAACGTAAATATCGAAGTTTGTCCATTCTTCCCTTTTATTCTTTATCCATTGCTCTGATAAGGGAGACCAAATACACATCTATCGTGGGATTTTTTGTTTTCTATGTGAATGAGGGAGACAAAAGGCATAACTGCCTGCAGCGAGTGCCTCCCCCAGATTTCAAAGAGTGACAGGGCCGAAATCAAGGGACGTTCGAGCTATAATGCCTGGACACACGAAGTTTGAAGCAATTTAAGTCATAGGAAGAGGGAAAGACTGATTCTGGGAGAGAGTTCCAGAGCTCAGCAGTTGAATAGAAGAAAGTCTGAGAATAGCGTTTCACTCTTGGGTTGGAGAGTTGCACAGAGTAGGGGTGGGATTGTGTTGCAAGGCGGGAACTACGTACCCTACGTAGAGGAGGTGGTATACACTGGGAAAGCTCCGAGGAACACTGATTATTGTGGTAGCGATAGAATAGTGAGAGAGATGCAACATTGCGGCGAAAAAAGAGAGATTGCAGAGAGTTGGTGAATGGACGGGAGTTAACCCGTTGAGCCCCGGCTAGTTATAATATTTTGTTCACCCCAGTCCCAAGCCATTTTCACTTCTTTTTTTTGTTTGCTAAAATGGAAGACAAGGATGAGAAATCAAATAAAAAAAAAAAAAAATCACCTCGGATATTTTTTTTTGGGGGGGGGGGGGAGCCTCAAAAAATGTGTTGAGCCAAAATGGAAGAGAATGGTGAGAAATGAATAAAAAAATAAAAAAAACTCACCTCGGTCATTTGGGGGTCGGGGGGGGTCGAAAGTTCGTCTCCCCCGCATGACCACCCGACTGGGAGCACTAGGGTGAAAACTGAGTATGGCATTGTACGGCATACATCCTAAGGTGTGTCTCACATAAATCTCAAGCCTCTAGCTCCCATATGACCGGAGTAATGAAGGTTCAAAGTGGCGGTGACCTAAGGGTGTAAAGTATCCCCACTAAGCCCACCACCACCGGCCGTGCGGCTGTCTTGGCCCGCTCACACCTACCGGCCCGGCTCCCACACACACTACGGTACCTCCCCCTCCTATTCTCCCGCCATTTCCTACCTTACGAGCCACGTAAATGATTTTAATATGCCGGATGCACGTGATGCGTCGCTGGGAGTTGGTGATAACAAACTGCCGACGCATCACGTGCGACGCTGGGTCTCACTGGGTTAATGATACGAAAGGCTTTCCTTTCTACTTTATTTAGGAGTGCGGTGTGAGAGGATCCTCCCCACACATGTGAACAATACTCAATACATGGACGCACTGTGTCCCTGTACAGAGCAAGTAGCTGCGCAGGGGTAAAGTACCCCTTGAGGCGGTTGAACACACCCAGTCATATACTACTCGAATACAGTCTCTTGTATTCTCTATGGGAAATACTCTATACATATGTTCATTCGGGAATAAATACAACATATTTACACGTCAATTTCCGTGAATACTTACTCACACCTAGTTTATATGCTAGTTCATCATCTGGGTACATAAATAATAGAAAAGTTTATTCACAGTGTCTTGTGGGTGTGTGCATTTGTGTTTTATCTGTGTTTGTTCGATGTTTTATGTTGTTTTGTGTTTTCCCTGTTCTTGCTCTGTCTTGAGTCGGCCACGCCCAAGGAACAAAACAATAATAATATAAAATAAAATAGAAAATAAAAATAAAAAACAGGAAGAATGGGGATTTGGCCTGAGCATATAGATAGATAGATAGTCTTACTCAATCAGTCGTTTATTTATGACTATTATTCATTATCACTCTAATTGAATTATTATTCA
Source organism: Paralithodes platypus (assembly GCA_032716605.1). Classification (NCBI taxonomy): domain Eukaryota; kingdom Metazoa; phylum Arthropoda; class Malacostraca; order Decapoda; family Lithodidae; genus Paralithodes; species Paralithodes platypus. The sequence continues at coordinate 20,624,502 of CM064564.1, read as the reverse complement.
TTTGTGTACTAATCGAGTTGTCTTAACTCTCTGTTTATTCAAGTTGCATTAACTTATTGTTTGTTACGAATCTCAGTCACCCATACATGACTATTATCCAAATCTAACCTATTTATGAATTTATATTCATAGTTATTACTCTTTGAGTTATTTGAGTTTATTCTCCTGTTCAAGTTATTATAACTTATTATTCGTTTTGAAGTCAAGTAGTGTCTTAATTTACATACCTTCAGTACCGCGTGTATGCTAGACGCAGTAACTATTATTAACTTTGAGTGAAGCCACATTCTGAGTTGAGCAGCCACACCGAGCAGAGCTACATATCCTCCTCTCTTCACCACCACCACAATGCCTCCTGCAACTTCCACACTCGTTGCCGGCACTGTAAAGTGGTTTAATGTGAAGAAGGGCTTTGGATTTATCACCAGGGACGACAACAGCACTGATATTTTTGTACACCACAAAAATATTAAGAAAAACAACCCCAGGAAGTCTGTACCCTCTCTAGGTGACGGAGAGAGGGTAGAATTCCACACCAAAACAGGGGCAAGAGGTCCTGAGGCCACTCTGGTCACAGGACCCAGGGGCAAAACAGTCAAGGGCTCACATCATGCCCGAGACTTGAAGGAGAGGCAGGGTATTATGAAAAAGGTTGACAGACTAAAGAGCATGGACCTGCCTAGTGATATATCAATTAAGATCGATATTATCATCAGGACGGCCGTGGCTCTTGCTGGAGGAAACAACTCCCTCCTCCAGCAATACCTACCTGCCCTCCTTCAGGCCAACAATCTCCCAGGTATTCTTGTACCAGGAGGGTTGTTGGACAATGCCCAGAGGGGTCCTGTCAGACAGAGACCTACTCCACAGAGGCGCTTGACCATCAAAGCACCTCTAAACAGAAAAAACTGTCCCCCTGAACCTGAAGCAGTAACTCCAGAAGCTGATCCTGGAAGAGCTGCTGAAGAAACCAACTCACCTCCGACACCTGCAGCAGAAGAAGAAGAGGCGATGGAGGAGACCCCTGCAGTCAACACCAACCCACCTGCAGAGCCTCCTTCACCTCCTTCAAAACCAAAAAAAGGTGCCTCCATGCCCCTCATTGAAATCGAACCAGTGAGACAGGTAGAGAAGAAACCAGACACCCGCAAGACCCCTCACCAATTGTTCTTGGATATCTGCCTACCACACCTGAATAAGGACCACAACATGACTATGAGTCATGCTTACGAGGACTGCGTCCCACCTGAATACAACGGATTCCTGAGCTACTGCATGTTAGACTGGAATTGCTTAGGCTGCAATTGCTATTTTCACAAAAAAGGCAAATACAACTACATCGAATGCGGCCTAACAGTGAAGCAAGCTCTGAAGCAAGGCTTCCCGGACCTCCCGAGGAAGTAATATCACCACCACCACCACCCATCACCCTCACCAACACCTCATCACCAGCGGGCTATTAGTACGGGACTCCCAGTCGGGCCGGGAGGATAAATATATGGCCTTAAATTCCCTACCCGTACAATAGCCCACAGTTCCAGCCGCCCAGCTCTCGACCCACTGCCTCCCTGGTCGGGTCCAGCCGTCTTCGTAGTAACGCCGATCTCCCAAACACTGAAAACCCTCAGGCAGCTCCAGCTAAGCCTGGACACCTTTTTCTCCTCCTAAAACTCACTTCATCCAACTAATTCTTGTCCTATCCCCACTTCCCCCTAACCCCCTGTCACTACTCAATTTGATTGATTGATTGATTTAGAGCTCTTCATTATTTACCTTCAGGACATTACTTATTGTGATTGAGACTTAACATCTCTGTGAATTATTATTTGTATATCCGTATAGTAATATACTCATTATTTATATGTGCATTTGATAGCATTACTATTAATTATGTTCTTTTAGCAACATAGTTATTTTATACATGTGCATTTAGAAACATTATTTTATCTTATATGTTTCCTCAGTAACTATAACTATATTTATATGTTATTGAATTATCATCCTGCATTCTGATATGAATATGTACCCTAACTGTTAAGGAATAAAACTTGTGTACCTTTACTGTGCATTTTGTGTCAATTGTTTATTATTGAAGTGTGATTATTAAACCAGGACTAGTTACTTCCCAGCGGAGAGGAATCCAATTTGTAAATTAACTCTATTTCCTAAGGTGGAAACCGCAATCAGATCATCTCAAGTTTTATTGTAACGTGGCATAACAGCAGGTGACGGAGCTTTGATAGGAGACGGCATGTTGCGGAAGTATGGTGGGGCTTCTCGAGGAGGTGTTGTGCTGCTGGTGGTTGGACAGGAAGTGATGTCTGGGTCTTTGACATGTCCTGTTTTATGGATGTGTGAGGACGCAAAGGTACCGCTTGACCTCACTCATGAGGTGATCTGACAGGTGGCGATGGTATGGGAAGGAAAAGTTGTGTTTGTTGCACTCGCTATTCTGAGTGCTGGGACTCTTAGGAGTGCAGAAGATGATTTAAAAGTATGTGCAAGTAACGGTATGATAGGAAGGCGAGGTGGGGGAGGGAAGGGTAGGAGGGGGGTTGTGGGGTTATGCTTAGGATTTGGAGTGCAGGGTGGGGGTGTTGGAAAGATAGGAGGTGAGAGAGAGATGGGATCGGAGATGGAAGGTTTTTGTTGGTTAGGAGACATGCTGGATAGATAGGGGCAGAGTGGAGGAACAAGAAGACGGGATATCAAACTGCGGGGAAGAAGGGGGGAAGAGGTAGAGGGTGCTGACGAAGAAGGAATTTGCCTGCAGGCAGAAGAAGGTGTAGAAGATGGGGATGGAGCGAGCAGGTACTGAAGAAGTGGGTGGTGAGGATGATGAGGGGTGGAGAAGGATTGAGGTTGAGGTTGGAGCTATTGAAGGCCGTCAGCTTTTGGCTCGGCGAGTGAGTTGAGAGCGAGGGCAAACAGAATACTTATGTCGTGTGGGAACTGAAGAATGCGGAAGATGTGGAGGAAGAGAGTGAGTGGAAGGGCGTTGGCGAGGTTGGATGGAAGAAGGTTGTGGTGAAGGGGTTGAAACAGAGGGTGATAAAGGTGGTGAAGGAGGGGGTCGAGACGGCTGAGATGATGATGGAGAAGGAGGTGAAATATGAAACTCACGGCGAGGGCTTTGCCGAGGCAGATCGAGCTGGGGCGTCAATTTTGTGGAAGACGACTCGGTGGGTGTGACCTTGTTCCCGTCCATAATCAGAGGACGGTGAATCCTTACGTAATGATTCCGGTAAATCCGTGATTCGCCGTGATAATTCACGATGATCTGATACGGGTTTGGGACCTTGGTAATCTTGTACGGTCCGACGTACCTGGGGCCCAGCTTATTAGATATTGGTAATTTGGCTACCATCACTTGGTCGCCCACGTCGTAGGGGCTCTGAGGTATTGCATACTAGGTTACAGTATGGAGGACGTTCTTTAGGTGTTGTAGAGGGTCAATAGGGATGGTGGAGGAGGTTGGTAAGTTTGCCAATTTCCGGAAAGGTAGTAGTAAGGGTGCCATACCATATAACCTCTGCTGGGGTGTGATGCCGTCTTCACGGGGGCAAGTGTTCATTCCCCACTGTATCATTTTTAACTTGGCTGGCCAGTCTTGAGTTTGTAGGACGATGAGGTGTGTTCGGATCTGATTGCTTATGGTTTAATGACTCGATCCTCTCAAAAACCGAGTTCCCTTGTGGCCAGTAGGAAGACGACTGTGACACCTTGATGCCACAGAGTTGTGAAAATTGTTCCCACACTTTACCAGAGAATTCAGGGGCGTTGTCAGAGAGGAGTACTGGGGGGAGACCGAAGTTGGCAAATACTTCGCTGGCGAGGACTTCGGCTACTGTAGAGGCGCTGTGTTCTTTGATAGGGCAGGTGACCACGAAGCGGGAGTATACATCGACGAAGGTGACAACGAAGCTCTTACCCTGTTTAGGTGAAAAGGGGCCCATCGCATCCAGGGACAGGGTCTGCCATGGTTGGATGGCGGTTAATTTTCCTGCTGGTCCTGCCTTTGTCCATGCCGCAGGGCCTGCAAGCTTCAGCGACTCTTTTTGCTATGATGGAAGGGTTTGTGGTCCAATATACCTGTTGGAACACCTGTAGCATCTTCGTTTGTCCTAGGTGTATTCCGTTTCCCACGTGTATGATGAGCAAAATGTCTTGGGCGGTGTGTGGGGGTCGACAGCTTTATGGCCGGAATCAGTGTAGAGTTGATCACCTATTCGATGTAAATGATAGAAGACGTCTTTTGGGATCCATTTAGGTTTTATCTTAGTCAGCCATAGGTCTAATGTTAGGAGAGAGAGGGTGTCGTTTTCTGTGCACTGGTCCAGTCGCGTTTCCTGTGATGTCGTTGGTGGGGTGACTTTGCTATCTATTTCTGATCCTGTTACTGGTAGGCAGGAGAGGGCATCGGTGTTAGTATGTAACTTCCTGGGCCTGTAGTGAATCTCCAAGGTTTCCCGCCCACGGACGAGAAGGACACAGGTTGTCTCTGATCGCCGTAACCACTGAAGGGACTGATGATCAGTAATTATGTCGACTTTTGTTCCCATGAGAAAGGACTGGAAGTGATTTAAGGCCCAGATGACTCCTAGGCATTCTCTTTTGGTGGCAGCATAATTAAATTGGGCAGCGTTCAGAGTGGCACTGGCGCAGGTTATTATATGCTCCCGTCTGTCCTGTACCTGAGCGAGAACAGCTCCTATTGCGTAAAGGGACACATCGGTATACAGACGGAAAGGGTTGAGTATAATCCGGAAAGGCAACTGTAGGGGCTTGAATGAGGTGTTTTTTTAGTGAATTAAAAGCTTGGTTTCATTTCCTTGGTCCATTCGAACGGTTCGTCCTTCTTGGTGAGTTCGTGAAGAGGGCGTGCAATGGCTGCAAAATTCTTCACGAATCTCCTGTAGTAGGTGGCGAGTCCCAGGAACAAACGGACGCACTTGACAGTGCGAGGAGGTGTCTGTGCTGCGATGGTGGAGAGTTTTTTAGGTTCGGGTGAGATGCTTCGGCCGAGATGACACGACCTAGGAACCCGATGGAGGTACGAGCTACCGAACATTTTGTAGGCTTCAGCTTAAATCCTGCTGCTCGTATCCGTTCCAGCACCTGCCGTAGTAGTTGTAGGTGTTCCTCCCATTCCTGCCATAGACAATCATGTCGTCCAGGTACGCCAGGCAGATCTCCCAGGTGAGACCTTTGAGGAAGGAGTGCACAAAAAGGTGGCAGGCCCATTGCAGAGACCGAAGGGGAGTATGTTAAACTCGTACAAGTTTCCCCAACTGGTCGAGAACGCCGTCTTTTGTTGGTGTTCTTTTTGGATGGCACCTGCCAGTATCCAGCCTGCAGGTCCAGGGTGGTGAACCATTTGGAGCCATGTAAGGAGTCCAGGGAGTCGTCTATCCTGGGTAAGGGCGTGGCGTCTTTTATTATGGCGTAGTTAAGGCGACAATAATCCACGCAGAATCTTGTGGACCCATCCATCGTTTTAACCAACACGACGGGGGACGACCATGGACTGACTAAAGGTGTGGCTATTCCCGAGTCCAACATTTCCTTTACTTGTCGTTCCTCCTCTTGCCTTTACAAGGGGTTCTTCCCTTTGGAGGGTTGACTAATGGGAGGTCCTGTGGTGTGGATCAGGTGTTCCAAGGCCCTCGTCTGCCCGATCTCAGTAGGGCTTTGGGCAAATACGTCCGTGAAATCATAGAGGATTTCCAGGAGTTGTTGACTTTCGGCGCTGGTTAAGTCCTCAGGAATGGTCGGAAGTACAGGCTGGGGCGTGATGGTCGGTGTGGGGCCACTATGGTGATGGAAGCAGGTGAGTGTGACTTCTGTGATGTAGTACAGGTGGTGGTAGGTGCCTTCTGTCATGTAGTATAGGTGGTGGTAGGTGAGCGGTGGTTGATATCGTGGAAGCGATAGTGAGGGGGCCTGTTTTGTCAGCATCTGGGCTCAGTTTGGTAGTTACGTATTTCCGTTGAACTTTGTTCCTGGGGATGTTTTTAAGAAGTTGATTTTTATTTTTTTTTGCAAATGTGAGGCGTCTTTGACCACAATCCAGTTGCGCATGTAGGCGCTGTAACATATCCAATCCCACGTAGCTGTCATAATGTGTGCAGTCTTAATAGAATACTACAAAAGGATGGTAGCAGGAGGCTTCTGGGTCTGGGGTGGTGATGCATAAGGGTGTGGTCTCTCCTCTGATGGGTAGGGGTGTGTCCCCGGCACTGATGAGTTTAGTGGTTGTGGCATTTAACATCCCAAATCTGCGACGGTTTTTGTCATAGAAGTGATTGAATAAGCAAGATCTAGCAGCTCCAGTGTCTATCAGGAGACATAGTGGTACCAGTTTCGCTAGATGGTAGATGGGAGGTGGTTTAATCAGCATGGAATCCCCCGCCAAAGCCATGATGGGCGGGGGAGGCTATAAAAAACCTGAGGGATATCTTCTTCCTCTTCCTGCTCTGCTAGATTTTCTTCCATGGCCTGGATTGAAGTGGGTGCTTCCAGGGGTTCTTCTTCTTCTAAATTGTTGTCCTCTATCTTTAATAACCGAGATTCCTCAACCGCGGCAAGTACTCTAGAAGCCTGCCATTGCTGTTGTTTTGCATGGTCCCTTATGTAATGTAAGGGACAGGTGGTGTTACAAGCACTGAAGTCGAACGGGTTGATCAATATCAGAGGCCTGATAGTTGCAATAGTACATAAATAGGATAGGTTTCAATTTGCAGCACGATCGAGGATCCTCAAGGTGTCTCAAGGGGAAGACATAGGCTGGTTTTGAAGATCTGTGAAGACGTTACTGCCTGGTATTCCCTATGACATACTGGTCCATAGGGGTGGTCCTGTCATGTGACGGTGACAGGAGTGAGGGAAAGACTTCTTGAAGATCTCTGAAGAATTTAGAGGTGAGGATCTTACATGAAAACGAGCCGTTCCACCAGTGTCTTACGCTCTCGTATCATGGGATTAAGGTAAGGAGCCGTTTCACCAGTGTCTTACGCTCTCTCTTACAATCCAGACCTAAATATCTATGGGAGTCTCTGCAGGAAATTCTGTAAGGAAATCTTGGGATTATTATGAAGACGAGCCGTTCAACCAGTGTCTTACGCTCTCGCATCGTATTTATCATGGTTTTGGGTTTACTAGAACTATAGGTCGCACTATGTGTGGTACACCTATAATTATAGCAAAGTCCCGTACTAAAGCAAAGTAAAAATGTTAGCCGGCCACTAGAGTGGTTTAACAAAGGTATAAGTAAAAGTACTTACTAAGCTATGTTTTTAGGTTTACTAGAACTATAGGTTGCACTACATGTGGTAAACCTATAATTATAGTAAAGTCCCGTACCAACAGTGTGGTCTAACAAGAATACAAAATAAATATCCAAGGTACCTTCGAGCAACTGCGTTGAGTAGTTCCACCAGTGTCTTACTCCCTCAAGGCAATTTATCGGTATATTATAATCCCAAGTCTTACAGATAACCTCAGCTAGTGCTTTTGGATATCTTTCCAACTGTACCACTTCTGGATTTGGCTGGGGATGTCTTACGAATTCCGTCGTTGTTTCTGGCTGCGCATTTCTGGTCTATAAGGGCGGTTGTGCGCAGACGAGGGTGTATGTCGACGGCGGTAGCCCCTCTCAGAATCTGCGACACGGCAGTGGTGAGTCTCTGGGCAAGATGGGAGAGTGGTGGTTTTGTGTTTATGGGAGGTTTTCTCCTCTGGGTGCTGTGGTTGGTGTTCTTTTAGTTCACTGGTGGTGCTGGAGGTTGATCTTCTTATTAAGTCCCTTCCTGGTGTCGGGGGACGTGGTGAGGTGATGGTGGCGACCCGAGCCCGAGTTGAGGAGGCTCTTATGTCCTCGTGTCTCGGCGGTGTGCTGACAGGAGTTGTTTCTTTACTGGTGCTTTTATCTCCTCCTTTGCTTTTCTCCCCTATCTTAGTGAGTTTAATACATTGACGATTTTAATGTAATAGTAACTTAAATTCAGTAGCAATATTAAAATAACAGAGAAACGCCACATCACGCCTTCACCACCACCAAGCGATTTTCCCGTGCACTGCCCACCACACCTCCAAACCAAAAAGAAACAACCACTACCCCATCAGGATGTGCAAGAGTAGCTGTAATAGATGTGGCACGAGCTCTAACACCCGGGAATAATTTACTCTTCACCATCGACAATCCCGAGGCTCAACAGAAAAGAAAATATAGCAAGGAAAGACAACACAAGAAAAGACACCATAAACACTATACTTCCAAGCAACATTCTACATCGAGACCGTATCACCGCCATGACCGTGAAGCCAGGAGGGACTACCCCAAGTACCCCAAGAATTCCCCCCCACACCTGTGCCCTTATTAACCTGAGACGGACTGGCCGGAACAACCCAACAAAAGGTATGACCACCGGGGACAATTCAAAGATCATTACGGAAAGCTCTTGGTTATCCCTCACTGGAAGATATCCAATAGCTGGAAGATTTTGGCCCCTTTTAATATTGGAGTAAAACCCTGATTGCACTGGTAATAAAGCCTTACTCCAATCTTATTTAACGTTGTGGCTCATCAAACGAATTTGTTATTAGACCTTACGGGAGGCTACCTAATATCTGTTCCTTTGCCTCGATCTGGCGTAGTTATTAATAACGAATGCTGATTTGTCAAGTGCTCTATTAGTAACAAACCACCCCCGTCTATTAATAGTTCACACACTGATTAACTAGACAAGGGCTCTGTGAGATACCGTCCTGCATAATGGCACTCAACAAGAGAGTCCCTCCGATACGGAAGCCCAGGCACTTGCTCTGGGACACGATATCGGTAAAGACCAAAATGTCCTCATCAAAACCTAGTTCTGAAACTTATAACGGTCAGAACAGCTAAGAGAAGTTGCGTCACAAACAACTCTCTTACATTAGTTCGATAACGTGTTGCAGGTGCACTGGCATATTGCACATGATATTTAAGACCCAACACCAAGAGTCCTGGAAGTTCTGCATCAAAACTCATATAACGGTCAGAGCAGTTAGTGAGTCCTCACCTACATTAGCTCGATTATACTATACAAATGCACTGGTATATTGTATGTATTATTCAAGACCCAACACCCAAGAGTTCGAGTCTCCATCTACAGTCAACCAGCCATGTCAGGACAACCACCACGGCCCAGATTCTCACCAGATGACTACAGAGTGCTCATATATAATCTATAGTGAAATCCCTCATAAGTAATTGTACGATACCTTATTGATAAAAGGAAGTATTTCATTAAATCTTTATATCCCCTTGTTTCGCTATTGAAAATGCATAAGAAGTACTAGTGATAATCTATTATAAATAGAAGTACTGTACTTAGTGTTGACGCCAGATATACAGTATATACATAATTTAAAGAATAAAAGTACTAGTGACGTACCTTATATATAAAGAAGTACTTGAGTGAATATATAATATCTTATTTATGCAACTTGAAACACCATCTAAGTACTAGTGATGCCCATCTAATTTAGCGAAGTACTTATATTAAAGTTTTATATATTCATACAAAGTAAAAGATAATAAATATAATAAAGTAACATGCCGTTTTGCCCAAAATCAAAACGACATACCCAACTCTGTGATGGGTTACCATCATCACTATAGTTGGGACCAATTAATCGGACCAGGCCTGTATGGCAACACTGAACCTTCGGAGATCTTTATAGGCTGTTGACGACTGTTCGATTTCGTCGCTATATACAGCTATCCTCTATTCAACAACAGACTTGATAATGATTGTTTTGACAATACAATCATCAAAAGCATTAGTAAGCATTTATATTGTTCCCTAAAATGATAATTTGAAAGTAACGTAACGTTCTTTGATAAATTAGTTATGATATCCAATCGTATTGACACTTTCCATATTATGTCTACAATTTTGGGGAAGGATTTTGAGCTTTATATGCATGCTTTAGTTCACGTGGAGAATGGGCTAGTGACATCTGACTTACTTTCCATGGCTGGCTTATTCAATTTGCTGAAATTGGCAAATAGGGAACTCGATTTGGTACCTTTAGTGGGTCATTCAGAATTAGAGTATTATTACCGCTTTCTCGAGGTGTATGTGAGTCACGGTAAATTTCTTATTTTAATCCCTTTTGCATCTGACATGATTTTGTCTTGGTCTGAGATTATACCTTTTCTGGTAAAATTTCATAATTCATTGCTCACTATTAATTTTCCTTCCGAGAATTTGCTGGTTTCAAAAGGGAAGTATACAGATGAATACTATTCTTTACTGAGTTCCTCCACTGTTAACCCTTAACCATCGGCGCTCGACATATGTCGAGTTAAAGAAAAGGTGCCCATATGTGGGTCACCACATATGTCGAGTGCAATTTTGAGCACGTAATGTGCTCTGAGAGAGAGCTGAGCAGTGCGAGGAGCATAGATTCCCGCCTGACCGCTCGCCACCACCGCCGTGGGTCGACTGAAATTTATTACACCCTCCTCCACCCTCTCTCACTCGCTACACAGGGAATTATGTAAGGAAATTACCTTATTTTAGGGTTTTTGCACTCGTGTTGCACGATCGTTGCAAGAGAACCAGTGGTCGTAGAAGGATGGTTCGGGTGTCATTGGAAAGCTCTGTTTACGCCCTTTCAGGGATTGATACTTGTATTACGCTCTGGGTCTTGTTTATGCATGAAAAAGAGCACGGAAACAACCCCATTTAGGGTAAAGCCACCCGCATGGGGGGTAATAGAAGTTACCGACCCACCTGCTCGTAATGTGTTAATGCGCTTTGTCACACGGCTCTCGGCTTGTTTACCATTTACCATTTACCATTTACCTGGTCTGCTGTTCCTTTACTGCCGATGAAATCTAACAAATGCGTTCAAGCCATTATTGGCAATTCCAATGTCCTTGATTTGTGTAATTTCACTCTGGTTCAATTTCACCCATTTTTCCACGTTCACATATTTAATACTCACTTTCTTTATTTTGTGAATGCTTCTGATCTACTTATTACTTGCCCGGACAGAGCACCCTTTCATAAATCATCTATTGGCCAAGTTTATGTAAGGGACTCATGTTTGTTGGTTTCGTCTCATCTTACTCTTTATCCTTCGTTCACTCACATGCTTTCGTTCACACAGCAGGATATTCTTTTTGCTAGCATTCCGTCTGAAGTAAACATCACAAACAACTATTCATTTCCTAAGATCATTTCACATAAGATTGAAACTTTGGAGCTGATTAACACATCCATGGACACGCTATATTTTTTGCATTTCGTTCGTCCTGAGTATATCTACCCTCTCCCAATGTTCACTGGTCTTGTTTTATTCATTTTCATTGTCATTTTCCTTATAATTTCTAAGAACATTGAGGGTAGGTTGACAAGGATTGAGATTATCCAAACTATTAGGACATAATTGTTTTCATTATGTTGAGAGCAGTAGGGAATTGTAAACAGACCTGTGGTACTTTGGTTGGTCCGATGATTCCGTGTTCAATTTACTTTGCGTAATTATTTTTAGTCTCTTAGAATAATTTCATTAAATTTATTTGTCTCTAAAACAATTCATAATGAGTGCTATGAATAACATTATAAAAATGCAAAACTAAAGTTTAGTTCCACATTATATTCGTGGATTCCATTGTTTTATTAATGAAAAGAGGCATGTTTTTATTTTATTTTAATTTAGTAAGCTGTAGTGGGGTAAAAGGCAAACACAGTGGGCTTCTTACTCCATCCATATGTGGGATAAGACACTACTTTGTTTGTAAATATTGCCATTTTCAAAAGTTAAAAAAGATGGTAAGTTACTTCACTGTAAATGTGTCTTCTCCTAATCTTTCAGTACAACTCTTTCTCAAAACTACTACAGAAAGTGTGGCTACTAGACACATTCTGCCTTAAGAGGGGTATCTTACTCCCCCTTACCCAGTGCCAGCGGTGATCTGAATGTAGTGGCCACGTTTATAGTGGAGACTTGAATACAGTGCTAATTTCAATGGAGTGTGTAGTCATGTGGGTTATGGGGCTTAGACTTCCCAAGACATCTCTTTTGACTGATCCAATTCAACAAGAAGCATTACAAGAAGAAGAAGAGTAACCCGCACGGTAATAATGAGCTATCGGTTCCTGACGGAAACAAAACCTTGTACCTGTGTGAGTGCCGGGAGCTGCAGGGTGGCCTTCAACATACTCTCGGTGGATGCCACATTAGTCGTCTGGAACTTCACACCAGCCAGCTTCCTCCCTTCTGCTGCCACCAACAGATTATCATTAGATGAGGAAGTAAAGGAGGTATCACACGAGTGCTATTATCCTTAACTTCTTATGGTCAACATTTTCCCGGCAACATTTCTGGGAACTTTACGATGGTTTCGGAAACTAGACTGAAGATAGATGAATTTAGGTGATAAAATGATTAATAATGTGAACCTCATAAGTTGCCAGGCCAGTGTTGAAGATAAATTAGAGAGAAAAGGCGCTCGTGTGATACTTCGTGATACAGGTAAGATGGTTTTAGTAAGTCATAGATTGTTGAGCATAAAGCAATAATATAAAACAATGATAGGAATAGTGTGTCACGATTTGCAAGTTGAATGCCTTTTTAAAATCTACAGTAGTAAATCAATAGGATCATATGTTGAGGTAATGCATGCAGGCATTCATTCTTCGATTTCACCCTAGAAAGTCATCCCGGGGTGGCGGCGAACCTCCAGACCGAAACTTGTCCCATCGAAAGTATTGTACAGTAGGCCTACCTCTCATTCTTTACCGAGGCCACTACATGGATATATTTCTGGAAGATGAACCACTTCTTCATGTACCTTATGAAATTAATGTCTCCAATTATTTTATGAGAGTAGATAGTAGTTTAATAAGTGACCATCGGTAGCCCATAATCCTACACTGACAGTAGAATATTCTAGCCAATTCATATGCAGTGGCTCAATTAGTACGAATAACCTACACAAAAATACTTACCAATACGAAATTCTAGAGTCTGTGTCAAAATTTACCTTAACTATATTCCATTTTGATGAACATATTTAAAATTAATACATTACGTTTGGGTGAGTAGTATTTTTAGCGATATTGCGTACTAATTGGGTTATAACGTATGAATTGGCTTGTCTACCTTACGTACTATTAATGAACATTCAAGTCACAATTAAGACTAATGTTCCAGAACCTTGAAGATCCATAACTTTGTCTATCTGCACATATATCAACATACTGTGTAATATTATACTCGGGCTCCAAGGAATACTGGGTCGACACAGAACTGAACAGAAACCAGTTTTTGTTCGCACATGACGTCACTTATCCTTCAGCTCATAGGACAGAGGTCAGTGGGAGCTCTATCAGTTAATTTGTTTTGAATAATCTCACAAGTGATTTCACACCAAACGAGGTGAAACTAAGTGGATTTATTAAAATGTACTCATGCATGGTATGATAATGATTTGGAAATGTGAATGCTAAGATATTCTAATTGTGTACAATCAAACCATCTAATTTCCTTTTAAACAAAAGTAGGAGGATGTGGTGGAACATTAAGAAATGTTTTACCCTTATTATGACAAGAGGGACTTTTGGTGACACACACACTCACGGTTTGTAAAATGCATTGTGTATGTCTGTGTGTGTGTGTAGCCAGAAAGTCCCTCCTGTCATTATAAGGGTCAAATTACCCTGAATTTTCCATCACATCCTCCTATTTTGTTTAAAAGGAAATAAACAGCAGGTCATGTGACATTAGGAACAATAGCAGCTTAATATGGTCAAGATGGAAAATTGTAAGGACCAATCGAGCAGGGCAGGACCAAGGGGAGGCCTCATAGCATATGATAAGGAGTTGCTGGAACTCCTGTTTAATTTTCCTGGTTTCCCCCACTGTTTCTATTTGTACCTCACCTACACAGAGAGTAATCCAGCTAACTCTCACAAGCACTTCTCCTTCTAAATTAATTTAACTACACTTAACAAGCACGCCACACTTATTTCCAACACATAAATTATCTCTAACTTACCTTGATTTTGGCTCTCTATCACTCTTTCAACCTGGAAGGGGGGGGGGGGATAAACTTTTCACAGGCAGCTTTGTTTTTGTCTCCTTCATGCACATATGCATATTAATAAAAAAGCAAAACACAAAAATAAAAATAAAACAAATAAAATAAAAAATAAATAAAAGGAATTCAAACATGCGGGCGCCCACAAGCACAAGTATGTGTGTGTGTGTGTGTGTGTGTGTGTGTGTGTGTGTGTCCCCATTCCTTTTCTGATGACAAACATGCCTTTACGAATTGTTATACCAGGTTTTTACTGGGGTTGTATTACCTTTATAGGTAGGTTCTTACTTGACGGGAGAAGATGAGAACACACAAGAACACAAACACAAAGGTAATAGAGGATAATATAACACAGGCTACAAACATAAGTTATTCTTATTCACACAAATTCATATGGTTAGAGGTGCAATGTTACATAAGACAGGAATAGGTTTCAAATAGCAGCACGATTGACGATCCTCTAGGCATCTCAAGGGAAAGACACAGGCAGGTTCTGAAGATCCGTGAAGACGTTGCTGCCTGGTATTCTCTATGACGTCCTGGTCCGTGGGGTGGTCCTGTCAAGTGACGGTGACAGCAGTGAGGGGAAGACTTGCTTGAAGATCTCTGAAGAATGTAGAGGTGAGGGTCTTGCATGAAAACTAGCCATTTCACCAGTGTCTTACGCTCTCGTATCATGGGATTAACCTGGGAACGGCGAGAACACTCTTAAGAGGTTTTGGTGGGCAAAGGCGACGATCTTCTTAAGAGGCAAGGCCTAAAAAAAGCACTTTAACCTATAAACGACGAGCAGGGGGTATTGAACTCGATGCCCCTGGGCGAGCATATTAGGCTCCATTCATGCCTATAATCGTCATTTTACGATAAATATCGTTATTACTTATTCATATGCGCCTATTTTACCTTCACTATGAAGATAGTAACCTGTAACAACAATAAACCAAGTGGAAATATATTTTTTTTCTGGTCAAAATCGCGAATATACATGGAGCAGCCCATTCATGAATTATGGAGCAAATTGAGGCAACCCCTCCCTTCACGAGGCCTCAAGCCTGACTGAGCTTACTCATCCACAAACTCGCTTGTGTAACACACCCGCTAGGCACATAAGCACATCCTCCACACATTTTGCTAATGTTAGCACAAAAATATGCCAAGGAATTAGGGAATAACAGGGAAAATAGGTGATAATTGAAGAGGGAGGGGAAAGGAGGGAAGGAGGGGATGTGGAGGAGTGATATGAGGTAAAGGGAAAACAAATTTTTTTTTTTTTTTTAGTGCTACTGTGGCCGTTTAAAATGTTTTTGTTTAGGCCTTCCCTCTTAAGAGCTTTGCCGCCCTCGCCCAGTAAAACTTCTTATGAGCTTTCTCGCCGTTGCTGGGTTAAAAGGCCCCAGTAGCACTTAAAAAAAAAAAATAGGTGATTAAGTGAGATGATTCCCCTCCATACCTACTATCACTCCTCCACATGTGTCAAAACCCCCACCTTCCCCCATTTCCCCCCCCCCTTCAATTATCACCTATTTTTCCTCTTATTCCCCTGTTTATCGGTTTATTTACCATGCCAACATTTCCAATCCAGTTCTAAGGCGTAGTCATCCGCCTACCGAGTCCGTGTTGGGAGAGAGAGAGAGAGACTCAGTCTGCCTCTAGGCTTGGGAGAGGGAGGGTGTACATCGCATCTGCCTCACATTTCATGAATGAACGGTCGGCAATAATTTGCGATTTTCACCCTCCAAATACTATTCCCATTTGTTTTATTGCTGTTACATGTTAATATCTTCATATTAAACGTAAAATAGGCGCATATAAATAAGTAATAACGATATGTATCGTAAAAGGAAAATTTTAGGCGGGAATGAAGCCTATATGGCCGCCCAGTAGTAGGGTGTTCACTACATATAGCTCGCCTTTTAAAGGTTAAAGTAAGGAGCCGTTTCACCAGTGTCTTACGCTCTCGCTTACAATACAGACCTAGACTTCTATGTGAGTCTCTAGGAACTTATGTGATGGAATCTTGGGATTATTACGAAGACAAGCCTTTATATCAGTGTCTTATTCTCTCGTATGATAAGGACTAAGTAGGGAGTTGTTACACCAGTGTCTTACACCCTCCACTACAAGTCCTCACTGAGAAGGAAGCCGTTACACCAGTGTCTTACGCTCTTCCAACCAGCCTTCCTATGTTTGTGGGTTTACTCCATGTGGCATACTCTAATTATGGTAAAGTCCCGTACCAAGGCAAATGTAAATTTTTTAATTGGCCACCAGTGTGGTCTAACAAAGATACTAAACAAATCCAAGGTACCTTCGAGAAATGCGTCGAGTAGTTCCACCAGTGTCTTACTCCCTCAAGGCAATTTCTCGCTATAGATAATCCCAAGTCTTTCAGACATCTCTCAGCCAGTGCCTTTAAGATATCTTTCCAACTGTACCACTTCTGGATTTGGCTGGGGATGTCTTACCAATTCCGTCGTTATTTCCGGTTGCGCATCTCGGGTTTTTAAGGGCGGTTGTGCGCAGAGGAGGGTGTGTGTCGACGCCGGTAGACCTTCTCAGAATCCACGCCACAGCAGTGGTGAGTCTCCGGGCAAGATGGGCGCGTGGTGATTTTGCATTTATGGAAGGTTTTCTCCCCTGTGTGTTGTGGTTTGGGCCAGCCAACATATTGATGTTACTATCAAGAGGCTGGAAACGGCGTACATAACGGTTTCGATAAGTGCGTGATTCCCCATCGTAATTGACCGTGACTTGATAGCAATTAGGAACGGTCAGAATTTCGAGAGGACCTTTAAACCAGTTTTAATTTAGAAGGTACGGGAAGTTGAGCCACCATCACAAGGTCGCCGACGTGGTGTGGGCTGATCTTGGGGGTTTGATCTGGTTTCAGGTCTTGCAGGTACTGGAGTTGACGTAATCGGTTCCGCAGGTGGACGAAGGATTGGTTGAGGTCTGGCAAGGCCTCGGACGGAACGGACAGGTGTCGTAGTGGCAGAAGTAAGGGGGGTTCGCCAAAAATTCATTCATGAGGGGTTATTCCATCCTCGTGAGGGCAGGTGTTGATACCCCATTGCATGATTCTGACTTGACTTGGCCAGTCGGTTGTATTAATTTGTTGTAATCTCAATCTGGTTCGTATCTTTTTTACTATGGTCCTGTGGCTGCGCTCGCATACTGAATTACCCTGGGGCCAGTAAGGAGATGAATGGCTGATCTTGTAGCCAAATATCTGGAATATTTGTGTCCAGATATATCCTGTATATTCTGGGGCATTGTCAGAGTGGATGGCTTGAGGAAGACCAAAGTATGGGAAGATATGTTGCAATAATGATTCCTTTTACTCCATCCATTGGTCCCATGATGTCTACAGCCAGTAATTGCCATGGCTTAGTTGCAATCATTTTTCTGGATGGACCGGGTGTTCTGGTCTTATCTTTGCCTAAGGCACAGGCTCGGCAAGTTTCAGTGATCAGTTTGGCTGTCACATAAGGTCTTGGGGTCCAATATATTTCTTGAAAGGTGGCAAGGAGCTTTTTCTGGCCTAGGTGGATACCATTATGGGAGTGCAAAGATTGCATTATGTCTTTGGCGGTGTTGGGGCTTATTACAATCTTGCCATCTATGGTGTATAGGTTGTCTCCCTTCCTTATAAGTTGGTCAAAAACAAATTTTGGAATCCTTGTGGGTTTGTCTTTTCTCTGAAATGATTGGAGAAGGTGTTATTGGTCTTGATCGGTCGGTTCCTGTTGATGAATTGCTCGAACGGCTTCTTGGGGTGGAATTGATTGAAGAGGAACCCGGGAGAGTGCATCTGCATTGGTGTGTAGCTTTCCAGGTCGGTAGACGATTTCGAAATTAAATTCCTAGAGAGATTCTCGCCACCGGACGGTTAAAGCATTTTTGGTGTCAGATTTTCTTAGCCACTGTAAGGCTTGGTGGTCAGTGATGATGGTTACCTTTACCCCTGCAAGATATGCTTTAAAATACTGGAGTGACCAAATAATTCCCAAGCATTCCCGTTTTGTGACTGGGTAATTAGTTTCAGCAGGGTTTAAAGTACGGCTGGCACAGGCAAATATATGTTTACAACCTTCCCAGGTTTGGGCTAGTACTGCACTTATTCCGAATTGGGATACCTCGGTGTAGAGACAAAAGGGCTTGGTATCAGGGAAGTAGACGACTGGTGCTGCTACCAGTAACTCTTTTAAGGTTTGAAAAGCCTGTAATCTATTGGTGTTTCAGATGAAGGCTCCTCTTTTTTTTGTGAGGTCGTGGAGAGGCTTGGCGACTGTGGCAAAGTTCTTCACACATTGTCTGTAGTAGGATGCCAATCCTAAAAAGGCCCGTATTCCTTTTACATTGTTGGGAGGTGTGATTTCACTTATGGCTTGTAGTTTTGATGGGTCTGGTGATATTCCGGCTTCATAAACTTCTTTTTGGTCCATGGTGCACTTGGAAAGTTTTTATTTCACGTTGGCATCTCGAATCCTTTTGAAAACTTGTTGAAATCGTTGTAGATGTTCAGACTACGTCTTTCCAAATATGATGATGTCGTCCAGGTAGGCAAGGCAAGTTCCCAGGTTAGTCCTTGTAGTACTGATTCCATGAGTCTGGAAAAAAGTGGCGGGTCCGTTGCACAACCCGAAAGGAAGGACTGTAAACTCGTAGAGTCTACTCTGACTGGTGGAAAAAGACGTTTTCTCTTGATGTTCTGGTACGACGGGGACTTGCCAATAACCCGCCTGCAAGTCGAGGGTGGTGAACCATTTGGCTCCTAGTAGGGAGTCTAGGGAATCATCGATGCGAGGCAGTGGGGTGGCGTCTTTGATGGTGGCATCGTTTAACTGGCAGTAGTATGTACAAAATCGAGTGAACCCATCTTTTATTTTCACTAGCACTACCGGAGATGACCATGGACTGGTGGAGGGGCGAATAACGCCTGTGTCCATTATATCTTGAACTTGTGTCTCTTCCTCTTGTCGTTGGATAAGGTTACTTCATCGAATAGGCTGGCGAATGGGAGGCCCTACGCTGAGAATAGGGTGGTTTAGAACTTGAGTTTTCCCAACGTCCCTGGCTGATGTGGCGAAAATGTCTTGAAATGAAGTCATTAACCTCTGTAGATCCTGTTTTTGCTGGTTTGTCAAATGTGGGGGAATATCAGGGAATTTAGGAGTTGGAACAGAGGCTTCATTATCTGAGGGAGATAAGTCTTCATCATGGGTATCTAGTTCACCGATGGTTAACCCTCTTGGCAAGGTGAGGGGGTGATCGGATATGTTAGCTACTTTAACTAGATTTACATTCTCAGGCATAATAGTGAGAGCAGTGAGGCTATCCCTGTCAAAGGGACTCTGGAGACTGTGGGTTAAAACTAATTCACCAGATAAGGTGGGCAAAATGGAAATCCGCTGTTCATGGTGAGGTGGTAGCGTAACAGTCTTGGTTAATACAGCCTGAGATGTTCTGATTGTGTGAACGGGATGAATGATTTTCGGTTCGATGAATGGGGGAGGTTTGAGTGGTCTGTGATCAAAAGTTAACACTCTGTTTACACAATCGATGGTGGTACGTAGTGTGGTCAATAGGGCAAAGCCTAAGTACCCATCATAATTGGTTTCAGCAGATGGAAAGATCATGAATGGATGATGGTGACCATGATTTGGAGTGTTGGTAACTACGTAAAGAGGAGCTGTTTGCCCTCGATTTGGTATTATGCCATCGTTTGCGTCAATTAATATAATGGGGGATGCTTGGAGAGGCCCAAAGGTGGCCCGATGTTTGTTAAAGTAAGATGAGAAAATACACGAATGGGAGGCACCCATGTCAATCAAAAGTCTTGACTTAACATCTTGAATAGAAAGGTGATTGTAAATAGGGCGTTTCCTGAATTTGAGATCATCCCATTACGAGCCTCCGCCAGTTTGACAAGGTGGGCGGGGCGGTATAAAAACTCAGTTTATCTTGAATGTTCGAAGACTTCTCCAGTAGCACGGTTTCTTCTGGTATTCCCTCGTTGGTTGAGTCATCAATCCCTGCGGATTCGTCTTCGGTTATGGTAGCCACCCATCATGGCTTGATTCAAGGAATCTGGCTCCAAAACTGAGGGAGTTTGGGACGACGGTTGACTAATTCCGACGACGACTTCTTCAGGGATGTCAATGGGCACTTTGGGCTACAGGGTTTCCAGTCTGAGGGTCTGACCCTGGCTCAGTCTTCCATCTTGTCCGTAGAGCGATGAAAGGTTGCAACAGTTGATGAGGCAGAAGAGGGTTGAAGTTGGGTGGTGGCTCAACTAATCGCTGCTATTTTGTCCTTTTCATGACTTTTCTGAAGTGTGAGGATGCGCCGGATTATTAGTAAGTCGTCATCGTAACCTTTAGGTTCTGTGATAGCAAAGTAATCCCCCACAGACGCTGGTAAAACAAGAAGCAATGCACTGAACACGTTCTCTTTTCTTGCGGCCACAGTCTCACTTGGAAAGGCTGTGACTACTAGCTGATTTAACTGGCTAATCGTAGCATCTAAATTTCCTGTGAATTGAACACTGAAATTGCTGGTTCGCAATCATCTTTCCAAGAGACGGATTAATAGCACATTTTGTATACGCTTCAAACTGAGCCCAGGTCAAGTTGCTTATTACTATTGTGTTGATTAAGAGAATTACAGTTGATCCCTAACCAGTATAAAGAGGTACCTAAGTTGATGATAAAAGCTGATTTCTAAGTTGGAAATCGCAATCAGATTGTCTCACATTAATTGAAAACGTGGCATAACACTGGTGGCAATAAGCAATAAGACACAGGTCAAGTTATGTCACGCACATAACCGGAAACAAGAGACATATGCCGACCCAACTTCAATACTACCGTGTGAATTTTGGAAGTTTCGTCTTCTCTGAACACAATGTCAAGCACGGGCTTGACCACTTCGAGATAGGTGTTAATATCATGGTCTTCTGGCTTGAAAGGAATATTTTCAAGTGATTTCCCTGCCATGGTGATTGTGTATTGATTATACTGAGTGAGATAGAGAAACGAAGGTCGTCCCCCCGAGTTGAGACACCGCTGCCACCAGTGTTATGCCACGTTTTCAATTAATGTGAGACAATCTGATTGCGATTTCCAACTTAGAAATCAGCTTTTATCATCAACTTAGGTACCTCTTTATACTGGTTAGGGATCAACTGTAATTCTCTTAATCAACACAATAGTAATAAGCAATGGACACAAAACACATAGGTAAAGGATATACAGGTTTTATTCCTTAACTGCTGGGGTACAATCTCAATATGAAAAGTATGAATAAAATTCATATGTAAATAATAATAATGTTACAAATGAACATATGAATAATAACACACAGAGAGGATAAGTCTCAAATCACAAAAAATAGAGTCCTGGAATAAATATACAAAGCTCTATAATATGGCTTGAATGTAAGTAAATAATAGTTACTGCGATGTTGAAAACATAGTACTGATAAGTATGGAAAGTAGGAAAATATTTTACTTCAAAACGAACAATAAATTAATGCAACTTGAATAAGTAATTAAACTACTGTATAATAACTCAAAGAGTAATAAGTATGCAAGATAATTTCATAAAAAGCATAAAATTTATATTAGTCAACTATACGTGACTGAGGAAGCAACTATTGGATCTGTACCTGGATGATAGGTAGCGCATAAACTTAGGTCTGACTAAGTGTTCAAGTTTTACATGTAAGTGTATGTCTTTATAACCGGATAAATATATATATATATTTCCAAGCCGAAGAATCAGGAGCCTGAATTCGAGGATGTAAATATTTTCCGCACAATAGAATGTGTACTGTTCTCCAGAATCAGACCGACGGAAAATAAATAAAGAAGGGAAGAATGGGAAATCTTCTAGGGTTACGTTACTATATAAACCTTGACATACCTAAGTCTAAACCCTCACTTTAATAATTATTACCATTTCGAACTAGGAAAAACACTTAAAGGATTTCTTAGAGAGTAGAAGCACTGGGAGAACGAGGATGGAGCACACTGGTAGAGGCATGGTTGTCTTGTTTCTTGAGTACAGGGACCCTGGGATAATCACACTTCCCAGCTAGGTTCAGGCCCAAACAATTCCAGTATACGTTCTGCTCTCTTCTTTCGCGCCCTCGTCTTAGCGCGACACACTTGATCACTATTCACGCTGAACCTGGAGGATGACACTAAACGATTCCCTGCACTCGGTAAACACAAAGTATTTCCGGGCGTAAGTGGACAATTAAGATTTTCACTGTCCTGCATCGCGATAGAGTACGTTGATGCAAACCTAGGCTTACTGTAGGTTGGTTTGGCAGGCTTGCACTAGTCGAACTTAGTTATTCCACTACGAACTTTTCCTGGAATGTTAGCTAGGCTAATGACTCAATCTCCTTCCCACTTTTGTTGGTGCAGTCAGAGATCAAATCAGGAGGCCTACCTTGTGTTCGATTATGCGGCTCAATCTTAGTCACACATTTGGTGCGGACACGGATTGAGCTATTCCTTGACCCACTTTTGTTGGTGCAGCCAAACAACAAAGAATTTTCTTCTTCGCAATAATCAATACTATTCCTTCTCCCTTCTAACCTAGTAGTTTCGTGAACAGAACCCAAATATTGTTCTAAGCCAGCAGGCTGATTGCTTGATTCTACTTTGTTCAGCGCGCATAGTGACTTCTTTTTTGTAGACGTTTTAGTTGCCCGGTTTTGGGGCAAGAGTAATGTGTGACACTCTGGCTTTGTGTTCTTTCAGGGAGCCAGTCACACTAGGGGTTATTTGCACTTGGGAATTATGTGGAGGTGATGCATGCATTGATTTCACTTTGGTATTAGGCTTGTGCTGGATCTGAGGGATATTTGCATAGGGCATGTGAGACTGTTCTGTTATTTCTGGCCTGTTTAGTTCTTCATTATATGCACTATGGTGGTATGTTAACACTGGTTTTAGATATTCATTTTGCATCTCTTTGTACAATTCACTATGTATTTGATAGTCTATAGATGCACATTGTTGCGGTTGATGGTTAATTTGCATAGTGTTGCTGGAGTCATGAGTGTAGAGTGCGGCCATGTGTTGATTCTGGAGGCTATCATAATTTCCCCTGTCGATTGCGTTTTCTCTGGTGTCTTCTCCATTGTTGTTTTCTTTCGATCGGCTTCTGTTGTTGTTGCACGTCCTTATGCCTGCAATGCGGAGGGGTTGGTCTTGCAAGCTAGTTATCGGTGGTAATGGGTTGGTGTCTGGGTCTGGAACAATTTTATCCTCCGGCATCTCACCGATCTTTCGCTTATGTACTCTATTTATCATATGTTTACTAGCGGGGGTACCCGGCGTTGCCCGGGTTTAAATTCTACTACCATAATCACCATCATCAATCACTACTACCACAATCATCACAATACGACTACTACCATGATCACCGGCCTCGACCTCCCTGTGCCTCATTAAATGGCGACCTCGATTTCGGCCGCCAAATGACCTCCGATTTTGGATCTGACCTCATCTGTACCCCAATTTTGGGGGACTGCGAACAACTTTGGTTCAATACACCTTTTCGATCGGAGGCCTCCTTCTGCCCCAAACGGCAATTTTGTTCAATTTCGGCCTCGAAACGACCTCCGATCGTAGCCTCACCCCCTCTATGACCTGACCCAGGTCAATTGACATCCACATGCAAAGTTTCAGCTCCCCAGGTCCAAAACTGCAGCCGCCTATTAAGAACACACAGACAGACAAACAGACACACAAACTGATTTAATAATATAGATAGATTTGTCCCCTATTTCTCCTATACTACACAGTACTGTATATACATGTTGGCGCAGAATTGGGTTACCCACCTTGCAGAAACTGACTACGTTGCCTTCCTGTACATCCGTGTAGACGAGCAGTAACTTGCGTAGATCGTCCTATGACTATTTTGTTTGAACAAACTATATCCTTACAACCATTATATACATTACTTTGTTCTGCATTTAATGGTCTATTGGACCATTAAACGCAGAATAGATTGTATAATCTGCTGGTATTTTTAAAATTTGCAATACAAATAAAGTAGATGTGAAGTTTTTACATTTACAAAACCGAAAAATAAAATATAATAGATGAATATACTACATACCCAACTCGGATTAGATTTTCTGATACTGCTGTATAATATCACTGGTGGTTATATATATATATATATATATTCTTTAAGGCAAACAAGGTTAAAGGAAATAGCAATTTCAGCATTAGATATTTTATTATTCAGAGATTCAAGGTTTCTGATTAATTTTCGTTGAGGTTCAGTGAGCAGGTGGATGAGGTTAGCAAAGTTCATGATAGTTCGACGTTTCGCTAGGCATCTAGCATCTTCAAGGAATATTACAATGTTCAAAATTACGGGTATATATACACATGAGGGGACAGGGGGTGCAAGGAGTGGGCGCCCCTACTGAGTATTTGGTGGCCTGCCATTGGTTGAGGGTAGCCGTCCTGCGAGACGCGCACTGCTCCTGGTTCGTGATAGGCTGGGGATGGGCAAAATTGACGTTGATTGGCTGCTAGAAGTCTTCAGGGCAGAGGGCTGCATTCTGGGTTGAGTGGACGTTTGGGGCGCGGGAAGGAGGTGGGGGGCGGCGCCCGTAGTGAGGTAGTGACGTTTAGCAGAAGGCGATATTTGTAGATCCAGTACTTGCTTGTTTATGTTGGGGCTTAAAGCTTGGATGTAAAGAGCTTCAAGCATAGAGAGTCTTCTGGGGTCATTTTCTTTGTCAATTATGGAGGTGTTTTTATTTAAATCGTGGCGGGTGAGGACAGGGTGGTTATGGGAGAGGTAGTGGTCTTTAATAGCTCCAGACTGAAGGTGGAGAGTAAGCCGACGAGACAGACGAGTCTGAGTCATACTAATATAGGAATGGGGCCCACAGTCCCCATTATTACAGGTGTGTTGGTATATCACATGATCGTCATTCATCAATATAGGAATGGGGCCCACAGTCCCCATTATTACAGGTGTGTTGGTATATCACATGATCGTCATTCATCAATATAGGAATGGGGCCCACAGTCCCCATTATTACAGGTGTGTTGGTATATCACATGATCGTCATTCATCAATATAGGAATGGGGCCCACAGTCCCCATTATTACAGGTGTGTTGGTATATCACATGATCGTCATTCATCGGGCTCTTAGTCTTGGTGGAGGTAGGTCTGTTTCGGAGTACAAGGTTGGAGGTCTTAGGGGATTTGTAGTAAAAGATGAATTTAATTTTGTTGTCAGGGTTGGTGGGTAGGACATGTTTGTTGATTTTTGTAACAATTCTAAGATTCGTTCTGCTCGACTCTTTCGCGAACTCGTCTTAATGCAACTCACAATACCACTATCCACGCTGAATATGGGGGATGAAACTAAGGGATCCCCTTCACTCGGTAAATATAAAGGTTTCCCGGGCGTAGGTGGACAGTTAGAAATATGACTGTCCTGAATCTCGATAGACTACGTTGATACAAATCCAGGCTTAGGTGGCTCGGGCAGACTTGCACTAATAGTACTGACTCTTTCCGACATATTAACTTACGAAAGTTAGGGGTTGCCCGAGCGCCCGGTATTTCCCCCACAACACTCTTTCTCACACTGAGGGACCGTTAGAAGTCGGAGGAATTTGGGGTTGCCACCAACCGACAGAATATGATCTAACTTACCTAACTTACTGAGCTCAATATGATGCAAATCGCGTCATAAACTTATTATTGAGCTATTTCACTAAGTTCATATGACGCGATCGCGTCAAATGATACTTTTGCGCAAACCGCCATATGACGCAATCGCGTCATATATGACGCAGAGGGCTAAGTTCTTGGTCTAGGTCGAACTTATCATTGAATGACAAAGAGGCTAGTGACTCAATCTCCGTTCCATTTGAGTTGATGCGGTCGCAGATTGATGTATATTCACAGGGCCTGTCTTGCCTTTGACTGCGTGACTCGATCTTAGTCTCACTTAAGTTGGAGTAGACCCCGATTGAGTTATTCTCTGTCCCATTTGAGGTGATGTTTTCACAGAATAAAGAAGTTACTTCCTCACAACAATCAATTTCATTACTTCTCCTTTCTAACCTACTGTAGGAGTAGCCTACGGAGTTCAGATCCAAAAGTATGGTTTAAGCCAGCAGGCTGAATGCTTGACTCTACTTTGTTCAGCATGCATAGTGACTCTGTTTTTGTCGGTGTCTTGGTTGAATGATCTTGGGGCAAGAGGGGCATGGTAGCTACTTTGGCTTTGTTTTCTCTCAGGGAGCCAGTCGCACTAGGGTTTATTTGCTCTTCGGATTTATGTCTGGGTAGTGCATACATATGGATATTGCTTTGGTATTGGATTCGGGCAGGTTCTAAAAGCTATTTGCATAGGACATGTAAGGCTTTTCTGCTATTTCTGGCCTGTTTAGTTCATCATCATATGAGTTCTTATGGTACGTTAACACTGGTTTTAAGCATTTGATTCATACCTGTGTATACACTTCACTATTTAGATTGTAGTCTATCGAGGCACACGGTTGTTGTTGATGCCTAACTTGCATTGGACTGGTGGTATCGTCGTTGTAGAGGGAGGCCAAGTGGTTGTGTGTTCTGGGTATTTCTAGCTGTGTTGTGTGGGGTATATGATGTGAATGGAGTTTGTTATGTGGGGTTTGGTGGTTGTGGTTGATGTGGTATATGTTAGAAGGTGCTGAGGTTTCTTGTTGCAGGAAGGCATCAGGAATATTTTGGATTGGATGCGCATCTTCCGTAAGGTTGGGATAGCTTCCCCTGTCGGCCGCGTTTTCCATGGTGCCTTCCCATTCTGGTTTTCTTCGTCTTTTGTCCTGTTGATGTTGCATGTCTTTATGGTTGCCATCCTGGTTGGATGGTCTTGCAGGTTGGTTGTTGGTGGCAACTCTTTGGTGTTTTCTTTCTTCAATTTCTTCTCCTCTAGCATCTCACCATCGCCTTTCAAAAAAAAGTCCCGACCTCGGGGCTGGAGCATGTATATCTTGAAAGTTTTGGTGCGGAGGTAAGGCTGGAGATGGTGTAGGAAGTAATACCAAATTCTGGCGGTGATGTTGTTGGTAGCCATAACAGGGGAAGAGGAACATCTGAATGATTGATGATGTTGAGGAGTTGCCATGGAGAGGTAATGTTTTTATGCTTGCCGTTAACTTCGATGGTGATCTTGGCGATTTTCATGGTACTGGAAAGTGTTGGTGTGGTGGTGTCTGTGGAAGGACTGATGTCAGGCTCAGGAGGAGAACTAATGTTTAGGGGTGGATTGAGGGGGAGATTCTCAAGTGTGTTTGACTTGAGGGGCATGGGAGTAATAGACAAGGTAGGGGGAGGATCGTGAGTTAATGCGATGTTTGTAGGGTTTTGTTGGTCGAGGGGTGTATCTGAGGTGGTGGTTGAGGTGGTTTGGGCTGCCTGGGTAGGTGGAGGTGGCGAGGGTGGAGTCATAGGTGTCCGGTTGGTAGACATACAGTAGATGGCTCCTACTTTTTAGGTTTGTTGATACGGCGGCCATAACGGGAATACTTAGGCTGTGAGGGAGGAGGTGGGGAGGTGAGGAAACGGGGTGTTTTGGGTTTAGATCGGAAAGGGCGTTTGGGGTGTCTAGGTTTGGGTTTAGGATAGGAGGTGGTTGGAACGGGAAGGGATGGGGAAATGGTGTTGCTGGTAGAAAGATGGGTTTGTGGGGTGAATGGGGTTGTAAGTAGGAAGGGGTATTGAGGGGTGGGGGGTTGGAAAAGAGGGGATGGAGGAGTGAGGGGAGGTAGTTCGGGCATGGTGGAAGAAGAGGAGGTGGGGGATATGTGAGGAACGGGAAGAATGGGGTTGGAGGAGATAGGGGAAGGTTGAGTGGTAGGGATAGGGAGGGATGGGGAAGGGGAAAGTGGTGGTGGGAGAGGGGCAAAACCTGGAGGGGCTGAGAGAGCCCGAGTGGTAGGAGGAAGGGAGGTTGGATAGTTAGGAAAAGTAGGAGGGGGCGTGGGAATAGGACGAGGGGTAGGAAGGGGGCATTGTGGTTCAGGAATGGGAAGAGGGGGTGAAGGGGGTAAGGCGGGTGTGGGAGGTGGTAAGGTAGCCTGTTTGGGGGGTGGTAAAGGATCAAGATTAGTGGTGGGGCATGAAACATAATCATCTGGTTCAGCCAACATAGTGAGGTTACTGTCGAGAGGTTGGAAGCGACGTACGTATCGGTTTCGGTAGGTGCGCGATTCCCCATGGTAATTGACCGTGACTTGGTAGCAATTTAGAACTGTTAAGTTTCAAAAGGGCCTTTAAAACGTGGCTTTAACTTAGATGGCACAGGAAGTTGAGCCACCATCACAAGGTCGCCGACGTGGTGAGGGCTGATTTTGGGGGTTTCGTCAGGTTGCAGGTTTTGTAGGTATTTGTAGTTGGCGTAATCGATTCCACAGGTGGACGAGGGACTGGTTGAGGTCAGGTGATGGCTCAAATGGGACGGACAGGTGTCTCAGTGGCAAATGTAAAGAATGCTCACCAAATATCCTTTCATGATGGGTCATTCCATCTTCGTGAGGGCAAGTGTTTATACCCCATTGTACTATGCGGACTTGACTTGGCCAGTCTGTGGTGTTCATTTGTTGCAGCCTTGTCCGTATTTAGTTGTCTATGGTCCTGTGGCTACGTTCACAGACTGAATTTCCTTGAGGCCAGTAGGGAGATGATTGACTGATTTTGTAACCGAAGATCTGTGATATCTGGGTCCAGATGTGGCCTGTGAATTCTGGGGCATTGTCAGAATGTATAGCTTGTGGGAGACCAAAATACGGGAATACATGTTTAGTGATAGTAATAGTGATTCTGCGACTGCAAAGGCTGAGTGTTCCTTGGCCTGGACATGCAATGACATATTTGGAATAAGTGTTTACGAAGTGATTATGTATTTGTAGCCTTTCACTCCGTCCATGGGCCCCATGACATCTACGGCTAATAACTCCCGTGGTTTGGAAGCAATTAATTTACCAGAAGGGCCTGGTGTTCTGGTGTTTTGTCCTTGCCCAAAGCACAGCCACAGCAGGCTTCGGTAATGGATTTTGCTGTGACGTGAGGCCTTGGGGTCCAGTATACCTCTTGAAAGGTTGTAAGAAGCTTCTTCTGGCCTAGATGTATTCCGTTATGGGAATGGAGAGACTGCATGATATCTTGGGCAGTGGTAGGACTTAGGACAATCTTGCCTTCTTTGGTGTATTAGATGTCACCTTTCCTGATGAGGTGTTCGAAGATAATTTTTGGAATCCAGGCAGGTTTGTTCTTTGCCTGAAATGAATATAGAAGATGTTGCTGAGCTTGGTCGGTTGATTCTTGCTGTTGAATGGCCCGTATAGCATCCTTGGGTGGTGTTTGCTGAATAGGGAGCTAGGAGAGTGCATCTGCATTTGTATGCAATTTTCCCGGGCGGTAGGCAATCTCAAAATTGAACTCTTCAAGAGATTCTCGCCACCTGACAGTAAGGTCATTTTTTGTGTCGGATTTGCGGAGCCATTGTTGGGCTTGGTGATCCATTATGATGGTGACTTTGACTTCAGCAAGGTATGCTTTGAAGTGCTGGAGTGCCCAAATTATGCCCAAACATTCCTGTTTGGTGACTGGGTAGTTGATCTCTGCGGGCTTTAAGGTACGGCTGGCACAAGCAATGCTGTGTTCGCGGCCTTCCCGGGTTTGGGCTAGCACTGCTCCTATTCCAAATTGTGAGATGTCGGTGTAAAGACGGAAGGGCTTGGTATAATCAAGGAAGGAGACAACTGGGGCTGCAACGAGTAGGTCTTTTAAAGTTTAAAAGGCTTATATTTTTTGGGTGGTCCAAATAAATGGTTCTTCTTATCTGGTGAGGTTATGAAGGGGTTTTGCAATGGTAGCGAAGTTTTTCACGAACCTTCGATAGTATGAAGCTAATCCCAGGAATGCCCATACTCCTTTGACGTTGTTGGGGGGATTGATGTCAC
Organism: Paralithodes platypus; assembly: GCA_032716605.1. Classification (NCBI taxonomy): domain Eukaryota; kingdom Metazoa; phylum Arthropoda; class Malacostraca; order Decapoda; family Lithodidae; genus Paralithodes; species Paralithodes platypus. The sequence goes on along the minus strand of CM064564.1, from coordinate 20,594,400 downwards.
TGATGGCCTGGAGCTTGGCTGGGTCTGGAGAAATTCCGACTTCAGAGACAACAAGACCGAGGAATTTGACTTGTTTCTTTGCCATGTTGCTTTTCGATGGTTTAAGCTTTAGTTTGGCATCTCTGATTCTTTGAAAGACTTGCGCGAGTCGTTGTAAGTGTTCTGCCTAAGTATTTCCAAAGACGATGATGTCGTCTAGGTAGGCGAGGCAAGTTTCCCAGATAAGTCATTGAAGTACAGACTCCATCAATCTGGAGAAGGTGGCAGGGCCATTACACAATCCGAATGGAAGAACTATGAATTCGTATAGTCTGCCCTGGCAGGTGGAAAGAGCCGTTTTCTCTTGATTTTCTGGCGCGACGGGGACTTGCCAATATCCTGCTTGTAAATCTAGGGTGGTAAACCATTTGGCTCCTAACAGAGAATCTAATGAATCGTCGATGCAAGGGAGTGGGGTGCCATCCTTGATGGTGACGTCATTTAATTGTCTGTTGTCAATGCAGAATTTAGTGGACCCATCATTTTTTTTTACGAGAACAACGGGAGATGACCATGGAATGGTGGATGGGCGGATAATGCCTGTGTCCATCATATCTTGAACTTGGGTGTCTTCTTCCTGTCTTTGGATGGGGTTTTTCTTCCTAATGGGTTGGCAAATGGGAGGCCCTACGGTATGAATGGGATATTGTAAGATTTGAGTCTTCCCTACATCCCTTGCTGAAGTGGCGAAGATGTCTTGGTAAGAGGCCATTAGTCTTTGTAAGTCCTCTTTTTGTTGGCAGGTTAAATGTTGGGGTATGTCAGGGAATTTTGGTGCTGGGGGGTTAACTTCTTCATCTGGAGGTGATAGGTCTTCATCATGAGGTTCTAATTCTCCTATTGTTAACCCTCTGGCAAGGTGAGGGGATGGTCTGATATATTGGCTATCTTGACTTGGTTAAGGTTCTCAGACATAATAGCTGGAGCGGTAAGGCAATCCCTGTCAAAGGGACTCTGAAGACTTGGTGTTAAAACTAATTCTCCTGATAAGGTTGGCATGATAGATACCCACTGTTCGTGGTGTGGTGGTGGTGTAACAGTTGTCTTTAATACTGCCTGAGAAATTTTAATGGTGCGAAAGAGGTGGATGTTTTTAGGTTCGCTAGGGTAGGTAATTTTGGATGGTCGAGGGTCGAAAGTTAGCACTCTGTTGACACAGTCGATGGTGGCACGTAGCGTGGTTAGGAGATCGAATCCTAAATAACCATCATAATTGGTCTCAGTAGACGGGAAAATCATGAATGGATGATGGTGTCCGTGGTTTGGGGTGTTGGTGGCTATGTAGAGGGGAGCTGTCTGCCCTCGGTTAGGAATTATGCCATCGTTAGCGTCAATCAATACAATGGGCGATGGTTGGAGAGGCTCAAAAGTGGCCTGATGTTTGCTAAAGTATGATGAGAACAGACACGAACAAGAGGCACCCGTGTCTATTAAAAGTCTCGATTTAACTTCTTGAATAGTAAGGTGATTGTAAATAGGGGGTTTTACTGAGTTTGAGATTGTCCTATCACGAGCCCCCGCCAGTTTGACATAAGGTGGGCGGGGGCGGGTTAAAAAAAAAAAAAAATCTGGATACTTGATGTCTCTTCCAGAAGTACGGTTTCTTCCGGTAGTCCTTCGTCTGTATCGTCATCTATTCCTGCGGATCCGTCTTCTGTGATGGTTGCCACCCGCCGTGGTTTGATCCAGGAGATTTGACCCCAGAACTGAGGGATTTTTGGACGACGGGTGACTAGCTCAGAAAAAAGACTGTTTCAGGGATATCAATGGACATTTCGGGCTGCAAGGTTTCCAATCTGAGGTTCGGACTCTAGCCCAGTCTTCCATCTTATCAGCGGAACGATAGAAAAGTGCAACAGGGAAGGATTAGAAAGAAGGCTGAGGTTGGGTGGTGGCTCGACTGATTGCGGCTATCTTATCCTCTTCGTGACTCCTTTGCACAGCCAGAATATGGCGGATGATGGCTAGGTCGTAATCGTAACCTTTGGTTCTGTGATCGCAAAATGATCCATTACACTTGCTGGCAAGACTCGTAGTAACGTGCTGAATACATTCTCCTTTCTTTCGGCCGCAGTATCGTTGGGAAAAGCCGTGACAACTAGCTGATTCAACTGACTAATTGTATCATCTAGATTATCAGTGAACTGCACATTGTGGAATTGTTGATTCGCAATGATTTTACCGAGAGAAGGATTTATAGCACCTTTCATATACGCTTCAAATTGAGCCCAGGTCAAGTTGGGGGTGTCACGCACATAACCAGAAACGAGATACATATGCCGTCCCAAGTTTATCACTACCGTGTGAATTTTGGAAGTTTCGTCATCCCTGAAAACAATGTCAAGCACTGGCTTGACAACTTCGAGCTAAGTATTAATATCATGATCTTCTGGCTTGAAAGGAATAATCTCAAGTAACTTCCCTGCCATTGCATTTGTGTATTGATTATACTGAGTGAGATAGAGAAATGAAGGTCGTCCCCCCCGAGTTGAGACACTCCTGCCAACAGTGTTATGCCACGTTTTCAAGAAACGTGAGACAGCCTTATTTTGATTCCCAACTTAGGGATCAGCGTTTATCGTCAACTTAGGTACCTCTCCACTGGATGAAGACTGGCCTTAACCTGATAAGCGCTAAATAGCAGTAGGAGCTAGGGTAGTTATTTGTGCATTTCTGCCAAAATATTCGATCTCACAGAATTTAAAAAAAAGTACCTCAATGTCTTGGAAATAAGCAGCCACATCTGCCAATATATATATATCAACCCTAAAAAAATGTGGGTGTGGAGTTACGGTGGCTGCAAGTTGAAAAAAATGGGCTGATAGGCACGACATCCCGAGCGAGCGAGTGTGTGTGAGTGAGTCAGGCGGGAGGAGAGAGAGAGAGGGTGGAGGCAAGAACGTGCGATTGATGAGAAGCAACGCTCTATATCTCGCCTAAAAAGCACCTTTATGGTTTCACCTGTTCATATTCATGAGTAAGGCAGCCCATGTGAATAATATACACTGATAAATGAAGCGCAGAGAGGCATACGGACGAATAATAGGCGAAATAAGAGTGGTGTATTGAGAAAGGTGGGTGGGCGCGGGAGAGAAAAGGGGTCAGATTACAGTAAGTAGATGAGATTAGCGTGGGTGTATGCACAAATTTAGACCTTATAGACACTTTGTGTTGTCGTTGCTATATTGTAAACAACGATAAGACTTCTTGGATGGCGCAGTATGTTAGAGTAACCCGATATCTCATTACACAATTTTTACGCACTATTTGCTTGCAACTCATGGATGAAAGGTTATTTATTTACTTGTAAATTTCTTTACTGTTTGTTCGTAATGATAGAATATGTTAGGTTATGTAAAAAGTATTATACATACTAAATACTTCGATATACACAAGTGTATCGAGGGTATATATATATATTTTTTTGTCAAGCATTCGTCTGCCCGAAAATACGTACGCACTAATCGCTGTCAGTATAGTGTGAACAGTCATGGTCTAGTGGTTAGAGTGATGGACTGAGTGAGATGTAGGCCTAGAGACGTAGGCCTAGAGACGTGGGTTCGAAACCAGAGAGGTTATGGGGATGTTTTTGGAGTGTTTATATCACTTGAATTTTTTTTTTTTTTTTACATACTTACGCCCTGCTATTCATAAAGTCGAAAACTTTGATGAATAGCAGAGCGTAAGTATGTTTTTTTTGTGTTTATTTATTTGTTTGTTTGTTTGTTTTTTTGTTTGTTTATTATTACAAAAGGTTGTTACAAAAGGTTAGTACATAAGTATAATATTACATAGGTATATATATAAATAAAACAAAATATTGCCTGGCTAATGAATTAAACTGAAATAATAAATGAAAATATTGCTTATATATACAGTATACTGTATACAATAATATACTGTGTATATATATATATCTATATATATATATATATATATATATATAATATATATATATACAGTATATACCAAAACATATGAACTTATCCTACAACTATAATTTGTACATGTTATGATAATATTATCACGTTGGTCAGGTACGGGCAAGTAGGTAGGCAGGCAGGTGTTTTGAGATCACGTTGGTCAGGTACGGGCAGGTCAGGTACGGGCAGGTAGGTAGTGAGGTAGGTAGTGAGGTAGGTGGGCGGGGCAGGAGTTTGGCTGAGATAGGGCGACACAGGTACCACTCCTAGTAGTACTTGAGTGAGTGGTAGTCCCTGAAGCACTCGCCCAAAACACAACCCAACGTTGCATTCCTTGCACATTGATGTGACTCGGCTTCTTCTTTGTGGCTTTCTGGTGGAGTGGGCACAGACCTGGCACTGTACTTGCAGCCTCCGGGTGCCTGATAGCTCGGTGTGGATAGGGTAGTGTTTGTCATATCCATCAATGACTCTGTCTGGGAGGTTGACTGCACGGCGACCCCTGTGACCGGAGACTGGTTGGTGTTTTTGTAGGAGTTGGTAGGCGACGTTGTATATGAACTCCCTGAACTTGAGTTTTTTGTTCGGGGCCATGTCTTTTTTTACCAGCCACATGTTGTAAGCGTTGAGCTTCGTGATGTCAACAAAGTGAAGGAAAAGCTTGTGATACCACTTCACTGTTTTTCGTAGGCACTCAACGCCTGCAAGCTGGCAATCAGACTTGTCCACAAGGCGCATGTACTTGGTATAATCCACCACCATATCAGGTTTCTGGATAGACTTCTTGGTACGGTAGTGGAATTTACCAGAGTCCACTTGGGCACCTGTATGGACAGTCGAAAGCAGGTGAACTGGTCGCTTATCGAGCCACTTTACCGCCAGAACTTTCCCAGACTTCTCCAGCTGCTTGTAGTGCTCTTTCTTCTTTCTTCTTGGTCTGTCCAGTCTGCGGCGCCTTTGTTCCTCTGCCAAGTCGTCATCAGAAGCGGTGTCACTGTGGGAGGGGTTGTCCAGTTCTATGCGATTGCCTTGGAACTTAGGCATGAACTTCCTGTTAGTTCTGACAGTCCCACATGCCCCCGTTTTGTGGTCATGGAGGAACTGGCAGAGTGCAGGACTTGTATACCAATTGTCGGTGTACAACGTGTGCCCCTTGTTCAGGTAGGGCTCCAGCATCTTTTTCACAATGTGCCCTGACATGCCCAATGGGTCGTTGCCACCGACTTTTGGAATGTCTACATCAGTGCCGGTGTATACGATCATGTCGAGCACTATTCCACTTTCACAATCGCACAACACAAAGATCTTGATCCCGAACCTGTGTCTCTTCAAGGGGATGTACTGCTTGAACACCAGGCGTCCTTTGAAAAGCACGAGCGACTCATCAATCACCAGGTTGGCAAAGGGGTAGAAGAAGAATTTCCTGTACCTTTGCAACAACATGGTCAACACATCCCGAACTTTCCATATTCTATCAGCTCGGTTTGGATTATTATTGTCTGCGAAGTGCAAAAATCGCAGAAGCAAGAAAAATCTATCACGAGCCATATATTTCTGGAAAATTGGGGTGTTGATGATTGGGTCGTGCTTCCAATAATGCTCCATTACATGCTTCCTGCAGAGAGGCATGATTAGCAACAACGCAAAGAACACAAGGAGCTCAGGGACAGTCGTATCAACCCATGCACGAATTCTTGCTCTAGGAGATATCATATCAATTCTTTCCCTCACCCAGGTAAAATAGCCATTGGTTTGGGAAACGAGATGAGATAATACCTCCTGGTCAAAAAATGCACAGAAGAAATCAGATTCCGTGGACTGGTCATTGCAGGGCCAGTCTGCTGTTGAACCAGCCAGATTGGCATTGAACTGGTGCAAATCTGGTTGGAAATGGGACCCTTCAGACCAGGCAAAATTATACGCCCGTGGGGATCAGGATCAGCCCCTCCGTCAGCCACGTCGTCTGCGCCTTCGTCGTCAGACAGGTCTTGGTCATGGTCACGGTGCAGAAGTACATCGGCGTCTTCCGAATCCTCTGCACCTCCCTCATATTGGTCTTGATCCTCCTCAGACTCGCTCTCACTTTCACCACCCCAGCCATAGTTCCTGGGATCGAAGGCTTCCCCTTCTGCAGCGTCGTCGTCAGAGGAGTCAGGAGGGAAGAGGAGGGCGTCAAACTTGGATGGCGTTAGACCGGCTGCCAAAACTCTACGAGGCCCTCCAACAGCAGCAGGGGCATGGGTGGGCATGGGTGGTGGAGCAGGGGCGTGCGTGGGCGGTGGTGCAGGGGCGGCCGTGGTGGGCAGTGGTGCAGGGGCGGCCGTGGTGGGTAGTGAGACAGGGGCGGCCGTGGTGGGTGGTGGTGGTGGTGGCAACGCGGGGGTGGTAGAGGCGGGAGGTGTCACCTTACTCCTCTTGAACTGATAAGGGTGTCCTTTACCCTTACCCTTCTTGCCAACTACCCCCGATGCTCCTGCATCCCCAGGACGGCCACTTGTACTTCCTGTGGTGGTGGGCGCCGTGGGCGTCGTTGCCACAACAGTAGAGGCAGTAGTTGTTGTGGTAGCAGTTGTCAGAGCAAATGCTGAGGACAATGGCCTCTTCGCACTCGCCCGGCTTGTTGCACGTGTCGTGCCTCTCCCACCACGTGTCGTGCCTCTCCCAGCACGTGTAGGCCTTTGGCTGCACTGGCTCATCATCCTCAGAAGTATATACGTAGGAGGGGTCCCTGGCACGTGTTCGTGTCCTGCCACGAGCACTAACACCGCCAGCAACACGGTTGGGCGAGTCAACAGGGAGCGAGTCAGGGGAGCGTGTAGGCTCCATAGTGACTGAGAGCGTACTGCGTGTGTAGACTGTGTGGGGTGCGTGCGGCGGGTGGTTGTGGGTGCCATCGAGAGGTACCATGTCGCACTAAACGTGGCGCAATTTGTGACTCCCCAGACAGCTTGGCGCCGTTTTGGTACGCCTTTAAAAATCCTGCTTCCGTGAGGCCTATCGCGTTCCCTATAGGAAGCCTTCCGTGAGGCCTATCGCGCTTGCCGGGTTAATTATCTTAACCCTCTCCGACATATGACGCGATTTTGAGCCTATTAGGGATACTTTAAAGCCTTTGTTGCCATCAGGGGTATTTAGAAACCTTTAGTTTAGTTACTTCAACCTCTGCAGTTGTCTTTGTGTTAGCTGTGGGCAGAAAACTAATTTTGGAGAGGTAATTATAAGAGTGAGAGAACTCTATTTCTTTTTGCTAATCTGGCAACCTCTGCATCATATGTGCGTGAAAGGGTTAATCAACACACAAGTAATAAGCAATGGACACAAAACACATAGGTATAGGATATACAAGTTTTATTCCTAAGCTGCTAGGGTACAATCTCAATAAGTCTCTGGAGAAATAAGAATGATAATCATATACAAATAAGAATAATGTTTCAAATGAACATATAAATAATAACACACAGAGATAATAAGTCTCAAATTACAAGAAATAAAGTCCTGAAATGAATATGCAAAACTCTCAAATATGGCTCAAACGTAAATAATTAATAGTTACTGCGATATTAGAACCGTAGTACTGATAGTTATGGAAAATAGGACAATATTTAATCTCAAAACGCACAATAAGTTAATGCAACTTGAATAAGTTTATAAACTGTAATAACTCAATGAGCAATAAGGATGAAAATTGGATTCATCAAGGTAGAATACTTATATTAGTCAACTATACATGACTGAGGAAACATTTAGCTCTGTGACGAAACTTTCACTATTGGATATGTACCCAAAATGATATGGAACGCATAAACTTAGGTCTGTACAAAGTGTTCGAGATTTACGTGTCAGTGTATGGCTTTATACCTGGAACAAATATACAGTATATATATTTCCAAGGTGAGGAATCCAGGAGCCTGAATTCAAGGAAATATGTATATATTTCCCACAAGATAGAGTATGTATTGGTGTCCCACAAATGGAGCAACGGATAATAAATAAAGAAAGGAAGATAGGAAAATTCTTCTGTCTGACGTAAATTAATAAATGAACCTTGACATACCTAAGTCTAAATCCTCACTATAATCATTGTTACCATTACGAACTAGGAAAAACACTTAAAAGATTTCGTAGAGAGTGGAAACACTGGTAGAACAAGTTTGAACGGAGACTGGAGTTGGGTCACGGGCTGTCGTGCCTTTGATTACAGGGGCACTGAGATGATCACACTTCCCAGGTAGGTTCAGGCCCAAACAATTCCAAGATACGTTCTGCTCGGCTCTTTTGCGAACTCGTCTTAATGCAACTCACGATACCACTATCCACGCTGAATCTGGGGGATGAAACTAAAGGATCCCCTGCACCCGGTAAACATAAAGTTTTCCCGGGCGTAGGTGGACAATTAGAAATATGACTGTCCTGAATCTCGATAGAGTATGTTGATACAAATCCAGGCTTAGGGGGCTTGGGCAGACTTGCACTAATAGTACTAAGTTCTTGGTCTAGGTCGAACTTATCATTGAATGACAAGGAGGCTAGTGACTCAATCTCCGTCCCATTTGAGTTGATGCGGTCGCAGATTGATGTATAACCACAGGGACTGTCTTGCCTTTGATTGCGTGACTCGATCTTGGTCTCACTTAAGTTGGAGTAGACCCCGATTGAGTTATTCTCTGTCCCATTTGAGTTGATGTAGTCACAGAATAAAGAAATTACTTCCTCACAACAATCAATTTCATTACTTCTCCTTTCTAACCTAGGAGTACAGAGTTCAGAACCAAAAGTATGGTTTAACCCTTAACCAACGGCGCATGACATGTGTCGAGTTAAATACATTTGGAGTATGTGGCGGTGCACCACATATGTCGAGTGCCATTTTCAGCACGTAATGTTGCTGAGAGAGAGAGCTGAGCGGTGGGACGAGCGTAGTAACCTTATGACCGCTCCCCACGACCACCGTGGACGTACTGAACTGTATACCACCTTCCTCCCCCTTCTCTCACTCGCTACACGGGGAATTATGTACGGAAATTACCTTATTTTAGTTTTTTTGCACTCGTGTTGCACGATCGTTGCAAGAGAACCAGTGCTCGTACAAGGATGGTTCGGGTGTCATTGGAAAGCTCTGTTTACGCCCTTTCAGGGATAGATACTTGTTTTACGCTCTGGGTCTTGTATATGCATGAAAATGAGCACGGAAACAACCCTATTTAGGGTAAAAAAAAAACGCTGGGCGGCACAGTTTAAAATACCTTACCACCCGCTCTTTGTGTGTTAAGACGGCAGGCTGAATACTTGACTCTACTTTGTTCAGCGTGTATAGTGACCCTGTTTTTGTCGGTGTCTTGATTGAACAATCTCGTGGCAAGAGGGGCATGGTAGCTACTTTGGCTTTGGTTTCTCTCAGGGAGCCAGTCGCACTAGGGTTTATGTCTGTGTAGTGCATACATGGGTATTGCTTTGGTATTGGATTCGGGCAGGTTCTAAAAGCTATTTACATAGGACGTGTGAGGCTTTTCTGCTATTTCTGGCCTGTTTAGTTCATCGTCGTATGAGTTCTTATGGTACGTTAACACTGGTTTTAAGCATTTGATTCGCACCAGTGTATACAATTTAGAGATGGACCGAATATTCGCTTCCGCATTCGCACGTGCGAATATTCGCTATGTTTTTCAATATTTGTATTCGTATTTGCATCCGCATTTCCATTCATAGCTATCTGCGATTATGCGAATATTTTCACGAAACCAATGGAAAATATAAAAAAATATAAAATATTAAATCTTAAAGTTAACACAAATGAATAAATAAAAGTGTAGATAAGCGTTGGGGCCGCTAGAGTGGAATGAAGGAGTACTGAGCAGTGTTGCCACTTAACTTTATTTAATAGTACCTGCAGATCGAACCAGTGAAAAATACCAAATTATTCGAAAATGTACCAAATAAAGTGAATACATAACTTACCTTATATTAAATCTCTAGATTTCAAAATTTTCTTTTCAAGTGTTTTTCAGTTATACTGTCTCTCGAGTAATGTCACACTCCCTGCTATGACCGTGTACTTTCATCACTACTGCCACTTTCTGAAAAGTTCACCTTCTCTCTATCACCCATTTTGTCTAGGAAAAGATTAATCCGACGTGCTGAAGAAGCCAGGAGTACGGTCACCGCGATGGACTGCAAAAATCTACTTAAGCGGCAGTGTTGTCATTTACACTCCTGCTAAATTAATTTCTCTGACCTCTCCAAAACCTTAAACTGGGATATATTCCATATATCCCATTAGTTTGGATTTGAAAGCCCAACAGGGACAATTATATTGACGTTATATAATATATTTCATATTTGTAAATGTGATTGGTGGTTGATACGAAATTTGGTTAATATAATTTTTGTTTTTAAATCTTCCACTAGATTGCTGTTTAGATATGCTAGATTTAGAGGAAAAATATCTAAAATGGCATCACTGTCCGGTAAACGAATGTGTGCTGGACCTGGACAGTTGAACCATCACAATATTGCCATTTCAGACACATCCAATGTAATAGTATGTCAATAAAGAATATCCCATCATACTGTATTTCCTCACTGATTTCGTATTTAGTACCAGATATTGACTATTTTATTGAAATATTCGCAATTCACCCTCGCATTCGCGAATTTTACAACTAAAAATTTGCATTCGCATTCAAAAAATATGGAAAATTTATATTCGTTCCATCTCTATAATATTACACTTCACTATGTAGATTGTAGTCTATCGAGGCACACGGTTGTTGTTGATGCCTAACTTGCATTGGACTGGTGGTATCGTCGTTGTAGAGGGAGGCCATGTGGTTGTGTGTTCTGGGTATTTCTAGCTGTGTTGTGTGGGGTGTATGATATGAATGGGGTTTGTTATGTGGGTTTTGGTGGTTGTGGTTGATGTGGTATATGTTGGAATGTGCTGAGGTTTCTTGTTGTAGGAAGGCATCAGGAATGTTTTGGATTGGATGCGCATCTTCCGTAAGGTTGGAATAGCTTCCCCTGTCGGCCGCGTTTTCCATGGTGCCTTCCCCATTCTGGCTTTCTTCGTCTTTTGTCCTGTTGATGTTGCGTGTCTTTATGGTTACAATCCTGGTTATATATATATATATATATATATATATATATATATATGCGTCAACATGTATTTTTTATGGACATTGTTAATTTTTTTTTGTACTCACCTCCCTACTAGTATGGTGTGTCCACCCCTTAACCTTTTTCAAGTGCTTGAGCCGCTTGGGTACGTCGGCAGCGAGGTTTTGTAGAATAGATGGCCCCAGACTCTCCCAGATGTCCCGAATGTGCTGCTCCAGCTGCCCAACAGAAGTTATTTGCTTCCCCTGTAGTCGGCGTTTCATGATAGCCCACAGGTTCTCTATCGGGTTAATGTCTGGGGAGTTACCAGGCCAGTCCTTAAAGTAACTTATGCCTACATCATCCATCCACTCAGTAACATAACGGGCCGTGTGACAAGGTGCCCCATTCTGCATAAAATAAGTGGCCTTGGTTTTTCTATAAGAACTGGGCAGGTGGTCACTTAACAATTACAAATAATTGAATCTGTTCATGCGGATGTTCTTAGGCAACACTACTAAGTCCCCAACACCATGATAAGTGAAACATGCCAATACCATAAGGCTGTCTGGGTACTTAACAGTGGTCGCGAGGTACTTGCGGTCCAATCTATTGCCTCCCCGGCGCACCCTCATGTTGCCTCCACGGTAGCTAGTGACCGTGAAAGTGCCTTATCACTCCACAAAACTGTTTTCCACTTCCTTAAAGGCCAACGAAGGTACTTGGCAGCGAAAAGTTTCCTGTTCTTTGCTTGGCGGCAAGTTATGAGTGGCTATTTGAGTGGCTGTAGCGAACGATAATTCATTTTTTTAGCTAGGGCCGTGCGGATGGTGCGAATAGCCATATTATCAAGCAAATGTGGGTTGTTTTGCTTCAACTGACGTGCAGTTAGACGAGGATTACCCTCAATCTGACGCTTGAGCACTACCAAAGTTCTAGCACTAATTTTTTTAGGCCTACCAGACCTCGGCTTATGGCCGACATCAGCGGCGTCACCCGCCTCGCTCAACTTCTTGGTCCAGCGCCGGATAGTACACAAGTTTACACCGGTCTGGTTTGATATCTCGCTATTTGAATGGCCAGCCTTATGCAACACCCCTATGGCTGCAATGTCTGAAGGTTTCAGGTGTTTAACCCCTGGCATTATCGAGATATTCACAAAAAAACGGCCACTGGTGTACGATATTTGGGTAATCCGGGTGGAGCACCAGCGGCAAACATCCACTCGTCACGGGAGTAAGACAATGACTGAGGGACTCTGACTCATCCCCCAGGCAACGCATGAGGCCTGGCCTAGTTGCCAGACGTACGAAACCGGGAATCCCAAGACAAAAATGAGGGAAAATCGTCCTGTACCATTTCGGGCCGAAAGTTTTGTCGCGGCCCCAAACGCGACATAAGTTTCGGCCCCCACTGTATATACAGTCGACCCTCGATTTAACGGACCTTGATACAGCGGATTTCGGATTTAACGGACTCCGTTCGTAGCCGGACTAATTTTACAGTAACGGACAAATGTCCGTTACTGTAAAAATGTGTCCATTAGGTGGCGGGCACATATTAATTTAAGGTAAGAAAAACAACTTTATTTGTATCTTTGAATTGTTAATTCTCTTTTATCTACTGTTTACCTATATTGTTTTATTATCTTCTATCTAATTAGGTTGAACTTATACATATAAAGTTAAAATCTTTATTCTTTTGGCATATTTGGGCAAAAACAGAATTCTGGAGGGAATTTTCCAGTAACGGACTTTTGCCAGTAATGGACACACTTTCCCCCTATTAGTCCGTTAAATCGAGGATCGACTATATATATGTATATATATATAAATATATACTGTATATATATATATATATAGTATATATATATATTATTATTATATATAATTATATATATATATATATATATATTCTATGTGAGTGAGGGAGAAGTTTTGGTGGTGGAAGGCGAAGGTCCTCATAAGATCCAAGGCCTAAACAAAGCCCCAGTGGAACTCAGAACAAAGTAATATGTGATTAGGTGAGATAATTCCCCTCTATTACTTGCTACCATTTCTACATATGTGTCCCCTCCCCTTCCCCCCTCCTCAATTATCACCTATTTTTCCTCTTATTCCCCCTTTTATTGGGTAATTTTCGGCGCAAATTTTCTTCCCGCGGTCTCTATAGCATAAACGAGGCATCTAGAGATCCTTGCAACAGAGAGACTTTTACTTTGAGCTCTCAGTGTCGCTTGAGAATTCGGGAGGAGAGGATATATGCCGCCGTGGCTCTCCCCTCATGAATGGACCGGTCGGCAATAATACGTCTTTTTCGCCACCCAAATACTATTTCCAGTCGTTTTATTGCTCTTAAATGTTAATATCTTCATATTAACCCCTTCATGCTCCGGGGAAGGAGGGGGGAGGGGGGGGGGGGGGAGTGGGGTAGTTGATAACAAGATTTCGAAGCTGCTCAGTTTTTGTTGGTGACCTACATAAAAAAATAAAAATTGAAGGTTCGTTTCCCTATCATTTTACGAGCGCCCCACACATTATATTTGTATGCATATGGGTGGAAATGCTTGCTAGTGACTTATACTAAGTCATGTTGTGGTCCAAATATAAATAAAACATTATTTAGTTATAGTATTGGTGGCGCGAAATAAGATTTTAGTGCGTGCGTGCGTGTGTTTACATCGAGATATCTCGGTAACGAAATGCAGAGCAATAGGTTTTGACGATATGAGATGAAAGTATATATTTTTTCCGATTCTATCGGCACCACACCCATCTTCCAGTGACGATTGGTTGCCGAGATAATAAACAAATAAGAAATTATCGGAAAAAAGTATACGGTAAAATAAATGTTTATTCCGTCTATGACTTTGTGTAAAATAATTCGGATAGGAATGTTTTTTTTTGTGCTGATGTGTAATACATAAAATAGCGATGACAAAAAAAGAAAAAGTAAATGAAAACCATGAAAACTAAAGTAGTAATGAAAGGTGAAAGAAGAGACGGAAATTGCTTGCAGTCTTACCGCCAATTTATCTGCTGAGTTCTACTAGTTTACAGGTCCCGTGTGTTTCCACCACAGGCTTTCGTATTTTTCCCCGGTTAACTTGGTAAAAATAATCCAAATCAATTGTGCCTAATTTACTTGTCTTCATTTTAGTTCAAACCCGAACTTTCTAAGTTATCTAGAACCCGAGTTATTACTGTGTAAATAAAAAATATCAGTTTTCACCTCACTCACTTTTTTTTTCATATCTGGACTATTGTAGGCTATATCAAGCTTTATGTGTTCACTAATTTAGCAAAACTTTTGCACTATATAATAAACAAAACATTTCCTTCCATTTGTTTAGCTTCACTTATTTTATATTTTTGTCATGTTTTTGTCATGTTTCACTATAACAAATTTCTTGACAATTTCCTATATTGCTTGCAGCTTTGATCCTTTGTACCGGTAGCAGTCTGCCTCGATGTTATATATATTATTATGTTCTCTCCACCAACAAACTTTACTCCTAAACTCGATTAATGAAATTAACAAACACATGTGGCAGTCCGGGGATTCGAACCTAGGATGCTCACACCGAAAATCAACACACTTATGCATTGCACCACGAAGACAGTTTTGTTTTATTTAACATTTTTTTTTTATAACAGTTTTGTTTTATTTCATACATGGAGAAAAATATACACGAGTTAATTTATATATATATATATATATATATATATATATATATATATATATATATATATATATATATATATATACAATTATACATGTATATATATATATATATATATATATATATATATATATATATATATATATATATATATATATACAGTATATATATATATATATATATATATATATATATATATATATATATATATATATATATATATATATTCTCTTTTAAACAGACGAGGTTAAAAGCAATAGCAGTTTCAGCATTCAGGATTTTATTGTTATAGCTTTCAATAGTTCTAACAATTTTCCTCTGGGGTTCAGAGATGAGGTACAACAGGTTAGCAAAATTCATGGTGGATCCAACGTTTCACAAGTAAACATCTTGCATCTTCAGGGAATGGAGAGGTAATGATTAGAATAGGGACAAAGCATCATATTTATACAAAATTCGAGGATCAAGAATAGGGAGGTGGGCGGAGCTACTGGGTGTGTGGTGGCTGTTCATTGGTGGACGGCAGTCTATTCGCGAGACGGGCACTAAATCTTATCGGTGGTTGGTTGTTGGCTGTGGGTGGCTGTGATTGGTTGGTGTTGTCAGTTGTGTGCTGAGCGCGGAAGCGTACGGGAGGGAGGGACAGGGCGAGAGGAAGGGGGGCAGTATGCCTGTAGCGCTTGCCTGAAGGAAGAATTTGAAGGTCTTGTGTTTGGTTGTTGATGCTGGGGTTGAGTGTTTGGATGTATAGAGCTTCTAAAATAGCTAGTCTTCTGGGGTCTGATTCTTTGTCGAGTATGGTGGTTTGTTTGTCTAGGTCGGCGCGAGTTAGGGCAAGATGGTGGGGGGCTTGATAGTGATCTTTTATAGCGCCAGATTGAAGGTGGAGGGTTAGTCGACGGGAAAGGCGAGTCTGTGTCATTCCAACATAGGATAGGGGTCCACAGTCCCCAGAGGTGCAAATATGCTGGTATATCACATGATCGTCTTTCGGTTGGTTGGTGGAAATTGGGCGGTTACGGAGGACAAGGTTGGAGGTCTTAGGAGATTTGTAGTAAATGAGTTTTATTTTATTGTCAGGGTTGGTGGAGAGGACGTTTTTGTTAATTATTTCTTTCATAATGGATTCGTCTGTTGTGTGGTCGGAAGACATGTAGTTTCTGTAGAAAAATGTAATGTTATTGGCCGGGTTGGTGCTAGGAGGGTCTTGTTTGTACCATTTTTCTAGGTGGTGGTTGATGGCATTGGTGACGTCAGTGTTGGAATACCCATTGTTGACTAGGACCTGGGTGAGCCTTTCCAGTTCATTGTGTGTGTCATTCCAGGTGGTGCAATGGGTGAGGGCTCTCCTGACATAGGCGGCGATGGTGGACTGATGGTATCGTTTAGGGCATTCACTTTCCCCATTAAGACATTGGCCATTGTTAGTAGGTTTGGTGTACACTGTAGTTTTGAAGCCGTGGTCGTGGAGGGAGACAAGGAGGTCGAGAAAGGGTAGATGTCCATCGGTGGTTTCTTCGTATGTGAAGTTGAGTCCGGAGGCGGCCATGAAGCGCTGCTGGAGGTCCCTGAGTTCGCCCAGGTCCTTCACCCGCACGAAGGTATCATCGATGTACCTGCAGTAGACAGTGGGCCGGTGGGCAGCCAGGAGTTCCTCTTCGATAGTTCCCATGAAGAAATTGGCGAACAGGACCCCCAGGGGGCTTCCCATCGCTACACCGTCGATTTGCTGGTACATATTCCCGCGGGGGCAGAGGAAAGGGGACTCCTTGGTACATAGTTCCAAGAGCGTCTTCAGGGCCTTCTCCGGGATGTCCAGGGGGGGCGTATTAGGGCAGTGGTAAACTCGACGTAGGATAAAATCTATGGTCTTGTCAACGGGCACGTTGGTAAACAAACTCTCTACGTCGAGGGAGGCGATGATGTGGTCGTTAGCTGGGGGGGGCATCTCGTGGAATTTCTAGGAAGTCATAAGCAGAGTTGAGGTTGTATTGCCGAGGAACAAAAGGGGTGAGGAGTTTGTTCAGGGCCTTGGCGGTCTGGTAGGTAGCAGTAGGGATCTGTGATATGATGGGGCGGAGGGGGTTCCCGGGTTTGTGGGTTTTTATAGTACTGTAAGCATAACCTGGGGTGAATTCGCCGATGAGTTTCTTCAGGTGTACGCCATCGGCTTTGGCGTTGATAGCAGTGATGGTGGTGTTGGCTTTCCTTTTTATTTCGTCAGTAGGGTTGCGAGTGATCCTTTTGAATTTGTTTTTATCACTAAGAATGTCGTCCATTTTCCGTAGGTATTCTTCTTTTCCGTGTATCACAAGGCAGGAGGCCTTATCAGCTCGTCGGATGATGATGTTGGGGTTCTCTTTAAGTTGTTTAGCGGCTTTGAAGTGGTGTTTGTTGAGGAGCTTGCTTTG